>OZ018332.1:13320813-13913042 GCA_963969495.1 Ceratothoa steindachneri
CAAGTGTTTAAGGACAAGGTTTCATAATTTTCAATATAAGTTTTATAAAATATTTTTTCTTTAAAAATGAATTAAAATATCTGAAACAAAATTATGGCTAAATTTGTTTAACACATTTGAAGCTTGGGCCTGTGAGTAGACTTACAGAGATCATCGTACATCTGGCTCTGTTGCCAGTTTCAAGGTACCAAATTTGCTTGGGGGCATCTGATAGTAGGCTGATACCAAGGACCTGGTAGTAAACTACCAAATGACGGATATATCCATCATAGGCCATAAACGTGTTAAAAAAAAACAACTACCAACTAGGGTACTTAGAATATATCCTTTTATGCTTATTATGATCAGATTACTAAGCTGATTTATTAATAGCAATACTTACCTCTCTATAACTGAAATTCATGGAAATAATCTTTTATTAAAAAAAAATAACCTAATTTCAAAAATAGTATCCAGGTTTGATGAGTAAGGGACTTAAGATTTTTAAAAATGGCTATGCTTTTCATAAGCAAAAATTAGGAGGAACTTGAAGATTTCCATATATATGAAAGTATATCACAATCTGCAATACAAATTAGAATTTAAATATATATTTACCTTGTTGCTTACCTCCTGATTCAAACTAAGAATTGAATAAGCATCAAAACAATTTAAATCATACACAAACATTTTGATTTTACATACCAAGTCCCTAATATTAAATTATAGAAAGTTTCATTAATATTTAAGATTTTACAATTTGAGAAGTTCAACAATGACTTCAAAAAACAATTTCCCCCCAGTGGGCTCACATGCATTAATATCACTAAAACTATTTATCCCAAGGTCGAAGGCCCCTTGGGATAAATGAAACGGATTGTATATACAGTGCTTTACTTACAAAAAAATGTACAATGATAATTACAATGGAGAGGGGTGATATATTAAAGATCTCTTTCCTATTCACAAACAAAAAAATAAACAAATCCTATTAATTGATCCTAAGAAACATTAAAAAAAATCAACAGCCCCCAAAAATCAGGACTATAAGTCAATATATAGTTTACAAAAAAAAGGCCTCATGTGGTACAAAGAGGGTGGGAGGGGGACATCCAGCCACCTACCACTTGAGCGAGCAAAATGCCGATGTTTTCCAAACACTTGGCGCCTCTACGCTTGATGGAAGATAAGTGACCTTATCACTCTTGCATGGCTATTCTAAGCCCTCTTTCATTAACAATACTAATAGGGCTCTTCGTTAAATTTACTTAAGACAAAGTAATATTTTGTTTGCTATATAAAGATATGCTAGACTAAGTCCTTTCCAGAATATGGCACTTTGATAAAAGATTATTCTAAGCAAAGTACAATTTAACTATCTAAATACTTAGTTTCATATATCCTTATATTGCAAACAAAAGATATAATTTTCTAAATATTTAGATAGTTAAATGGTAAATATATTTGTCCAGCGGGCTGTGAGAGAAATCCTCGAGGCGAGTGCTCCGCCCAGCCTAGCCCTGAAACGCAAGGCATTATCTGGATTGGCTGACGAGCCTGTGCCCCTTCTTATTGGACAACTACTACTACTACCACCCCCCCCCCAGCTTCAAGTGATAGTCATGTGCGCCTTCTTGTTCAGGTGTTGTTTTGATTGATTTGTTGTGTGGACCTTGTTGTATAGCCTGTCATATTTTATTTTGTTTTAGGTTAGAGAAATTTAATTTGTAGAGTATTTATTTTGAATGTACACCGGTGTTTATCTATTCTTTTTGTAAATATTATTGTACATTATTTTTTGTAAAGTAAGGAACTGTATATCAAATCATATCAATTCTTCCTTGGGGTTCTCAAGGTCGGTAAATTCTTCTTTTTTTTTAGAGCCCATCTGGCGACTGCCCACTTGAGCATGTCGCCGAAAAACACGACAGCCTAGAACTAAGCTACTTTAAAATGAAAATATGAAATCAAAACAATGATAAAAATGTGAAAAACTTAACACAGTCAGGAAGCAATCTCCAGCATCGGGGAGGAGGTCCCCCTCACCCCGGTGCAGGAGCGTGCAACCTACAAAGAGAATAAACTAAAAACAAAATAAGGGACAGGCAGTAGCGACCCCTCCCATCCCGGCACCGGGACAGGTAACGTGAGCGAAGATCACCCAGACTGGCACATTCAACAAGAATGTGCAGAACAGTCTGAGGGACGATGCACTCATCGCAATACGGCGCAGGTGAGCGCTCCATCAAATAGCGATGCATCACACGAGTGTGTCCGATTTGGAGATGACAGAAAACAACCTGAAGCCGTTGCAGAATTGGGGGATAGGTCCATGGGAACAGTCGCGGCCAATGGCACGCAACTTTAAGTTCCCTTCGATCGTCCCCCATCTTCTTTGCCAGGCAGTCTGAAGAACTGCCTGTATTCCTGCCATGTAGTCCGTGTGAGGAAGAGCGAAACGCTGGTCCGGTCGCAGAGTCCTCGCAGACTCTTTAGCACCCTCATCGGCGCGCTCATTCCCCGCAATTTCTAAATGTCCAGGAACCCGCAAGAAGATAATCTCAACATCCTCCCGGCTCGCTAAAACCGTGGCGTCACGGATAGGGCGAACCAGGGGATGCGGAGATTCCAATGCCCCGAGAGCACTCAGGGCGCTTTGTGAGTCACTATAGATCACAATCCGGTCTCCGAACCGGGCATGTTGCGTAATCTCCCGTACCGAGTAGTGTATTGCCCTCAGTTCGGCCGTGAAGACAGACGCAGTGCCTGGCAGAGCCCCGCTGACTTCAAACAGAGGAAATACAGCGTGGAAGCCAACCCCCTTCTTGGGACATGGAGCCATCCGTATACACTGGCACGGTCTAGCGTGACACGAGGTGTATTCCAAAAAGTTTGAACGCAATACTCTCAGCGCTGTACAAGCTTTGGGAGCAGAGGCGTGGCGACAAATAGCCAAATGTGGTACCCTCCAGGGTGGCGCCCTGGGCAAAAACAGGGGCGCCACCAGCCCGAGAGCTATATCTAGCTCTCAAAGGAGTTTCCTGGCCCTAAACCCAAAGGGCTTAGGGTATGACTGGCGTCTCTCGGCAGCATAGGCACCGTCGAGATCAGCTGTGGATGCAGTGAAAGCTGTCGAATACAAGACCAAGGAAATGGTGCGACTCAACCACATCCAAGCACACCCCATTGAGAAACAAATCTGGGTCGGGGTGGAGCCGTGGATGGTGGCAGAAGTGCACCACCTTAGTCTTGGACAAGGAAAACCGAAACCTGTGCACTTCGGCATAGCGAGAGACGCGGTTCAATGCCTGTTGGAGTCAGCGCTCGAGTTGGCATCTGGGCCGCGCCAAAAGAGATTGAAAGGGTGTCCACGTAGAGTGTAGCGAGAACATCTTCCGGCAGCACCGAGGTGATGCCGTTGATGCTCAGGGCAAAGAGTGTGACACTGAGGACACTTTCCTGTGGGACACCCTCTTCCTGCTCCTTTGGGCAGGAGAGCGCTCCCCCCACCTGTATGCGCAAAAATTCAGATATAAAGACTGGGAGGCATCCCCTCGCCCCATCATGTTTAGAGTCTCCATGATAACGTAAGGCATGCAGTATCATAGGCCTTCTCCAGATTGAAAAAACACTGTGGCGTAGTGCTGTCTCCAAAGGAAAGCCTCGCAGACGGCATTTTCCAGTCGGAGCAGAGCATCCGACGTGGAGTGGAACTTGCGGAAGCCGCACTGTGCAGAAGACAGATGGCCTCCGCTGTCCAGGAAAAAGGCTAGTCTAACATTTACCAATTTCTCCATCAACTTGCACATGCAAGAGGTTAGAGATTGGGCGGCTTGCGAAAGGCGAGCACAGTAGCAATTCACCAGGAATCTGGGTTGGAGACCCTCTACCCAGATCCTGTTGAACAAATCTAACAGAAAGGCCATGCCTCACTCACCCAGGTGTCGAAGCATGCCGTACGGGACATCGTCCAGGCCATGGGCGGTGTCCGCGCACGAAGCAAGAGCGAAGCACAACTCACTCCCAGTAAACCTGTCATTGAAGGGTTCTCCGCCTCTGGAAGATAAAGTCCAGCCGGCGGCCTTCCGCGACATACCGACGTGCATTGAATGCTGGCAGAGCAGCATCCCGGCTAGAGAACGTGGAAAAAGCGGTCGCGAAGGATTCCGCCACGGATGCGGGGTCCGCGAGAGCGGTCCCATTCTCCTGGAGAATGTGAGGGGGGGGTCCTGCGAGAACTTGCCCCGAACCCTTTTGACTCACTTCCACACCTCTGATAGAGGGCTCTTCCCGTTAAGTGAAGACACGTATGTCCGCCAAGAAAAGCGGCGGGCGTGCTTCGAAATATACTGGAACCTAGCCCTAGGCCGACGAAATTCAGTGACAGTGAAATCGTTTGGGCGGCGCTTATAGCGCATGTAGGCATAACGCTTCTGTTTGAGGGCCGTCTCACAGTCAGCCCACCACCATGGGAGTGGTCATTTCCCGAAATGCAGACCACAGCGCCCGCGCCAAGCACCACCGAGGTGGTCTCTCAGGCGGCAGTTGCCCTGAAAATGATATTTGAATGGGAAAGTGATCACTACCATGGAGGTCATCGACCACCCCCCAATCAAAATCAGGCTGTGCATCCGAAGAGCACAGAGATAGGTCAAGGCAAGAAAATGAAGCGTTTCTCGGACAGTGATATGTAAACTCATCCACGTTGAGGACACCCATCTCAACTTTTCGATCAGATCGGCAAGGACTTGTCCCCTGGGATTTATTGAGTAATCTCCCAAGAGAGAATGCCTGCCATTCAGATCTCCAAGCAAGAGAAAGGGCCTCGGCAACCGTGCCACAACGTGGCGGAAGTCCTCCGCGTCAGAGTCAGCTGATGGTGGAATGTACGCAGAAATGATAGTATACCTCCTATCCAGGTGCAGCTGCACAGCCACTGCCTGAAAGGAGGTATCTAAAGAGAAAGGAAGAATGTAGATATCATGCCGGGTGTAAACTGCTCATCCCCCAGCCCGGCCATCTCATGGTAGTGGGGTCGCAAGACCCTTATACCCCGGGAGGGCAAGCAGGGGGCCCGCGCCTAGCATGGTCTACTGCAGAAAGATAGCTAATGGGGAACAGGACGAGACGAGCCTCTGCAGCTCCTCCCAGTTGGGTCGGAGTCCACGGCAATTCCATATGCCCTCCAGGCCTAGCTCGGAGGAGACGCAGGGAGCCCTCCTCGAACAGAAGACCCTCGCGGGAATGGCCATACGCTTCCTGGAGGCAGAACCCCGGACGTTGTTAGTCGGACAAAGCGTTGAAGGCGCTGTCACCTTCAAGGACTTATTGGGGGAGGTTGGGCTCGCCATGCAAGTCTTTTCCTCCCTCCGCCTCGGAACCTTAGGCGGGCATTGCGGCTTCGGAGGTGGGGGGGGCCCTCTTTTTGAGGAACCACCGTTTCCGAGCCACTCACTCCCCACTGGGCGTGGGCGAAGGAGCCGAAGCTCCTTTGTTGCTGTCCTCCTATCGGGGAACAGCTTTAGGAACCCCCGAAGATGGTCTAGCAACCAACTTCAGGGGTGTTGCCTCCTGTGAGTCTAATGACTCGCTGGAGACGCGTGGCCGTTTTGCCTTACAGGAAACGGTCACAATGGAGGAAGAGGGGGGAGCCCTGGTTTTAGCCGGGGCTAGGTGTAAACCCTTTTTGCCGCCAGCTTTACCAGGGGAGCGCCCGGGTTGAGTAGAGCCAGCAGAAGGGCTCTGAATGGGCATGGAAACAACCGTGCTCGTTGGCCTGGATGAGCCAGAAGCAGTGGGTGCCTTCTAACTATCAAGGCATATGACGTCCCAGGCAGAGCCGGGAGCACCAGGACCAAGTCCTTAGCCTCGCGGAATGAGTCGATCCTGGGCCTGAACAGCTAGGATTTCTTTCTCAAGGAGATAAGCACCACATTGCTTCGAAGAAGCAGGTTACGGCTCTCCGCAATTGACACACTTGGCCACACATAATTTAGACTTATCATGTGCGGCCTTGGAGCAATTTACACAGACTTCGGGTGCCCCCGACTTTTCACATCTACAAGAACGATTCTATGGTCGAAGCAGTGACAGTAATAGCACCGCCGCGGCAGTGGCACGAATGCCTTCATGCAGTAGCGGTACCAACCGGCACGCACAGACTCAAGGAGCTTGTCACAGTCGAATGTGACGAAGAGTGTAGGGGTAGGCCTCGAGGCCCCTACCTGTTTTCTCATCACACATTCGACCTTGACTGCCCTATGGTCGGCCAGCTCTAAGGTGATGTCCTCTATGGAGTAGTCAACGAGTTCCCTCGCATAAACTACTCCTTTCACAAAGTTCATGGTAGAGTGCGGTGTCACACTCACCGGGGTGCTATGAAGTGTCCGAAGAGCACTTATCTTGGCTGCCTCGGTGGGATTCGCCGCATTCGCCAGAAGGCTCTTGTCCAAGAAACGGGTCACCTTCGGCAGCATGTTGGCCCTTGGCCAACATATAAGAAAAACTAAGGGTAAATATGTAGATTATCGGCGTGAACGATGGGACGTACTATTTCGTCCGTGTTCCAAAATGTTTCACGTTTTTGGAGTACATTTAAGTTGATGGCTTGTGTGGGGGTAAACACAATGGGGGGACTACACTACGATGATCCTGAATTTCATTAAATTGGGGGGGAGTCTGGGGGGGCATAGCCCCCCCAGTATATAATCCTAATTGTTTATAGAATAATAATTTGAACGCACATGAATATTCTGACACGAGTGAACGATAATATTTACACACAAAACATTTTTCCGGCCGGGGCGCTAATCTACATATTTACCAAACTAAGTTTTGATCAATATAAAAAGCACAAAAAGCCTTGAAACAAATACAGCTTTCTGATTGGTCATTTATGAAATTGAATCCAGGGTAACACTTCAGATTCGGGGCGCATGGTAGATGGCGCTGTTAGTCGGCTACAGTTTTGGTCTACAGCATATCTCTTATGACGTCAGACGTTAGCGTCAGATGTGAACAAAATCGGCCTAATATTTTTTTTGTATACAAGTATATACTGAAGGGCTGTGCCTCCCAGACCCCCCCCCCCCATTGATTGAAACTCAGGATCATCGCAGGGTGGTCCACCTGCAGTGATATTTCCCCCATGAGCAGTCCCCTGGAATTTGCTGGGGGGGGGGGTTATCCCCAACAGCTTTTTACTGGCAGAAAAACCTAACCTAATAACAAACAATTCTTACTTTTATAAGTTTCTTGATTAGTTTATGCGCATCTAGATAATCTAAAAGTTTTTCGCGATCATACAAAGTAAAGCCGAATTCGAATAACAAAGAAGCACATGGAGAGCCTGAAAACACAATAACAAAAGAAAAACATTTGCAAAACGGGTCCTATTTATAAGCTACGATGTTGCCAGTAAGAAGTTGTTATCGTTCGCAGTAAACAAAAAATACGAAAACAAAACAAAAAACAATTCAAGACATCAAGAAACCTTACCTAACTTAGAAAAAAACTATGAGCGAGCAGAGCGCAGATATTTAGTAAATAATACTTAAAAGTTACAAATCCCCAAAACAACAAAAAAATATAACGCTGATATTATTCACATCTGACACTACCGTCTGACGTCATAAGAGATATGCTGTAGACCAAAACTGTAGCTGACTAACAGCGCCATCTACCGTGCGCCCCGAATCTGAAGTATTACCGAATCCAGATCTGTGATTGGCCAGTGCGATAGCAGAAAAACAATGAAAAGTAGCCCAAAAAATAAGGTAATTGTGCAGACGATGGCCAGATGCGATTATTTTTAGCGTCAGCTCGTTGTTGGGTACAGCTCGCCACGGGGATAACACTGTGATGACCCTAAGTTTCAATCCTTTGGGGGGGGGGTCTAGGGGGCACAGTCCCCCAGTATAAAAACGAAAATTGCCATAAAATTCTTTGTTTTCATCTCTAAAAAAGTAACAACGAAAAGAAGCCCAAAATAGTCCCCAAAAAGCTAGGCCTAGATCCGGCCATCGTCTACACAATTACCAAAAATAAACTAGTCGCATCCCCCCATAGTCTTCACAATTACCCAAAATTGTAGCCTACTAACAGCGCCACCTACCGTGCGCCCCAAATTTGAAGTGTTACCGAATAAATATTATGGGAATGCGAGTGGGAAAGCTCACGGGGTATGGATCTAAGAACATAAGAACATAAGAAAAGAAGGAGACTGCAAAAGACCATTCATGGCCTACACTTGGCAGCTCCTGTTCCAGTCAACACACAAAAGATTTCTTACCAGAGAAAAGTCATCAACATTGTCACCCTTTACAGGAGTTCGTCAGATCTAATCTACAATATACATAAAATGCATCCAGAGGATTATGTCCATTCATGCAACCGCAAAATAATCGCCCCACTCCTTAGAAAAATATATACATATGTACATAAAAAAGTCAGTCCCATCTAGCAGCTTCATTCATATATTTATCTAATCTATTCTTAAAACTACCCAGAGAGGAGGCTTCTATCACATGTCTAGTGAGCCTATTCCATTCATCTACCACACGATTTGTAAACCAATTCCTCCCAATCTCCTTCCTAAACCTATACTTATCAAGCTTAAACCCATTGCTACGTGTCCTGTCATGTTCACTAAGTATAAGAACCTTACCCAGATCCCCTTTATTATATCCTTTAACCCATTTGAAGACTTCAATCAATTCCCCTTTGACTCTTCTCCTTTCCAATGTATGTAGATTTAGTTTTCTGAGCCTTTCACCGTAAGGTAACGTCCTTAGCCCACCAATCATCTTTGTCATCCTTCTCTGCACAGACTCAAGCAAATCAATATCCTTCCTATAATATGGTGACCAAAATTGTACTGCATAGTCTAGATGAGGCCTAACTAGCGCCAGATACAGTTTTAGAATGAATTCAGCACTCTTATTGCTTACACTCCTCCTAATGAAT
This sequence comes from Ceratothoa steindachneri, assembly GCA_963969495.1. NCBI lineage: Eukaryota > Metazoa > Arthropoda > Malacostraca > Isopoda > Cymothoidae > Ceratothoa > Ceratothoa steindachneri. The sequence goes on from OZ018332.1 coordinate 13,329,757, forward strand.
CCCAATATCCTATTAGCTTTATTCTTAGCATTTAGGCATTGCTTTCTAGGACGAAGGTCTGAACTTACCAAAATACCCAAGTCCCTCTCACAATCGGTCCTCCCTAAATTTCTCCCATTTAATTTATAACTATTCAGTGGATTATTTCTACCTATACTAAGTACACTACATTTGTCTATGTTAAACTTCATTTGCCATTTCTCAGCCCAATTGGACAGAATGGTCAATTCCTCCTGCATTACAACAGCATCAGAATCAGCCCTAATGGCCCTACCTAGCTTAGTATCATCAGCAAATTTACTCAGGTCACTACTTATACCTATGTCAAGATCATTAATATAAATTAAGAATAGCAAGGGACCCAAAACAGATCCTTGCGGAACTCCACTGCTAACACACCCCCACTCAGATTTAACTCCATCTATACTAACTCTTTGCTGTCTGTCACCAAGCCATGACTGAATCCACCTAAATATACTGCCATCGATCCCGTGTGCTTTAACTTTGCTCAGAAGCCGTAAGAGAGTTTTTTTTTTTTTGTGGCACTCGATCAAAAGCCTTACTAAAGTCCAAGTATAAAATATCATAGTTTTCATCCTTATCTGCTGCTTCATACACCTTACTATAAAAAGACAGCAAATTAGTCAGGCAGGATTTACCCTTACTAAAGCCATGCTGTGATTCTTTTATCAACTTATGCTTATCCAAGTGATCCCTAATATTCCTTGCTATAATAGATTCCATCATTTTCCCTAGGGATGGACGGAGCGCTGAGTCCCGTCAGGCATGAATGGAGTGGCCAAGAAAACACATCACCTTGCTCCTTGGAGGGACATGGTTCTGAATATCAAAATTACTGAAATGAACTTTTGATGATTTGGATTTTGTAATCCGTCAACTTGTTTTGTTATTAAGTGATATGAAAAATAGTGGACCGGGGGCCTTAACTGGGATAAACTGCGGGTACAAAGGTCATTATTAAATAGATAGACCTAAATTAAGATTAACCGATATATGATTATAGCACAGATAGTTAAAATAAGAGCGTGATTTTATAGCGTATTACACAAAAACGCAATATAGCCTTTAAAAAACTTTTAGCACATGAGTAACAACTTTGTGTCACAAAAAAATAAACATTAAATTTGAGAATCAGACGCCTAAAATATTTAATGCTTGTCGATAAAGTTACAGTGATCAACCAAACAATTTCAAGCTTGGGGCAAGGTTGTGTTCACAAGGTTTCGATCTCGATTCTAAACCAAGAAAAAAATTTCAGGAAAATATTATGAAAATTAGATTAGAGGATTTCAGATAATTTAAAACTTATGATTATAAAATGAATTATTTATTATTATATTGTAAACCCATTGGTCACTTAATAGGAAGATTTATTGAATAATTATTAGATTTAAGTCGCTAACTCAATTATATGGCTAATTTTTACAATAGCTAATATCTGATTAAAATAATCAATCATATTATTTGTATGAACATTAGACTATTGCTAGCATCGCTAACATTTTTCTATTTTTCCATAGCTAATTTAAATAAATATTTATCTAATTTGCATGAACATTAGACTATTGCTAACCTAGCTAAATATTTTGATATTTTTTCCATTGCTAATCTATTGTATTTGTTTTAATTTTTAAATATTTTTCAGAAGTCAAGCGGCTGTTCAGGTGTCATATAGAGGCAACCTGGCTAGGTATTTTGCAACAAGAACAAATTTTGAATAGTTCAATCATATCTCACCTAATAAATCTTCTTTCAAATGAGAACATATTTAATACTCTCAGTCTGTAGGGCACACATGTATTCACTTGAAGGGTGTACATGTAGACACCCTACACAACGGAACCCGAGGTAAAGAATAGAGAGCGAGTTTAGAAGGTCGAGATAAAAGCTCAGTTTTCTGACAGTAATAAAGTGGTAGTCTCAATATCTGGGCTTAAATCAGTCAGGCGTCAGAGAGGTAAACATTAGGAAACTGAGAATGTCTGGAGGTAATAAAAGGGCGTGTGATAAAAGAATTTCACCATTTTATAACAAAGATAGCCACAAGTTAAACTAATATAAGCCTAACGATAAAGCTCCGCCTTCCAGAAATATTAGCCAATAACGAGGTACGGCAGTGTAGACGCCATCAAACCAAAATTAAATAAAGGATTAATTTGAGCCAATCAGGAGGCAAAAGAATGAAATAAGCAGCTAATCACGTGCGCTGACGTCATTTGTAGGCTGAGGCTGACTTGATGACTGTATTTTCCACCTTTATTAATGGGTGCAGAGAGAATGTCTAGGATCATTATTATTATTATTACTATCTTAATTGTTACGCGTTCATTAATTCAATAATTATATTCGCCCGGTCGCTCTACCATATTCCCGCATTATTTCGGTGTAAAAACAAATTGTGAAATTATACTCGGAGTACTTCTTATTTTAGTGCAAAGTAAAATAAATAGACTGAGACTCGTTCACATCTATACACAGATTCTTTTATTCATCCAAGTTGGTACCCTCTCCTCGGATCAAATATAAGGCTACCTAAAGGAATATTTCCCTTGCGCATTCAAATAACTTGTTACCATTGCCGGTGGAAAGCGTTATCCCAATCCTACTAAGCTCACTCTTTTTGAGTGTCAACGTTACCACTAACCGGGCAACCAAACCCCCTAGTGGTAAGAAGGATCACCACTCAAGAGGCTAGCTTCATTAACATATAGGGGGTGGTAACAAAACAGAGAAGCAAGAAAGACATCGTCTTATACCCCTCCCCCCTATAGTATATCTTCATATTCAAGGTGTTTCAAGGAAGGTATTATTTGTGTTGCCCTCCTTTGTACTGACTCTAGCAGGTTGATATCATGTCTAAAATTTTGTGACCATGCTTATATACAGTACTCTAAATGTGGCCTTACATGTGAGTTGTAGAGTTTAATGATAACCTATTTACTATTGTAGCTAACATTCCTCTTAATGTATCCTAGCACCTTATTTACTCTATTTTTTACATCAATACACTGCTTCTTAAACTTCAGTGACCTATCTACTACTACGTCTAACTCCGTCTCATTCTCAACTGAATTCAGCCAATGCCCATCCATATCATAGCTAAATTCCCTATAAGCCCTGCCCATATTAATAACTTTGCATGTTTAAGGTTAAATTCAGTTAGTAATATGGGAAGGGATAATATAGAATTTAGCTATGAAATGGATAAGCATTGCTTGAATTCACTTGAGGATGAGAAGGACTTAGGCGTAATAGTAGATAGGTCACTGTTGTTTCAAAGTTAGATGATTCAATGGATAATGAAATTTAACAATAATACACTTACTATTGCTAAATTTCATTATCCATTGAATTACCTAACTTTGAAACAACATTTCTTTAACCTGTACAACTCTACATTCCCCCCTCCCCGCCCATATTCAAACTACAACCTATCTACTACAACCCCCCTCCAAAAAAAAAATTGAATTTTTTGAAAGGTTAAATTATTAACGTATATATTAGTCTTTCATGAATTTTTGTACATTTTTAAAGATGGGTAAAACATTTACCTGAATCAGTGTACAGCCAATTAAACTAAATAACTTCCAGTTTCTCGTCATATCCTTCATCCTACAAACTAAATTACAGCTCAATAGGAGAATTCATATTGAAAGCTCGGTGATAGATATATGGGGGTGGGCCTTATTCTTATTATAGTGTTTATTTATTTATCAATATCATTGCTTCATCTCGATTTTCACTTTATATTCAAATCTATTTATTTCTTCTGAATTTCCTTTATCTTTAAGTTCACCCTTTAAATATTGTCTTCCATTTATCTTTGACTTAATATTCTTGTTAGCTGGGTTAGTTCTAGATCTTCGATTTCATTCTTTCTTGAATGTATCTTCATTTTATTCCATTTATCTGGCGGGTTGATGATTTCTTCTTGATATTCTATGATTTGATGAGTTAGCCCTTGAATTCGTTTTCTTCCGTTTTTCTTTCTTTAAGGCGATCCATTTATTTTGAGTCTTCTTGAGTTGTCCTTAAGCGTTTTCCTTGATTTTCGTTTTCTCCTGGAGATTTCTTCATAGAAGGTTGTGGACTTTGAGTTTCGAACGCGGTACCTTTATATCTAAACGCCTATGCTCTTAGTCATTACGTTACGGCGGAGTCCGTGCTGAGTTGGTAATTTAATGGGCTATTTATATTATCGCGTTGGAAGGAATTTTTCCCTGATACATCTTCGCACCCCTACAGATAAACTGGGACAAGCTGAACAAATACAGGGCAATGTATGCTTTAACCGGTTAAAATTCCAAAAGGACTGCGTAGGCAAGCGATCTCTCTTTAAAACGGAATACGCCCAAAACGTGAAATATGTAAGTTGAATATTTACACATAAATCTTGTAACTCAATCCAAAATGGACCCAAAAGGTTTTCCTGATCGTTGGCTCCGTCCCGCATCTAGGTCAAGTGAAGAAGGTTCATGCCTCTTGGAGACCGGTTGCATATATATATATATATATATATATATATATATATATATATATATATATATATATATATATAGGCACATAGACAGAGATACAAATCAAACTTAGACAGAGAAAGTCAGGAAAAGATAATTAGTCAACTCGTCGGTTAGCAGCCGTATTGCCATTATTCGCGTCACTCCCTTCTCTCGTCTATCCGCCATGAAGTCTAGCCTGCACGTTAAGTAGGCACGCGGAAATAGGCCTCGTCACTGGTTAAGGAGTGCTCCACTCCAAATGAGGTAGTCTCTGTGACCGGTCACCCCTTGAACGACGGAGAAGAAGAGGCCTGGTAAGATTGTCTCCCCCAAAATGAAGAGTCTACCACCTCAACCCTCGGTCGAGTCACCCTCTTTTACCGCCCATAATATAAAGCAAGATCTTCAATTCTTTAAGTTATAAATATGAATCTTTGATAAAGATACAGGTGTGTATCGAAACGCGTCAAACCAATAAATATTTTGATTTGTTCAGTAACCTCGTTTCTCTTTCTGATGAATTTTGGCGAGCTTATCAATGGGTTAACTTACGTCTAAGAGCGGAATATAAGACATATCGAAAGATTCGAAAGGAAAATAATTAACACCAAACTCGCAGTCGCCTTCAATAAAATATGTTAGGATGAAAACCTAGGGCCTTTTGTGTCCGCTAGTCAGTGAAGTTTTTTGTTGCATTATTAAGTCGAATATCTGCCGTTTATAAGTGTACAACCTATCGAAAAGTTATTTAAATATGAAACTATTAAGAAATTCACTCTAACGAAGCCGGACATTAATCCGGATTTTTGCTGGTCTCAGATTCCACGCTCACTCGGATCAGTCGAGTTTTGTAGTCATATATTTCATTCCCTTTTCCCTAATGTCCTGTGACTCCATTTTAAATTATTCTTCTCGCATCGCCCTCTTTTTTCATAGTTTTGACTGTGAAGAAGTAAGTTCCATTAAAAAAGAAGAAAAAAATAATTTAGTAAACAATAATTTAAAACAAGTCAGCCATTAATTACTGCCAAACGTACGATTTCTGTTATGAATTTACCGAAAGGTCCTTTTAGAATTATCGCAATGAAAATTAAATAAATCTTGGGCCCATATGGAGAATTTATAAAGTGACAGATTTATCTGCTCTAGAACCAAAAATAGACTGCTTTTTTTGGCCTGGGGCACAAACTCACAAAATCTAAAATACCTGAAAGCACCATCATAAACAGTTTACTTCGCATTATAAATAACAAGAGAGACCTATTGCCTACTGATATAATCATAAAATTATGTCTAGATGCATATGACGAACAAGAAATTGAAGTGGCAAAAAAAAAATTTTTAGCATCGATGTGGAAGAGGTAGATGGCCTCAGCCGCAATATTGTACGTAAAGGAAACAAAAACTCTGAACACAATATGGAAGATATTATCAAAAGGTTGGTTGAAATTGAATATCATTTAGACGAACATTCCTTTATTTCAAAAGATCTCAAACTCCCTCCATTGGCTTTTGATTCAATTGATTTTTCCACATTACTTAACAATACAGGTAACAACAAGGAGTAACAACAACGAAAGAAGGTACCCTAGGAGACCTTACGGTCCATTCTAAGAGGGTACCTTTGAACTAGCAATCGAGCGGGCACAAAGCTGCTCAATTGTTTTGCGTCCCTAAACAGCCACATTTCAAGACCTTGTCTCGTCTTGACTTGAACTGGTCAACAGATTCACTCTGGACAACCCCACTGGAAGTGCGTTCCACATACCGCAGATACTGTAAGTGAAAAAATTTCCACACATATTGCGGTTGTAACGCTTCAGTTCAAGTTTGAAGCCGTGATTGCGCGTTCTGTTCTCACTGAGTGTGAAAATCTCCCGTTAGTCAACATTGTCAAACCCTCGAAGTATTTTGAAAATTTCGATGAGCTGACCACGCAGTCTACGGGTTTCCAGCGAGAACAGATCTAATTCCCTTAGTCTCTCCTACTAACATTTATGTCGGATAGAGGGAATCAGCTTGGTTGCCCTGGCTTGTACGCGTTCCAATCTCGCGATGTCCTTTCGCAATGAAGGACTCCAAAATTGTACGGCATACTCCAGGTGCGGTCGGACAAGTGAGTTGTACAGGCACGGTACAATCTCCTGGTTCCGATAACCAAACTGGCGCTTAATATAGCCTAGCATCCTTTGGGCCTTTTTCTCCACCTCAATGCACTGTTTTGAGAACTTGAGGTCACTAGTGATTGTTACACCCAAGTCCTTCTCAGTGTCGGTGGATTCAATAGCAGTGCCCTTAAGGATATACTGAGATTGGGGGTTTCTGTGGCCGGTATGCATCACTTCGTATTTCCCTACGTTAAAAGGCATTTGCCACGTGTCCGACCACTCCCCAATCTTCCCAAGATCTTCCTGCAGGCGGGCAGTATTTCCATCCTTTGCAACGTTCATACCAAGCTTGGTATCGTCGGCAAATTTGGAAATCTTGGCAACCATGTCACCGTCCATGTCGTTGACGTAGATGATGAATAGTAGTGGTCCCAGGACAGAACCTTAAGGCACCCCGCTAGTAACGGGCACCCACTCAGAAGCCTGTCCATTCACCAGCACCCGTTGCCGTCTGCCACTTAGCCAGTTCTCGATCCAGCCGGCTACCTTTCCGTCTATGCCAAGCGCTCGCACTTTCCGGAGAAGGCGGCGGTGTGGTACCTTATCAAAGGCTTTCTGAAAGTCTAGGTAGACCACATCCACCGCCTTGTCCCGATCGTGCTCACTGAAAACGAAGTGGAAGAATTCCACAAGGTTCGTCCGGCATGACCGTTGCCTTCGGAAGCCGTGCTGGGAACTCCTCAGTAGCAGGTTTGACTCTAAATACGACGTCACTTTGTCCACCATGATGCTTTCCATGAGTTAACTGACTATCGAAGTCAGACTGATAGGTCGGTAGTTCGACGGTTTGTTACGGTCTCCTTTCTTGAAGATAGGAGTCACCTCCGCCTCACGCCAGTCTCTAGGAACGCATTCGGCCCGGAACGACATGTTAAAGATAGCGCACAGATGTCGTGATACTTCATCGCACACTTCCTTCAACACTTTAGGTAGAAACCCGTCCGGTCCAGGTGACCTTGTTGATGAAGTAAAACTGATTAAAACAACCTTGACGACTCGTCAAGAAGTAGACAAAGATATATCTGATACCTTAAAAGAAATTAGGAAACAAATAAGTAATCAAAATCAAATTATTAATGAGCACAACAAGCTCTTTCATCAGCATAACCAAAAAGCTTAATTTTCTAAAAGGCTCTCTGACTCAAAATTCGAATAACCCAGTTCCACCTAAAGTCAAACCAAAAATAAAGAATCAAAATCCCACAGAAGATACAGACTCTAATCCTAACACTACTACCCAAACTATTCAACCCATTTCTAGTGAAACCCAAGATGGCAATCAAGTCAATCCGACCTCCACCAATACAAATAAGGACTCTAACGAGAACCGAAAATCAGCCCAAACAGAGGATGAAAGTAATTATGAATGCATATACCCAGCTCTACTAGCCGTTGACACTGATACCAACCCGTGGTTCAGTGTTGGAGCAAGAGGAAAAATACTAAAATCCGATAGTACAAAATCAATTAACTCTATGAAGAACTCGATAGAAAAATCCAAGAAACCTATCAAAGTCAGGACATCATCAGATGAAGGCATTAAAGTTGCTAAAGGGCTTGCTAGAGTCTATGTAACCAAACATAGATGCGAAATGCACCAAAATGCCATCAAAATTTCCTGAAAATTATAGTAGTTTTAAAGTAGAAGCTCAATGCGAAGACCCTTCAAACTTTATAGACACATCAACATGGACAAAAGGAATCTATTTCAATTGGTTTAGACCACAACGTACAAGTAATACTACAGCTCATAATGGAGAGTAAATTAAGTGTAGTTAGTTACAACTGCAGGGGTCTGCGAACAAATGAAATTGGTTTAAATAAGATAATAAATAATTTTGATATAGTTTTACTACAGGAGACATGGATATCAAAAACTGAATGTATAGAGATTAATACACTTTATTAAATCATAGGGGTGTAGCAAACTCTCCAAATGATGATAGTAACTGCTTATTAGTAGGTAGGAAAAATAAAAAAGAAGGTGTAGCACTAATATGGAATTCAAAATTTGAACATTATATAAGTGGATTAACTTTTGATTATGATTGGGTCGTTGGTATAAAAATAGTGCTTAACTGTCAAGTAATGTATATTTTTAATGTATACCTACCATGTGAGTCAGTAGAAAATGAGGAATTATATATAGATAGACTATATAAGTTAGGTACTTTGTTAGAAGAGTTAGATAGTACATGTTATTGTGTATATGGCGATTTCAATAGTAACATATTAGGTAATGACTCAGAGTTTTCTAAACACTTAAATTTTTTTTGTGAAGCCTATAAACTTAAATGGTTAAGCAGACTAAGCCTGCCGAGAGACACTTTCACATATGTCAGTGACGCATGGGGTTCAAAATCTTGGTTGAACAACTGCATTTCATCTGAGGATGGTCATAAATTAATTTCAGATATGTATGTATTATATGATTCTTTTGAGTCTGATCATCTTCCATTTGTGTCAAAATTGACTATTAAATTAATACCTAAAGTCTCAACAAAAAAATTCCTTTGAGAACTTAGCTAACTATAATAGGATATTTTGGGATAAGGTGCCACAAAATAAAAAAGATGAATACACTGACATGAGTGGGGTGTTCCTCGAGAATGTGGAAATTCCAAGCGAGGCCTTTAGTTGTAAAAATTTGAACTGTAGAAATAATGAACATATGGAAAAAGTCACTTCTTTCTATAATAACATAATTTTTGCACTCTCTGAGACATCAAAAATTGTATTTGAGAGTGCATCAGATAAAAATAAGAAGTACAATCAGCCTGGTTGGAATGACCCCTGTCAGGAATTGTATGAGAGATCCAGAGAGGCTTATGCTCTGTGGTTAGAAGTAAGCAAACCTAGGAGTGGTCCAATTTTTCATCTAAAAAATTCCACAACAGCCAGATTTAAAGGGGCACTTAAATTTATTAAAATAAATGTAGAAAATTTAAAAAAGGAATCCTTAGCCCGCAAGCTCTTTAATATGAAAGAAGATAAAAAAGAATTTTGGAAAGAAATTAAAGTGCATAACAACAAAAAATTAAGTCCACCTGATGAAATTGAAGGTAATTCAGCAGCTTAAAATATTTGTAACATGTGGAAAACACACTATCGGGAACTGTTTAATTGTTTGCACGATAGTTCACTATCCTTAGACAACAATTATGCAGTCTCTGATAACTATAAAAAGGGTTTTGTATCATGCGAAGAGGTGGCAACCATGATAAGAAAACTTGATGTAAATAAATGTTGTGGATTGGATAGAATTCAAGCTGAACATATTAAATTTAGTAGTGCAAAAATTATTCCATTATTAGCTATGTGTCTCACTGGATGTCTCGTACATGGAGTCTTACCTGAAAGCATGTTGTCTGTTGTGTTAATACCTATTATTAAAAACAAAAGTCAAAGTATAACTATAAAATCCAATTATAGGCCAATTGCGTTAGCTAGTATCTGTAATTAAATTTTAGAAAGAATCATACTTAGTAGAATAGAATCATTTATCTTAACAACGGACAACCAATTTGGATTTAAGAAAAATCATGATACAGATATGTGTATTTACTCATTAAAAGAAATGATATTGAAATATAATAGTCTTAATAGCAATATATATTCCTGTATTTTAGATGCGTCAAAGGCTTTTGACATAGTAAATCACAGAGTTCTAATAGATAAGTTAAGTAAATTTAAGGTTCCATCATATATTATAAGAATAATTAGTTACTGGTATGCTACTTAAAAACTGTGTGTAAGATGTTCAAATACCATATCTGATTTCTTTACCGTAAGTAATGGTGTTCGACAGGGAGGAATTCTTTCTCCTTACCTATTATGTATGTATATAAATGATTTATCCATAGAATTAGGCAAAATTAAAGTAGGTTGTATAATAGGTAATGCAAAAACGAATAATTTTTTTTAGGCATATGACATTGCACTAATTGTACCATCTGCAAGTGGTCTAAATAAATTAATTAAAGTTTGTAATGATTTGGGGATAAAAAATGATATCAAATTTAATAGTTCTAAAAGTGCGGTGCTAGTTTTAAAGTCTAAATTTCTGAAATGATGTAAATATGATAGTTTTAAGCTAGGTAATAATACAATTCCAATAGTGAGCAACATAAAGTATTTAGGGCATATAATTAGTGATGATCTCAAAGACACATTAGATATAGAACGCCAGCGTAACAAGTTGTATAGACAAAGTAACATGATTATAAGACATTTCGGACATTGTACTGAAAGTGTAAAAATTAAACTGCTTAGGTTTTATTGTGAGTCAGTTTACACAGCTCATCTATGGTGGAATTATGCAAACGCTACCCATAGTAGATTTATAGTTGCCTCTAACAATTGTCTCAGAATTGTGTGTGGTGAACCTAAGTATTGTAGAGTTAGTCCGATGTATGTATGTAGAAATATACCTTCACCTAAAGAAGTAATCAGAAAACTTGTAATTGTTTTTTTAAATAGGTTAGAAAGCAGCTCAAATAAAATTGTGCCTGGTATTTTTCACTCAGACTGTAGGTATCTTTCTGAAATTACTACTCACATTATAAATATTACCCATTGCATTAATCCGGCAATATTAAATATTAGTAGATTGACAGTTCATTTAAATAGGTGAGCAAGTATTAGCAGTAAGATAGTGGTAATTTTAGTTGTTAAGGTAAATATAATCTTTTGGTGCCTTTTGGATAAGTAATATCGAAATTTTATACTTCAAAATTGTAATGTATTTTTATTTATTTTTTTATGGATCACCGAAATCCGCAATAAAGTTGTTTGTTTGTTTGTTTATATGATCCAGATTAATAGTGATTTCCTCTCTGCCATATTTATATGGTCTTGTAAAGACTCATAAGCCTAATAACCCTATGCGCCCTATTATTAGTTCTATTGGCTCAGTTTCATATTCATTATATAAATGGTCTACTTCATACATCACTCCCGTTGTTGGTACCATTTCTAATTCTCATATTAAAAACAGTTACGACTTTATTGAAATACTCAACTCCATCCCTTACTCTAATAACATCTCCCTTGTTAGTTTCAATGTTTGTTCTCTTTTCCCCTTACTTAGTGATAAATTGCGTAACTTTGATATTCCCTTGCCAGTTAATATTTCCATTGAACTCATCTCAACGTGTACTAAAAACTGTAAGTTTTCTTTTAATGGTAAATATTACCTTCAAAAGTTGTTTGGCTATGTCAAATTGCTTATCCCCTGTTCTTTCTAATATATATATGGAATTTTTTTAAACCACCTTCCTCCCCACCATTAACGATTTTCCCCTTGTTTGATTCCGATACAGGGTGTCGCAAAAAAAAAGGAAACCGACTTTTAAATCAATATATCTCTGAAAGTATTGAAGCTAGATAGTTTCTGAAAACTAAATTTTTTTTTGTCTATCTTTTGTGCATCTATGTTGAAAATTTTATAAACTTACATCTATAATTGTAAATTCTGCAATGAAGTAGATGTAAGACTTAAAATGTGTGTTTGTCAAGCAGATAAAATACAGAATCAAACTTCAAATAGACATATATTAAAACCATTTAGTAGAAGAGAGCAGAAAAAAATACAATTGTCTAAAGCCTAGGCTTAGCCTAGCCTTAGCCTTCTAGGCTTACCAAATTATTAGTTTAGTTATTGCTAAGACGTTGTTGGAGAATCGCCACCATTCAATTTAAGCCTCCATTTTTATTAATTCTTCAAGAACCCTAAAATGCAACTTACAAGTGAACAACGAGCTTTTGTGGTCCAAAATTATTTAAGGACTAGAAGCTTTAAACAAGTTCAACAACTTTTTGAACAACGCTTTCCGGATAAAGTTTCCCCAACCCCCAAAAAACATCTGGACAAATGTTAATAAGTGCAAGACTGAAGGAACAAGTTTAAATTTAAACAAAAATCGATCGGGTCGCAGGAGAACAGAACAGACACAAGAAAACATTAATTTTGTTCAAGAAAAGGTTATTCAGGATCCAAGAATATCAGTCAGAAAGAATCGTTTGAACATCAATAAGGATACGTTTCACCGAATCATTAAACGCGATTTTAAATGGTATCCTTATAGAATGCATGTAAGGCAATAACTCTTTGAACAAGATTTACCTCGCCGCCTAAATTTTGCCAACTGGTTTCTGCAAAGAAATGTTCGCTTCTTGGAAAACATTGTAATCGGCGATGAAGCTGCATTTCATATGAATGGAAGAGTCAAGAGTCATAACATTCGCTAGCATGCGCCACAAAGCAATCCTCTAAATTTTAACTTTAATGTAGGCATATCCAGGGAAAAGGTTTTTGTGTGGGTTGGAATGTGTGGAAACGGAAGTCCTGTGGGCCCTTTTTTCTATGACAATAACTCGACTGGAGATGGATACCTGAACCTAATTACAAAAAGGATAGTTCCTGAACTGCGTCAAATTTATGGAAACAGATTTAATATGCTGTGGTGGCTGCAAGACGGTGCTCCAGTACATAGAACTCGTGCTGTGCGGGAATTTCTGAGGGGCATTTTTAATAACCGCATTATTGCATTGAACCATCCAATTCAGTGGCCATCTCAAGAGTAAAGTTTACTTTTCTCCCCAGAAAACACAGACGATTTGAAGCAAAGAATTAGAAATGAACTTGATTTACTAAAAGATAATCAGGATTTAGTTAAAAGAATTATGGCAGAAATGCAAAGAAGGATGCAAGTATGTGTAGAAAAGAAATGGAGGCTATACCGAAAGAAACGGATATTAGCCTCTTACATTATAAATAATAATTAACTATGTTTTTGTAATAAATATTAGAAATTAAACTGTATTATTTTATGTTCCCTTCTACTAAATGGTTTTAATATATGTCGATTTGAAGTTTGATTCTGTATTTTACCTGCTTGCGCAAGCACACTTTTTATGTCTTTCATCTACTTCATTGCAGAATTTACAATTATATATGTAAGTTTATAAATTTTCAACATAGATGTACAAAAGATAGACAAACAACATTAAGTTTTTAGAAACTATCTAGCTTTAATACTTTCAGAGATATATTGATTTAAAAGTCGGTTTCTTTTTTTCGCGACACCTTGTATATACTCGTAGATGATATTATTTGTGTGTGGCCATCTTCTAAGGATGTTAATAGTTTTCTTACTGAACTTAATTCTTTGGTTCCTTCTATTAAATTTCCCCTTGAACCTGAACAAAATGGTGTCCTCCGGTTCTTAGATCTACTTATTAATAGGAGTCCATCTGGATTTATTTTTTTAGTCTACCGTTAGCCTACCAACGCCTGTTCTTATATTCATTTTTACTCAGGTTATAATGATAAAGTCAAACGGTCTGTATTGAATTCCATGTTTCTCCGGGGGTTGCGGGTCCCTAGCCCGAAATTCTTAGATCGTGAAATTTCTAAGATCTTTGAAATTAGCAGTGGTGGGCAGTCCGTCAGTACCGATGACGGAAGGTTCGTCAGTCCGTCACTGATGGACTCCCGTTTCGTTGGCGGACTGATGAATGACGGAAACTTTGAAACACTGATGGAATAACCGCAGACGGAAGCGATTTTCGGCTGTCACACGAACCATCACTAACCCGAAAAGCAAAGATGACCTTCGGCAAATAATGTTTCCGTCAGTCATCAGCGAAACGGGAGTCCGTCAGTGACGGACTGACGGACCCTCCATCATCGCTACTGACGGCCTGCCCACCACTGAAAATTGATACCAATCTTTGCTACCCTCATAAATTTCTTGCAGGATGCCTAGATTTGGCAAAAAAAAATCCTTTTATAGAACGGAAATCCATTCCGTATACAATTCTAAGAACTCCTTGTTTTACCGTTTTCTGAGTCATTTCCCTTGCTTGCCCGCCCTTTAAATAAGTTAAATATTTCTTTTATATTTATAGATATAGGGCCATTGTGGTATGAACCTAGATAGATACTTCACAACAAACCTATATCTATAAATTTTGAGGATAGTTATTGAATCGTTAAAAAGTCTCGAGCGACTAAGCTTATAGCGAAGTTAGGCTTAATGGTTGGACAAGAAATCGTTAAGGAATAAATGAAATACAACGAGGATACAACAAAATATATATTATTATAGATTAACAAGAATGTAACATATTTGAAATTATATTGGTTGAATTTAAATTTTATTATAAAAAATGAACATGAGTTTAACACTAAATTTTTGTCGTGACTAAACTTGGCGTAAGGTAGATGGATAATAGTATGTATGTAATAAGATATAATGGTAATAGGTAACAAAGTAATGGTAAATATGTAACAAGGTAATGGTATCAAGGTAACTAATTGAAATGTAATTGTAAATAATTACGAAATGTAATTAAAATAATTGAAATCACGAATTGTGGGTAAATGTAATTGAAATCACGATGGTTAAAAGAGGAAATGTATGAGAGTCTGGAAAGAAAATATGAGGAATTAGACAGTGTATGTGTTTGTAAAACTTAAGGATGAAATGGAGCAAGAATTCAACTGACCTTGAGTTAGAGATGGCAAGGGAATAAGTAAAAATTTTTGTCTCGCATGCGGAATATTTCGAAGGGTTAGTCGTGCGTGTAAATGTTGCCAAAAATGTTGCCAATTTTTTTGAATACTTTTTTTACAAATATATAATATTTAAGAAAAATTATATAAAATTTTAGTTATATATATATATATATATATATATATATATATATATATATATATATATATATATATATATATATATATATATATATACAAAGAAAGAGCAACTGCAGGTTCTGCGGGTGATAATACAACCACCACAGGGCTACGGCATTTTTATTTTCTGTCCTTCAAATAAATTTGAAGACAAAGAAAGATGCAGAAACCTTGTATAGCTGACTATAAATATCGTACATATAGTACATGATAAAGAAGAATTGGACGCGAATGAGCAAATGAGACAAAGAGACCGGAGTTTTTCAAAGTCAAGAGAGAGGGACAATAGAAGAATCCAAAATCAAAGAGAGCAGAGGGCGGCACAGTGAAGGCGATCCTTTACCGAGAAGACAGAAATAACGCTCTGTGGTGGTTGTATTATCACCCGCAGAACCTGTAGTTGCTCTTTCTTTGTATGTAACATGGACAATGAGCCTTTAAATTGTGAGCGGTTAAGAGGATGTGGTATAAAAATTCCTTGGAGGTTCCTAGCATAGGGAGATACTGGGTTTGATAGGGTAACGCTTTGGGCGAGATATAGTTACTGTGCTTGGTAGCTTAGCGGTAAAGCATCTGACCGGCAATCAGCAGACCCAGGTTCGAATCCCGGCCAGGAATTTCCTAAAACTTTTTTCATCTGGCGTTATTTCTGTCTTCTCGGTAAAGGATCGCCATCACTGTGCCGCCCTCTGCTGCTCCCTTTGATTCTGGATTCTTCTAATGTCCGTCTCTCCTGTCTTGTATATATATATATATATATATATATATATATATATATATATATATATATATATATATGCCAAAAGAGTTAATCGCCCATCCCCAAAATTCTAACAACGCGGCCAGAACGTGTCATGGTGCCATGTGGCTAATTTCGATCATGTAGGCACAATTGACTTGCAGTGCCAATCATCTGCGGCGATACAATGTCGTGCGCGAGGGCAGGCGGGGCGAAGGACATCCCTTCTGTTCCCCCCCCCCAAACTGGCGTCTGACCGGGGCTGGCCGTTGTGAGACTTGCTCTCCGCTGCTGACAAGGGCTCCTGCAACAAAAGGGGAGGCGTCAGCAATCGGGAAGGAGAATTGGGTATTGGAGAATGGTTTGTAGGAAGGTTTTGAAAAAGAGTATGAGAAACCACTGGATCACTAACAGTCATAGTGGGAAGAGAAGACAGTGGCTGTTCAAGGTGAACGGCCTCTATAAAGGCGGGTTTCAGGCGATCGATGGAGACAGTATCCTGCTTGGTGCCAAACTATAGTACAAAGAATTTAGGCTTCCTGGAGATGACGAGAAAGGGTTAGTCATAGACTGGTTACAAGGAAGAGCGAGTTGTGTCGCGACGGACAAAAACGTGAGAACAGGTTGCCATCTCTTTTGGCACGAAAGGTTTCTGATGAGCAGGCACTATTGGAGCGGTCGGCTTAACTTCAGAAATCGCCCGTACTAAATTACGTACGTATGCATTAGGCTGAACATAAGATGGTAGAGGACGGTTAGAAGAAGAAAAAATCGACCAGAAGGACGAAGTTGAGTACCATAGATAAGTCCCATCACAGAACAATCCAAATCCTCTTTTAAGGATGCACGAATACCCAGGAGAATCAAGGGTAGCTTGTCCACCCAAGTGATGTTGGGATCAGTGGAGGGTAGGCTTGCCTTGAGAGTCCTGTGCAACCGTTTGACTTTGGAGTTGCTTTGGGGATGATAGCTAGTGGTAGGAAGACGAAAAGAGCCAAGCACTGACATTAGTGTATCCCATTGGTGGGATTCAAATTGGCTACCATGATCAGTCATGATCGTTGAGGGAACACCGAAACGAGCAACCCATGCTGAGACAAAAGCTCGAGTTTCAGTGGAAGCTCTGATATCCGAGATAGGAACTACCTCTGGCCAACGAGTAAAACGCTCGATCATGGTGAGAAGATATGTGGAACCACGCGAAAAGGACAGAGGGCCTACCAGATCGATGTGAACGGCGTCAAAACGTGCCGACGGAAGAGGAAAAGCAGCCAGGGGGGTCTTTGTGTGGCGTTTAGCCTTTGCGCTTTGACACGGCAAACTGGTACGGGTCCATTTGGCCACGTCGGCGTTCATACCTGGCCACACATAACGTTGAGTAATGAGCTTGCGAGTTGCTCGAATGCCAGGATGGGAGAGACCGTGAGTTTGGTCAAAATGTGCCGACGGTAAGCGAAAGGAATGAGTAGACGAGGACAGTTAGGCAATGAATAGTCAACCAGAATGCGCCTGGAAGGATTATCCGGCAAGTCGATCTTGCGAACGACGAGTTGAGAAGAGTGACGCAGTGTTTTTGTGTCTTCATCTTGTTCCTGGACAAGCACTCTTGTTTCATGATCGATGGACGCAGTGTAGGAAAGTTGCGTGCCCAAAATCGATTAAATGCGGTCGAGCGCGTCCGGTACGATGTTTGAAGAACCAGGAAAGTAGCGAATATCGTTCGTCATCTGCAGGATGAAGTCAAGATGACGAGTGTCAACTGCAGTGTGTACTGACGAAATACTACTAGACGAACATGCACCGACCAATGGCTTATGGTCAGTAAAAATGGTAAATTTACGCCCTTCAAAATGATGGTGGAAGTGTTGGAAAGCGAGATATTTTCCGAGGAGTTCTCGAGAGAACGTTGAATATCCCTTTTGAGAGTCTGTAAGAGCGCGAGAGAAGAAAGCAAGAGGTTGCCATTGGTCAACAAATTTCTGCTGCAAGGTGGGTTAAGGATGCATTGGAGGTGACGCTGATGGGGGCTCCTGGAGAAAGATGAGCCAATTCCATAGCGAGGGCAAAAGCTTCTTTCGTGCGAGAAAACCAATCGCACTCCTCAGCAGACCATTCAAGAGGAGAGTTCTTTTTGGCCTTGGTGAGCATAGAGTTGATAGGTTGCATGACCTCGGCATGACCTGTGGTAGAAATTTACCATGCCACAGAAACTCTTGAGTTGCTTGCGTGATGTAGGACGAGAAAAGTTTCGCATCACGGTAACTTTATCTTCGAGTGGGCTAATCCCTGCACTCGAGAATGGTGCCCCAAGAATGAGAGTTGCGGGAAACCAAAGAGGCTTTGGAGGCGTTTAGTACGATACCATACTCATAAAGACGAGAAAAACTTGGCCAAAGTGAGAAAGGTGATCCTTCAGTGAGGAAGATGATATTAGGAGGTCATCGATGTAGGAAAATACGAAAGGAAGAGCCTAAGGACTTAATCCATAAAGCGCTGGAAAGTTTGACCAGAGTTACGCATCCATATGGCATTTTTCCCATTTCAAAAGCTCCAAACGGAATGGTGATGGTAGTCTTGGCGACATAATCTGGGTGAATAGGGATCTGGTTGAAAGCACGAATCAGATCCAAACGAGAAAAAAATCGTACAGCCATGAAGAGACGAGGTGAAATCGACATAGTACGGCAAAGAATAGCTATCCGGAATCGTCACAACGTTAAGAGTTCTGTAACCCCAACTGCTCTGAATTTCCCCGGCGTGGATTTGGGCACAATGTAAAGTGGAGAGGCCCACGGAGAAGAGGAAGGCCTACAAATTCATCACGCATAGCAGAGAGTTTATCAGGTGCTAGACGGCGTGGCCGTGAGAATACAGGACATCCTGTTGTCTCGATCCGATGCACCACACTATGTTTAATGGGCCTGTCCTTCGAAGGTGGAAGGGTGAGCTCAGCAAACTCATGAAGAATGCGCTGAAACTGTGGCTCGGTGGATAGGAGACAAATAGAGAGGAGGGAACTCTGAGAAGGTGAGTAGGAATCTGAGACAGTGAGGAGAGTTTTGCGGTCGACAAGCTTGCGTTGGCGAGTATCAACCAAAAGGGCGTGAGCCGAAAGAAAGTCAAGGCTCAATATTGGACAATCTACCTCGGCCATGATGGAAGTCCATCGAAAAACTTGACGGAAACCGAGTGACACTTGAAGGTTACGCCTTCCATAGGTCCTAATATTGGTCGAATTGGTTGCCTTCAGAACTAAATCTGAAGGAGCAGAAGCTTTGTCGGCCTTAGAAATTGGTATGACACTACATTCAGCACCAGTGTTCACCAGGAATGAAAAACCAGAAAGTGGGTAAAAAATACGAAATAGAGGACCTACCTGAGGAAATGAGGTGTAGGCAGGGGATGTAGATTCTTTTGTCCCATGCCTTTCTAGTTTAAAGTTTGTGATTGAGAGGCTGGAGTGAGAGGAATGCGAGAATTTGAAGGTTGGGAAATTGAGGTTAGAAGAAGATACTGGTTCCAAATATGTGCACGGTTGCAAGCATTTTATAACTTGTGCACCATATTTGTTGTGGTACCAGCACCACTGAGTTGAATGAGAGGAAAAGAAAACGTTATGCTTCGGGAGACTACTTAGCGCAGTATGTGAAGAAGCATAACGGCGGCTACAAGGCTGTGTAGAGTGTACAGCGTTGTGCCCGTACCTTTGATGATACCAGCATAGGCCCTGATGGTGCGGAAAGTTGTATAAATAGGCGGAAGAATGAGGTTGAAAATTTTGCTGTGTCTCAACTTTTGAATCGGGATGGCCTCGTTGGTTTCTCTTTTGTGAACCAGAGCGGGACATGCGTCTTTGATTCCCAACACTCTGCCTGTTATCGCCCCGTGATCCCTAGTGCAGCATTAACCTTTGTATGTCGGCCCCCATCCTCCGTATTGATGCCTCAAGTGACATCGATAAAGATGATGGAACCTCTAAACGCTCGGCCCGGTCGTCAGAGGAGTTCGACGTTCCTCGAACCTGAAAAATATAAATATTATTAGATGGGTCGTTGCCCCAATTCACGTAAGGATTCATAAATAATCTATCGGCGGCTATGGCTATCTCCTCTATATCCGAGGGGTTTGAATTTTAAATAAGCGGCCTGATCCCCTTTAGGAATCACCTCATGAAAATCTCAGTGATAAGAGGGCTAAAAAGGTAGGTTTGCGCACCTTTTAACCTGATAAGGTCGTTTAGGTGTTTTAAGAAAGTCAAAGGGCTCTTATCTTATTTGCTGAGCGTTCAGGAGCAGCCTTAGGTCGTCTATTTGGGACCTGCCGAAGTTCGTATGAAATGCCTCTTACAGGCGGTTCAGAACGATGGCCTGTTCCCCATTAATCAAAATCGCCCTAAATTCAATGGATATACTCATGGGGAGACTCTGTATGAATGCAACAGTCTTTTCTTCCTCCGTAATGCGCTGGCGCTTGACTAGAATGGACGATACCTCCAGCCATACTTTGGGATTTGAAGAATCAAAGGTGGGCAGCGAGAGATATGCATGGGGCTGTCATTTGGTGGGTTGATCTAGAGATGAGGATCTTTCATCCGGTGAACCGCTTACGGAAGTACTTCGATGGTCCATTATAGTCGCTACTGTGTGTACACGTGATGGTTGAATGGATGTGCGTGTGTGTGTGTGTGAACTTCAGTCACGCTAAGGAACGTAAAATTGAAACAAAAAATTCTCGGAAATAAGAAACTCACTCGTTGTACTTATGGGAAATTATGAATTTAAATTAATATGAATTATAGTTATTGGAAGAATGAGATTTTGGATACAACGTAATACCAAAAACGCCTGAATGAAAATGGGCGATCTTGGGGAAACGTGAATGGCCGCGACGATTGGAAATTGTGTTACGTTTAAATTTAAAATTATCGATTGACGAGGGTTATATTAATTTCTGGACATTATTTTATGCAAATCTTTAATATAGGGGATAGTATCAAGTTAAAATGATACGAATTATGACAATTTGAAGAAGGATGCTAAAGATAACACGTGATATTAAAAATGAACACGTGAATCAAAACTCTGTTCTAAGGAGAAGAGCAGGAAAATGACGCACGGATTTCGAAAATTATTTTAACGTTTGAAGTTATTTATTGATTGACGGGAGATTATTAAATTTGGGGCACCATTTTATGCAAAATGTTGAATACTATTTCGTTGGCCTAGATAGCATATATGATACAATATTCTTCACGCATAAATTTTGATTGATTGAAGGGACTTGGAAAAATAAACAATGCAGCGATTCTCACGTGGGATGGAAAATAAATGCAACGAGTTTTTTAAAAAAATAATATATATATTAGAGATTAACAAAACAGATTATGATAAGTTAAATTACGTTAAATTAGGCAAGGTTGAGCTTGAGTTGAAAATAACTTCGCGTGACGAGATGAAGTGTGACGTATAAATTTTGTAAATGGATGTTGAATGTGGAAATGATTTTGATGTAGCGAATGTAATGGTTTTGTTGTAGCGACTATAATTAGTGAATTGGGGCTGTAATGAAAGTAGGAATGGGAATTAGGATCTCTCTCTAGCTGGGGTGATTTTAGAGAATAAGTGAAGAGGGAAGTTTTTAACATACCTTAATATGCCGACGACGAGAACACGAGTGAGAGAGTCATTTCGCGTTATTTCACAAGTGGTGAAATGCGTGAGTTTGTATGTGCGTGAAATTCTAAGAGATGTTGTTTGTATCTGTGCTTTAAATGATATCAGTTTCTCGTCACTGAATGATTGAATTGCAAAAAGTTATGCATAAAATAATTGAATGATTGAATTGACAAAAGTTAAGTAAAATAAATGAATGAATTGAATTTTATACATAATATATATATATATATATATATATATATATATATATATATATATATATATATATATATATATATATATTTCAGTTTCCCAGGAGGATTTTATTATAGGAATGCCCAGATGGCATTGCTGTGTTTCAGAGAGAGGATGACGCTGAGATGATGATGGTGTAGTTGCGAGAGAGAGAGAGAGAGAGAGAGAGAGAGAGAGAGAGAGAGAGAGAGAGAGAGAGAGATAGATGGAATTAGTTCCGAAAATGAGATGCCAGCGGACACATGCAAAGCTCAGACCAGCTGACAAAGAGCGGAAGGGGCAGGGGTGTGAGTCAGGATGCGCGATCCGACTGGTCAGTGAGTCAAGCGCAAGCACGTCGCGGCGTGTGTCCGCCGTGACTCAAGACACGAAGTGCTGACTTGAAAAACGATGCAAGCCTGGCACGCTGTGTGGAATTTCCGCCTGGTCAGGCCCTCTTTCCCTGGATCCGACCCTGGTTGCAAACAAGAGCGAGTTTAACCGCGACGGACAAAACCATGGGAACATGTTGTCATCTCTTTCGGCACGAAGGTTTTGTGATTAGTAAGCACTCTAGGGGCAGTTGGCTTAACCCCAGCCATCACCCGTACAGAATTGTGTACATAAGAAGAAGGATCGAGGTGAGAAGGTAGAGGTCAGTCAGAAGAAGAAAATAATTGACCAAGAGGACGAAATTGAGTAACCATGAGAATCAAAGGGATGTTGGGATCTGTGGACCATAAGCTTGCTTTTAGGGTCCTGTGTAAACGTTCAACCGCGGCGTTGCTCTGAGGATCACACGTGTTTATACGTAGGTGAAAGGAGCCAAGCACTGACATAATTGCACCACATTGATGTGATTCAAATTGGCTACCACGGGCAGTCATGATCGTGGACGGAATACCAAAACGAGCAACCCAACCTGAGCCGAAATCTCGAGTGAATGTGGAGGCTCTGATGTTCGGGATAGGAACTGACTCTGGCCAAAGAGTAAAGTGATCGATCATGGTCATGGTGAGAAGATAATTGCAACCACGGGAGTAAGGAAGAGGATCTACTAGATTGACGTGAACTGCGTCAAAACGTGACGAAGGAAGAGGAAAAGGGACTAGACGAGTTTTCGTGTAACCCATTGCAGATATAGGAGAGTAGGAAAAATGGGGAAAAAAAATAATAGCGGAGGTGAGTTGCAAACAGCTTCCCGCGTCCCCGGACCACTGTTAGCCAGCAGCGAATCAACTCGGCCATCTTGAGTCTAAAAAAAAGAAACTCATTCAAGCGGAGCTTATAAGGCGATCGCTTTCATTCTCGTACGCCAGATAACCCCCTCCTAGAAGCGGATCGTAAATGAAGAAATGAAGAGAACCCATTTGGAAATGTGATCCAAGGTCTAACGCTCCCCTTCCCCGGTCCGGACACTTTTTTTATGTCTATTCGTTATTTTAATTTTGACCTAGATAACATATCAATATAATATCCTGTACATATAAATTTGTTTGATAATTATTAATGAAAGTTGAATTTTATATTCAGCCTACATGACGGAATATGGTAAACACACGAGGGATTTGAATCCGAAAACGTATGAACATATATTGTATTTAAGAATTAACGATGAAAACAAATTGATAAATGGTTGGTTATAACTTAATATAAATTGGTATAAAACGATTTATTATTTAATGGATATGTTAAAGATGTAAAAAGGTAATTTACAAAATATTAATTGGTAATCGAATGAATAATATCATTATATTAAATGTTAACTGGAATTGTGGAACACTTATTGAACATAACTTTCCAGGCGAGAGCGAAAACACAATGAGGACGAGCAAAATTGGTTGAAAGATATTTTAAGCAAGGCGGTTCCAATATTCTTCAACAATTAAGGAGTTGTAGGTAATTCTAGAGGAATAGTTTAATTTCGGGGATTTCTAAATTGAGTTATATATACGTGTTGGTTTTACATTACAGATACAAGTAACTTTGAAAGTTAACAAATTGATTTTAAATATTTTTGGAGTACGTACAGAAATACATAATATACATTATTTAATTTACTTTGGGAGTATTGCGGTTAATAAAAATCTAGAGTGCTACACATGGTCCAAAAAAAAGTCTAATATAGATATCTAATTTTTTATTAAAATATCACAATAAATTTTGCGGGGGAATTTCATATACAATAATGTCATAATTTTGCAGGGTGAAAATTCTAAGGAAATAATTGGCCACCAATGGGTTAATATGATTTAAATAAAATATATAGAAGAAATGGGATTCTAAGTAATCACTTCCTACACTCTTTGACACAGATCTTAATACTTATTCAACCAAAAATATTACTCGTATTTTTATCTTTTATTTCTTTTTAAAACGATTATAAAGTTCTTTGAATGAAGGGAAAGAAACAATGATTTAGTTAGGTATACAGATAAAGCTTTTGCATGGCTTGCACAGATCCTACCAGCTTAAGGAACAACTACCCCTGGTCATTTGACCACTGTCCTTCGTACTTTTGACAAAAGAGAGGTATTATCGTACGGGTAGAGAACTTATTCATTCGGATTCCCTTACATCATATTTTATGGTGGTTTAACATAAACCTATTGTAAAATTTCATAAACCACTTCAAAGTGCCCATCAATGAGGTTTCTTTGATTCTCTTATTGTATCCTACGATGTGATCCTGCGTGTTTACTCTGTGGTGATTGGATTATGTAATAGGTAGGCTACTGGCACCAAATTGCAGGATTCAATAGGCCTTCAAAAACTTCCACAAAATGGACGCACAGTGGTCTTATTAAATCCCAGCATACTCCATACAAATGAAATGATGTCTAAAATTAGAATAAGGAAATGAGAATGTATAGATTAATTTGCACTGATGAATTTGAATACAAAAATAAGTAATGTAAATATATTTGCTAAAATATATATATATATATATATATATATATATATATATATATATATATATATATATATATATATATATATATATATATATATATATATATATATATATACTATATACTGGAATTGATTTGTTCCTTGGGAGTCTGATATGTAGTACGAATATGAAGACCAAGAAGATTACACTAATCATTTATTGGCAGGACGTTTCGGACGTTGGCTAGGACCATCTTCAGCTACTGTATTGACTAATGAGAAGGGGAAGAAATATTAACGATAACAGTTGAACAGTTAGAAACCTGCATTATATAATTGCTAAAGAAGCGGGGAATGCAAGATGAATCAATAAAATTGACAGTTATTGAGGTGAAAGTAAAAACACAAATATAAATATATATAATTTCTAAACCTGAAGCCTCTTCCATCAGGCAACACTCTGAGTATCACCATCATCCTCTTAATTCTGATTCATCTACCATCTTATCCTCAGCCTTAATTTCTCTCGATTTGAAAATCTTAGAGTCACTGTATATCAATAAAATAAATATAAACCTAAATAATTACTCCTTCTCAATTAAACTATTCACTATATAACCAAGCAACACTTAAATACATTAACTAGCCAACCTGATGGAATTCGCTTCAGCTTTAGAAATTCTATAAATTGTTATTTGTGTTTTTACTTTCATCTCAATAATTGTCAATTTTAATGACTTACCTTGCCCTCCCCCCTTCTCATAAGTTGATACAGTCGCTGAAGATGGTCCTAGCGAAGGTCCCGAAACATCCGGCCAATAAATGATTAATGTAATATATATACATATATATATATATATATATATATATATATATATATATATATATATATATATATATATATATATATATATATATATATATATATATATATATATATATATATATATATATATATATATATATATATATATATAGAAGGTAAGCGGTCATTAGACGTGCGCGCGGGACACATGAATGTACGAACGTGCGAAAGGTCAGAGATACCTGTAACAATAAGACAGCGCATAAGCAAACAATTCGCCTCTCAGAATAGATTTATCAAAAGACGAGAGTCTACGAAGAACCTGGGTAAATACCCCTGTTGACCAAAAGGAATTGTATTACAAAGCTGCGACAAGCATGTCTTGTTATATAGATAAAAACAGGATATGTAAGTAATTCGACATACACAGCTTTCCGTAGCTCCGCCTTAGGGGTGGGGAACAATGAACTCGACAATTGAAAGTCATCTCAAGGACGATTCTAGGCCACGCCCTCTAGAATATATATATATATATATATATATATATATATATATATATATATATATATATATATATATATATATATATATATATATATATATATTCGTAACAGCTAGGTTAGGATTGTAGGGGTGCGAAGATGTATAAAGAGAGAAAAATTCCTTCCAAAAAGCGAGAATATAAATAACCCATTAAATTACCAAGTCAATACGGACTTCGTCCTAGCGTAATGGTAAAGTGCTAGCCTCAGGATTCAAAAGACCCGCCATCGATCCCCAAAGTCCACAATTCTTTCAAAGAAAATTCTCGAAGAAAACGGAGACCACGAAAAACGCTTTAAGGACAACTCAAGAAATCAACTCAAGAGAAAACCGCTGTCAAGGAAAACGGAAAGAAATTGACTTCAAGGGCTAACTCGTCTCAACTAATCTCATCCCATCAAAATCGCTAAGAAGCATCAAGACGTCATCACGTCATCAGAATTGGAAGGAATCATCACATCGTCAAGTTAATATGAAGATTACATCAACAAGAATTACGAAGATCAACTATTAACCCAGCCAACTTAATAAAGAAGAAAGAATCTCAGCCTACAGGAATACTATGAGTCAGATACATGGAGTCAATGTTTGAAGGGGCGTCTTCAGTTCAAGTTTATAATGAGAAATACATATATGCCCCCCCCCCCCATAGGATGATTATTGCATTATTGAGATTACTGTCGTTAAAAAGATTATCTCGTTCATGTTCCTCCCTTTAAATTCAGCAAGTTTTGTCGCTTCAGAATTTAATACTTCGCGTTGAATATATACAGACTACTAGTTGACCGCAAAGTAACTTAGTGACGTGCCACTTGCCCCATAAATAGCCCAATATTAGAATGAAATATATTTTTGCAACGTCTTTCTTTACCTCGATTACCATGAAACCTTAGGAAAGCCCAGCCAAAATAAAAACACAGTGAAGAAATCATCATTGGAGTCAGATACTCAACTCCCCTTCACCATATACTGGTCGCCCCTATAAACTGATGCCGCGATTAAATACCCCCCCCCCCCTATAACTCCATTTGTTTCCCGATTTCCTGTCTGGTGTTATGTGTGCTAGTTATTATATCGTTGGCCTAAATAGCATATATGCATAATACCCGGCACACATAAATGTTTGTTTGAATTAGGATGTTAGGCCTAACGGGACCACATGAAATATTTAATACACGAGGGATCAAATACAACTAGATAAAAAGGATAAATTGTATTTAAGAATTAACCGAGAATATCACGATTAATGATAGTTAGTTTAGCAAGAGATAATTGATTGGATACAATGTAGGATAGAAAATTGGTAGAAAGAAAACGCGGGAGTGATGTGAGAAGGGATTAAAGAGAATTTTTAATATATATTTATATATATATATATATATATATATATATATATATATATATATATATATATATATATATATATATATATATATATATATATATATATATATTATATATATATATATATATATATATATATATATATATATATATATATATATATATGAATTTATGAATAATATTTAAAGGATCACAATTGGTATGATAAATTGGGTTCTGTAACAAAAAGTAAATTTCATTTATATATTTTTAAAGGCCAGGTCCAGCTGAGCTTTAATTAACCTTTTTCTTTGCTTTTCTAATTTTCTTATTATAAAGGGTCTTTCAACAAGGACGCTCGAGCTTTGTCAGGCGATAGTAGCCATGTTGTTAAAGCGAAATCTGGCAACCTCCCTGTGAACTGTTCAGTAGTACTTGACTGGTCACGATGGAAGGTTATAGCGTTGAACAGTGTGCGCAAATCATCAAATGTTATTATCAAAATCAGTGCTCCGTTCGACAAACGTTCCACGCATTACGTGATTTCTAGCCTAGCTACAATCATCCTGCCGAGTCCACTCTTCGACGCTTGGTGGCCAAATTCGAGGTAAAAGGGTCGATCAACAATCAGCCAACATCCGCACGTCG
The DNA here is from genome assembly GCA_963969495.1 of Ceratothoa steindachneri. NCBI lineage: Eukaryota > Metazoa > Arthropoda > Malacostraca > Isopoda > Cymothoidae > Ceratothoa > Ceratothoa steindachneri. The sequence goes on from OZ018332.1 coordinate 13,357,981, forward strand.
CCGAAACGCAAGGTCTGCTGAAAACATCGTTGCCGTAAATGAGAGTGTACGGGAAAATTCGAGGCAGTCAATTTCTCGTCGTTTACAAGAACTTGGCCTTTCTGCGATTTCGGTTTGGCGAGTTATGCGTAGGGACTTTGGTCTGCACCCGTGCAAAATCCAACTTACCCAGGAACTTAAGGTAAACGACCATAGACAACGCGGTGTGTTCGCTGATTGGGCTCTTGAGCAGTTGGAAGTTGCCCCAAATTTTCCCTAAAAAATCATCTTCGGCGACGAGGCCAATTTTTGGATGAATGGATTTGTTAACAAGCAAAATTGTCGGATTTGGGACGAAAACAATACACATGAGATACACCAGCACCAATTGCATCCCAGCAAAGTCGCTGTTTGTTGCGGATTTTCGTCTAACGCAATCATCGGTCCGTACTTTTTTGAGAACGAAGATGGGATTGCCATAACCGTCAACGGCGAGACCTAGAAATAGATGATAAGCAACTTCTTGTGGCCTCAATTGGATTATATGCTTGATATGGATACTGACGACATGTGGTTCCAACAGGACGGCGCTACGTGCCACACTGCGCCCTCAACGATAGACATTTTGCACCAGCGATTTAAGGGCAAGGTGATCTCGCGCGGCGGCGACGTCAACTGGCCACCGAGATCATGCGATTTAACGCCATTATACTAGTTTCTTTAGGGCTACCTTAAATGGCAGGTCTATGCGAATAATCTTCAACCAGTTGATGTCCTCAAAGTCAACATAACGAACACCATCCAGCAAATTCACCCAGATTTATGGGACAAAGTCATCGAAAATTGGGCCTTCCGAATACGTTCCACCAAGCGAAGCCGCGGCGGACATTAGAACGACGTCATATTCCACACTTAATGCCATAAAATGTACTTTCAAATGTAAAATAAATTGAGTTCATATATTACACACAACTTTTAAAAAAACTCGAAATATTCCTAATTCGAAATACTAAGATAAAATTTGAATGCAAAAGTCCAATACTAATTGCGGTTAGGCCTATAGTTTTTCGATCGCATTCCGTGACTACGCACAGATAAATAAGCCTTACCTTTCTTCCCATATTTCCTTTCTTTTTACAAAGTAGAATTTACTTATCTCAGTCCAGTGGGTACAATTTTTAAGATTGATTCGATACTTATTATAGATGTGAACCGCCAAAAAAAGTCCCCTTTGCCAGCCAACATTTTGAAGTTGCACCGTTCGCGCTTGCCTCCAGTGGTAACGAAAAATTGACCGCAACGGAAATAAAAAATTTTTAAACTGCAAGTTTAGAGTTAAAGGTAGGGCACAAGATCTTGTTTTCTATTAACTGATGGTTAGCTAAAACTTGGTTTGTTTTATCGCGGTCAGTTAGAACCAAACCTAGATTGTGGACAAATAATGAACACACAGTGCACGCATTTGCTACTTCGAAAAATCTGGCGCAATTCTTTCTTTCTTTTTTGTAGAAAGTTGTCTAAAAGAGGGGGTGAATAGTGAATAAAGAGGAAGGGGAGGCGTGGAACTGAAAGAAGCATTAGGTTAATAGTGTAGTTGCCCGGTGTACGGGCCATCTCCATTGTTCAGATTCTTAAGTGGGTTTTTGAATTTTTTATTTTTTTATTTTTTTCTTAACACGTATGTCGATTTATTTCTGCGTATATATATATATATATATATATATATATATATATATATATATATATATATATATATATATATATATATATATATATATATATATATATACACTCTGTTTTTAGTTCATTCACTTGAATCTTGGTTCAGGTTCTTCTCTTCTGGTGTTTGGGAGGTAGTTTTTGTATTCTCCCTCCTCAGGATCGAGATTGTCGAGTGTCTCGTTGGGGAGAAGACCTTCTAGTTTCTTCCAGATGTTTTTTCCTCTCTTGTAGAGGTACAGGTTTATTGGCTCTATTCCCGTTTGTTTATGTAGGCTCCTCGAGTTCCGGAAGTCGAACCACTTGGAGCCAGTGATAAATCTGAGTCCTTGGTTTTGCACTCGTTGAAGCATCGACATGTTTCTGTTGGATGCAACGTTGAGTGGTATGCTGGGGTACAACAGTTTGGATCTAACCAAGCTGATGTATAGCTTTTTTTTTGTTAGCTATTGTTAGGTTTCGAATTCGATGGAGTTTGTCAAGTTCGGTTTTTGCGTGTCCAATTCTAGTCCTCACGTGATTGCTCATTCCGGAACTGGAGAGTCCGAATCCGAGAATAGACGCGCGAGAAGAGTAGTCGATTTCAGAGTTTCCTATTTCGAAAGAGACGGTGCGATGTCTTCCTATTGCAGTTGCGGAGAAATTAGCCACATTCGTTTGTATCTTTCAGCGTCTTTCGAAGCTGGAGGTTTTCTCGGCCTCTGCTGCCGTGGCTCTAACCATCAGTCTTGCCGACTTTGTCCTCCACACTACAACTTGGGTGACATCATCCGCGTATTGTATATTAAGTGTTCTCCCGTCGGTTGGTTTATGAATGTTTCTTGTGTAGATGGTGAAGAGAGTGGGGCTAAGGCATCCTCCTTGTGGAACACCGGAGGCGAGGTCAAAGGATTCCCCTGTGTGCCCTTCGAAGGCTATCACCGCTCGCCTATTCGTTAGTTAGCTGCAGAGGATTTTCTCGAAGTGGGGAGTGAGTCTCAGCCTAGAGATTTTGTATTTCAGGCCTTCGATCCAGACCTTGTCTAAGGCCTTTTTTACGTCTCTGCATACGACGTCAATCCAACAACCTATAGCTCGCCATGCTCCTGCGTGTTGCAGCATATGGGCTATCGCTGTCTCGGTGCCTCGGTGTTCTCTGAATGCATGTTGTTCTTCGTTCAGGAGGTTCTTTTCAGCTAGGTGTTTAGCCAGTCTGCAGTTGAGGATTTTTTCAAAAACCTTCCTAACGGTCTTCATCAGTGAGATGGGTCTATAATTAATGACCTGGTTAGATGGTTTCCCCGGTTTGGGTATGCAGATCATTTTGGAGGTCTTCAGACCATCCGGGAAGTATCCCATTGCTAGAGACGCACTGAACAGGTTCAGCAGCCTGGTCTTAAGTCTTTCCGGAGCCCCGGAGCTTTAGACTTAAATGAGGAAATGGAATTCAATAGTTCCTCCATTGATATTTTCTTTCCATCCTGAGAGTTACCTTGAAATCGATGGTAGCATGAGGTTCTATAAGGGTCAATTCTCCCTTCTCTCCTCTCCATATACTCGAGAGCCTGATCCTCGAAACCTAGGTCAAAGTCTTCTTCTTCTGATATTTTGAAGACATTTTCCCAGACTCCGCGGAACAGCTTCTCTTTCTCCTTGGGAGTGACCGCCTTAGTTCCTCCATGCCTGATTTCTGTTTGACCTGGGGTGCGAGCGTTCCCCTTTAATTTGCTGATGGTCTTCCAAAAGGTCTTCGGGTTTCTCTCAGTGTCTAACTTTTCTATTAGACTATTCCATTTGTTACAGACTTCGGTTCCTAGCATGAAATTCATCTGATTTCTCAGATGCTGAACGAATCGAAAATCCATGGGTCTGGCATAGCCCAAGTTGAGGATGGTCTCGTAGACTCTGGAGAATCGATGCTGTAGCACCACTCTCTCTTGTGTGGGTTTTGTGGGCATGATTATTTTGTGTGACGTTATTGGGATAGCTATAGCGTCGGCGTTAGAGATGAGGTCGTTAATAGCAGTCAGTTCGTCATCCAGATCTTCTTCGGATGCGTCCTGTAAATCAGGGGTAAATTCTGGGAATGCTCTCCTGTATTCTTCCCACTTTGCATTCCAGAATTTTTTTCTTGGGATAACTGGGACTGTGATAGGGGCAGTTGCAATAGTGATCAGCATGGGCAGGTGATCACTTGATGTTAGAGGCCCTGGCGAGATACGTTGGTGGAATGGGAAGTTAGGCTTCGTGAGCACGACGTCAGGTTTGGAGGCTGACCCTGCGTAGAAGAACGTGGGGAAGTTTGGTCCAATGCGCTCTGCAACGCCCCTTCTACTCAAGAGATACAGTGATCTACCTCTTAAATTTGTAGAAGAGTATCCCGCTGCTCTATTCCTGGCGTTAAGGTCCCCAGCGAATAGTACTGGGTGCTCTTTTGTGAACAGGGTGTACAGGTCGTGGTAAGGAAGATATGACCTGTGAGGGGGCTGGTACCCCGCGCTTAGTTCTATGTCATCCATAGAGCAGCTTAAGATGATCGACAGAGTCGATTCATCCGTAGGATTACCTTGTCTGTACTGTAACTCCCTTTTCACTGCTATTAACGCACCATCAAATCTTTCACCTGTGCAGTTCTTTTGTATAACATTGTATCCAAAGATCTTCTGATTTTCTTCGTCTTTGACGCTTGTTTCAGACAGCAGAAGAACATCTTGGTCTAGTTCTCTGTAGACATTATACAATTTATTTTTGTTAGGCTCTCATCCTTGCACATTGTGTGGCAAGATGGTTAGCCTATTTCTATACGCTATCCCGTTAGTCTTTATTATTCTTTGGCCGTTTGACGGCCAGATTTTAACTGCTTGTACAGTTCCGGGTAGTAGAGCCTAAATGTCTCGTTGTATACTCATGCGCTCGAGTATATATACGAGGCACGCCGCCGGAAATATAGCGATAATTTCAAAAGTGAAACATTGACTAACTGTGTTTCTTCTATGTCAAACTTTTCGTAATATTCCACCCTATATGGAATGAATTGTTTTGCAACGATACTTATTAATTGTGGCGCAAATAATAGTTTGTAAAAAAGCAAGAAAAGTAAGAGGAAGAGGAAAAAATGATTTTATTTAATGAAAAAACAAAGAAAACTACCTTAAAAGACAAAATAGTGGCAGGCATAGAAAATTATTTAGGCGAGATCGACTAAACTTAAGAAGAAAACATAGAAAGTACCAAAAACCACTTTTTTCCGTCTTTAAAAACACGAAGAGTTGAGGAAAATAAACGCTCATGATTGGTTAATGAATAATTATTCAAAGAAGGATTTGGGTTTTGACGGAGGCGGATGACCTTTGATAGGCCCTTGTGGCTTTTGTCATCCGTGTAATTATGTTATGTTAAGGAGTAAGTATAGATGCTCCTTTAGATATAGAAGAAATTATTAGATTGGGGTTATTAAAGGATGACGAGTCCTGGTAAAATTCAAGATACTTACATACTTTGAAGAATTCCGCCATCAGATGACGCAGCTAAAGTGAACCTCCACAGTGACCAGACAGCTCTGCTTATCTTGGGTGATCTGCCAAAGAGTTGCTTGTAGTCCTGTTGTATACTGGTGTAAGCGGCTCGTTGCGCAGCTTCGCTAACCATTTGTCCAATTGGCGATTGAAAGATTCTGTAGAGACTCCTCTCAGTTCCCCGATTGCCTTTGACATGTATTTGATGAGGAAATAGTAGAGGTTCTTAATGATCATTTTTCTTCAGTATTTACACATGAGAATCGAGATAGATTAATTGATGATAATTCTAGGTCAAGGGAAGTAGTGTTGAATACTGTTAATGTGAACAGGGAAATAATTAAAGGGCTTATATTGGAGTTAAATACTAGGGTAAATATGTAGATTATCGGCGCGAACGATGGGACGTACTATTTCGTCCGTGTTCCAAAATGTTTCACGTTTTTGGAGTACATTTAAGTTGACGGCTCGTGTGGGGGCAAACACAATGGGGAAACCACCCTACGATGATCCTGAGTTTCAATCAATTGGGGGGGTCTGGGGGGCACAGCCCCCAGTATATAATCCTAATTGTTTATAGAATAATAATTCAAAAAGGACTCAAACGCGCATGAATATTCCGACACGAGTGAACGATAATATTTACACACAATTTTTTTTTCAACCGGGCCGCTAATCTACATATTTACCAATACGGTCTGGGGGGCACAGCCGGCAATAGTAGAGGTTCTTAATGATCATTTTTCTTCAGTATTTACACATGAGAATCGAGATAGATTAATTGATGATAATTCTAGGTCAAGGGAAGTAGTGTTGAATACTGTTAATGTGAACAGGGAAATAATTGAAGGGCTTATATTGGAGTTAAATACTAGGGTAAATATGTAGATTATCGGCGCGAACGATGGGACGTACTATTTTGTCTGTGTTCCAAAATGTTTCACGTTTTTGGAGTACATTTAAGTTGACGGCTCGTGTGGGGGAAAACACAATGGGGAAACCACCCTACGATGATCCCGAGTTTCAATCAATTGGGGGGGTCTGGGGGGCACAGCCCCCAGTATATAATCTAATTGTTTATAGAATAATAATTCGAAAAGGACTCAAACACGCATGAATATTCTGACACGAGTGAACAATAATATTTACACACAATTTTTTTTTAGCCGGGCCACTAATCTACATATTTACCAATACTAGTAAGTCATCTGGCCCAGCCAACATTCATTCTAGATTACTCAAAGAAGGTGTAGATAGTATTGCAGTAGCTCTTGAGAAGTTATATACTAGATCACTAGAGTTTGGAGAAATACCTAATGATTGGAAATTAGTGAATGTAGTGACAATTTTTAAAAAGGGAAGTAAAGAGGACCCAAATAACTTTCAGCCAGTAAGCTTAATTCTATCGTTTGTAAAATCCTTGAGAAGATAGTTAAGAAGGGGATTTCTGACCATGGTAGGTTAATAAATGAGGTAAATATGTAGATTCGCGGCTTGAATGATGGGACGTAAACTATTTTGTCTGTGTTCCAATTTGATGAGGAAATAGTAGAGGTTCTTAATGATCATTTTTCTTCAGTATTTACACATGAGAATCGAGATAGATTCGTTGATGATAATTCTAGGTCAAGGGAAGTAGTGTTGAATACTGTTAATGTGAACAGGGAAATAATTAAAGGGCTTATATTGGAGTTAAATACTAGGGTAAATATGTAGATTATCGGCACGAATGATGGGACGTACTATTTTGTCCGTGTTCCAAAATGTTTCACGTTTTTAGAGTAAATTTAAGGGGACAGCTCGTATGAGGGTAAACACAATGGGGAAACCACCCTACGATGATCCTGAGTTTCAATCAATTGGGGGGGTCTGGGGGCACAGTCCCCCAGTATATAATCCTAATTGTTTATAGAATAATGTTCTAACGTTTACAGAAGTGAATGATTTAACTAAATAATTTCTGCACCTTTAATCGTTTTGTGAATTATAATGGGGGTGGGGTTTGACGTCAAAAATGACTGAATTATATTTTTATTTTGTTTTTCACTTAATATCTTTATTATCCTCATTTGGAGTCATTTTTATTTATCTATATTTTTCCTCATTTTACTATTTTTATTATCTTTTTTATACATTTAAATATACTTAGCTAGACCGTATATTTGAAATAGGACTCATTCGTGCATGTATATTCAGGCAGGGGTGAACGAAATATAAACAAACAAAAATCCACTTTTTCGGCTGAGCCACCAATCTACATGTTTACCATAAATGATTCTCAGCATGGGTTTAGAAGAGGTAGATCGTGTTTAACAAATTTACTGGATTTTATGGATTATGTAACTAAGGGAGAGAATTTTGATGTAATTTACTTAGATTTTAGCAAAGCTTTTGATAAGGTTCCACATAGGAGACTAGTTCACAAATTAAAAATGCATGGGATATAACATAACATAATTTCACAGATGACAAAAGCCACAAGGGCCTATCAAAGGTCATCCGCATCCGTCAAAACCCACCCACAAAAAGCACCATCACCAGGGGAAGACAAAATCAAAGTCCCCCACAATATACTATAACGGATGACAAAAGCCACAAGGGCTCATCATAGGTCATCTAAGTCAAACGGCCTCAAGGTCAAGGAAAAGGTCAACAACTGGTCTAGGAAGCCGCTGAGTGGGAACCCAGTGTTTTCGCCCAATCTCTTGCTGCTCAAGTTCCGTAATGCTTGGGTAACACTCTTCCTCAAGTATAACACGCTGCTCCCGAGCTCCGCCTTGGTCGAGCGCGCGTTCAGCTATGTTTCCTGAAAGACAGGAAACAGAGAGTTATGCTGAATGGAGTGAGGTCACAGTGGATGCACGTTATCAGTGGTATACCTCAGGGGTCCGTTCTAGGCCCTTTATTATTCATAGTTTATATAAATAATCTTGGGGAGGCGGTAAATTCTCTCCCTTAGTTACATAATCCATAAAATCCAGGAAATTTATTAAACACGATCTACCTCTTCTAAACCCATGCTGAGCATCATTTATTAACCTACCACACTCTAGATGGTCAGAAATTCCCTTCTTAACTATCTTCTCAAGAATTTTACAAACGATAGAAGTTAAGCTTACTGGTTAAAAGTTATTCAGGCCCTCTTTACTTCCCTTTTTAAAAATTGGCACTACATTCGCTAATTTCCAATCATTAGGTATTTCTCCAAACTCTAGTGATCTAGTATATATCTTCTCAAGAGCTACTTGCAATACTATCGACACCTTCTTTGAGTAACCTAGAATGAATGTTGTCTCGGCCAAATGATGCTAATTGGTGATTTCAATGGACATTTAGGGTTTATTGGAGAACAATCTATGAATAAAAATGGAAAATATGTAATAGAATTAATGGAGAGTTGCAATTTGAACTTATTAAATGCAGATGAAAGATGTGAAGGTGTGGTGACAAGGGAACAAAGAGGATAAAAAAGTGCAATAGATTTTGTCTTAGTGAATTATAAACTATATTTACACTTTGAGGGTATGTATATAAATGAGAAGAAGGTTGTTTTTAATTTATCCGACTATTGCCTTATGGGAGTAAAATTAAGTTATAAGATAAGGGAGAAACAAAGGAGGAGTAAACAATATAAATAATTGGAATACTACAAAGTATCAAAAGAAGAACCAAAGAATAAATTCTTAAAGCATCTGGAAGAAAATCCAGATTTATTTCTGGAAAGTGATATTGAGATGAAAAAAGTGGAGATGATTATTAAACAGAATGCTGATAAGTACTTGAAGAGGAAAATAAGAAAAAATATGAAGGAAGGAAAGATTGATCCAGTATGGTTTAACCAAGAAATAAGAGAGAATATAGCAAAGAGAAGGGACTATAACCAGAAGAAAAGAAATACAAAGAATGGAAATGAAAAACAAGTAGGTATACCAGTTAATGTATGAGGAAAAAAATTATCCTCAAAGCATTCTATGAACCTGCCACTTGTTCTATCCCTACCTATCATATTTTCCCAGTCCACAGAGTTTAAGTTGAAGTCCCCAATAATAACTGCATCTGTTTCACATCCCTTACTTATTTCCCTTATCATTAGTTCATCCATATCATCAGTCTGCCCAGGTGGCCTGTAAAAAGCTCCCAAATGCACCATTCTATTTTTACTGAACCTAATATCTATCCAAAGTGACTCAACTACATCCTGCTTTATTGAAGTATTTAAACTTGAAACAATGTTGTTTTTTATATAGATAATTATTCCTCCACCAATCCTACCTGTCCTTTGACTAATGTACATATTATAGCCCTGTAAATCAAATTCACTTATAGTGTCACTAAATTCTATTTCATTAACCCATGATTCAGTAACGCATAATATATCTATATCCTCATTGCTAATATAACTAAATAGCTCATCCTTCTTGTTTCTAAGACTACGAGCATTTGTATATTTAAGAAAGGGGATAAAACAAATATGTCTAATTACAGACCAGTAAGTTTGACATCAGTGGTAGGGAAAATGATGGAATCTATTATAGCAAGGAATATTAGGGATCACTTGGATAAGCATAAGTTGATAAAAGAATCACAGCATGGCTTTAGTAAGGGTAAATCCTGCCTGACTAATTTGCTGTCTTTTTATAGTAAGGTGTATGAAGCAGCAGATAAGGATGAAAACTATGATATTTTATACTTGGACTTTAGTAAGGCTTTTGATTGAGTGCCACACTTATGGCTTCTGAGCAAAGTTAAAGCACACAGGATCGATGGCAGTATATTTAGGTGGATTCAGTCATGGCTTGGTGACAGACAGCAAAGAGTTAGTATAGATGGAGTTAAATCTGAGTGGGGGTGTGTTAGCAGTGGAGTTCCGCAAGAATCTGTTTTGGGTCCTTTGCTATTCTTAATTTATATTAATGATCTTGACATAGGTATAAGTAGTGACCTGAGTAAATTTGCTGATGATACTAAGCTAGGTAGGGCCATTAGGGCTGATTCTGATGCTGTTGTAATGCAGGAGGAATTGACCATTCTGTCCAATTGGGCAGAGAAATGGCAAATGAAGTTTAACATAGACAAATGTAGTGTACTTAGTATAGGTAGAAATAATCCATTGAATAGTTATAAATTAAATGGGAGAATTTTAGGGAGGACCGATTGTGAGAGGGACTTGGGTATTTTGGTAAATTCAGACCTTCGTCCTAGAGAGCAATGCCTAAATGCTAAGAATAAAGCTAATAGGATATTGGGATTCATTAGGAGGAGTGTAAGCAATAAGAGTGCTGAAGTCATTCTAAAACTGTATCTGGCGCTAGTTAGGCCTCATCTAGACTATGCAGTACAATTTTGGTCACCATATTATAGGAAGGATATTGATTTGCTTGAGTCTGTGCAGAGAAGGATGACAAAGATGATTGGTGGGCTAAGGAACTTACCTTATGGTGAAAGGCTCAGAAAACTAAATCTACATACATTGGAAAGGAGAAGAGTCAGAGGGTCATTGATTGAAGTCTTCAAATGGGTAAAAGGATATAATAAAGGGGATCTGGGTAAGGTTCTTATACTTAGTGAACATGACAGGACACGTAGCAATGGGTTTAAGCTTGATAAGTATAGGTTTAGGAAGGAGATTGGGAGGAATTGGTTTACAAATCGTGTGGTAGATGAATGGAATAGGCTCACTAGACATGTGATAGAAGCCTCCTCTCTGGGTAGTTTTAAGAAGAGATTAGATAAATATATGGATGAAGCTGCTAGATGGGACTGACTTTTTTTTATGTATATATTTTTCTAAGGAGTGGGGAGATTATATTTTGCGGTTGCATGAATGGACATAATCCTCTGGATGCATTTTATGCATATTGTGGATTAGATCTGACGAACTCCTGTAAAGGGTGACAATGTTGATGACTTTTCTCTGGTAAGAAATCTTTTGTGTGTTGACTGGAACAGGAGCTGCCAAGTGTAGGCCATGAATGGTCTTTTGCAGTCTCCTCCTTTTCATATGTTCTTATATAGTGGTGACATGACAAATCTGACATAAATCTGGCTGAGTTCCCGGAAGATCATGCTGGTTCCCACCAGAAACCTGAAAAATCAGTCACTTCATCATTCACTACATCAAACTCACCCCTACTATTACCATTCATAAAACCCGAAAAATCAGCCACACTAGGTTCATTCTGCCCAAACACACTATCATTCATACTGTTCCCAAAACCAGAAAAATCAGGCACAGGCAGCTCACTCACTCTTCTACTTATACCAGCCAAATCACTCACCTGTTTACGCAAAAACTCAATCTCCCTTTCAAGATCCCCCATACCAGAAAGACTCTGCTTGGACTTACTTTCATTCAAACTTGCATTCTTCCTTTCACTCTTCTTTGTACGCTTTCTACTCCTCGAGACTAAGACTAGCTCTTTCTCAGACAGATCCATACTATCACATTCAATCTCATCATCATGCACTTTACCTCTCTCTCTGCACAGTTCATACACCGGATGGCTCACCAGGTAGTCAGGAGGTTCTCTCTATCTCCTTAACTGACTCTGATGAGCCCGCACTCTTTCAGTCATACCGTCATTCAAACTCTCCAAAACATACGTCACCCCATTTTCCCAAACTCTCACAACTCTATAAGGTCCATCAAACTTCTGACTCATCTTTGACACATTCAACCTACCCTTCACTTCTTTTACCTTCAATACTTTCGCACCTAATTCAAATGAACGGAACCTTTAATGTGCCTCACGCCATACACTCTGCTCACTTTCACTCAAATGAAACCTATCTTTCACTCGCCTTTCAAAATTCATCACAAACTGACATGGGGACATTCCAGTTGCACTATGCACAGTTGAATTATACGCCCACAACACTCTCCCCAGACATACATCCCAGTCATTCACTGTCGTACTCATCATTCTCAACATCTCACACAAGGTTCTTATAGTATGTTCAGCCAATCCATTTGAAGACGGTACATACAGAGTTGTTCTCACATGCTCCACACCATTCTCTCTCAACATTTGCTCAAACACTTCTCCTACAAATTCAGGCCCATTATCACTCAGACATCTTCTAGGCTTCCATACACACATAGGAAAAACAACTGCTCAACCACACGCACAACAGTCACACTCCTTTTATCCCTCACAGGCGCTGCATACACAAACTTACTTTTATGATCAACCATAACCATACCAACATTCCCAGCACTCGTACACGGCAAAGACACACAATCAATCACTACCAATTCAAACGGTTCTTTCGCATCAACTTTCAACATTGGTGGTTTCACTTGCACACCTTGCACCTTTCACACGTAGTTGCAACATCATTCACAACAGTTCTCATAAATGGATGGAACACACGCTCCTTCATACACTCCCACAGCTTAAACTTACCCATATGCCCATAATTATCATGCACAACCTTCACCAGACCAATCATACCAACTAAGGACATCACAGGTACATACATATCATCACCACCCTTCACATGCCTCACAGAATATACAACATCCTTACAAACAACAAAATCCTTAGCATACCTTTTAAAATCACTTAAACACTCTGGCCATTCATTCAAATCAACACGCGTCATTACACACCTCTTCAACTCACTAACAAATGGACACATCTCTTGCATCTCTAGAATATCATCATCACTTAAAATCTCATTCTCATCATCCATGACCAACTCAATCATGCCACAAAATTTGACAACATTCTCTGCTCACTCATTCAACTTCATCACCTCACATTCACCTTTCATAAGACAATCCTTATCAGCATCCAAAGACAAATCCTTCAATCTCATAAAGTCTACACCAAGCAAGAAACAACACGACATTTGCTCATCTTTCAGAATCACAAAGTCATGCTTCACATTCATACCATTACCCAAACTCACTTTCAGACTAACCTGTTCCCATGCCACTATCATGCCATTTCCTAATCCACTTATCCGTAACTTCACAGGTTTATGCTCACAACATCTAAACTCATCATACTTACTCAGAATCCTCTCATTCACTAAAGACACTTGCGCTTCAGTATCAATCAATCCACAGAACAACCTTTCACCAACTTTCACTCTTGCTTCCATCATATCAGGTCCACCATGTTCGCAATACACAGAAGGAACAAGCATACCAACATCAGCACTGATATCCACACTGTTATCAACTCCCATATCATCACTCACCACACACTCATCTTCATCCAGACAATCATTCTTCTCTCTCATATATGAACACTTTTCATTCACCCAATTGTAGTGCACACTGCTCAAACATTGCAGATGTACCACATTAGGATTCAAACCCTTCATGTTCTCATCTTTGTGCACAATCGACCTCTCACCAACAAAGTGCACATAAACAATCACTCCATACAAACGACTGACTACAATCAACACTTCCTGAAATGGCGGGACCCCTTGCATACACATCGCTCTCAATTCTTTCATGAAGTTCCGCACCTTTTCCATAACAATGCTTTCAGGCTTCCTACATACTTCATTCATTACCTCCTTCCTTAAATCATCCACACTATCGGGCACTCTCACATCTACTCCATCACTCTTCAAATCTTGCAAACCATTCCATACACTCTCAAACAAGGAATCACCACCACCCTTACTCTCTTTTCCATTCATAATCCCTTTCGGCAAATACTCAGGATCACTCACTCCATACACATTTTCATCATTCGTACCAGGATACCTTGACATCAAATCAGCCACTCCATTCCGTTCACCAGGCACATACTCAATCACATAGTCAAAGTCACTCAAATCTTCCAAAGTCCTTGCAATCCTACTATCAGCCCACTTCATACGTTGCAGATACACAAGAGGTTGATGATCTGTTTTGATCACAAACCTCACACCATACAAAAACGGACGCAACACTTTCAAACAATATCTTATCGCAGCCAACTCTCGTTCCACATTCGAATACTTTCGTTCTGCAACATTCATAGCCTTGGATACATACCCAATTATTCGCCTGACATTATCTCCATTCAAACGCTGCTCTTGCAACAGAAAACCTCCCATACAATACCCACTCGCATCTGTATACAATTCAAGCATTTTAGCATTCACAATATAATCTGGGTAAGCCAATTCAACATCTTCAGCCGCTGCCTCTTTCAGTCTCTCATACGCCTCATTCATCTTATCATTCCACTTGACAACCGTACTACCTTTCTTACCCATCCACTCAGTCAGAGGCTTACTCACACCAGAACAATCATGTATAAACTTTTGCTGGAACTCAATCAAACCCCAAAACAACTTCAGTTGCTTCACAGTCACTGGTTTAGGAAACATTCGCACCTTCTCAACATACTTCGGGGATTTTTGCAACCCATTCTCACTCACCATATGCCCAAGGAATTCAACTTCTTTCGCAAACCACTCACACTTCGCCACTTTCACCTTCACACCAACACTCTCCAATGTTCTCAACACATCATTCACCAATCTCATATGCTCCTCAAAAGTCTCAGTCATAATAAAAATATCTATAAACACAATCACATTCTTACTCGCAAACTTACTTGACACAACATTCATTGCCCGCTGGAAGGCTCTGTGAGCATTAGCCAACCCAAAGCTGAGGTTCCGGAACTGGTAATGCCTCTTTGAGGAAGAGAAGGCAGTTACCGGCTGGCTCTTCTCAGCAATGGGCATCTGGTAATACCCCCGTACCAGATCCAGCTTCGTAAACCACTCCATCCCATGCATACTATACACACACTCAGATACCACACACATCGGAAACCTTTCTTTCACAGTCCTTTCATTCACCTTTCGATAATCCACACACATGCAATGTTCCATCCGGCTTACGTACAGGTACAATTGGACTATTCCATGCACTCTCGCTCTCTTCAATCACCCCCAATTGCTCCAATTCCAAGCACTGCTCCTCAATCTCATCAGCAACCGGACATGGGAAATGCCTCGGCTGCTGATAGATTGGGGAGTCCTCCTTCAGGACAATCTTGAATTCCGGGAGCTTTGCAACCCCAAAATCCAGATCACCCTTACTGAGGGCTCCCTTTCGTTCAAATATCATTCGATACACATCCTCCTGTTCATACTCAGTTAAACATCCATCCAATTCCACCATGCTCTTCACTTCATTATACGTCCATTCACACGTCTTTTCACCTGCAACATTCACCCTGACATCCGTACTATCATCCATACCTACCTCATTGACAGTGGAGAGGTGACCCAGTACATCTCCGACTTGGATTCCCCTCACCTGCCCTTTCACACTGGGGTCCGCCTGCACACATACAAAAGGATCATTCATTCTCATCAAGCCATCAAACACACAAGCAACACGCCTTACCTTATAACATGCATCCTTTCCATCCAATATCACAGTGTTCTCACCGACATTCAAACTAACATCCTTACTCCAACTCACTCTAACAGACACTCTTTCACCCTTCACAAGCCTTACATTCTCTATAGCAGTCACCTCAATACCAGTAAACACACTCCTCTAAACGCTACCATCTTTCCCTACATACAATTTATACACCCCATTTTTACCAATCTTTCTCTCAATCTGATCACTCGCAGGATGCACAACCATACGATTCATTTTCATAAAATCATAGCCCAAAATCACACCATACTCACTACTTACCTTATCAATCACCAAGAATTCACATTCATTCATCATCATACCATGCATTCAAACAGCTGACCTTATCATTCCAATCACAGGCACTCTCCTAACCTTGCACTCAGAAAGGAGGGCTTTCTCGCTAACCTTGTCATACACATCTTTATACACCAAGCTCACCTTGCATCCAGAATCTATTAAAGCCAAACACTCAATTCCATTCAATTCCACCTTCACACTCAGACACTCATACTTCCTACCAGACAGCACTTTCACACTAGACAGACTTACCAACACATTACTGACACTCATGTACCCAGAGGATACTTCAGCAGGTACCCTCTTACCATTCAGTTTCCTGCTTCAGACTTTCCATTCACACCTTGCGCTCTCAGTCTAATCCAACACTTTTCACTTGAATGTCCTTCCATTGCACAATAGCTACATACATTCCTCTGGTCACGACACATCCTTGCATAATGACCAGCCTTTCCACAATTACCACATGCATATTTCATACTTTCCCCAGCAGTTGCTCCACCATTCAACCTCGGACAATCTTTCTTCAAATGGCCTATTTCTTTACACTCGAAGCACTCTTTCACACTTTCCTGGCAATCCTTTATCATATGCCCTTTCTTACCACACGCAAAACATGCACCAGATGTCCATCTACATTCTGCCAACATATGACCTTTCCTTCCACACCGATGACATTCCACAATCTTTCTCCCACCATTCGGTCTCTCGTTTGCTGGGACATACCTCTGTTTCTCTCTCATATATCCATTCCCACGCTTGAAATTCATCTGCTC
Organism: Ceratothoa steindachneri; assembly: GCA_963969495.1. Classification (NCBI taxonomy): domain Eukaryota; kingdom Metazoa; phylum Arthropoda; class Malacostraca; order Isopoda; family Cymothoidae; genus Ceratothoa; species Ceratothoa steindachneri. The sequence continues at coordinate 13,374,642 of OZ018332.1, forward strand.
CCTTCCATTCGACCACCCTCCATTTACCCATCCATTCTGCCGGCCCAGGAAGTTTGACATCACTCCAGCTGGTGCAGCCTTCAGGGCATCCCTGTAGCTGACAAACTGGTGGGGTGGATGAAAGCTCCTGGGCTTCTTACCCCCAACATTCACACTGTACCATCCATCCTCTTCTAGATCGCTTTCATCATCAAATCGTCCATCTTCTAACAGTTCCAACACATCCTCCCACATCAACCGTTCACCTGTCAGTCTCATTCTCTCCTTTCTCTTTCCACTCAGCCATTTACTCACCTTTCGCGGAATCGTGTCCAAAAACTTCCTCATCAGTGGTTTACATTCATTTACATCATCATCATCATACCTCATTCTTGCCATACTCTCAATCCTATGTGCATACATATTCACCCCTTCATTCTTACCCATATGCGCCTTCTCAAATTCATTCACTCTCTTATATTTCACACCCCCCCGTAAGGGGCGCGACGATTTGCCATTCTGGCCGCCGTGCTGACGGGACTCAGCACCCTGTCCGGCCCCAGCCTAGCCTCCCTTCCTTCAAAACACTTGTTTCCTCTCTTTTCACAGAACCTCTCCCACAACTTTCTCTGGTCAGCCTCTAATTTCACAGGGTAGATGCTGACCTTCCTTTCAGCCAACCGTCCCGCATCGGGGCTGAGGGGGTGGGGGACAATGTTCCCTAACCCCTGAGCTCCGGTCTGGGGTGGCTGGTTTTTAACTACCTGCTTCATCCCCACCCATACCTTCCTCACATCCCTTTTCCTCTCGTCTTCAAAATCTATCATTTATACGCCGTGTCCAAGGTGGAGCCGCCATGCCGATGGACTGCCAGGCCACCAGGCGGGAGGGGTGGTCCCAAATGGCGGCGCCTGGCTCTGCTCGGCCTGTAAGCACCTCTCGCAGTGCGGGCTACTACGAGAGGTGTGCGCTATTGCATCCCGTATTAAAAGAAGGGTCACCATGCCCAATGATGAAAATCACACCAAAAAAACCCAACCCCCAACTTCCCCAAGAACAACGGAGCCGCCCTCGGGCAGCTCCAGCAAAAAAATGGAGGTCCCCCCCCTGTACTTGCACAGGGGACCCTCCATATTTCTCTAACCGGAGAGGAGGCTTACTCCTCTCCTTCGCCTACGGGTGCAGGGGACTCCCCCTCACCCCCTTCTCTGGAGGTGCTTTCGGGCACCTCCCTTTTCCCAGCGGCAGTCCCCTCTTTTCTTTCCAAGGGGACTGCCAAGAAAGCCAGCAGGCAGCCCTTAGCCAGCCACTCCCCATCAAAGCGGCTCGGCAGGGCAAACCCCCTTAGGGGGAGAGGCAAGCCAGGCCCCTTCGGTCGCTTCCCTCAAAAGACCTGCTGGCAAAAATATTAAACCTTGCCGGGGTCAAGGCCTGTGCCTCCCCAAACAAGACTGGCGACACTGCCAAGGGGACCTGCAATGTCCTGGGAGGGGATGGCCAACTGGAGGCCCCTCCCGTGATAGACATGGTCCTTGAGGAGACCCAGCCTCAGACGGTAGGGCCTTCCATGGGGGGGAATTCGGGCTCGGTGCCAAGCACCGAACCCGAGTCCGCCCCTATGCAAGGTCCTCCTCAAATGGCTGAGGGCTCCGAGGCAGTACAAGGAGGGGAGGGATCTCCTCCGACAGGTGCCCCTACGACAACCAGGACCTTCTCCATTTCGGAGAGGGACCTGGCTGAGGCCAGTCCTTCTGGCCTGGGGGCTTCTGCTGGCGGAGGTGAAAAGCGGATTCATTCCCCGCCCTCCTCTCCAAAAAAGAAAAAGACTAAAAGGACGAAAAAGACTCGGGGCTCCTCTCCATCCGCGGGGGCTGCGGGGACGGATGGGTCTGCTGCCACTTTGGTAGGCGACCAAGCCAAGATCGGCACATCCGGCCCCTCTACCCCCTCGTGTGCGGAGCCCCTGACTAAGACCAAGAGTGCACAGGGCGGAGCCTCGATGACATCGGGGCCCCTCATTCAGAGGTTACCTGACGTTTTCGAGCCCGCTGGCTTCAAACGCTTCCTCGTTATTCGCTCCACTGATGGCACCATGTTGTCCAAGGGCAACATGATCCATCAGAGGAGAGGATTAGCTAGTGCAATTGGTAGAGAGCCGAAGGTAACCCGTTTCTCGGACGGAAGCCTTCTGGCGAATGCGGCGAATCCCGCCGAGGCGGCCAAGATAAGTGCTCTTCGGACACTTCATGGCACCCCGGTGAGTGTGACGCCGCACTCTACCATGAACTTTGTAAAAGGAGTAGTTTATGCGAGGGAACTCGTTGACTACTCCATAGAAGACATCACCCTAGAGCTGGCCGACCATGGGGCGGTCAAGGTCGAACGTGTGATGAGAAAACAGGAAGTGGCCTCGAGACCCACCCCTACACTCTTCGTCACGTTCGACTGTGACAAGCTCCCTGAGTCGGTGCGTGCCGGTTGGTACCGCTACCGCGTGAAGGCATTCGTGCCACTGCCGCGGCGGTGCTATTACTGTCACCGCTTCGGCCACACGAATCGATCATGTAGACGTGCAAAATCGGGGTCACCCGAAGTATGTGTAAATTGCTCCAAGGTCGCACACGATAAGTCCAAATCGTGTGTGGCCAAGTGTGTCAATTGCGGAGAGCCGCACCCTGCTTCTTCGAAGCAATGTGGTGCATATCTCCTTGAGAAAGAAATCCTGGCCGTTCAAGCCCAGGATCGACTCTCATTCCGCGAGGCTAAGGACTTGGTCCTGGCGCGCCCAGCTCTGCCTGGGACGTCATATGCCTCAATAGTTAGAAAAGCACCCTCTGCTCCTGGCCCATCCAGGCCAACGAGCACGGTTGTTTCCGCGCCCATTCGGAGCCCTTCTGCGGGCTCTACTACACCCGGGCGCTCCCCTGGTAGAGCTGGCGGCAAAAAGGGTTCACACCCAGCCCCGGCTAATACCAGGGCTCCCCCCTCTTCCCCCAGCGTGACCGTTTCCCGTAAGGCGAAACGGCCACGCGCCTCCACAGAGTCGTTAGACTCACAGGAGGCAACACCCCTGAAGATGGTCGCTAGGCCATCTTCCGGGGTTCCTAAAGCTGTTCCCGAAAGGAGGACAGCAACAAAGGAGCTTCAGCCCCTTCGCCCACGCCCCGAGGTGGAGCGAGTGGCTCGGAGACGGTGGTTCCTCGAAAAGAGGGCCCCCCGCCTCCCAAGCCGCAACGCCCGCCTAAGGTTTCGAGGCGGAGGGAGGAAAAGACTCGCATGGCGAGCCCAACCTCCCCCAATAAGTCCTCGAAGGCGACACCGCCTTCAGCGCTTTGTCCGGCCAACAGCGCCCGGGGTTCTGCCCCCGGGAAGCGTACGGCCATTCCCGTGAGGGTCTTCAATTCGAGGAGGGCCCCCGCGTCTCCGAGCTAGGCCTGGAGGGCATATTCCTTCAATGGAATTGCCGTGGACTCCGGGCCAACTGGGAGGAGCTGCGGAGGCTCGTCTCGTCCCGTTCCCCGTTAGCTATTTTTTTGCAGGAGACCATGCTAGGCGCGTGCCCGCTGCCTGCCCTCCCGGGGTATAAGGGTCTTGCGACCCCACCACCGCGGGATGGCCGGGCTGGGGGATGCGCGGTTTACACCCGGCATGATGTCTCCGTTCTTCCTTTCTCTTTAGATACCTCCTTTCAGGCAGTGGCTGTGCAGCTGCACCTGGATAGGAGGTATACTATCATTTCTGCGTACATTCCACCGTCAGCTGACTTCGACGCGGGGGGACTTCCGCCGCGTCGTGGCACGGTTGCCGAGGCCCTATCTCTTGCTTGGAGATCTGAACGGCAGGCATCCTCTCTGGGGAGATTACTCCATAAATCCCAGGGGACAAGTCCTTGCCGATCTGATCGAAGAGCTTGAGATGGGTGTCCTAAACGTGGATGAGTTTATGCATCACTGTCCGAGAACCGCTTCATTTTCTTGCCTTGACCTATCTTTGTGCTCTTTGGATGCACAGCCTGATTTTGATTGGGGGGTGGTCGATGACCTCCATGGTAGTGATCACTTTCCCATTCAAATATCATTTTCAGGGCAACTGCCACCTGAGAGACCACCTCGGTGGTGCTTGGCGCGGGCGCGGTGGCCTGCATTTCAGGAAATGACTGAATTCTCTATCTCAGTCGAGGAGTTTAGGTCGGTAGATGAGGCCGTTGAGTTCTTCTCCGGCAACCTCATCGCCGTAGGCCTGACTACTATTCCTAGGACGTCTGGCCGTTTTGCACGCCGACCACTCCCATGGTGGTCGGCCGAGTGTGAGACGGCCCTCAAACAGAAGCGTTATGCCTACATGCGCTATAAGCGCCGCCCGAATGATTTCACTGTCGCTGAATTTCGTCGGGCTAGGTTCCGGTATATTTCGAAGCACGCCCGCCGCTCTTCTTGGCGGGCATACGTGTCTTCACTTAACGGGAAGACCCCTTTAGCTGAGGTGTGGAAGCGAGTCAAAAGGATTCGGGGCAAGTTCTCGCAGGACCCCCCTCCCGTTATCCAGGAGAATGGGACCGCAATCTCGGACCCCGCGTCCGTGGCGGAATCCTTAGCGACCGCTTTTTCCGCATTCTCTAGCCGTGATGCTGCTCCGCCAGCATTCAATGCACGTCGTGATGTCGCGGAAGGCCGCCGGCTGGACTTTACCTCCAGAGGCGGAGAACCCTTCAACGACAAGTTTACTGTGAGTGAGTTGCGTTCCGCTCTCGCTTCGTGCGCGGACACCGCCCATGGTCCGGACGATGTCCCGTACGCCATGCTTCGACACCTGGGTGAGCAAGGCATGGCCTTTCTGTTAGATTTGTTCAACAGGATCTGGGTGGAAGGTCTTCTCCCAGACTCCTGGCGAATCGCTACTGTGCTCGCCTTTCGCAAGCCGGGGAGAGATCACTCTACTCCGACCGGTTTCCGCCCAATCTCTCTAACCTCTTGCGTGTGCAAGTTGATGGAGAAATTGGTAAATGTTAGATTAGCCTATTTCCTGGACAGCGGAGGCCATCTGTCTTCTGCACAGTGCGGCTTCCGTAAGTTCCACTCCACGTCGGATGCTCTGCTCCGACTGGAAAGTGCCGTCTGCGAGGCTTTCCTTCGTAGACAGCACTACGCCACGGTGTTTTTTGATCTGGAGAAGGCCTATGATACCGCATGGCGATACGGTATCATGGAGACTCTCCACACGATGGGGGCGAGGGGACGCCTCCCAATTTTTATATCTGAATTTTTGCGAGATCGTCGATTCCGCGTACGGGTGGGGGGAGCCCTCTCCGGCCCAAAGGAGCAGGAAGAGGGTGTCCCGCAGGGAAGTGTCCTCAGTGTCACACTCTTTGCCCTGAGCATCAACGGCATCACCTCGGTGCTGCCGGAAGATGTTCTCGCTACGCTCTACGTGGACGACCTTTCGATCTCTTTTGGCGCGGCCCAGATGCCAACTCTGGAGCGTCGACTCCAACAGGCATTGAACCGCGTCTCTCGCTATGCCGAAGCGCACAGGTTTCGCTTTTCTTTGGCCAAGACTAAGGTGGTGCACTTCTGCCGCCATCCACGGCTTCACCCCGACCCAGATTTGTTTCTTAATGGGGTGCGCCTGGATGTGGTTGAGTCGCACCGTTTCCTTGGTCTTGTATTCGACCGACGCCTCACCTGGGAGGCTCATATTCGCAGCCTTAGGGTCTCTTGTACCCGCGCCATGGACATTCTCCGTTCCGTGACGTTCAGCGCTTGGGGCGCTGATAGGGCTACCGCCTTACTTTTTTATCGATCCTTTGTTCGCTCGAAGCTCGACTACGGATGCGAGTTTTATGCATCCGCAGCCGAGCGTTTATTGCGGAAGGTGGATTCGATCCACCACACCGGCCTTCGACTTGCGACCGGTGCCTTCCGCACTTCCCCCATTGAGAGCCTGTTGGTCGATGCTGGGGAGATGCCACTCGCTCTGCGCCGCGTGCAGTGCATCACTCGCCTGTACGCGCGAGCCCGGCGCCTCCCTCAGTCGCCAACAGCTCTCACTGCATCCGCAGCTGATCTCGATGGTGCCTATGCCGCCGAGAGACGCCAGTCATACCCTAAGCCCTTTGGGTTTAGGGCCAGGAAACTCCTTCGAGAGGTAGATATAGCTCTCGGGCCGGTGGCGCCCCTGGTTCTGCCCAGGACGCCACCCTGGAGGGTACCACATTTGGCTATTTGTCGACACGCCTCTGCTCCCAAAGCTTGTACTGCGCCGGGAGTATTGCGTTCGACCTTTTTGGAGCACACATCGTGTCACGCTGGTACCGTGCCAGTGTATACGGATGGCTCCAAGTCCCAAGAGGGGTTCGGCTTCCACGCCGTATCCCCTCTGTTTGAAGTCAGCGGGGCTCTACCAGGCGCTGCGTCTGTCTTCACGGCCGAGCTGGTGGCAATACACCACTCGGTACGGGAGATTACGCGACGTGCCCGGTTCGGAGACCGGATTGTGATCTATAGCGACTCACAAAGCGCCCTGAGTGCTCTCGGGGCATTGGAATCTCCGCATCCCCTGGTTCGCGATATCCGTGACGCCACGGTTTTGGCGAGCCGGGCAGATGTCGAGATTATCTTCTGCTGGGTTCCTGGACATGTAGGAATTGCGGGGAATGAGCGCGCCGATGAGGGCGCCAAAGAGTCCGCGAGGACTCTGCGACCGGACCAGCGTTTCGCTCTTCCTCACACCGACTACATGGCAGGAATACGGGCAGCTCTTCGGACTGCTTGGCAAAGAAGATGGGAGACGGTCGAAGGGAACTTAAAGTTGCATGCCATTGCGCCGCGACTGTTCCCATGGACCTATCCCCCAATGCCGCGGCGGCTTCAGGTTGCTTTCTGTCGTCTCCGAATCGGACACACTCGTGTGACGCATCGCTATCTGATGGAGCGCTCGCCTGCGCCCTATTGCAACGACTGCGTCGTCCCCCAGACTGTTCGGCACATTCTTGTCGAATGTCCCAGTCTGGGTGATCTTCGCGCACGATACCTGTCCCAGTACCGGGATGGGCGGGGTCGCTACCGCCTGTCCCTTGTGCTTGGGACAGATTCGTGCACACTGACTTGTGGACTTGTTGACTTCTTGGGGGAGGCCGGCCTTCTCCCTATTATTTAAGCAAGGTTTGTTTGTTTGTTTTTGTTGTTTTTTTTGTTGTTTTTTTGCATTTGTTTTGTTTTTTGTTTGTTGTTTTTTTTTCTTTAGTTGCACGCTCCTGCGCCGGGGGGACCTCTCCCCGACGCACCAGCTTGCTTCCTTTCCCCCTTTTGGGGTGTTTTTTTTTTTTTCTCTTTAATTTCATTTTTAAGTAGCCTAGAACTAGGCCAGTTTTAATACGGCGACTAATGCCCAAGTAGGCAGTCGCCAGATGAGCTCTTAAAAAAAAAAAAAAAAAATTATATTTCACACTTTCATTCATTTCACCTGTCCAATCATCCGCTTCTTCACTACATCGTACCTTGGTTCCCCCACACTTGTAATCACACGGAAAAACTCCAATACTTTTCCCCCCAAACATTCATCCAGTATCCCTTATTCTCTGGGTTCATGAGCTTACATTATCGCTCAAATTTCCCGAAGAATTTTTCCACACTTTTCCCACCATGTATCCTAAATCTATCTATCTTTGGTACTTCCCTAATCAAAATTCCTTTCCCCACATTCAATTCACTCTCCGAAGAGCTACTCTCGATCTCACTCATTTCAATCATATCGTCACTCTCTCCCTCATCTGAGTATAGCGAATCTACACTCTTCCCTCTCACCTTCCTATCCTTAACATTAGAACCATGCTTCCTTCCTCTCTTACTTTCCGCTCTCTTCCATTCACCCCCTTTCCTACCACTCACAGTATCTTCTTTAGACTCAATCACACTGCCATCCATTCCATTTAGCACAGTCCCTCCAGTAAGAGCAGGGGTCAGGGTTGTAGGTCCTGGGGCTGGTCCATCCCCTGTCATCATGTTATATAGGTCCTGCATCCGTCGGTCAGTCTGATCCTGTCGGTCTCCCATTTCCTTCTTCATCCTATCAGTCTTTTCATTCCTCCCTTTCATTTCATTCTTCATTCCCTCAATCATTCTCCCCTTTCATTTCATTCTTCATTCCCTCAATCATTCCCCACAACATTTCACACTCCTTTCTTTCTCAGCTCCAGTCTCAATCGCACTACTTCTTCATTCAATGTTTCCGCTACAGCCATTGTTCCCAAGTTAGTAAAAAGATAGGAGGAGGGAAAAATCAATCAAGCTACTTGTCACGCTAATTGAGTATGGACTGCAATCCAATCCCATCACGCTCCCGGTTTCAAAGTCTCACGTCCCTATTCGGGTGCCAAATGTAGCGGGCCGAAAATCTAGACTAACCCCCAATTGATCCAACCCACTTCCTACACTAATCCGGATGTGAGAAATCGAAGGAGAATGAAACGGATTGTATATACAGTCCCTTTACTTACAAAAAAAATGTACAATGATAATTACAAAAATTTATATTTACAAGGGAAGTGTGCACACTTCAAAATGAGGCCAAATTCCCCAATCCAAACAAGATACCAAAAAGAATTTTATAACAGGCGAATAGAACAAATTTACTTAAATATATCTACAACGAAATGAAAAACAACAACAACCGAACGAAAAGGGGCACGCGCTATCACTTGTGTGCTGGAGGTGGGTGGTAGTAGGCTAATATAACAGGAGGCAGGCTCGTCAGAAATGCGGGTGTTGTAGTCTAGGTGTCTATCGAGGTATGAAAGCCCTCCGTCTCAGGGCTGGGTGGAGCATTCGTCTAGAGAACCCTTCTCGCAGTCTGTCCAAGCTTCCACTCTCTGTAGAAGAGATATATCCTCCGTTTATGATCCATTTACTATACATGGAAGGGAAACTAATAAGTGGGCATTACCCGAGTAAATTTATCGACTATCTTACCTCTAAATGTATATCCAAACAATTTTCAGCATTAATAATTCTTTAAATATTTATCTTTAAAACTATTCTTTCAAAATATAATCTCTGAAAAGAGAATACAAACATCAATAAAATTAAAAACAAAACAAAATTTAAATTCCAGTTATTCACACACACACACATTCTTAAAGAAGGAGGGAGAGGGTATTGGGAAAAGAGGGTGGGAGAATGGTCTCTTATACACACACTCACATTCGCTCCACCACAGCTTCACCACACCATGGAATAACCCTAGGTGTTGGATGCAACAACTAAAAACTTATATGAGCAAGATCGGTCTAAGGAATGTTCAAAAGAGAATTTATAATTATGATGAGGTTCACAGTTCTTGCGGCGATCGGACGTGCTAACGGTGAGCTCTCGATTCACTAGCATTTTTTGGCTAAGTTTTTCATATTTTTGTCATTTTTGTTGAGAAAGTTGTGCAAATGGTGTATTTAGAAAGGATCATAATTCTTAACAAGTACAGTTTGAATAGGTTGTAAACGCAGTATTAATTGTGGTTATTTTGTTTTGGTGAAAAAGTGACTTTTGTTTACTTCGGTGGCCATCTTTATTAGCAGATTTTAAACTTGCGCACACAAATTTGCTTCAAATTCTTGTTGTTCATAAGTTTTTGTTTCTATTATTGTTCTTGTTTAAGTATGGCTGACAGTTTGGATGTAGAGAGTATGCCTTTTTAAAGTAGTGTGCATGTAGTATGCGATATCTGTGGTGTAGAGAGGAGAGTGAATGTGCCTGAGTGCCGTGTATGTGCTTTGACTGAGGAGGTGAGTAGATTATGTGCGGATTGCTTGAGATTGAATGATTTAGTGTCTGAAGTGAGAAGAGATGCCAGTGTATGTTCGAAGAGTCAGATTGGGACCAGGAGGGAGGAAGTTAGGCCTAGAACAGGGACTGGAGAGAAAGCAGTAAGTGATGAGTGGTGGGTGACAGGGACTGGAGAGAAAGCAGTAAGTGATGAGTGGTGGGTGAAAGTGGACCGAATAGATAAGTTAGGACAGGTTAGGTGTGTGAATGAGAGGGACATGGAGCCTGTTAGGCTAACTAACAGATTTGATGCCCTGAGAGAGGAAGAATTTGAAAGAGATTTGTCTGGTGTGGCCGTGCCTGAAAGTAGAATAGGTGGTCGTGTGAGTGAGAGAAGGAGGGAGGCTAATGCTAGGCCTAGAGAGAATAGGAGAATGACTGAGGTGATTGTGATGGGTGACTCTCAGATTAGGTATTTAGATAGGAAGTTGAGTGAAAGTAAATGGAAGGGAGTGAGAGTTTGTCTGCTGGGTGCTGGTGTAAATGATGTGTGTGAGAGGTATGATAGGCTGGTGTCTGGGTGTGAGAGGGAAGCAGTTGTGATTACACATGTGGGAGTAAACGATGTAAAGAAGGTGGGTACTTGTTAGTTACGATAGCGGTATAAAAGGCTGATTGAAAGGATGTGTGAAAGTAGAGTAAAAGGTGTTGTTTCAGGTGTGCTTCCGAGAAGGATGTGGAGATGGAATGGTTGTCTCGTGCAATGGGGTTGAATGAATATGTGAAAGGTTTGTGCGAGGAGTCAAGATTAGTGTTTGTGGATGTTTTGAGTGGGTTTTATGGGAATAAGGGTTTGTATGCGATGGATGGACTCCATCTGAGCCGAGATGGGGTTGAGGTTTTGTGTCTTGAGTTAGATAGTGTTATTAGGTCTTTAGAGGCAGGAAACTAGGTTTTGATAGTGGTCAGGGAAATTTAATGGCTCAAAGTGAGGCAGGGAAAGGAAGCAAACACAGATTTGTAGAAGGTAGTCAGGCTAATGGAACTGCTTTAGGGTTAAATTACTTGAGTAGCCCTACCTACTCTGAGAATCTTACGAGGCAAAGATATAAAAACACCCATAATGGGTTCAAATGTTTTTACACAAATGCTCAGAGTATAAGAAATAAAAAGGCTGAGCTTGTTACATTTGTTACATAAGGGAAGAAAGTCTAGATCTAGTTTGTATTACAGAGTCCTGGATAAGTCAACAGATTTTTAATGATACAATAGATGAATATAAACTTGACAATTATGAGATATTTTTACATGAAAGATGTAATAGACCAAGGGGTGGAATATTGGTTTATGTTAAGAAAAGCCATAGTTGTCAAATGGTTAATAATAATGATCATATTGAGATTGAGTCACTTTGGTTAAATATAAGAGATAGTGAAGGAAATAAAATGAAAGTTAGTGCAATTTACAGGCCACCCAACCAAACTTATGAAGTAGATTTATTGCTATGCGAGCAAATCAATAATGCCTGCATCTCTGAGCAAGTAATTATTACTGGAGACTTTAATCTGCCAGGCAGGTCCAATCCCAGATAATAAGGTCAAAACTTTTAATTATAAAGAAGGAAACTTTGAAAAACTGAGACAGGACTTACAAAAAATTAACTGGGATGACCTTTTTACCAATATGACAGCCCTTGAAATGTGGGCTAAATTTAAAGAAGTATTAGACAGAATTCAAAGAATATGTGTTCCACTTAAAGAGATAAGAAACTCTCAACATATGCGACCACAGTGGTGGAATAAAGAAATCAACCAGAAAATCACAGAAAAAAGAAGATGATTTAAAATTCTTAAAACTACTGGTGGTGCAATTAACATGGAAAGATATAGGGTTCTTAGAGATGAGTTGAATAGATTAATTAGAGCTAGTAAGAGGAGAGTGGAAATTAACCTAGCTCAGAATTGTAACAGAGATTTAAAGAGGTCTTTGCTTTCTATAAATATAAGAAGAAAGATGGCATAGGTCCATTAGTGTCTGAGTGGAGATCAACTGTCAAGGATGAAGATATAGTCGAAGTTCTAAGTAAATATTTAAGTTCAGTATTTGTTAAAGAGAATTCAATACCAGATACCAATGACTTTGATAGCAGGACAGACTTAACCAATGATATCTGTTTTGACCTGGATGAAATAAAGCACGCTATATCCTGTATGAAGCCAAATAAGTCTTCAGGGCCTGATGAAGTTTCTATTAGAGTACTTCAAGAAGGTTCATTTTATTTAGCTTGGCCTTTGAGCTTAATATTTAACAGATCTGTAGGTTATTGTGAAGTACCAATTGATTGGAAGTTGGCGAATGTTGTTCCAGTTTACAAAAAGGGAGGCAAAGGTGATGTCTTACTTCCATTGTTTGTAAAGTATTCGAAAAACTGATCAAATCTAGGTTATATGGGTTTCATATGGATAGAAACTTGCTAGAGAAATCTCAACATGGCTTCAGGCCAGGTAAATCATGTTTGACTAATTTACTGTCTTTCTTCGAATACATAACAGATAATTTGGACAAGGGCGAGGATATAGATATTGCTTATTTGGATGTTAGGAAGGCCTTTGATACAGTGCCTCACAGACAGCTGTGTATTAAGTTGAGAGAAAGTGGTTTCTCTTTTAGTTTATGCAATTGGATTCCAGAATGGCTCAAGAATAGGAGGCAAAAAGTAATTTTAAATGGTACTAAATCAAAGTGGACCCCTGTGCTTAGTGGAGTACCTCAAGGTTCTGTTTTGGGTCCACTGTTGTTTATAATTTATATAAATGATTTAGAGAAGGGATTGCATAGCAAAGTTTGGAAGTTTGCTGATGATACCAAAACAGTGGCCAGAGAGTAACAAGCGTTGAAGGAGCAACCCATTTTCAAAAGGATCTGGATAAAATCTTAGGTTGGTCAGATGGCAAACAGATGAAGTTTAATTTAAATAAATGCAAAGTAATGCATATGGGTGCACATAATATGTCATTTTGTTATGATCTAAATGGTACCTGGCTGAAAGAAATTTCAGAAGAAAAAGACTTGGGAATAACCATTTCTAGTAATGCTAAAGTTCACAAACAATGTCTTCAGGATAGGAACAAGGGTAATAAAATATTGGGAATAATCAGGAGAAATGTGAGTTATAAAAGCAAGGAGGTGATTTGTAGGCTCTATAATTCGTATGTTAGGCCTCACATGGAATATTGTACTCAAGCCTGGGCCCCTTATTGTGAGCAGGATTTGGATATGCTTGAGGGTGTTCAGCGAAGGGTCACTACTAAGCTTATTCCAGGACTCAGTAGGATGAGTTATGAGGAAAGGTTGAAGGAGTTAAATATGTTTTCTGTTAGGCATAAGTTTCTTAGGGGTGATATGATTCATACCTATAGGATGTTTACTGAGTGTGAGCAGGATACTTTTCAAGTTTTTTGAATTGTCAGGTATAAATTTAACAAGGGGTCATGAGAAGAAGTTATTAAAAAAGAGGTCTAGGTTGAATATTCGTAAGTACTCTTTTAGCCAAAGAGTAGTAAACTTAGCACTGACTTGGACTCTATGGTCTATAGATTGTGTATATAGTTGGGTTTGTAAATATTTGTCATCAGGCTTTGGATGAAATAGTGTTAACTGGGATATGTATATAAACTTAAGGTCCACCTTGACAGGCCCCAGTGGCTTTTAGTGGTCCTTTCTTTTCATATGTTCTTACATGCTGGAGGAAGTAATTGGAAGAGAAAACAACAATTACAAGTTGACCATTCAAGAAGAAGACTTTTATGCAAATTCTAGAGCTAGAACAAATACAGGACTGGAAGAAAATCTAGAACATTTTATCATGGAATGTACTACCTTAATAGATATAAACAGAAGATTTGGAGTGGAAGGGAAGCAAATAAGTGAAATACTGCTGTTTACTGGGGATAAGAAAGACAAAGATAAATGTATGGAATACATATATTGTCTATGAAATGAAAGGAAAGGAGTTATAGAAGAAAATTGTGGTGAAATACATACAAGAAAGATGAGGATTGAAAAAAAAATATTAAAAAATATGGATAGTCCGCTGCTGAAACACAAGCTATTCTGGAGGCCTTCATCTGATCTGATGGTGTTTCATACAGCTCACTGATTGGCCAGTGTGATAGCTGAAAAACATTAAAAAAAATATCAAATTAGCTCCAAATTATGTGCAGACTCATAACATAACATAATTTCAGGGATGACAAAAGCCACAAGGGCGCGCTTCCTTCTTGCTTGTTTTTGTTTTATGTATTCTTTTTTTAGCTTGTTTCCTAGCCTTAGTTCCTGTTTTTTTATGTTTGTTATTTGCATGTTTTTACTTGTTTTTTTTTTAATATAGCTTAGTATTAGGCTGTAGTGTGATTACAGCGACTTTTGCTCTAGTAGGCAGTCACCAGATGGGCTCTTAAAATCGATAAATACTATTACCTGATTACAAATTAGGGGAGGGTTTTGGGGGTGCACTCCCCATTAAAAGCGAGTATGGGGGTAAAGCCCCCATTTGGAAATAATCATCATAGGATTTGAATTCAAATGCAATTGCAAAATATTATTAGGCGCTCTAATTTTCAGTGTTTATTTTTTCAGTGGTCTGGCCCGAATGCATTGAGCTAGAAATGGAGTCATTAAATTTCCTTGAATTGAGTGACTGTGTATTCCATATTTAACAAATATTTGTTTGATTTTAGTTAGGCTTTTAACATGATGCCTGGAGATTTCCATATCTTGGTTGCATATAGGCATGTTTTGGAATTCTCAATTTCTGATTTAGGTCATTATATTTTCTTTTTGTCCTGCAGTACCCCTTTTCTTATTGTTGTTGATTGAGTATTTTGTACTTTTCAAAGGTATATAAAGGCTTAATAGTTTGTTGGCATAAGTTAGCATTCAGTGGTAAGAAAATGATTGAATCTATAATAGTGAAATGTATTAGGGCTCACTTAGATAAAGCAGTTTTATTAAGGAATCTCAACACTGCTTTACTAGGGGTAAATTGTGTTTGACTAATATAGTCTTTTTATGGAAAGGTCTATGATAATTCCAATAGAGATGGGAATTACGATATTGTAAGGCTTTTGACAGGGTGCCAAACTTACGACTGTTGAATAAAGTTAAAGTGGATGGGATCGATGGAAGTATTTTTAGGTGGATTCAATCTTGGCTTAGTGACAGATAGAAGAGTTAGTATTAATGGGATTAAATCTGAGTCTGGGATTACCATTGCGGTTCCTCATTGGTCAGTGTTTGGGGTGTTGTTATTCTTGATTTATATTAATGATCTTGACTTGGGTATAAGTAGTGACCTGGGCAAGTTTGCTGATTATTCTAAGTTAGGTAGGATTATAAGCAGTGACGTGTGGTGACTTTCGAAGATGAGGAAGCAATTCAAGTTTTACAAAAATAAATATATTAATTGAAGTAAATATGTTCATTAAAAAAATAATGAAATTGTAAGCTACTCACTTTATTTAAATGTTTTTTTTAAACTTTATTTAAATTTAGGCAAGATGTTTATCATATTGGCCTACATTGTATTTGCAAGTGCATAGGCCTACCTGTTTTAATAGTTTCACTTTCATTATAAGTCATTGCACTGAACTTCCTTTTTAATAATTTTTCAATAATGCAATTGCGTTTTCTCCCAACTTCATTTGCATCCATTTTGTTTAAAAGGAGGTTATCACTTAAAACCATGTAAGGGGTGTGGCGATTTCCCTTCCTGGCCACTGTGCTGACAGGACTCAGCAGCCCGTCTGGCCCCAGCTTAGCTCTTATCTTTCTTTCTGACAACCTGCTTCCTCACTTTCCCTACAATCTCTCCCACAACTTTCTCTGGCCTGCCTCTAATTTCACAAGGTAGATGCCGGCTAGCTTTCTCTCACTCAACCATCCCAGATCGGCGCTGAGGAGAGAGTGGACATTGTCCCCTCACCCTGAGATCTGGTTTGGGACGGTGAGTTTTAACTACCTGCTTCTTCCCCCACCTTCATCTTCCTTGCATCCCTTTTCTTTATTTCTGTAGCCTATTAATTTTATGCAGATCCCAAGGTGGAGCCGCCATGCTGATGGGCTGCCTGGCCACTAGGAGGGAGGTGTGTCCTCGAATGGTGGCAGCGGGCTTAACCAGCCTCTTATTCACCCCTTGCAAGGCAGGCTACTACAGGGGGTGATTAGTGTTTATGTCCCACACTCACAACAGGGTCTCCATGCCCACCAATGAAAATATTAAAAAAACCCAAATCTCATTTTCGAACTGATCTCTCTGGCACAGGGACTGAGTCTCTGACTAACCTGGACCGTCTTAAGGATTTCGATTTGGATGCTCCTTCAGCTCCTGCTATTACTAATAGTGGAGCTACAGCAGACAAGCCAGATGAGGTGGTTGATCTTCGCTCATCTGGTCTTGCTGCTGACAAACCTAAAAAGTTCACACTACACACTTCTATGCAGAATATCGCAGCAGAACCTACTGAATTAAGCACTGAAACTGAATGCACTACTGTGGTTTCCACAGACGAGAACAATACAGACAACCATGCTGAAACTATAAATGAAAATGACAATGAAGGCTTTAGGGAGGTTTCCAAATGACAATCTAATGCTGAGGCAGTGGCTCTGCCCACTACTACCCAAGACACTAAAGATTCAAATGTAACACAGGAACCTTACATACCACATTCCACTCATAGTCCATGTAGGTCCACAGCTGAGAATCCTTGGATTCCAGTAGTGAGATGTAGAAAGGGATGACAAAGACAGCATCAACTGCAAGCTACTTTTGATTTTAGTTGTGCAGTCACAGCTCCAACTCCTTACTTTGAGAAATACTTCCTCATCCAGTTTCCTGGATCAGAGTTAGCTACAGATGTAAATAACATTAAACTGGATCAAGACATCCAGTCTAAAGTTGGCCAGACATTAAAAAATGTCAAGGCTACAAAAAGTTCTCTACTGGTGGAGCCTAAACTAGTGTGCAGGCCACCAAGATCAGATCCTTAAACTCTCTAGCGGGAAAGCAAATCACTGTTACTGCATACCGCCAATATAACACTGTTAAGGGTGTAATTCGCACCCTTACACTACCTCAGTCATCAGAGGAGGAAATACATGAATATCTGAAGGACCAAGGTGTCACAGATGTCTGTAGAGTACAACGGAGACGAGATGGATAATTAGTACCAACCGGCACTTATATCCTCACTTTTAACCTCCACTCCTGTCTGCCAGTGTTTTGTGTCACTTACTGGGTATTGGTTGAGGTGGACCAGTACCACTACTGCCCGCTTCAGCGTTACAAATGTCAGCATTTTGGCCATGTAACAAAACATTGCCGTAGAGAGGTAGACACATGTGCCCGATGTAGTGGTGGAGGTCATCGCAAGGATGCATGCACAAGTAAGGTGTCTTGCTTCCATTGTAAGGGACCTCACTACAGTAATGATAGACAATGTCCAAAATACAAATGTGAGAAAGATGTCTTGGACCTACAGATGAGAGAGTGAATTCCTTGTTTTGTAGCTCTCTCCTTGTTTTGTAGCTCTCTCTAAAATCTTAGACCAATACCCTATCTATGAGCCTTTATACTCTGCTCCTACCCAAGAAGGCAATGTTGCAATTAACAGTACGGTTGCCTCAGCAAGGACCACACCTAATCTTCCTACAACATCAACCACTGCACATACTCCTTCAACATAGATGGCATCAGCCCTCTGATACTATCATGGATGTGGAGCGTGAAACAGGACCTACTCATTTTGTGAAAACTAGGGGATCTCCAAAAGTACAGTCTGCAAATGAAATGGATGCATCTCCTATTTTGAAGAAAGCAGAACAAACAGAAAAGCTCTTAAAAGACCATCTGCGTAAGTTTGATAACCCTCACACTCAAACTTGATCGCCTTCACAATCGCAAAAGACTACCTCTATTCCACCTAAAGAGCAACAGCAACCTAAGACAGTTACAAACCCAAGCTCGCCTGGAACACAACAGCATGCGACTTCAAGACTGGAAACACCAAAAACCCAGCCTAGTGAGACTTCTGAGACTACCCTATAACTGGAGACTCGTACTACTCATAGTAAGAAAACACGTCTTCTTACTTCGCCTACAAAAACCACCACAACCCCCCCCCAAAATATCATGTTACACCTCAAAAGATCCCAGTTATTGGCACTCAAGAGATTCAACTCAACTTCCGTCCCGCTCTCAGAAAAGTAGGTTCCCCTACCTACCAAAATAATGCCTTCAGACTTCTCTCCATCTACCATTCTGCAATGGAACCTTGGATCATTTTGTACCAGGTTTCAAGACTTAAAACTGCTTATACAAGAAACTCGACCGGCCTGTATTTGTCTACAGGAAATACGTATTTCAGATGTGCGTATTCATCCGTCATCTGGTTACAAGTTGGTTATTTTGGCTCTGGTGCATAATGATGGTCATGAACTTGGTGCAGCAATATTGGTGCATAACAGATTGTTATTCGCTCCACTAGTGCTGAATACTACTCTTCAAACAGTAGCAGTACAAGTTCATCTAAATAAGACCTATACTGTCTTCACTCTACTTACCACATGTCAATGTTGCTACAGCTGACATTAAACACCTAATAAGCCAATTACCAGCACCTTTTCTCTTCCTTGGAGATATGAATGCAAAAGCCCCTTATGGGGTGAAATGACATAATGATCGTGGAAGATCATTTGAACAACTACTGACTACACTCCCAATTGCACTCTTAAATGATAATACTCCCACTCACTTCCACATCCAAACCAATACTTCTTCAACAATAGACCTGGCTATCTGTTCATTAGATAGCATTCTTGATTTTGAGTACACGGTTATCTCCTCGTTGCATGGTAGTGATCATTATCCGATTAAATTGAACCTCACAGACCCTGTAAACATAGCTGACAGCCCTGATCTCTATAATATTGAAAAAGCTGATTGGAATAAATTTTCTGCTGCCACACATACAGTCCTGAAAGCAGAAGATATTCTGGATATAAATGTCCTCATGGATACCATAGTTACAATATTCATTTCAGCTGCTACAGAAGCAATCCCTCTAAAATCTGGATTGAAGGGATGAACTCCAGTACCCTGGTTTATGGATGAATGTAAACAAGCACGTTGTAAACGCCTAAGAGCAGAGAAGGCTATGAAAAGGAACTACTCGGTGCAAACTAAAATTAACTATACTAGAGCCAAAGCACATTGTTGTTTAGTTTTTAAGGAAGCTCAGCAGCAATCATGGAAAAATTATGTATCAATTACATCCCGATTGTCCTTGCATCAAGTATGGAAATATAGTAGCAAAATATCTGGTAAATTTACTCCAAATCTTACTCCAGTACTACGTTCTCCTGATGGAGACCTCATACATGATCATGCCACTGTGGCAAATTACTTTGCACATCATTTTAGAAATATATCTGGTGATCGTAATTACTCTGATACCTTTAAACGACATAAAGAAACTTTTGAGTCTACTCCACTTTCCTTCGATTCACGAACTTCTACTCAAAAATGATTACAATCTACATTTTATTTATTGTGAATTTGCATCTGCTTTGTCAATGATTCATGACAGGAGTCCTGGCCCTGATGGTATTACATATACCTTCATCAAACATGCTCACCCATCCCTAGGAGAATTGCTCTTGGGAGCATATAACAATATATACAGAGGGAATTGTCCCATGGAGCTGGGGTATGGGATTTGTATTGCCCATTCCCAAGCTGGTGAAGGATTTATATATTCAAGGGAATTACAGGCCCATCACACTGACCAACTGTACGTGTAAGTTAATGGAGAAAATGGTTAACAGTCAATTTATGACTGTCCTCGAATGGGAAGGCCATTTAACTCCAGTGCAATCAGGTTTCCATCATGGATGCAGTACCACAGACCACCTGATTCAATTGCAGACATATATTATAGCAGCCTTCAACTGTCATTTGCATACCATAGTAATATTCTTGGATTTGCAGAAAGCCTATGATACCGCATGGAGTTGAGGTATTCTTCAGACAATATATGATTTTTGCTTCATTTTGGCAATTAATGGAACCACTAGGCCTCTTCCCAACAGTATTGCATCAACTTTGTATGTTGATGACTTGGCAATATATGCATCTGGTACAATCCCCCATCTACTTGAATGTCATCTTCAGGTTGCGCTACGTAACCTTGAGGAGTGGAGTAATAAGACTGGTTTTACCTTTTCTACATAAAAAACTGCATCTATGCACATCTGCAGGAAGCGAGGATGGCAGCAAACTTATCACTAATGTTCCGGTCTACAAATTTCTTGGGCTGTACATTGATGATAAATTAACTTTGAGACCACATATTACCCATATCTCACATAGAAGCTGGGGAGCAGATTGGACATCGCTGCTGCGGCTGTACATCATGGTTCTGAAGCCTTAATTTGACTCTGGTTGCGAAGCATACTCATCGGCATCTTATACAAAATTAAACAGAATAACACCAATATATAATGCAGCCATCCGGACTGCAACTGGAGCTTTTCGATCATCCCCATTAAATAGTCTTTATGCTGAATCAGGGATTAAACCACTGGAAACATACCAAAATATAAAGCTGCTCAATACGTATCTACGAATCAAGCACAATCCGACCCACCCACTCCATGAACACATAGCACTGATGGATAATGAAGATGAGTCTAGCCAAGAGGATGTGCACATCCCCAATCCTAGTTATACTTGTTTCTTTCAACTGATGAAAGCATTGAAGAGTTTTTATGGAATCTCATTTGCATACATTATGACTATCACCTCCCATGTACCCTTTGTGGTCCTTAACAAACTTGAAGACTTATAAAGCATTAAATAATATCCCAAAGTCTGTATTTGCCCCCCACATACTTTGCGCATTTTTCACTAGCCATAGTATTGCACATAATGAGTGTCTTATAATATACACAGATGGATCCAAAGTTGAAGACGGAGTGGCATTTGCATATAAACATTTGAATTTCACATATATACAATGCATTCAGTCTCATGCTACTATATTTACGGCAGAACTCTATGTCATTTATTATAGCCTTAATTATGCTACATTACTTCATAATGACCAACCTATCACTATTCATACTAACTAGAAGTGCTATAATGGCTATCCAGCAATATCCTACTAGGAATCCGCAGGTTTGGTTAATACAATGCAGAATATATACTCTACAATGTCTAGTTTGTCTATGTTGGGTCCCTGCACATGTGTGTAAGCCAGGTAATGAAGCATTGAACAGCTTTCAGCAATCGATCTGTCCCAGAGTGACTTTAAATTTTACATCAAGAAAGCTGAGATGGCCCGATGAAAGCAGACTTGGCAAAACGTTGGCCTTGATAATAAATATCAACAAGTCAGCAGTTCTATTTCACCACTGGCTTCTGCGCTATCATCAAATAGGTCCTGGGGGATCACTCTTTGTAGATTGCGCATTGGCCACACAAAACTCTCACACAGCTACTATATGGAATGATACCATTGACCCTTATGTGATGACTGTTTTGTCAATTTGACTATATACCATATCCTGATCGAGTGCCATCATATCTGGAATATTGTCAATGATATTTTGGTCCAGGTCCTTACAGACTGAACTTATTATTGGGGACCATGTACAGTAATCTACATGGCCCCATGTATCAATACTTAACAAATATAGGTCTCCTTTGAGACCTATAATGTGTTGCTTTTATCCAAATTACTATTATATTGTTATTTAGTTAGATATTTATGATTTTAAATATGACTTAAATTTGATTTTTATACCTCTTTACTATTGCAATTTAGTTAGATATTTATGCTTTTATTAGAAATTTATGATTTTAAATGACTTAAATTTTATTTTTATGCCTCTTTACTGAAATCTCCTGATTTCACTATAATATATATATATATATATATATATATATATATATATATATATATATATATATATATATATATATATATATATATATATATATATATATATATATATCTTATTTCCATGTACCTTATATACTCCAGATTCCTTCTTATATTCTGGAAATTTCAGCCACATAATTCTACTCAAGATTCACTGTTGAATGACCTAATGGTGTCTATGGTGATAAAACACCTAATATAATAATAAATTCATAGGTTGAGGAGCTTATCTTATGGTGAAAAGCTTAGGAGACTAAATTTATATACATTAGACAGAAGAAGAGTTCAAAGAGACTTGATTGAAGTTTTTAATTTGATTAAAGATTATAATTGGGAAGACAGGTAGGGTTCTTACTTTTAGTGAACATGATAGGACACATAGCAATGGGTCTAAGCTGGATAAGTTTAGGTTTAGAAAAGAGATAGGTAGAAATTGGTTTACAAATCAAGTGGTAGATGAATGGAATAGGCTCACTAGTCATGTGATATAACTGTCCTCCTTGCAGTGTTTTAAGAATAGATTTGCTAAATTTATGGATGAGGATGCTAGGTGGCACTGAACTGGGTAATGAAAAAAAGGAGTTGCCTTTTTAGACTCCTTCTTTTCTTATGTCATCCTTGGGATCCCATTCCTCCATCAGCATTTGTCACTTAGGCTTGAATTTGGTGACCCTCATTCTAACTTAGAAGTTTGTTCTTAAGCAGCAATGTCAATACATTGCCCAATAATTTTTTTCAACAACATATATTACTATATGCTAATTACTCCTACAATGCGCACCTCATTCGTCTTTTCATTCTTCTGATATGGATATGAATAGTTGGTCTTTAGAGAGTGATTGCAAGGGTGGTGTGTTGCTTTTTACCAAGAAGTAATTATCGATTAAGTTGAAATGACCCTAAAAGTGAAAAGAACCAACTATAAAGGAAAAACAGCATGGTGTGCATTCAGAATTAAAAAGAATTTAAGTATAAAAGTGAAATTTTAAGTTCTTAAGATATTAGAAAATGCAATAAAAATAATAAATGTCTCTAAATCTATGAATTTAGCAGAATCTACATTAAAAAAAAATAAAGAAAAATGCATATAAAATAAGGGAATGCTTTAAATATGTATCAATGGGCATTTCTGCAAAGATATCAGGCCCTCAAGATTCAGAGATCCACATTACCGAAACACGCTTGTATAACTGGACCACAAACCAAAGAAGAAAGAGTGCACCACTTAGCTTTTGTGTAATACACAGTAAAGCAATGTCATTGTATAAAGAACTAAAAATACTAAGAATGACATAAACATGCATGTTTTAATTTTTTGACCAGCAAATAGAAATAGAAATTGTAAATGTTAATTCTCCTACCCACATATTCAACAAAATATCTAAGGGATGCTATTTTCTGAATTAAGTGTTTAATGTAGATGATGAAACAGGGCTTTGGAAAAATATGGCAGCATATATGTACATCACCAAGGAGGAAAATGAATCATCATGGTTCAAGGTGCCCAAGGATTGATTAACATTATTATGAGGGAATGCAAGCAGTGATGTGAAACTCAAACCCATGGTAGTTTATTGTTCAAACAACCCATTCTTTGAAAAACATCAATAAGGATATGGTGGAGCAACAAAAATGAGAAATTATTTTTCTGGATGGTTCACTAGTTATTTCATCCCATTCATTTAACGATACACTAATGAACAAAACTTTGATAATAAAGCCCTACTCAAGATAAGGCTACCCTACTTGATAATCTGTATCCTAACCTTTGATAATAAAGCCCTACTCAAGATAAGGCCACCCTACTTGATAATCTTTATCCTAACATCAAAGTCAAATTTCCTCCACTAAACACTACTTCACTTCTCCAATCCATGAATCAAAGAGTTATTGCTTTATTATGGCCTATTATTTGCGAAAAACTATGGTGAAATTAGTAAATGCGACTTACGAAGGTAAAGAAAATATAAAATTATATTGGAACAAATTCAACATAAAAACAGCACTCAAGAATATTGATTATGTTTGGATGATGATAACTAATTCAGCAATGAATGGAGTTTTGAAAAAACTCTGGCCACAATCTTTCCATGAGTGAAAGACTTGAAGGTACCTCAAAACTGTATAGTTATCAACAAGCTGGTTTTGAAGAAATTGTAACTAATGATATAGCTGATTTATTTGTTGTACAGGAGATCTTAAAAATCAAGAACTTATTTAAATTGAGCATAATTTCCTTATTGATAATTCCAATAATTCTGAGATTTTAGAAAAAGAGAGGATTGGAAACTGTCTAAATGCTTTGAAAATGCAGAGGAACTTAAAAAATCCATCTGAATAGATGATGATTTGGATCGAAATAGCGCATTTTCTTTATCCATTGATGGTCTTATGAGCTTTTATATATAAAAAAAATGTCTAAAGGCTTTGAACTATAAAACTATAAAATCTTTTTATATCTATATATCACCAATTCATATTTAAATATATATTTTCTAAACATCTTAAATATAATTATTTTCTAAATATATTTTGTTTGTAACTTCATTTATTTCACACTCACCAAAAATATTAGTAAAAAATTGTCTTAAAAAACTTTAATTTAATTTAGTCATCCATGAAAATAAAAAAAAATTATTTAGTTTCCTGTGAAATGTTCATAGAAAATCCAGATATGCTAATACACTAATCCTTGTCCTTGCACGCTCCAATTTTGGTACCTATCTTCTGTGTACTATGACTGACGACCAACATTATTCTACCATCAATCTCACTTGACCTATTCTTTCACTTTATATTTATAAGAACAAAGACATCTTTTTTTTTAATAATTTCTGGCAAAATTGAGTTCTACACTTCTTTTGCTTGCAATTTATTGATCAAGTCTGATGATTCTTTAGTTTCTAAGATCCACCTTACAATTACAATCTTTATATGCCCTGAATGCAGCATTTTTAGCATGAATTTGATTTAAGATTCAGCATTCCATGTGGATTTTTTTACATATTGATTGGATTCCTTTCAGAGGTATACATTCACCTTGAATAGTTTATAATAACTTTAAATTCTTCCCACATATCAAATGCTGTTTTATTTTTTTAAAAAAAAGGCTAACATGCTACAACTTTACCTGAATTTAATAAAATTTCCTCCTTTAATATTTACTATCTTTACAGTGTTCTCTTTAGCTGAGCACAAAAAATTCCTCATTGTATGCAAACTGTTAATGGTGAAAAGTTTATTTATATATAATTAGTATTGTATTATACCATTTAATAATTGCAATTTTATACTCTTTTGCAGATAAATAGGCTAAAAGTGGAATGTCATTAATTTTGCAGGCACTAAATTAATGGCTTCTTTAGTTACAGTTAATTTTACCTGCCAAAGGTGTCACCAGCCAGTACATCTTGATCAGGGATTTTCACATCTGTCAGAATTGACATTAGCTGAATTAGCTTGTGAGTATATATTACTGATTCTACTTGTTTGTAAGACTGAATTTCCTAAATTTATTTAACCAGTTTTGTTTACATTGTAATAGAAGACAAAACACTACACTACATTAACAATGCCATCGCACACATGAGCAGTAAATTCATCCCCATAGTCACGGAAAAACATACAACCCCAATTTCACTATGGACTAGCGTTTCGCTCTTCCTCACACTGACTACATGGCAGGAATACGGGCTGCTTGGCAAAGAAGATGGGAGACGGTTGAAGGGAACTTAATAAAGTTGCGTGCCATTGCGCCATGACTGTTCCTAGGGACCTAGCCCCCAATGCCGCAATAGCTTTAGGTTGCTTTCTGTCATCTCCGAATTGGGCACACTTGCGGGACACACCACCATTTGAGGGAGCGCTTGCCTGCACCCTACTGTGAAGACCGTTGTTCCCCAGACTGTTCGGCACATTCTTGTTGAATGTCCCAGTCTGGGCAATCTTCACGCAAGTTACCTGCCCCAGTACTGGGATGGGCGGGGTCGCTACCGCTTGTCCCTTGTACTCAGGATGAGAGTGTGCACATTGACTGGTAGACTTTTGGGGGGAGGCCGGCCTTCTCCCTTTTATTTAACTAGCTTTTTTTTTCTTTCTTTATAGGTCACGTGTTCCTACACCAGGGGGACCTCCCCCCCAATGCAGGAGCTTGCTTTCTGCTCATTGCCTTTTCTTTTTTTTATTTTTAGTGTTGTTTTTTTGTGGTGTTTTTGAATCTTATTTTAAAGTAGCCTAGTACTAGGCAGTTTTAATACGGCCACTAATGCCCAAGTAGACAGTCGCCAGATGAGCTCTTAAAAAAAAAGACCTCCCCCCCATAATTTCACTAAGGAGATAGCAGAATGCATAAAGTAGCATAACATTCTAAAACAAAATAAGAAACACAATGTTTAGTCATTTGGTTGGTGATGTGGGTGTTAACCGACATTACCAACTTAATGACTAAACCAGAACCAATATGTCATCAAGACAATAGATAATAAAACAAACTGAGTGCTCTCAGGGCATTAGAATCTCCACAACCACAGGTTTGCAGTATTTGTGATGCCACAGTTTCTGCAAGCCAGGTGGCTGTTGAGTTTATCTTGTGCTGGTTTCCTAGAGATGTGGGAATGAGGGTGTAGTGTCAAAGAGTCAGTAGGGACTGGGTGACCATATCAGCAATTTGATCTTCCTCACACCAACTGCTGGCTGGAATCAGGGTCGCCCTCTGTACTGCCTGGCAAAGAAAATGGGCAACAGCCAAGGGGAACTTAAATTTGCATGCCATTCTCCCCTGACTGTTCCCATGGACCTACACTCCAATGCTGAGACTGCTTCAGGTCACTTTCTGTCATCTTCAAATTGGGCACACATACAGGATGCACCGTTATTTGATGTAGCGATTGCCTACACCTTACTGCGATGACTACATTGTCCCTTGGCTTGTTTGGCACATTCTTGTTGAATGTCCCAGTCTGGGTGATGTTGTAGTGGATGGCTGGTTTGTGAATGGAGATTATATTTGGGAGCCATTCTCCCCATTTTGTTCACTATAGATTTTTAACCACTTTGCCTTAGTCTGTCCTTTTACTCTACTCTTCCTTGTTTATGATAGAAGAGTGAGTGTTTTGCTAGGAAGGGGGGGTTGGGATAGACTGCGTTGTCGATAGAAATTAGGAGTATAGACTTATTTTTATTGTGTTATATTTTTCTAAAATTTTCTCTTTGTTGCAGGTGATACTTTGTATTCATATTTTAATAAACACGTTTCAATATATTCTAAAATTTAAAACAGAGATTATTTTTTGTAAACTGGAACCCACTTCTTGGCTGCTGAATTGTAGTTGATTCTTTTTGTTAGCCAGGTCCATTAAATTTGTCGCAGTTGCCTATCCTTATTTTGGTATCCCAACCCAACCTTTGGCAATGGATTTTCTAGGTCGATTTAGCTGGCCTGCCTCAAATCATAAATTTGAGAACCGCCGCTGCTGACATAGCCAATTCTGTAAGGGGGACATCCTGAGAAAAACTTGAGTTGAATGGCTCCTTACCCTCCCATTTTTCCTCCCCTTTCCCACTCCTGTTCGCAGATTTAAGAGTTTCTGATCATTTTTTTTGGTTTTTGCTATAGTCTGACAGTGCTGTCTCAATTGTTGCAATTGTAAAAATTTATTTGTATATTTATTGCCCACACAGTAAATTTATCAGTCAAAAATTGGTCTAAAATTGCACTTTTTTGAGCTAGAGCCCTTTTTAAAGCACCCTTACTGCTAAATTAAGACTTTGGTATAGTCAAGAAACCTTCTGCAGATAGTCATGTCCTCAACAAGAAGGAATCCAGCCTCAATAGCATGTGAATTATTCTAGCATGACAGTTGCTCCTTGAAAATTGAAATTTTCATTTTTTGCATATTAAAAAAATCACTAATTTGGAGGTCAATAACTCAAAAACTAGAAAAGATAGGCTTTTTCTGATGACAAATCTTGAAAGCCTGAGTGCAAATTACATAGTGTAGCAAATTTCAGGAAGATATCTTATTCCATTCCAGAGATACTGGCATCCAAAAGTGGGTGCACAGGAACATGCACAATTCAAGAGTGTCAAAATTGGTCATGACCCCCTTTTTTTTTAAAGAGCCACAGCACAGAAACCCTTTAGAATTTTGGCCTAGAATTTAGTACATGTTCATTATATACATAGAGGTACCAGCATAATTTTTTCGGCCAAATCTGAGTCAAGTCCCCATGGCACCTCTGGTTGAGTTCATATGGAATGACCCAAGTGGAGTCGCTACAGCTTGCCTCTCATACTCTGGATGAGTTTGTGCACACAGACTTGTGGACTATCTGACCTTATGGAGGAGGTTGGTCTCTATTTTTGACTCTCTTCAGTGATGGTTGCATGTTTCCTGCTCCAGGGGGAGGCCTGTCTCCCTCTAATGTTGGATTGTGCTTCGTTCTACTTACTTGTTTTCTTTTTGTTTTGTTTTGGTGTCTTTGCACAATTTTTTGTTTTGCTTTAATCTAGCCTATTGTTAAGCTGTGTGATGATTACATTGACTTATACCCTAGTAGACAGTCGCCAGATTAGTGCTGAAAAAAAAGTACTCATTGGCCCAGCATCTCTCACTGCATTGCACCCAATTTTGATTTTTCCTATGCCACCAAAAGATGCTAATCATACCCTAAGCTCTTTGGGTATAGGGCTAGGAAACTCAGAGCTTGATGTAGGTGACTGCCTCTAGTTCTGCTCAGGGTGAGACCCTGCAGGCTACCTCCACACCCCCTGGTATCTGTGATACCACAGTTACTGTGAGGCAGGTGGATGTAAAGATTATCTTGTGCTGGGTTCCTGGACATGTAGTGATTGCCGTGAATGAGGCTGCCAAAGAGTGTGAGAGCTGGGCAACCAGACCAGATGAGACCAGTCTTCACACTAACTTCATGATAGGAATCAGGTCAGCCCTCCATGATGTCTGGTTAGGAAGATGGGACATGGCCGAGGGGAACTTAAAGTTGCATGTCATCATGCTGCGACTGTTCCTGTGGACCTACCCCCAATGCTGTGATGGCTTTTGGGTAATTTCTGTTGTCTTCAAATTGGACACGCTCACAGTGTGGCGGCGGGGTCATGATTCCCACACCAACTATCCCCGTTGCCCTGACAAGGCCAACCCGGTAGTTTGAGAAGAGTCCATTCTTTAATTTTATTTAAAGCCCAATAAATAATGCAAACCAAACAGTCAACCCCCCTCTTTTAAAACCAACCTACAACCTTTAACCTAAACCCCAAATAATTAAATAAGTATATATATGTATATACAAATCCAGTATATAGGTGACCTTACACTAATACCTTGGCCAACTCAAACTCAAAAATACATTGGCCAAGCCAATACCAATCTTAAATATATATATATATATATATATATATATATATATATATATATGTTGCCTTACAATAATAACTTGTTGGCCGACACAAACTCAAATATATTTATACCAAACTACTGGGTGTACCATTAAACTATCAAACAATTTAGACTGGTTGAAAAGGGGATCATATGGAAGGGTGGCCTGCTTTCTGAGGGACGATGAGGTCTGGTACTCGGTGAAGTGTCCCGGATTCAGAGACCTGGCATACCCTCTGGTTCCATGCTACAAGGACCTACACTTGTAGTATGGTCGTTTTTCAGGTGAGTACAATACACAAGGGTCTTGACCATCTCCTGCCACCTCTTAAAAGCCAGAAGATGACTGACTGTTATCACCAGCACCACAGAGCTTGAAAAGAGAAGGCATTGTCAATCACTCACTCACTGCCTTACTCAACCACATTTTCACACAAGAGTTACGCTCCCCTATTTTCTGTCTAGCCGGTTCTTTTCACTTCCAAAACAATCAAGTTTATTGCACACAGTATTTCACTTTGTAATCGCAAGTCTCGTTATATTGTCAATCGCGCTCTCAAATTAGGCTTTGTTTTAAATATATTGCCTGGGGGAAAACAGGTATGAATGGGGGGGAGCACAATATGAGTCTATCGAGTCCCCCCCTACCCAGAGTGATGACGTCCCAACTTGCGATCTGCACAGCCTGGAAAAGAAGAAAGGGATTAGAGTTGGACAACTGCCTACTACAGCAGTATGCCCCACCATTTGGAGTGCTTCCATGCACTTTACTATGCATGGAAACTTTCTCTAGTTTCACTACTTTCTGGATGATATTCCCTCATTGGTATCCCTCCTTAATTTTGAAGGGGTGATCCCCAGCCCGGTGCCTGTCCCTGTTGAGGGATTGGCATCACCCTCTCCCTTACGTCTCTATTGAGATATTGATCATTCAACATTCCTGCTCTCCTTCCACCCTTTTCTACCTGCTATCACCTTTCTTTTTATTATTATCCCCTGCAAGGGAGTGTTGGGTGTAGCATCAGAACCATTCTGCAGCTGATATCTTAGGATTGTGTTCTTCCAGCCCCAATACCCAAGGATGTATTTCATCTCAGCCCCAATGACCTGATATGTTTCCTCCCAGCTCCAATGACTTTATGAGGGTCTGTGGCTAATACCAGGTTTTGCAAAATTTCTGTTACTCATTTTAACTTTCAAAGAGATTTCTGTGTGTGATAGAAAAAGCTGCATTAAACAAACTCAAAGTGCTATTTTTTCAACACATCATTGAAACGTCTTTTCCATTGTGCACAGGTGTGTCAAGATGGAAGTGAAAAGAATCTAGATCTCTGGTCTCCTGCGAGTGGGCCATAACAAGTCTGACATCGCCAAGCGGCTTATTGTCAGCTAGATCACCATCCACAGAGTTGCGGAGAGGGGAATACCTTGAAGATCGACCTCATTCAGCCGACATCAAGTTTTCAACTGCTTGGCTGTGAGAAAGGCTTCTGAAAGTCCTCTAAAGCTCAAAATGACTGAGCTCATGAAGAACATCTCGGTGGCCATCAAGGAGGAGGGCAGCAAGAATTTGAGGTGCGTGGAAAGGCTTCTGCTCACGACTGTATGTGAGAACAACTTCTGAGTGCCGTTATCGCCTTCTCAACATCTTGAAGATTCATAGAATTTGAATTCTCATTTTTTTTATGAAAAAACTTCATGGTTGATCTGGTCATCAACAAGCAGAATGGCTGTGGGCTAAACTTCATAGCTTTGAATGGTGAGAAGATGCCAGTGTTGTGGTTTGTGGCCAGTTGCAGATTCACCGTGGCTTATTACAGGTAGTTGGGGTTGAACATGAATTTCTGGTCAAAGGACTTTAGGCTGCTGCAGTTGCCCAACTTCAATCCCCTCGACTACAGTGTATGGGCGCATTTCCAGGGCAAGGACTGCAAGGTCCAACACAGTCATATCGATTAGCAGAAGTCCTCCATGACCTGCATATGGGCCAGCTTGAGGAAGGACTTCATCCTCAATGTGAGCGCAGCATTCAGTTCTAGCCTGGAGCATGTGCTCGCTGCCAAGAGAAGCTACATTGATAATATTACACTTTAAACATATTTACATTAAAAAAATAAAAACTTGTCTAACTGGAGCAAAACTATCATTGTGTCCTTTGTTGAGAGTTGTAATGAGTGTAATAGGACTTTATATCTTTAACATTTTTATTTCCTCACCCTTCACTTTTTCTAATTGCATGTTTGGGTGTTAAAAATAATCACTTCCTTCTAATATAAACCATTGTATTTAATTGCAGTATTTCTTTGTTTAATAAAGAAATTGTCATTATTTTATATCATGATCCATTCTTTACCTTATCTCTGTAGAATGCATTTTAATTAATCACTTTTTTTTCTTAACCCCAATTTAAGTTGTGGATCTCCTGTATTTGGCCTTTGTTTAGGATCTAGTTTTATAAAAGGCATACACACAAACTTGGAATTTTATATATGTAGGTTGGTATTGGTTATAGTTGCATTTTCCCTCCTAATACAACTGAAATATGGCTATGTTAAGAAAAATGAATTTCCTTAGCTAAAAGTAAAATATTAGATTACCAATGCATTCAGGAACCTTTTTCTTATGGATCTACTTAAGTGTCGGTTCATATTTATACCAGGATGTCAAGATTATCTTCTGCTTGGTTCCTGGACATGTAGGAATTGCTGGTGATGAGCGTCCCAAAGAGTCTGTGATGACTGGGTGACCAGACCAGTGTTTCACTCTTCCTCACCACGATTACCTGGCAGGAATACAGACTGCCTCTGGGTGGCTTGGCAAAGAAGATGGGAGATGGTTGAGGGGAACTTAAAGTTACACGCCTTGCACCGCGACTGTTCCCATGGACCTACCCCCAAATACTGCGATGGCTTCAGGTTGCTTTCTGTCTTCTCTGAATTGGACACACTCGCGGGATGCACCGCCATTTGATGGAGCGCTCGCCTGCACCTTACTGTGATGACTGCATTGTCCCCCAGTCTGGGCGATCTTCGGGCACATTACCTACCGGGACAAGCAGACTCGCTACTGTTTGTCCCATGTACTCAAGACTGGTTTGTGCACACAGACATTGCCTGGTTATTATAATATGAAATGTACTATCTTCAGTATTTTAAACTTTTCATTGTTTTGTCTATTGATTCTTTAATTCTTCCCCTATTGAGTAAACTTGTGTGTGTTGGATTGTATCAGGTTCCTAGTGAATTTTGATCAACTTAGTAATATTTTGGTCTGAAGATTTTTAACAATTTACTCCTGACCACATGATATAACTGGGTTTGTTCCGTGCACTACATCATTTACTTCCCTCTGATGCCTGTACATGCCATGGTAGTATTTCTTTGATATTAACTTGTTGTTTTTGTTTAGGTTTTATTTGTTGCCTTTTTTTAAGTAATCAAAAAATAGGCTATTATATAATTTCAGCACTATACTCTAGCAAGCAGTCACTAAATGAGTGTGCTAATTCTAAAAAAATACAATGTATTATCAATTATTTCTACTTTGTTTGCTATTTCCCTATTAATGAATGCTAATTTCCATACAATATAAAATCTATCTTTGATATGATTAAATGGTGAATGATTACCAACCACTCAAATTGTTATCTTCTGGTCTGTCATTGACTATAAATTTCTATTCTCTTCTTAGTACCCATTCATGCTGGATCAGAAGTTGAATTTGAAGGCATTAAATTGGATAAAATTGTCACCCCTTTGAAGCTAAATGAGTCAAATGGACAGTCACATGGCTTTACAATTGTCGGAGAAACAGCTGAAAATCAAAAACTCTCGCCTTTAAAAGTAAGCTTCCTATACAATTTATTCTTGTCTGCTGCTATACACACCTTCCCTTCCCTTGTGTCTTCACCCATGCATTATGGTACATCCTCATAGCCCTCAAACTAGATTTAGACTACTTGGGCCCTTTTCTTTTTAGACATTTCCATTTTGCCACTTTCTTTACAAACTTAGCTCTCTTGGCTGGCGGCTAATTTTGCAGGCTAGTTGCTGCCAGCTTTCAGCCACGCATCCCTAGTCAGGCTCTCCCCCTTTGCCTCTTGACCCTTGTTGGAGATGCTTTTTACCATGTTTGCCCTCCCTTTACTTCTACTGCTCCCATCGTTTCTCCTTGCCATACCATGGAATGTTTGGCCACCAGGCAGGAAAGGTGGTCCCCAATAGTGCCAGTTCAATGAGCACTATTATGCTCCCACTCTGGTGTGGGCTCCTGAGTTGGTCCCTGCAAGGGGGGGAGTTACCCTGTATAACCTATTGCACACCCATTTAATTGCAATACATCACCTAGTATGGGAGATGTGCTCAGTTTAGAGATTGGATTGTGATATTTAGCATCTCGATAAAGTGCCCTGAGTGCCTTTGGGGTGTTGGAATCTTGATATCGTCTGATTCGTTGTATCTGTGATGCCATTGTTGCCATGAGCCAGGCGGATATTGAGATTATCTTTTTCTGGGGTCCTGGACATGTGGGAATTAGGGTGCCAAATAGTCTACAAGGGCTGAGAAACCAGACTGGCATTTGACTCTTCCTCATACCAACTATATGGCAGGAATCAGGGTCGCCCTCCAGGCTGTTTGGCAAAGAGAATGGGATTTGGCTGAAGGGCGCTTAAAGTTGCATGCCATTGTGCTGCGACTGTTCCCATTAACCTACAATGCTGTGATGGCTTTGGGTCGCTTTCTGTCATTTTCGAATTGGGCACACTTGTGAGACAGGCCTCCACTTGATGGAGTGCTTCCCCGCACCTTATTATGACTACTGCATTGTCCCCCTAGACTGTTCGGCACATTGTTTTTGAATGTTCCTGTCTGGCTTTTTTTTGCAGGAAACCATGCTGGGTACATGCCCCCTGCACACCCTCCTGGGGTATAAAGGTTTTGCCAGCTCACTACCAATGAATGGGGGCTGGACAAGGGGATCCCCCTCCCATTCTCCAGGAAGGTATGACCACCATATCTAATGCCGAGTTCTTGGTGACTGCCTTATTCTCATTTTCCTATAACTGGGATGCTGCTCCATCATTATTTAAAACACATCACAGAGTCGTTGAGGGCTGCCAACTGGAGTTCAACTCAAGAAGAAGAGAACCCTTCAACAACCTGTTTTCACAGTGATTTGTTCCACTCTCACTTTGTGAGTGGATATGACCCATGGTCATGTATGCAATGCTTTGACACTTGGGTGAGTGAGGCATGGCCTTTCTTGTGGCTCTGCAATAGGATCTGGTCAAGGGATATCTTCCCAGAATCATAGTGAATGGCTACCATACTTGGTTTTTGCAAACCTGGGAGAGATAACTCTACCTCCAATTTCTCTAACATCTTGCATGTGCAAGCTGATGGAACAATTGGTAAATGTTGCATTAGCTTATTTCCTAGACATTACAGGTTTCTTAAAGTCCACTCTACATCTGATTCTCTGCAAGTCCTTTGTGGAGAGTCCATATGATACCATGTGGTGATAGAGTATTTTGGAGACTCTCTATTCCATGGGCTGAAAAGGATGCCTCCCAATCATTGAGTTTATAGG
This sequence comes from Ceratothoa steindachneri, assembly GCA_963969495.1. NCBI lineage: Eukaryota > Metazoa > Arthropoda > Malacostraca > Isopoda > Cymothoidae > Ceratothoa > Ceratothoa steindachneri. The sequence goes on from OZ018332.1 coordinate 13,409,361, forward strand.
AGAATGTTATGATTGTGCAAGGATAGGGAAAGCTCTCACTGGGCCAACAGGGCAAGATCAGGCCTGTCCCACAGAGAAGTTTCCTTATTGTCACTCTGCCTTGAGCATCATGGTATCATTTGGTGCTTCTGGAAGTTCTAGCTACATCTATGTAGACAACCTCTCACTCTATTTTGTCATTCCTCAGATAACTATATGGGTACATTGACTACAACAGGTTCTGAACTGCATCTTCTGTTATGTCAATGTACACATTCACAACCCGCAATGTGCAAATGCAAACTCCTTATTTTGTAGCATTTAGCACCTGGGGTACTGATAGGTCTGCCCTCTTGATATTCTATTTTTTTTTTGTCCACATCTGTAAGGTGGATTTGATCCACCACACTGGTCTCTGTTTGGTTACTGGTGCCTTCCATACAGTCCCTATACAAAGCTGTCACTGGAGGGGAGATGCCACTCAATTTACATCATGTACAGTGCACTATGCATATATGTCTTACGTCTTACATCTTGAAAAAAGAGAGAAAAGTAAAGTGGATAGTCGGAGTATAGTGGATAGGGTAGTTAGGATATAGTGGTGAAGGGGAATGAGTAAGAGTTAGGGTAAGTTGCTGGGTGACCAGCCATCTCTTTGGTTCTTGATCCCTATTCTTTTACTTTATCTTTCGGTTGAGTGTTTTGGGCTCTCGCGCCTCTGTTTTTCTCCTCTGTTCTACGTTTCTTGATTCTTATCTTCGTGCGGATTTTGCTTTTGGTGATGTTGTTCCTGTGGTTCCGCATCCTCACCTTGCTGTAAATCTTGGGGGCGGTTCCTCTCGAGTCTGGCCTACCGCTCCTGAAATTGCCGCGGTTTGTCAATCTGTACTCTTGTGGAATTTGAACCGCTCTCATTTCTTCGTCTGACATTATAAGGTTTAGCTTGTCCCACACCTTTACCGCTCTCCTGTGTAGGGACACATTTGTGCTTGGAAGCTCGATCTCGTTGTGGAGGTCTCTTAGTCTCCTAAGTTCTCGTCTTCTCGTTTTTGTTATGATGTATACCGCTGAGTTCTGTACTTGTAGTTTGATTGCGCTCGTCTTTGAGAGGCGGTTCAGCGGTATAGCAGGGTACAATAGGGTCGCTTTACAGATGGCATTATAGATCTTCTTAAGGTTTTTGCTGTTTAGGTTCCTTAATTGATATAACTTGGCTACCTGCATTTTGGCCTGATTTATTCGGTTTGCTAAGTGCTTGCAATAACCACTACGGGTAATTTTCAGTCCGAGCACTGTTCCCTCATTCACGTACTGATACCTTTTTTCGTTGATTTCGACTCTCGAGGTCAAACGCCTCCCCACCGGGATGATGGAGAATTTTCCCGGGTTCGTTCTTATTTTCCATCTGCGTTCGAACTCGTTGATGTTGGCAATTTCCGCTGCCGTTATTCTTGCCATAGTTGGGGGGTGCCTGTAGGTGCTGTTCGATATTATCGTAATATCGTCTGCAAATTGTAGGTAGGTCGTTGTCTCATGAACTGGCTTGGGAAGGTCCATGGTATACACGCTGTATAGAGTTGGACTTATACAGCCCCCTTGGGGGACCCCTTGTGGCACATCGAATTCCGGGCCCTCGCAGCCTGCCACTGAGATGAATGCCGTTCTGTCGGTGATGTAGTTGCAGAGGCATTTTGTTATGGTGGAGGGCAGTTCTAGTCGTTTAATTTTAAATTTCAGACCAGCTTTCCATACCTTGTCGAACGCTTTCTGGACGTCCCTGACCACTATGTCGGTGTAGTATTTCTCGTGCTTGGCCTTCGCCAGGGATTCCACCAGAATGGCTAGGGCAGTCTCAGTACTCCTGTTTTTCCTGAACCCGTGTTGATGGTTCGGGATCAGCTCTCTCTCGTCCAGGTGCCTAACGAGCCTGTCGTTTATTGATCTCTCCAGCAGCTTTGCCAATGTCTCTAGGAGTGTTATCGGCCGGAAATTCCCGGGGCTATCTGGTGGTTTGCCAGGTTTTGGCAGGAAGATGATCTTTCCCTTTTTTAACGCGTCCGGAAAATAGCCCGCGCTTAGGGAGGCGTTGAATGCAGCGGCTATCCGCTTCACAAAGCTGGTCGGTGCTCGTATCAGGTTTTCCCTGGTAATGCCTGATGCCCCAGGCGCCTTCTGCTTAGAGTTCTTGATAGTCTTTTGGAGCTCTTGTAGTGTAATTGGTTCGACCTCTTGCTCCTCCAGTATCGTCGGTGAAGCAGCTATATTTGGCACTATTTCCAGGCGGTTACGTTCCAGATCTTCCACTACTCTCTCTTCGTGGTCTCTGTCAAAGTCCTCATTTTCGTTTGGTGATATGTCAAAAATCTTCCTCCAGTGTTCCCGGAATGCCTCTTCTACTTCATGGGGTTCCATTTCTTCTCCGTCCCCATCTTGGAGTTTTAATTTATGCATATATAGTGGCTGTCCCATTCACTGGCTCTCATCTCATCCGGCTAATCTCAATGATGTCTACATTATCTTCTGCTGGGTTCCTGGACATGTAGGAATTGTGGGGAATGAGCGCGCTGATGAGGGTGCCAAAGAGTCCGCAAGGACTCTGCGACCAGACCAGCATTTTGCTCTTCCTCACACCGACTACATGGCAGGAATACGGGCAGCTCTTCGGACTGCTTGGCAAAGAAGATGGGAGACGGTCGAAGGGAACTTAAAGTTGCATGCCATTACACCTCGACTGTTCCCATGGACCTATCCCCCAATGCCGCGTTGCTTTCTGTTGTCTCCGAATTGGACAAACTCGTGTGACGCATCGCTATCTGATGGAGCGCTCGCCTGCGCCCTATTGTGACAACTGCATCGTCCCCCAGACTGTTCGGCACATTCTTGTTGAATGCCCCAGTCTGGGTGATCTTCTTGAACGTTACCTGTCCCAGTACCGGGATGGGTGGGGTCGCTACTGCCTGTCCCTTGTACTCAGGATGAGTGTGTGGACATTGACTGGTGGACTTGTTGATATTGCGGGGGAGGCTGGCCTTCTCCCTTTTATTTAATTAGGTTTTGTTTTTTGGTAATTGGTTTTCTTTGTAGGTCGCACACTCCTGTGCCGGCGGGGGGAGGGAGACCTGCCACCCCACCCCCCCTCCCCCCGGCGCTGGAGCTTGCTTCCTAATTGTCATCTTCCCTTTTTACCCTTTTTTTTCCAACTTTTATTTTAAAGTAGCCTAGAACTAGGCTGTTTGTTTGCGGCGACTTATTCCCAAGTGGGCAGTCACCAGATAGCCCCTTAAAAAAAAATCAATGATGTCTATGCTGATGAGAGATGCCAATGATGCCCTAACCATTTATATGTTTAGGGCTAGGAAACAGAGTTTGGTGGCTCTAAGTCGAAAGGAAGAGTTGCTTCCATGCCATCTCCCCCATATTTGAAGTCTGTGGGTCTCTTTTGGGTGCTGCGTGTCTTCACAACCTAGCTGGATGTAATACACTGCCTGGTATGGGGGATAGTGTCAAATGCCCAGTTCAGATACTGATTGTAATTCATAGAGACTCAGTCTGTGCTAAGGTCTCTTGAGGCATTGCTATCTCCCCATCCCCTAGTTTGCAGTATCTGTGACAGTGACACCATGACTGCTGTAATTTGGCACAATGTTGAGATAGTCTTCTGCTCAGTTCCCTGACATGTAGTTGTGCGATATGAATGTATTGATGAGTGCACCTGACCAACAGTTTGTTCCAACCTCAGCTTAGCCTCTTCTCCTTCTTTCTGGGACCCTGTATTCTTACTCTGCTTCCTCACTTTCCATACAACTTCCTCTGCTTGGCCTCTTATTTAAAAGGGGGGTAGATGCCAACCAGCTTCATTTCAGACACCCCGTAAGGGGCACGACGATTTGCCATCCTGGCCGCATGCTGACGTGATCCAGCGCTCCGTCTGGCCCCAGCTTAGCCTATCTTCCTTCCTTCAGATAGCCTGTATTTCTCCCCTACTTCGTTGCTTTTCATACAACCTCTCCCACAACTTTCTCTGGTCAGCCTCTAATTTCACAGGGTAGATGCTGACCTTCCTCTCAGCCAACCGTCCCGCATCGGGGCTGAGGGGTTAGGGGACAATGTTCCCTAACCCCTCAGCTCCGGTCTGGGGTGGTTGGTTTTTAACAACCTGCTTCATCCCCACCCATACTTTCCTCACATCCCTTTTCCTTTCCTCTTCACAATCTATATTTTTATGCCGTGTCTAAGGTGGAGCTGCCATGCCGATGGACTACCAGGCCACCAGGCGGGCGGGGTGGTCCTGAATGGCGGCACCTGGCTCTGCCAGGCCTATATGCACCCCTTGCAGTGCGGGCTACTGCGAGGGGTGATGAGCTGTTGCATCTCGTAATAAAGAGAGGGTCACCATGCCCAATGATGAGTCCAACCCCCTTCCCCTTTAATTCCCCCTGTACCAACGATGGGTAGCTGCCTTCAGGCAGCTACACCGAAAAAATGGAGGTGTTTCCCTGTGCTTGCACAGGGGACCCTCCATATTTCTCTAACCGGAGAGGAGGCTTACTCCTCTCCTATGACTACGGTTGTAGAGGACTCCCCCTCACCCCCTTCTGTGGAGGTGCTTTCGGACACCTCCCTGTTTCCAGCCGCAGTCCCTCCTTTTCTTTCCAAGGGGACTGCCAAGAAAGCCAGCAGTCAGCCCATTGCCAACCACTCCCCATTGAAGCGGCTCAGTAGGGCAAATCCCCTTAGGGGGGAGAGGGAAGCCAGGCCCCTTCGGTCGCTTCCCTCAAAAGACCTGCTGGCAAGAATATGCAACCTTGCTGGGGTCAAGGCCTGTGCCTTCTCACACCACCTGACTAGTGACAATACTGCCAACAGGATCTGCGATGTCTGGGGGGGGGGGGGGGAAGATGGCCAACTGGAGGCCCCCCCTGAGGTAGACACTGTCCTTGAGGCAACCCAGCCTCAGATGGTAGTGCCTTCCATGGGGGGAATCCGGGCTTGGCGCCAAGCACCCAACCCGAATCTGCCCCTATGCAAGGTCCTCCTCAAATGGCTAGGGTTTCCGAGGCAGTACAAGGAGGTGAAGGATCTCCTCTGACCGGTGTCCCTACAACTGGCAGGAGCTTCTCTATTTCGGAGAAGGACCTGTCTGAGGCCGGTCCATCTGGCCTGGGGGCTCCTGCCGGCGGATGGGAGAAGCGAGTTTATTTCCCACCCTCCTCTCATAAAAAGAAAAAAATATATGAAAAAGACTAAAAAGACTCAGGGCTCCTCTCCATCCGCGGGGGCTGCGGGGACGGATGGGTCTGCTGTGACTTTGATAAGTGACCAAGCCAAGATCAGCACATCCGGCCCTTCTACCCCTCCGGGTGCGGAGCCCCCGACTAAGACTAAAAGTGTGCAGGGCGGAGCCTCGATGACATCGGGACACCTTATTCAGAGGTTACCTGGCATTTTTGAGCCTGCTGGCTTCAAACACTTCCTCATCATTCGCTCCACTGATGGCACCATGTTGGTCAAGGGTAACATGATCCATCAGTGGGAGGATTAGCTAGTGCAATTGGTAGAGAGCCGAAGGTGACCCGTTTCTTGGACGGGAGCCTTCTGGCGAATCGCTCCAGGGTGCCAAGATAAGTGCTCTTCGGACACTTCATGGCACCTCGGTGAGTGTGACGCCGCACTCTACCATGAACCTTGTGAAAGGAGTAGTTTATGCGAGGGAACTTGTTGACTACTCCATAGAAGACAACACCTTAGAGCTGGCCAACCATAGGGCAATCAAGGTCGAACGTGTGATGAGAAAACAGGGAGGGGCCTTGAGACTCACCCCTATACTCTTCCTCACATTCGGCTGTGACAAGCTCCCTGAGTCGGTGCATGCTGGTTGGTACCGCTACCGCATAAAGCATCTGTGCCACTGCCGCGGCAGTGCTATTACTGTCACCGCTTTGGCCATACTAATCGTTTTTGTAGATGTGCAAAGTTGGGGTTACCCGAATTCTGTGTATATTGCTCCAAGGCCGCACACGATAAGTCTAAATCGTGTGTGGTCAACTGTGTCAATTGCAGAGAGCCGCACCCCGCTTCTTCAAAGCAATGTGGTGCATATATCCTTGAGAAAGAAATCCTGGCCGTTCAGGCCCAGGATCGACTCTCATTCCGCGAGGGTAAGGACTTGGTCCTGGCACGCCTGGCTCTGCCTTAGACATCTTATGCCTCAATAGTTAAAAAGGCACCCTCTGCTCCTGGCCCATCCAGGCCAACGAGCACAGTTGTTTCCGCACCCATTTGGAGCTCTTCTGTGGGTTCTACTTAACCCGGGCGCTCCCCTGGTAAAGCTGGCGGCAAAAAGGGCTCACACCCAGCCCTGGCTAAAACCATGGCTCTCCCCCTTCCCCCAGCGTGACCGTTTGCCGTGAGGCGAAACGGCCATGCGCCTCCACAGAGTCGTTAGACTCACAGGAGGCAACACCCCTGAAGTTGGTCACAGGCCTAGTGGTGGGCTGGGTGGCTCAGAGATGATGGTTCTTCAAAAAGAGGGGCCCTCCCCCCACACCTCCGAAGCCGCCATGCCCACCTGAGGTTGCGAGGCAGAGGGAGGAAAAGACTTGCATGGCGAGCCCAACCTCCCCCAATAAGTCCTCGAAGGTGCTTTGTCCGGCCAACAGCACCCGGGGTTCTGACTCTGGGAAGCGTACGGCCATTCCTGTGAGGGTCTTCTGTTTGAGGAGGGCCACAGTGTCTCCTCCGAGCTAGGCCTGGAGGGAATATTCCTTCAATGGAATTGCGTTGGACTCCAGGCCAACTGGGAATATTCCTTCAATGGAATTGCTGTGAACTCCAGGCCAACTGGGAGGAGCTGCTGAGGCTCATCTTGTCCCGTTCCCTGTTAGCACTTTTTCTGCAGGAGACCATGCTAGGCGTGTGCCCCCTGCCTGCCCTCCTGTGGTATAAGGGTCTTACGACCCCACCACCGCGAGATGGCCGGGCTGGGGGATGCGCGGTTTATACCCGGCATGATGTCTCCATTCTTCCTTTTACTTTAGATACCTCCTTTTAGACATTGGCTGTGCAGCTTCACCTGGATAGGAGGTATACTATCATTTCTGCGTATATTCCACCATCAGCTGACTTCGACGCGGGGGACTTCCCCCGCGTTGTGGCACGGTTGCTGAGGTCCTTTCTCTTGCTTGGAGATCTGAACAGCAGGCATCCTATCTGGGGGGATTACTCAATAAATCCCAGGGGACAAGTCCTTGCCGATCTGATCAAAGAGCTGGAGATAGGTGTCCTAAAAGTGGATGAGTTTATGCATCACTGCCCGAGAACCGCTTCATTTTCTTGTCTTGATCTATCTTTGTGCTCTTCGGATGCACAACCTGATTTTGATTGGGGGGTGGTCGATGACCTTCATGGTAGTGATCACTTTCTATTCAAATATCTTTTTCAGGGCAACTGCCGCCTGAGAGCCCACCTTGGTGGTGCTTGGTGCGGTGGCCTGCATTTCAGGAAATGACTGAATTCTCCATCTCAGTCGAGGAGTTTAGGTCGGTAGATGAAGCCGTTGAGTTCTTCTCCGGCAACCTCATCGCCGCGTCCCCTGACTACTATTCCCAGAACCTCTGGCCGTTTTGCACGCCGATAATTCTAATATAATTTTTTCCAACTTATTTTTGTTCAAATAACTGTTAGTGAATTGAGTTGCCTTCCAGATTTTCTTTGTATATATTTCATAATTGTGTTTATATTAAACTAAGTTATGTCTTCTTCTGAAGAAGATAAATTCTATGCAAAATCTAAACAAGTTATTGGTGGACTTATTAGAACTAAAGCTGTGTCTAAAGGAAAAATTACTTTGATGCTTAAACAATTAAATGAAGCTCATTTAAATAAGACTATTTCTTTATATAAAACTCATCTCCCAGGAATAGAACAGCTGTCACACAATATAAAAGAGATAGATAATGAAATTTTAACCATTCCCATTAGAGATAATTTCCAAATATGTATATTCTTCTTTTTTATGAAAATGAGCTTGATAGTAAAGTTGATTATATTGACCATCTTGTATTCAAATCATATACAGAAACATCTAATGATCAACTAGATAATTCTACTTTAAATTCAACTTAGCAGTTTTTATCTGCCTTAAATAAAATGACTTTAAATGAAGGAAAGCCTTCCCCATTTCAATGCGGCAACTTTGAAGGTTTAACTATGCTTTCAATGTTATTAGTCACTTGTCCATAAATAATGAAAATTATTCTGTATCTATCAAATTGCTTAAAGATGAATTTTTAGATATTCCTTTTCTTATTCATGAAACATTTAAAAGGATAATTGATGAAAAACTAAAAGATAGTAATTATTAGACATCTTGAATATATTTAAATGAAATTAGGGCCTCTATATATGAACTTAAAAATCATGGCTGAATTTTCTTGAGGAAGACACACCGGGTTGTGCATTATTAAGTCACATCATATTTTATAAATTGCCTAACCCTTTGAAAAAGGAATTGGTACACAAGGTTAACAATAACTACCCTTCTTTGAATCAATTTTTTTATAATTATAATGAAGTTTTGAAAACTTTAAACAAAACCACTAGACTAAATACTTCTAAATTTGAATTTAAAAGGGAGATGCCTAAACTTAAACATTATGGTAAAGGTAACCAAAAGCAAGAACCTTTAAAACACTCAACAAGTTCCTTACAACAATAATAAAATAAATGAGAAGGATTCTAGTAGTGCTTGTTTGACAAATCAAACAACGGTAAATGAAAAGAAATCATTTTCTGGAGGAGGCAGGAACTTTGAATATACACCAGGTAAATTTTGTAATGTTTCTGGACACTATGAATAAATGTAATAAGTTGAAAAGATGTGAAGAGCTTTCTTTGTGTCAAAGCTGGTTCTAGTATAAAACATTCCCAGAATGAATGTAATAATAAACTTGATTTTGCGTAATAAATGTAACCAATATAACCACATAACGGCTTTATGTCCTAACCAGCAAGATAACTGTAAATTTATGTTTTACATCTCGTAAAAAGGGTAACCGATCTTTGATTTTACCTACCATTACATGAAAAATAAGCAAAGGTTCTAAAATTGAAAAGATCGGATGTTTAATTGACTCAGGAAGCCAAAGATCGTATCTTTCTTCCAAGGTAACCAAAGGAGTCTGTGATAATTAGGATAGTTTACATGAAGTAAATTACAGTATACAGACCTTTATTGGTATGGAAGAAATAAATTTTAAACGGGTAGTTTTAAATGTGGGCCTGAGTGATACTTATAAAATAGCAATGCCCTTCTTAATTGACAATCGTTTAAATTTAAATTTTGAAGTCAATGGTATGGATACTGCCATAAATAACTTGGTTAATAAAGGGTTCCAATTAGCTGATGAAGCCTTAAACCTTTCTCAAAATCACTCATTGTTCAATATGGATGTTTTGATAGGAATTGATATCTTTCAGTTTTTTCTTCTTTAAAATTGGGTCAATGCATGAATGGAAGCTGCTATTGGATAAAAGATAAAATAATTCCATTTGGAAATGTTGAACATTTTTTTCTTGAACATTAATTAAAACAATATTATAAAATAAATAACGTAGATTTAGAAAATGATAGACAAGATACATTGGTTAATTTAATCATGAATCCTATTAAGTCTTACTTTAATCCTCTAGCAAATATCATAACATATTTTGAAATTGTTAATGGACTTTAAAATTTATTTTCTTTTGAATCTTTTGGCATTAAGAGTCATGAGCACTTACCTTCTTATGATGAATTAAAAGTTGAAGAATTTAGAGAGAGCCTAGACTTTATAGATGGAGCTTATCATGTTAAGTTACCCTGGAAAGATGAAAAAGTAGGATTAGTCTCTTCTAACTAGCAAATTGCTCTTAAAACTTTGAATAAAGTAGTTTGCACTTTGCAGACAAATTTAACTTTTAAAATGTGACTGGGATAATAAAGTTCCGTTTCTATTGAAATAATTTCTAAATGGAAAAAAATTGCCTCTGATTTTGACAAACTTTCTCTAAATACCTTTCCTAGAAGTGCAATGAATTTAAAAAATTTTTATGGACTACATATATTCTGTGACAGTTCACAAACATGTTATGGGTTTGTTGCATATGCTTGTGGATCTGAGGTGTGCATTTTTTTTATTTTCCAAGAGTAAGGTTGCTTCCTTGAAACCAAGGAGTATTCCTGTACTGGAGCTAATGAGCGTCATATTAGCCCTCAAGGGCCTACTTTCCCTCTTAGAAGCCTATAGTAAAATTAACTTTGAGTTCATAAAAATTTGTGTAGATGCTCAAGTAGTTCTCTCATGGATCTTGACTAGTGATCCCAAAGAATTAAAGATCTTGAAAACTTGGTTAATGAATTAAAAGGTTACTTTAAGTTACATATTTATTTTAGATATATTGATACAAGGCAAAATCCTGCCGACTTAATAACTAGGGATCTGACCTATAAAAAATATATTGAAAATAATGAACTTTGGATGCATGGGCCTGATTGGATTTGTAATAAATTTGAACAGTAGCCCAAATATCAGTTGATGTGTGTATCTCCTGAAGTCATGAGTTTTAATATAGTGAACTAAATTTCTAATTTTACCAAGCTTTTGAAGATTACAAAGTGCATTTTTAAATGGATGTCTTCTCTTAAAAACTGCAATCCATTTGAAAAGGCAATGAAGTGCTTATTGAAAATTATGCAACAAGAAAGTTTTTCTCATGAAATTAAATTTCTTGAAAGTGTAAACAAAGTAAATGTGATACCTAATTTAGTGAATAACTTGAATTTATTCCTTAATACCAATGGCCTACTGAGATCAAAAGGAAGATTTTCTAACAACCTTTACTTTGATTATGATGTTTAAATCCTATTAATCCAGCATTGTTATTGTAAAGTCCAACATCTTGGACTCAGTACTACCTTCAACCAACATAGAAATGTGGGATTCTGGATTCCTAAGGCCAGACAGGCTATTAAAAAAAACTTTGAATGATTGTATAATATGTAAAAAAGTAAATGCTTTTGCTTTTAATTATCTTAAATTAACAGATTTGCCGAAACACAGAATGAATTTAGTAAAACCTTTTAATCATGTGGGAGTGGATTTCACTGGTCATGTTTGAATTAAAGATGAAGTAACAGGGATGGATTGCAAAATGTTTTCCATGTTTTTACTTGTTTAAATATTCAAGCCATTCATCTGGAGTGCCCTTTGGATTTATGGCCAGGAAACTCCTTTGAAAGCTAGGTATAGCTCTTGGGCCAGTGGTGTCCCTGGTTCTGCCCAGGATGCCACCCTGGAGGGTACCACATTTGGCTATTTGTTGCCACGCCTCTGCTCCCAAAGCTTTTACAGCACTGGGAGTATTGCGTTCAACCATTTTGGAGCACACCTCATGTCATGCTGGAACCATGCCAGTGTATACGGATGGGTCCAAGTCCCAAGAAGGGGTTGGCTTCCATCCTGTATTCCCTCTGTTTGAAGTCAGCAGGGCTCTGGCAGGCGCTGCGTCTGTCTTCACGGCTGAGCTGGTGGCAATACACCACTCGGTATGGGAGATTACGTGACGTGCCCGGTTTGGAGACTGGATTGTGATCTATAGCGGCTCACAAAGCGCCCTGAGTGCTCTCGGTTGGAATCTCCGCAGCCCCTGGTTCGCAATATCTGTGATGCCACGGTTTTGGCAAGCAGGGCGGATATTGAGATTATCTTCTGCTGGGTTCCTGGACATGTAAGAATTGCGAGGAATGAGGGTGCCAAAGAGTCCGCGAGGACTCTGTGACTGGAACAGCGTTTCACTCTTCCTCACACCGACCACATGGCAGGAATACAGGCAGCTCTTCGGGCTGCTTGGCAAAGAAAATGGGAGATGGTTGAAGAGAACTTAAAGTTACGTGCCATTGTGCTATGACTGTTCCCATGGACCTACTCCCCAATGCTCCGAAGGCTTCAGGTTGCTTTCTGTCATCTTCGAATTGGACATGCTTGCGGGATGCACTATATTTGATGGAGCACTTGCCAGCGCCCTACTGTGAAGACTGCATTGTCCCCCAGACTGTTTGGCACATTCTTGTTGAATGTCCCAGTCTGGACGATCTTCGCGCAAGTTACCTGTCCCGGTACCGGGATGGGCGGGGTCGCTACTGCTTGACCCTTGTACTCGGGATGAGTTTGTGCACATTGACTGGTGGACTTATAGACTTTTGGGGGGAGGCTGGCCTTCTCTCCTTTATTTAACTAGGTTTTGTTTTTGTTTTGTTGTGGCTTTCTTTGTAGGTCGCATGCTTCTGCGCCAGGGGGAGGAGGACCTCCCCCTGATGCCGGAGTTTGCTTCCTAATTGTTGGCATTTCCCCTTTTTAATTGTTTTTTTTCATATTATTATTTTAAAGAAGCCTAGTGCTAGGCTGTCATGATTCCGGAGACTTATACCCAAGTGGGTAGTCGCCAGTTAGGCTCATAAAATTTAAAAAAAAAATTCATCTGGAGCTTCTCCCAAACATATCAACAAAGAGTTTCTTACTTGCATTTGAAAGGTTTTGTAACTTGTACACCATCCCTTCCTATTTGTACAGTGATAATGCTAAAACTTTAAATTCTGGAGAGTTCAATGAAGAACTTGGTAGAAATAATATTAAACATATACTAATTCCATTGTATTTAGCCTTAGTAGGTGCCACATGGGAAAGAATTATTAGGGTCTAAAAGAGTTGCCTTTATAAAGTAATACGTTGTCAAAGATTGACCTAGTTTGATTTTTTTTAACTGTACTTTCTAAAGTACAAAATGCTATAAACTCTAGACCATTAACTTATCACTCTAATGTGGATGATTTTGAAGTTATTACCCCTAATTCCTTTCGCTCTAATGTGGATGATTTCAAAGTTATTTTTGAAATTTAATTGTAATTCTAGGCTAGTTTTTAAGGAGCCAACTGAATTAAATATTGATGCTAATCCTTATTTATACGTTAGAAAAAACTTTAGAAGTTCAGGAGCAAATTTTCCAAAACCTTCGAAAACTTTGGTATGAAGAATACTTGCTAAATTTAAGAGAGCATAGTAAGATTATTCACCAAAGTGAATGGAAAAATAGAATAAAGGTTGGGATATTGTCCTCATAAAGGAATTAAATAATCCTAGACCCTTTTGCCTCCTTGGAAAAATAATAGAAATTGTAATTTCTCTTGATACAAAATTAGATCTGTTAAAGTTAAACAAGGTAATGGATTAGTTATGCATCACTCAATAAGGAATTTATATCCACTTGAACTTTCCATTACCCATGAAGATCAGAATAACTCAAGAAAGGATGATATATCCTTGGAAAAAGGTTCAACATTAGAAATTCAAAATGATGAAATATAAATGAACCTTTAAATTATAGAACTACTCCAAAAGTAGACCTAAAAGAAAGGCTTCTCAAAAATTTAGAGACTATGCAACAAAATCTTTAATATCTTTAAATTAAACTACTTTGATATGTTAATTTATTTATTTGCCGTTTTATCAATGCAACCCTGATGTTGTAGTGTAAAAGAATTAAAATTACTTTGAACTTCTGTTGATATTAGAAATAATTTTATTTAATTTTGTGTAAATTAAACTGGTTGAGTTGGTCTGACTGCTTGGTTTGTTTACCTTTGGAGGAGTCTACTTTTGTTTTGGACACTTAATTATTGGATTTGCTTTGTTGAATATTTTGCTTTTTAAATTTAGCTCTTGAACTTTCTCAAATTTGTATTTTTGTCTTTTTTTGGATTGACCATTTGCTTGACTTAGGCCACTTGAGTTTGGTTAGAGTTGTTGGATCTTTAATTAATATAGTAATTGGTGCTTTAGTTAGGTCATTAGCCTAGGTTAGTTGGAATTGTTTGAATTTTTAATTGATATATTGAGTTAAAAATAATTAATATACGAGGATGTTTATGACATTCTTATCTCTAAAATAATTTGTAAGGCCTCTCAATCAACTTACACTTAAGCAATTATATTTTAAGTATTAAAGAATTTAAAAATAATTCTAATAGGAGATGGGTATCTTAAATATGGATGAGTTTATGCATCACTGCCTGAGAACTGCTTCATTTTTCTGCCTCAATCTATCTTTGTGCTCTCCAAATGCACAGTCTGATTTTGAGTGAGGGGGTGGTCGATGACCTCCATGGTAGTGATCATTTTCCCATTCAAATATTTTTTGGGCCACTGTCACCAAAGAGCCTGCCCAGTGGGGCTTGGCACAGGCGTTGTGGTCCGCATTTCAGCAAAAGACTGATTTCTCTATCTCAGTCAAGGAGTATAGGTCAGTAGATGAGGCCATTGAGTTTTTCTTTGGCAACCTCATTACCATGGGCCTGGCTACTATTCCTATAACATCTGGTTGTTTTGCACACTGACCGCTCCCGTGGTGGTCAGGCGAGTGTGAGGCAGCCCTTGAACAGAAGTGTTATGCATACATGCTCTATAAGCGCCACCCAAACCACTTCACTGTTGGTGAATTTCATTGAGCTCGGACTAGGTTCCGGGCATACGTGTCTTCACTTAACGGGAAAGACCCCTCTAACAGAGGTATGGACACAAATCAAAACAATTTGGGGCAAGTTCTTGCAGGACCCCCTCCCATTCTCAAGGAGAATGGGACTGCAATATCGGACCTCGCATCCATGGCAGGCAGAATCCTTTGCGACTGCTTTTCCTAGTTGGATTCATTGTGCATCATTATGGCACGGAAGGCTGCTGACTGGACTTTACCTCCAGAGGTATTATTCGCCTGTATGTGCGATCCTGGTGCCTCCCACAGTCGCCAACAGCTCTCACTGCATCTGCAGCTGATCTCGTCGGTGCCTATGCTTCCAAGATTAGCCAGTCATACCCTAAGCCCTTTGGTTGGGTTTAGGGCTAGGAAACTCCTTTGAGAGCTAGGTGTAGCTCTTTGGTCGGTGGCACCCCTGGTTCTGCCCAGGATGCCACCCTGGAGCGTTTCACCTTTGAATATTTGTTGACGTGCCTCTGCTCCCAAAGTTTCTACCGTGCTGGGAGTATTGTGTTAATCCTTTTTGGAGCACACTTCGTGTATACAGATAGTTCAAAGTCCCAAGAGGGGGTTAGTAATCCATGTTGTATCCCCTCTGTTTGAAGTCAGTGGGGCTCTGTGTCTGTTTACGGCTGAGCTGGTTGCAATATACCGCTCATTATGGGAGATAACATGATGTGCCCTGTTTGGAGACGAGATTGTGATTTATAGGGACTCACAAAGCACCCTGAGTGCTCTTGAGACATTGGAATCCCCGCATCCCTTGGTTCACGATATCCGTGACACAACAGTTTTGGTGACCCAGGGGGATGTCGAGATTATCTTCTGCTGGGTTCCTGGACATATAGGAATTGCAGGGAATGAGCATGCTGATGAAGGTACTAAAGACTCTGTGAGGACTGGGCAACTAGACCAGCATTTCACTCTTCCTCACACGGATTACATGGCAGGAATACGGGTTGCTTTGCAAAGAAGATCAGAGATGGTCAAGGGGAACTTAAATGTGCGTGCCATTGTGCCACAACTGTTCCCATGGACCTACCCCCATCCCTCCCAATGCCCTGATGGCTTCATGTTGCTTTCTGCCATCTTCCCAAATTGGACACACTTGTAGAACGCAACGCCATTTGATTGAGCAGTCACCTGTGCCATACTGTTAAGACTGTTGTTCCCCCGACTGTTCAGTTTGGCACATTCTTGTTGAGTCTCCGATTCTGGGTGATCTCTGCGCGTGTTACCTGTCCCAGTACCGGGATCAGCGATGTTGCTACTTCTTGTCCCTTGTACTCTGGAAGGATTAGTGCACACTTACTCGAGGACTTTACAAGTTTTGGGAGGAGACCTCCACTTTGACCTTTTCTGTGTGTTTCTTTTTGTAGGTTGCATGTTCCTGGGCTAGGGGGAGGCAGGCCTACCCCCGACGCCAGAGCATGCTTCCTTCTTGCCTTTTTCTTTTTCTCATTTTTTTTTTAGCTTTTGTCCATTTTTATCACTGTGTTATTTACATATATTTTTTTTAATATTAGGCTGTTCAGTACGGCAACTTATGCCCAAGTAGGCAGTCACCAGGTCGGCTACCACAATCCCCCCCCCCCCCCATCCCCAACATTTTGCTCTTTTCCACTGTGACTACATAGTAGGGATCAGGACAGCTTTTTAGGTTCCATGGCAAAAAAGCTGGGAGATGGCATGCAGAAATTTAAAGTTGTATGCCATTTCACCCTGACTTTTTCTCACTGATATCAGATAATTTTTGTTGTCTCTCAATCAGAGACACTGGATATGCAGTGTTATTTGATGGAATGCTTCCCTGAACCTTTCTGGCATGGTTGCTTGGTCCCCCAGATGGTAAGATACCTTTTGTTTGAAAGTAGTCTGGGTAGCTTTGTGCACACAACCTGTTGCAGTACAGTGACAAGAAGGGTTGCTACCTCCTGCCCTTAATCCTTCAGAGGTACTCTTACACACTTGACTGTGGTGTGATTGAGTTCTTAGAGGAGGCCAGCCTCCATAGAATTGATTTGAAGTGTTGGATACACTCTAAGGCCTCTGGGGTAGGCAGGCCAGCCTCCTTCCAGCCCCTGATTATACTTTGAAATATATTCATTGTTGATTGCAGCTGATTCTTTATTTCCTTTTTTTCTTTCTTTTTTTTTTTTGCTTATTAGTTCTTTTAATTAACCTGCTCTAAAATAAGCTTTTTATAATTTTGGTCACTTTCAGATGAAAGTAAAACAAATCAAGTGTGCAGTAATGACCCACTATCTTCTCTTGAGCCTTTTCTTGTGAGGGCATTTGTCCTTAAAGAGTGCCATAGAAAAATGTGTTATTATTAATTTAGTTTTGAGTCCTCTTCAGTTCAAACCTACTCTTCAAAGCTTGCAACTGTATCCTGACCTTATTTTCTAGGATTTACTCTTTCCTGTGTTATTTTCCACCTTCTACGGTTAATTTACCCTAGTTCTTGAAGTCTCCCAAGATTTGCTTGGTGTATCAGTGAATATGTTAAAGCAAACAACCAAATTCTTGCTTAGAAATGATCAATTTGGGGGTTTGAGTTTATCTTCTTAGCTAATATTTTACCTCAAAGAAGCTGACTGGTTTTTATTCTCTTTATATTGATAGTAAAAATGTGAACTATGTGTATCTATGAAATTAATTTTCCATTTTAATTTGTTTCAGATTGCCACTAATTTGTTTGATTTGTTGAGCTCTAACAGTGATATTGATCATCCATTGTGTGAAGAATGTACAGATTACTTGCTTGAAATCATTGATGACTATTTGATTCGCACTGAGAAACAAACTGAAGAATACCAAAAGCTTTTCAAGTCTGAAACGGACTTTAGTCAAGAAAATACAAGTAAATTGGAGGAAGAACTTAGAGTTGTGAGTGATTTTAGTGTCCTTTTTTGAGTATACTATTATCAGGCCCTGTAAGAGAGTAAACCCATTTTTGTTTCATTTGAGAAGAGAACTTACGATATAGTATGTTAGTGGCCTCTCCTCCATCGCAGCACCATTCATTACTGCTGGTCTCAGTCCTTCCCTGGGATTTTGAGTGAATCCTAGAATGAAGGTGGTTGAATTGCTAAATGCGTTCAGAATTGAATGCGAGAGAGAATTTTAGAATAATTCACTGTGCCTTATAAAAAGCAAACAAAAAGAATAAAATCAATAACTAACCTGGAGCCTCAGTGGGCACAACCTTCCAAATGACCCTGAAAGGGGCGTGGCGATTTGCCTTCTTGGCTGCCATGCTGATGGGACTCAGTGCCCTGTCTGGCCCCAGCTTAGCCTCTTCTCCTTCCTTCAGACCCCCTGTGTTTCTCCCCTACTTCCTCACTTTCCCTACAACCTCGCCCACAACTTTCTCTGCTCAGCCTCTATTTTCACAGGGTATATGCTCACCTTCTCAGCCAACTTGCGATATTGCATTAATTTTCATCATATATATATATATATATATATATATATATATATATATATATATATATATATATATATATATATATATATAGGGTGATGAGGATTGCTTTTAGAGACCCTGAATTTAATTTTTAACAGAAATCCCAAGACAAGGAAAATTGCTGCTGACATTTTTTTAATTTATTTAGTGGTGATGTTTCCACCATAATACGGCCATCTTCTTAGGCTCATTTGGAGGAAAAGATTTTTTCTCAAGTTCCTAATTTATGTAGACCAACCTTTTATAGACATTTTGTAGATGACTCCATAGCGATAATTAAACAACGTGATCAATGGAAATTGAAAGTGATAACAACCCCCCATTTTTAGCTATTTTAATAAGGAAAAATCAAAATAGTATAGAAATATCAGTTTATAGGAAGCCCACTAATATGATGTTAGGATTAAACTCTTTTAATAACTTAGATTTGAAATATAAAGTCTCATCCATTAAGACCCTTATCACCGCGCATACAATCTTTGTTCATCTAATATTCTTATAAATGAAGAATTCCAACACCTCAAATCCTTCTTTTTAAGCAATGGTTTTCCTTTAAATATTGTTGAAAAATCAATCTGCACATTTTTAAGTGGAGTTTACCAACCTTGTCACCTCAAAATAAAGGTGGCAAAAGATAAACATTTATCTACCTCCTCATATACACCTGCAAGAGATTGTCAGGTGAAATCTGGAGGCATGTGCGCTTTCCTGGTCCTAAAACCCTCAGTTTGTGATCTTGATTTCAATACCAACAGGAGGATCTGTGTAGAGCTATGTATATATATATATATATATATATATATATATATTACTCACATTTTCACTTCATCTATATTCTTCATTTCCTTTACATTTTTATTTTTAGTTACTTTCATTTTCTTTTTGATGGATTTGCCCTTGTTGGTTTTCTCTTTAAATTTGAGGGTGGGAGAAATGTCTTAAGAAAAAGAAGGAATGGAAGTGGGGAGTTTGGATATTACAACTCCTATCATCTATTCTGTTTTCATCATCATTTTTACCCAGTTTGGATGGGTTAAGTGAGTCTGGCAAAGGGGTAAAACTTGATTAAAAATTGGATGTTTTCAGTTGAGAGGTTTTTATACTGGATCTGGTAAATGCAATTTGACTGAACTTAAAAGGAAGGGAGGGAAGGTTGAGGAATTGTATTTCTTCTGCTTAACTCGGGATGAATTCGTGTACACAGGCTTGCAGACTATCTTAACTTTTTTGAGTAGGCTGGCCTCCTCCATTTTATTGGGCTTTGTTGTAGATTACATGTTTCTGCGCCTGTGGAAGCGCACCTCCCCTCAATGTTGGGGCTTGTTTGTTTGCCTTTGTTTTTGTTATTTGTATTTTTGCTGCCTGTTTTTTTTCTCTAGCCTAGTATTAGACTAATGTGATTATAGCATTTTTTGCCCTAGTAAGCAGTTGCCAGATGGTGGAACCACCACATCAGGGTAGAGGCTGAGAAATCTCAGATCTCCGAGAATTCAGTCATTGCCCTGATGGTGAGTGGAAATGACCTCTACCTCCGAGGAGGCAAAGTAGGCCCCAGCGAGAAAATTCTCAGCATGGTTATGGGAGCCGTGGATGACTGCGGATTGAAAACTCGCAGACGGGTCATTTTAGGGATGCTCAAGGAACGTGACCTTGAACCAGCGCCTGTCCGACCTTTGTACGGCGGAGGGGGGGTCTTCTTTCTGGACCCTTACCGCACTTTTTACGGTCGAAACGACCTTTACCAAAGGGACGGAGTGCACCTTTCATTCAAAGGAAAGGCTGTACTCTGTAACTTAATCCAGGATGTCGTAGAGCGGACGCAGAGGAGCGTCTGACCCAGAGTGAAGGCGGACGTAAGACAGTATGTCCGTGTCACTCCTGCAACGACGTTCTTAGATGTGGCAAAGAGGGGTACTGCCACACAAAAAAAGCCGGGAAACGGAAGAGCGTAGGGAGTCCTACACTGGGGGACTTCCTGAAAGTTCTTCTGTTCAATGTGAGGTCAATCAGGAAAAAGTTTCTTGAGCTCCGTGGCCTCGTGGCAACAGAGGAACCTGAGATGGTGGCTATAACGGAGTCGTGGATAAAAACCTCAAGCCGAGATTTTGAAGGTGAATTCACGATTCCCAGTTATCAGCTCTTCCAGAAAGATAGGCCAGACAGAGAGGATGGCGGTGTGATGTATGTCAAGGATACTCTCAACTCGACGGATTGCAACATCGTATCCGACCATGAACTACTAGGTGTTGACCTAGAAATAGGTCTTGCCAAATACAGGACCCTGGTGCTTTATAGACCTCCTGCCCAACTCGTTGAAAAGGACAGAGATCTGTACCAGCTACTAGGAGAACTTGTCGAAGACAGAGTGTGTATCGTCATGGGGGATTTCAACACACAAGTTGACTGGGAAACCAGAGAACCCTGTGGCGATAACGCACTATTCCTGGAGTTCGCGAACAACGAGTCCCTGACTCAATGAGTGAAAGAGCCAACGAGAGGAGACAATATCCTCGACTTGGTTTTCACCTCTGAGGATGACATCGTTGAGGACCTCTCTGTTGGCGAAGAGCTCGGTGGGAGTGACCACCGGCTAATTATATTTGTAGTCAAAGTCCCGAAGGCAGGGCCTGCAACTAGTAAATCGAGGAAACTCGATTTGAGAAGAGCAGACTTTGCACTTCTTCTTGACGCGAGGCTAGAAATGTGCGATGTTGTTGAAGACTCGTGGAACAGTTTCAAAACCACATTCATGAGTCTTCAATCACGTTTCATCCCTCTGAAATGTCCCCGTCGGTCTTCTGTTCAACCAAAGTGGTTTAATCGAGAAATCGGCCAACTGCTTAGGAAGAAGAGAACTGTGTACCGGCAATCGAAGATCTTGGGTGACTTTGACGAATACCGGAGGCTAGCCACGAGAGTGAAGTCCAACATAAGGGCGGCTAAGCAGTCTGAGGAACTCCGAGTGGCGAGACTGTAAAGAGAATCCCAAGGAGTTCTTTGGATATGTGAACAGCCATAAACCAATCCGTCGAACGATTGGCCCTTTGAGGAATGAGGAGGGGACATTAAAGCATTCAGATGCAGAAAATGCTAACCTCCTCAACGACTACTTCTCTTCAGTGTTTACTGAAGAGTGTGGTCCCATCCCCCAGCCAATGGATTCCTACTCGGGGGGGGGGGGGAGCTGGAGGATATGGACTTCACCGAAGGGGAAATAAAAAAGAAGATCACTGACCTAATGACGAATAAGTCACCTGGCCCGGATGGGTTTCTACCTAAAGTGTTGAAAGAAGTGCGCGATCAAGTGTCACGACACTTGAGCGCAATCTTCAACATGTCAATCCGGACCGAATGCGTTCCTAGAGACTGGCGTGAAGCGGAAGTGACTCCTATCTTCAAGAAAGGAGACCGAAGCAAACCGTCGAACTACCGACCTATCAGTCTGACTTCGATAGTCGGTAAACTCATGGAAAGCATGATGGTGGACAAAATGACTTCGCATTTAGAGTCGAACCTGCTACTGAGGAGTTCCCAGCACGGCTTCCGAAGGCAACGGTCATGCCTGACGAACCTTGTGGAATTCTTCCACTTCGTGTTCAGTGAGCACGATCGGGACAAGGCGGTGGATATGGTGTACTTAGACTTTCAGAAAGCCTTTGATAAGGTACCACACCGCCGCCGTCTCCGGAAAGTGCGAGCACTGGGCATAGACAGAAAAGTAGCCGGCTGGATCGAGAACTGGCTAAGTTGCAGACGGCAACGGGTGGTGGTGAATGGACAGGCTTCTGAGTGGGCGCCCGTTACTAGCGGGGTGCCTCAAGGTTCTGTCCTGGGACCACTACTATTCATCATCTACGTCAACGACATGGACGGTGACATGGTTGCCAAGATTTCCAAATTTGCCGATAATGCCAAGCTTGGTATGAACGTTGCAAAGGATGGAAATACTGCCCACCTGCAGGAAGATCTTGGGAACGCGTACAAGCTAGGGCAACCAAACTGATTCCCTCTATCCGACATAAAAGTTATGAGGATAGACTAAGGGAATTAGATCTGTTCTCGCTGGAAACCCGTAGACTGCGTGGTCAGCTCATCAAAGTTTTCAAAATACTTTGAGGGTTCGACAATGTTGACTACCGGGATATTTTCACACTGAGTGAGAACAGAACGTGCAATCACGGCTTCAACTGCAATCTGTGTGGAAGTTTTTTCACTTAAAGTTTCTGCGGTAAGGTGAACGCACTTCCAGTGGAAGTTGTCAATAGTGAATCTGTTGACCAGTTCAAGTCAAGACTAGACAAAGTCTTGAAAAGTGGCCGTTTAGGGACGCAAAACAATTGAGCAGCCATGTGCCCGCTCGACTGCTAGTCCAAAGGTACCCTCTTTGAATGGACTGTAAGGTCTCCTAGGGTACTTCCTTTCCTTGTTACTCTTAAAAAAAAGAGAAATCTTCAGCTTAACCACATTCTTCATTAACTGGGCATTGGTATACATCAATGACATGGGATGGAAAAAGTGTACTGCCAATCCTCTCCACTTTAATGTATTCATTGTATTATACAGAAGTATTTCTACTTTCGCTCATCGATATCTCATTTAGTTTCCTTTGATTCACAGCTGATGCCATGGTTGTGATACTCTTACTATTTCACCAACAGGAAATGGGTATGGTAGTAGTCATCCATGGGGTACTACAGAACTTGGATATCTGAATTATCCAGGGTTATATATTAGGCTTCATCATGCCCTGCTATGACCTCCTGATGCAAGGATTTTTATCTTGATTGATATATTATAGCAGAATATTTTATTTCAGCTTCAAGAGGAGGAGGTCCGTTTATTGGAGGAACTCTCCGAAGTTGAAGCTGAACAAGCCTCCGCTCAATCTGTTTTGAATCAGTGCCAAGAGGAGAAGAGAAGGCTGGAAGAAGAGGATGCCAACTATTGGAGAGAATTTTGTACTTATAGATGTCAAGTGGTTGCTCTAGAAGATGAAAACAGAAGGCAAGTCCTTTTTTTTAAGTCTACCTCTTTGTAGGTTGAATTCATAAAATGCTTAGTCACTGCAAGGAGGTTTAGGTTTTTATCTTAGAAGTGCTTCTGTGCTTTTATAGGGTTTGTGCAAGCTTATGAGGCATTAGTTACCATTTCAGAGTGGCACCTTTTATTGTAGCAATAGCCTTAATCTTTTGCACTACCATTTCTTCCTATTCATTTGGCCTTTATCTCTTATTCTATTATTTTTCCCTTAACCTGAATAGATCCAACCAAGTGAGGAAGAGGGTATTGAAACTTTTTAAAATAAAGATAATTACAGTTTTTACATAGTTTGCACAGATTTAATCTTTGGTTTTTGAAAGATGTGGAGACTGGATTAGAAGGTTCTTGGTTTGTGCTCTTTTGTGTCCTCCAAGTATTCTTGTTTTCTTTTCCCACTGTAACCTCTTTCCTGCTTAGAAGTTTCCTTTCTCCTTTTCGTAGGCTGCATCTCTCCCTTCTGGTCATGGTATTTCATTGCTTGAAGTCCTTTCAATTAACCTCATTTGGTCATTCTTTTGAAGTCCATGTTTTGATTCCCAAAATATCCAAATCAGACTCCCAAATAAAGGCTCTTGGGCACAATAATTCCCAATCTGTTCTGGTGCCTACACAAATGTCATTTCATTGCTACATGAAATACCATACATACATGCTAACCCCACTGTGTATAAGGCCGTTAATAATTTTGAATAAGGAAAAATTCACTATATTCTTCATCTTTGACTGCATTCCCACAATTGGGACTCTGCATCAATGTCACTAAAAAGCTAGTACTTAGTTCAGAACCCACATTAAATTTTAGTGCCCCATTGAGAAATGAATGATATCTTAAATGAGTGCAGAGAGATGGTAAAACGAATTTTTTGTACCTAGCCCATTTATAGCCTATTAAAAAAATGTAAATATGATTGACTTCATGGATGTAAAATGGATGCTATATAGAAGACATAAGCTTGCAAGTGATTGTTAGTGCGCTGTGATGTCTGAAAAATGGGAAGGCAGTGAGAGTAGGTGATATAGAGGATAAAAAGTTGATGATTGTATTATGGAATGGGTCTGGTGACTGTGTTGTAAGGCAAAGTAGAAAAGGCCTTAAGGACTGGAAGAATGGAGTAATAGTACCATTGTACAAGGGGTAATAGGAAGAAAGATTAATGCAAGAACTGTGTCGCTGATAAATCTGTAGTGTTGTTGGTTGGTTGTTATTTTAACTAGGAGCCCATCTGGTGACTGCCCACTTGGGGCATAAGTAGTGTTTTAGGTCAAGTGTATGGAAAAATACTGATTGGGTGTATTAGAAGGATAACCAAGGTATTGGTAGGGGATGAACAAGGAGATGTTTATGGCTATTTGCATTGAAATAGCTTAAAAAAAACAAGGGATAAGAGATGTAAAGTGCTTGCCTCATTCATGGATCTGGAGAGAGTTTATGATTGTGTAGATTGAGAAGCATTTTGGCAGGTGGTAAGAGTATAAGGAGTGAGTAGTAAGTTATTGGATAGTGTTAATATTATTTATGTCTGAAGTAAGGCATTAGGTTGAAATATACCCAGAGTGACAGGTATGAGATATGTTTGGGTGTAAGATAATGTTGTGTGATGTTGCTGTGGTGGCAGGCTCCAGATTACCCGCAGTCACACTGCTGCTGCATCAGGGTGATTTTGTCTAGATGTTTGAAGCGAGAGTGAGAAGAGATCATTTTTCACCTTTATTTACACTATGAATTAGAATTTCTTATACAAATATTTCAATGAATATATCTATAGAAATTTGGGGGGGTATTTACAAATATTTCTCAGTACAAACAATCCAATAAAAGAAATACAATATGCAAAGAAATTCACTGACTAAAATGATTTCCCTAAGAAACCCCCCCATAACTGTTCAAAAATATAATAAAAATGTGTGGCCACTCGCTTCTAGGTCTACCAGAAAAACTGTTGGAATAGTACCATCTTGTGCATAGTTATGCATGTAAGGTATTGCAATTGGAGGGGGCCCGAACTCTCTTGCGGGAAATGGCTGTGCTTTGCCACTTGTACTTCTCTGCTGGGAGAACAATATGCCGCAAAAATGAGAATTCACACAAGTGATGGCACTTCCAGGCCCTAAAAAGCTGGAAAATAGAGTGCAATTTCAGCCATCAGTACTTTCAAACATCCACACCAATCTCATACACAGACGTACCCAATCCTTACCTGACAACTACACCAGCTCCTCTTGTTTTTTGTTATGTATACTTTAGACGCACTTCTATAAGTGTCAATCAGTCAACAATTCCAATAAACTCACTCTCAGCCACTAGCAGATCAGTCTTTTAACAAATTTCCTTTTACCCCTTAAGCGCCGTGCAGACCAAAAGGTCGCAAGCGACAAATCTATTTTCTATCATGACATACCTTCCATTTAGTTTTATTTATATTGCCTTTTTCAAACCATTTACTGATGGATCTTCTTTCTATTTGATGACATTTGATTTTTTTTTCTCTCCTGCGCTGACAGAATCCAACATTTCCTTAGCATGGTATTTTAAGGGTTAACCTTTAACTCTTCTGTGAAAAGAAAAAACAAAACTAAATGCAGGGTACGATAGATGTCCATCAAGCCCCTTCATCATCTTTATTTGCCAACATCCTAAAAAAGAAGATGGGAGTTAGGCATTTACATGGGTGATGGGAGGTGAACATACACAACCACTACATCGCCATGGATGTTTAATATCTTTATGGATGGATCACTGAGAGAAGTATGTAAAGAAATGAGGGCAAAAGGTGTGAGATTGGTGAGAGATGAGTTCTGTCTATTTTAGTATATGTTGATGACCTGGTATTGGTAGCCTAAAAGGAACTTTTTGGAAATGTTGATAGTAGCATTTGACAGGATGTGAGAGAGGAATAAGATTGAGTTGAGAATGGGGGAATATTAAGATGTATTGCAAGTGATAGTGGTAGAGTTGAAGCAGATTGCAACCACTAGGTTTTAAATGGTCGGAAAGTCTCTGAGGCAATTTGGGTGTTAGTAAATGGTAAGGGGTTCGTGTGAAATGTCTCATAAAGCTGGATGAAAGTATGCTGGTGTCAATGTTGGTGTATGGGAGTGAGACTATGGTTTGGAAGGAGAAGAAAAGATCTTGTGAAAGCAGTGGAAATGTATTACTTGAGATTGATGTTTGGTGTGTATGAATGGTGGTGTGAGAAAGGACTGAGTAAGAGGTGCTTATTGTGTGAATGAGTTTATGACTGAAAATCCTCTGAGGTGGTATTGAAATATGAATGGATGGGAGTAAACTCATAAAGAGAATTAGTGTCAGGTTGTGCTAAGGGTTGGAAGACCGCTTGACAAAGTGGGTTGATTATATGAATGGACGTTTGAGAAAGGGCTGACTCAGGATGAAGTGGATGATATTGTCTATAAAAGATGTGCACAGAGAGTTTTTTTTAGGGTCCTTCTGCCTAGGAATGAACCCTGACTGGATAAGATGATACAGCACATCACTCCCCATTGGATTTTAAGAGCCAATTTGGTATTGAAAAGATTATTCTTAGTCATGTACTTAATTTGACTGCATAAATACAGGGGTGGGTGTGTATTTCTCAATGGTGTTGAAGTGCACCAACCTCACTCTGTGAGAAACTGGTTGAAGTTGAAGCAATTTGTATCAATTACTTTTTGCCAACGATCCTCTAATGTATCCCAGTTCTATCGAATTATTTGTCTATTGGTCACAAATTCAGTAAAAACTGGAATTATTTATTGAACCTTCTTTTGCGATTATGGAGTTCGAAGTGCTTGAAAAGATGATAATCACCAGGGGAAATATTAGGTAAATATGGATGCTGCTGCAAAAGTTCATATCCTGAGATGTGTAGGGCCTGGTAGTGTCACAAAGCAGTATTGGTCCATGTCTTTTGATCAATGTAGGCCGTTGATGACCAATCTTTAATGTATCTCAGCCATCTGTCGGATGATTCCTTCACCATTCTACCAAACTAGCCATAACCTTTTTGTTTTTATCTAGCCATGTACCAGACCTGCTTTCATGTAGGATCCATTTATTATCACAGGTCACAATTTTCTTAGAACATGCAAAGTCTGTTCATTGTATGTTAAAAATACTTAAAGATGTTGCAATTTCTAAGTATCATTCAAGTAAACCGACATTTCTGCTGTTCAACAAGTGTTCAAACTATTGTTTCTAAGTTATTGACCACTGTAGCTGATAATTCTTCATCCTTATGAACAGGCTGGTCCTCCTGGAAGGGAAGGTTCAATATATTGGTGTCAATGTTTCCAAACTTAAACTTAATTGAGCCAATACTGAGCAGTATTCATTGTAGTAGTGGTGTTCACTTTAAGTGCTTGTTTAATGCTATTGGCTGCTTGAATAGGAGTAAGTCCCAATTTGAATTTATACTTGAAAATTACTCATATTTCTTGGCTAAACGCCATTGTAGCTGAGGAGGGTATTTGACTGAAAGAAAACATTCAATTGTACCATATTTATAGACATCTGAAAGATATATGCAATTGCATTAGTAAACCATTCATTTTAATATTTCCTTCATGATATAATAATAAAATTAAATTTTATGTGAAACAGACTAATAGATTGTAGCCGACAATTGTCATTTTATTGAATAAAATACAACTTTTTTAGGATTTCTCTAAAATTTTAGGGATAGTGAAAGTAATGTCAGATTTTCAAGTCAAGAGTTTAGTCATCGTACATAAGTTATCATGTTTAAAGGTCTACATGTTTGGTCAGATTTAAATTTGACTGATGTTCTATAACCCATAGATGACAAAAAAAGTTATAGTGTCATATTTGATGTTGCATTCTTTACAAATTTAATGAATGCCTCACTGCAACATGTGCAATGAAGAACATACTCAGGGTGTATCCTGATGGAGCTACTCTGCAAATGTCAGCCATAGTCTAGTAGTTTAAGAAAGGTGATTTTGATCTCACTGATGGACAATTAGGAAGAACTAATCTTGATAATGACACATAAAAATCTTCAAGTGAAGAAGATCCACCCCAAAACAAAAGGCATCCTCAAAACTCAACCCGTATTGGTCCGATAATTCAAGAGCATATGTAGAAAATTTGAAAAGTAGTTAGAGTACTGCTGTTTCCTTCATAATTCTCCCCCCAAAATACTCTTATCTGTTTTCCATAGCCTCAAGAGCCGTATCAGCCATATGCAGCACCAGCTGGATCGGCTTCGCCAGACAAACGTGTTTAATGCCACGTTTCGCATCTGGTATTCGGGTTACTTCGGCACCATCAACAACCTTCGCCTGGGCCGTCTTCCCACCGTCCCGGTCACCTGGCCAGAAATCAATGCTGCCTGGGGTCAGACGGCTCTTCTGCTGTCTTCCCTCGCTCGGAAGGTGGGCTTCTCTTTCTCCAAGTATCGACTTATGCCACACGGCAATACTTCGTACCTTGAGGTAAGTTAGAGAGTTACGCGGGGGTCTTTTGTTTTGAGGACTACAAGCTAGCTGAGTAGGAGCACCGTTCCTCACGCTGATCGTTGTTACACCACATTGTGTATCGTTAGTCGTTGGATGGACTCCCAGTTTGGGTCGATTTTGCGGCTCATGCTGTTTGGTACTCCACTCGGTGTTCGGATTCCCCATTAAACTATAGGTTCCTACTGAGATGGGAATCATACGGTGTGAATTGCTATTAAAATTTCAACCACGTCCGACCCCAGCTTAGCCTCTTCTCATTCTTTCAGACAGCCTGTATTTCTCCCTTACTTCGTCGCTTTTCATACAACCTCTCCCACAACTTTCTCTGGTCGGCCTCTAATTTCACAGAGTAGATGCTGACCTTCTTCTCAGCCAACCGCCGCGTGCAGTGCATCACTCGCCTGTACGCGCGAGCCCGGCGCCTCCCTCAATTGCCAACAGCTTTCACTGCATCCGCAGCTGATCTCGACGGTGCCTATGCCGCCGAGAGACGCCAGTCATAGCCTAAGCCATTTGGGTTTAGAGCCAGGAAACCCCTTCGAGAGCTAGGTATAGCTCTCGGGCCGGTGGCGCCCCTGGTTATGCCCAGGACGCCACCCTGGAGGGTACCACATTTGGCTATTTGTCGTCACGCCTCTGCTACCAAAGCTTAAACAGCGCCGGAAGTATTGCGTTCGACCTTTTTGGAGCAAACCTCGTGTCACGCTGGAACCGTGCCAGTGTATACGGATGCCTCCAAGTCCCAAGAGGGGGTCGGCTTCCACTCCGTATTCTCTCTGTTTGAAGTCAGCGGGGCTCTACCAGGCGCTGCGTCTGTCTTCACGGCCGAGCTGGTGGCAATACACCACTCGGTACGGGAGATTACGCGACGTGCCTGGTTCGGAGACCGGATTGTGATCTATAGCGACTCACAAAGCGCCCTGAGTGCTCTCGGGGTATTGGAATCTCCGCATCCCCTGGTTCGCGATATCCGTGACGCCACGGTTTTGGCGAGCCGGGCGGATGTCGAGATTATCTTCTGCTGAGTTCCTGGACATGTAGGAATTGCGTGGAAAGAGCGCGCTAAAGAGTCTGCGAGGACTCTGCGACCGGACCAGCGTTTCGCTATTCTTCACACTGACTACATGGCAGGAATACGGGCAGCTCTTCGGACTGCTTGGCAAAGAAGATGGGAGACGGTCGAAGGGAACTTAAAGTTGCGTGCCATTGCGCCGCGACTGTTCCCATGGACCTATCCCCCAATGCCGCGAGGGCTTCAGGTTGCTTTCTGTCGTCTCCGAATCGGACACACTCGTGTGACGCATCGCTATTTGATGAAGCGCTCGCCTGCGCCCTATTGTGACGACTGCGTCGTCCCCCAGGCTATTCGGCACATTCTTGTCGAATGTCCCAGTCTGGGTGATCTTCGTTCACGTTACCTGTCTATAGTTAGAAAGGCACCCTCTGCTCCTGGCCCATGCAGGCCAACGAGCACGGTTGTTTCCGCGCTCTATTCGGAGCCCTTCTGCGGGCTCTACTCAACCCGGGCGCTTCCCTGGTAAATCTGGCGGCAAAAAGGTTTCATCCTCAGCCCCGGCGAAAACCAGGGCTCCCCCCTCTTCCTCCAGCGTGACCGTTTCCCGTAAGGCGAAACGGCCACGCACCTCCACCGAGTCGTTAGACTCGCAGGGGGCAACACCCCTGAAGTTGGTCGCCAGGCCATCTTCCGGGGTTCTTAAAGCTGTCTCCCGAAAGGAGGACAGCAACAAAGAAGCTTCGGCTCATTCGCCCACGCCTAGAGGTGGAACGAGTGGCTCGGAGACGGTGATTCCTCGAAAAGAGAGCCGCCCGCCTAAGGTTTCGAGGCGGAGGGAGGAAAAGAATCGCATGGCGAGCCCAACCTTCCCCAATAAGTCCTCGAAGGCGACAGCGCCCGGGCTTCTGCCTCCGGGAAGCTTACGGCCATTCCCGTGAGGGTCTTCAGTTCGAGGAGGGCCCCCGCGTCTCCTCCGAGCTAGGCCTGGAGGGCATATTCCTTCAATGGAATTGCCGGGGACTCCGGGCCAACTGGGAGTTGCTGCGGAGGCTCGTCTCGTCCCGTTCCCCTTAGCTATCTTTTTGCAGGAGACCATGCTAGGCGCGTGCCCCTGCCCGCCCTCCCGGGGTAAAGGGTCTTGCGACCCCACCACCACGGGATGCGCGGTTTACACCCGGCATGATGTCTCCGTTCTTCCTTTCTCTTTAGATACCTCCTTTCAGGCAGTGGCTGTGCAGCTGCACCTGGATAGGAGGTATACTATCATTTCTGCGTACATTCCACCGTCAGCTGACTTCGAAGCGGGGGACTTCGCCGCGTCGTGGCATGGTTGCCAAGGCCCTTTCTCTTGCTTGGAGATCTGAACGGCAGGCATCCTCTCTGAGGAGATTACTCAATAAATCCCAGGGGACAAGTCCTTGCCGATCTGATCGAAGAGCTTGAGATAGGTGTCCTAAACGTGGAACCGCTTCATTTTCTTGCCTTGATCTATCTTTGTGCTCTTCGGATGCAATGCCTGATTTTGATTGGGGGGTGGTCGACGATCTCCATGGTAGTGATCACTTTACCATTCAAATATCATTTTCAGGGCAACTGCCGCCTGAGAATTCTCTATCTCAGTCGAGGAGTTTAGGTCGGTAGATGAGGCCGTTGAGTTCTTCTCCGGCAACCTCATCGCCGTGGGCCTGACTACTATTCCTAGGACGTCTGGCCGTTTTGCACGCCGACCACTCCCATGGTGGTCGGCCGAGTGTGAGACGGCCCTGAAACAGAAGCGTTAGGCCTACTTGCGCTATAAGCGCAATAATTTGCCAAACGCAGTAGTGGACAGCAGAACTATAGATTCATTTAAAATGAGATTAGACAAACACTTAACAAATATTGGAATTGTTTAGCATAAGCTACAAAATAAAATAATTTACAAAAATATAACTCTTTCAGGTTTATGTAAGTGGTTTTCATATTAATTTCATTTAATTACTATTCAATGCAAATTTCCTTCAGGTACTGTCTTCTTACACCTGCAAGGTACTTTTCCCAAATTATTTCATGTACGGCTTTTGCCGGAGGGAGTGGAGGGTGGGGAAAGCCTAAAACGTTTCTATCCTTTACTTCTACTATTCTATGTGTAAGTGGCAGTAGATTTAAGGCCAGATCACCTTAGTCTGGGCCGTAAGGCCCGTGTGATCTGTGTATCTATGTAACTCACTGTAGCTGAATTTCGTCGGGCTAGGGCTAGGTTCCGGTATATTTCGAAGCACGCCCGCGCTCTTCTTGGCGGGCATACGTGTCTTCACTTAACGGGAAGACCCCTTTAGCAGAGGTGTGGAAGCGAGTCAAAAGGATTCGGGGCAAGTTCTCGCAGGACCCCCCTCCGGTTCTCCAGGAGAATGGGATTGCAATCTCGGACCCCGCGTCTGTGGCGGAATCTTTCGCGACCGCTTTCTCCGTATTTTCTAGCCGGGATGCTGCTCCGCCAGCATTCAATGCACGTAGTCATGTCGCGGAAGGCCGCCGGCTGGACTTTACTTCCAGAGGCGGAGAACCTCAACGACAGGTTTACTGTGAGTGAGTTGCGCTCCGCTCTTGCTTCGTGCGCGGACACCGCCCATGCTCCGGACGATGTCCCGTACGCCATGCTTCGACACCTGGGTGAGCGAGGTACGGCCTTTCTGTTAGATTTGTTCAGCAGGATCTGGGTGGAGGGTCTTCTCCCAAATTCCCGGCGAATCGCTACTGTGCTCGCCTTTCGCAAGAGGTTTTTTTTTTTAGCTTTTGTTTTTGTTTTGTTTTTTCCTCTTATAGGTCGCACGCTGCTGCGCTGGGGGGGACCTTCTCCCGACGCAGGAGCTTGCTTACTGCTCAGTTCCCTTTAAACTTTTTTTAGGGGGGGGTTGTTTTTTATCCTAATTTTATCTTAATGTAGTCTAGTTATAGGCCAGTTTTTAATACGGCGACTAATGCCCAAGTAGGCAGTTGCCAGATGAGCTTTAATAAAAAAAAAAAATACATGGACGACCTTTCGAACTCTTTTGGCCCGGCCCAGATTCCAACTCTGGAGCGTCGACTCCAACAGGCATTTAACCACGTCTCTCGCTATGCCGAAGCGCACAGGTTTCAGTTTTCCTTCTTCAAGACTTAGGTGGTGCATTTCTGCCGCCATCCACGGCTCCACCCTGACCCAGATTTGTTTCTTAATGGGGTACGCTTGGAAGTGGTTGAATCGCACCGTTTCCTTGGTCTTGTATTTGACCGACGCCTCACCTGGGAGGCTCATATTCGCAGCCTTAGGGTCTCTTGTACCCGCCCTATGGATATTTTCCGTTCCGGGACGTTCAGAGCTTGGGGGCGCTGATATGTCTACTGACTTATTTTTTTATTGATCCTTTGTTCGTTCGAAGCTCGACTACGGATGCGAGTTTTATTCATCCGCACTCGAGCGTGTATTGCAGAAGGTAGACTCGATCCACCACACCGTCCTTCGCCTGGCGAACGGTGCTTTCCGCACTTCCCCCATTGAGAGCCTACTATTCGATGCTGGGGAGATGCCACTCGCTCTACGCCGTGTACAATGCATTATTTTCTTGTACGCTCGAGCCCGGCGCCTCCCTCAGTCGCCATCAGCTCTCACTGCCTTCGCAGCTGATTTCGACGGTGCCTATGCCGCCGAGAGACACCAGTCATAGCCTAAGCCATTTGGGTTTAGGGCCAGGAAACCCCTTCGAGAGCTAGGTATAGCTCTCGGGCCGGTGGCGCCCCTGGTTATGTCCAGGACGCCACCCTGGTGGGTACCACATTTGGCTATTTGTCGCCACGCCTCTGCTCCCAAAGCTTTTACTGCGCCGGGAGTATTGCGTTCGACCTTTTTGGAGCACACCTCGTGTCACGCTGGAAGCGTGCCAGTGTATACGAATGGCCACAAGTCCCAAGCGGAGGTCGGCTTCCACTCCGTATCCTCTCTGTTTGAAGTCAGCGGGGCTCTGCCAGGCGCTGCATCTTTCTTCACGGCCGAGCTGGTGGCAATACACCACTCGGTACGGGAGATTACGCGAAGTGCCCGGTTCGGAGACCGGATTGTGATCTATAGCGACTCACAAAGCGCCCTGAGTGCTCTCGGGGCATTGGAATCTCCGCATTCCCTGGTTCGTGATATCCATGACGCCACAGTTTTGGCGAGCCGGGCGGATGTCGAGATTATCTTCTGCTGAGTTCCTGGACATGTAGGAATTGCGGGGAATGAGCGCGCTAAAGAGTCCGCGAGGACTCTGCGACCGGACCAGCGTTTCGCTCTTCCTCACACCGACCAAATGGCAGGAATACGGGCAGCTCTTCGGGCTGCTTGGCAAAGAAGATGGGAGACGGTTGAGGGAAACTTAAAGTTGTGTGCCATTGCGCCTCGACTGTTCCCATGGACCTATCCCCCAATGCCGCGACGGATTCAGGTCGCTTTCTGTCGTCTCCGAATCGGGCACATTCGTGTGACGCATCCCCATTTGATGGGGCGCTCGCCTGCGCCCTATTGTGACGACTGTGTCGTCCCCCACACTGTTCGGCACATCCTTTTCCAATGTCCCAGTCTGGGTGATCTTCACGCACCTTACCTGTCCCGGTACCGGGGTGGGCGGGGTTGCTACCGCTTGTCCCTTGTGCTCGGGACAGATTCGTGCACATTGACTTGTGGACATTTAAACTTTTTGGAGGAGGCTGGCCTTCTCCCCGTTATTTAATATTTGACTATGGATCACGTTCTTATTCGCCGGGGGAGGGCGGGCCCTTCCCCGTCGACGGAGCTCGCTTTATATTTTTTTAATTTGTTTGTTTTTCTTGTTTTGTTTTTTTAATTTGGCTTTTAATATAGCCTAGATTTACGCTAGCTTGAGTACGGCGACTTATGCCCTAGAAGGCAGTCGCCAGATGAGATATTAAAAAAAAACAAAAACTAGATGGGGGTTTTTCTTGTTGTTTTCTCTGTAGGTCGCATGTCCCTGCGCCGGGGTGAAGCAGACCCCTCCCCCGACCCTCCACCCACCTTCCTGTTGTTGCCCTTTTTATTTTTGTTGTTATTCTTAAGTAGCCTATTACTAGGCTGTGGTGCTGAGTACGGCGACTTGTGCCCAAGTAGGCAGTCGCGAGATGGGCTTCTTAAAAAAAAAGAAGAAAAAAAGTATGTTTTTCTTTTTTGCACCACTCGTCTATGTGATTATTCATTCTATACCTAAGTTAACCAGACTAATGATGCTGTATGGCCGTTTGTCCCTTCAGGTCATTGGTGAAAATAGAGAACTGCCTCTTTATGCTTCTGGAGGCATTCGATTTTTGTGGGACCACAAGTTCGATGCTGGCATGGTGGCGTTTCTGGAATGTGCGGCAGAGTTTCAACAATTTATTGAATCAAACAGAAATCAGGATCCGAAAGATGCCCGCAAAAAGTTTTGCCTCCCTTACCGTGTCAATCGACATTGCATGGAAGACACTTCCGGACAGCTTTACTCCATTAAGTGAGGTCGATTGATGTTTGTATGGAATAATGTGTAACAAAATAAGCCACAAATCTTGTTCAAGCTTCATACTGATCTCTCTGCTCCTTTATCTCCCCTACTAAATTATCTGCCTTCTCTGACAAGGTAGTCCATATCCGCTCTGGCATGCCCTCTTCCTCTACTCCTCACTACCAAGTAACTTCCTCTGTTCTTTCCCTACCTGAACTTCTTTCTCTCGCCTCAGTGTCCCCTGAAGAATTAACTTGTCTCCTCGAAAAAGAACTCTTCTCCCCAAGACGCATTCCTCCATGTCTTTACATTCACTTTCTTCCGGTTCTTTTTCCTTACTTCACCGATATTTTGAATACCTCTCGACTAACATAGAACCAACTGACTTCACACACGCTCCTGTTCGCCCTATCCTAAAAGAAACAAACCTTGAGCTAGACAACCCTGCAAGCTCCAATTTTTCTTAAAAGTCCT
The DNA here is from genome assembly GCA_963969495.1 of Ceratothoa steindachneri. Lineage (NCBI taxonomy): Eukaryota > Metazoa > Arthropoda > Malacostraca > Isopoda > Cymothoidae > Ceratothoa > Ceratothoa steindachneri. The sequence goes on from OZ018332.1 coordinate 13,444,870, forward strand.
TGAAAGACTGGCATCAGACCGGATTCTAGATCTCTTGTCCTTATCAAACGTCATCGAGATCTTTTAGTCTTGTTGCAAGGTAGAACACACCACTGCGTCAGATCTCATACATTTCACCACTCCTCTTCTTCACGCTCTTAGGTGTGTCTTGAACTGCCCATAATGGGTTTCTGCTCTTATCTTTCATCATGATTCATGAACTGAATCTTTCAGGTGCGTTTTGGCATTTTATGCGACTTCTTGGTCTCTCATTTTATTTCTATGCTGATCTCACGCAAATATCTCTTATTCCTTAACCTCGTTTGCTGGGTCTCTAGGAAACCAATCTCTTTATTACCATCATCACTGAATGTCTCTCAACAACTTTATGAAACTTAACCATGACAAAACAGGTATTCTGGTAAGCTCTCCTTCGGATGTGGCTCACTGCAAATTATAGCTATCATAACCTTGTCGCCTCCCTTCTCCCTTACCCCATTTTACGATAGTTAAAAATCTCGTCACCTTTAATATAATCAGTGTTGCTAACGTCTGTAAATCCTCTCTCTGCCTTCTCCGTAATCTCAGCCACATCCGTGTTCCTACTTTTATCACCAGCTTGATGACTGTCTTCCAATCTTCAACCGGTTCAAGACTCCAATCCCTGTCCTTCTCCACCGGGGGTGTTTATCTCATGTAACCCCTCCTTCGGGAACTTCCAAGGCTCCCTATTCAATACAGAATGATGACCTTCGAAGTTGTTCTGCTTACATAAAAGACAAATACCGCAACTCCCTCTCACCGGTTTTCCTCAGTGGCTCTTAACCATACACTCTCTGGCTCTGTCTCCCTACTCATTGTTCCTTGTCGTCTTTGCTTGTGTATGTATGTGGGAGGGGGGCGCTTTCTCGATATTTGCTCCGAAAATGTGAAATGATCCGACTTCTGTCACGCTCATTCCCCTCTCGTGGTGCTTTTAAGGCTCGCCTCTTCTCTTAACCTCTCTGATTAACAGGCGCCATACAAAATCCTTATTATTATAATGACATTTAGTTCCTTTCAACCTTTTCTTCCACTCAGAATGCAGTTCAACAGTGAAGAACAGTGGACTAAGGCCTTGAAGTTCCTTTTAACAAACTTGAAGTGGGGATTGACGTGGGTTTCCTCTCCGAAGTTTCCCACTGCACCTGACTCTACCCGATGACGCCACACCGGGGTGAACTTGTGTGCGTGACACGATGTCATCTATTTCAACCGGAGCTGAACTCGGATGGTGCATTGGTGAGTCGCGAGGGTGACGCCATTTTGTTATTCTCTTTCGGGTCGGGAGTACGATTGCGATGTCAGCTAAGCTTTCCATACGGTTGGTATTGTGGTGTACACGTTCAAAATTCAAGAGTTCAATACCTATACGTGTCCAACAAAGTGGGATGGGCGTACATCAATGCCACTATAACTTACGAGTACCAAAACTTCTCGCATCCTTTTTGTCCAGCCCGAAAGACTCTTTATAGTGGTAGTGCTATTTACTCTAGCATCTCGTCCAGTCTGAGTTCATTTTTGGGAGCCCACATCCCAGACGCCGCCCCACAAACTGCCTCCATGCACACCCTATCATACACAATATCCACTCCATCCTGGGTTATTTTCTCCCTGATACTCGCTCTTATATTTTCTTCCAGTTATTCTTACCACTTCAGAGCACTTTCTCTCAACTTTATTCACTTCATAAACGCTTCTCACCCCGTCGTTCCTCACACTATCCATCTTTCGCATACCAGACATCCGCCTCAAGTGTTCCATTTGCCACGCTCTCTCTCTCTCTCTCGATCTTTTCTTCTCCTTCCATACCATAATCACACTCCCTTACTGCAACGTTGCTCATTGCCCCAGAGACTTCCCTACCAGCTAGAACTTGTGGTCACAATGTGCTTAATCGATACCGCTATCATTTAGAAAGCATCCTAGACACTACATTATGCACTTGTTCTAGGGGGACCCCGCAGAAACATAGGATACCCCACCCTATTCAAATACCCTCACTTTATTCTTTTGTATTCACTTTTAGACTGGAGGTACCCTGCTTATCCTGTGACACTTGGTACCTGGAGGAGTTGCACATCCTCCCAACCTGAGTGCAAATTTGGGAAGCCCCTGTCACTGGGTTGACATGAACTCGTTATTATCATTCCTATTATTATTGTTTATTATTTTTATATTACTATTATGTATTAAGATTATTGTGTATTACTTTTATCGTTCTTATTATTATATATTGTTATTGTATTATCATTTTGTATTATAATTATTTATTAGTAGTAGTAATCATTTTTAGTATGGTATTATTACTTATTATTATCATTACGGCTATCCCCTCGACCTTTTCTATCTGCATTTGTACCAAGAGGAATGTTCCCACCTGTGCAGAGTTCGGTCCGCTAGCCATGATGCCTTGGTGGACCATGTCATCATGGGCTCACCTAGCACCAGGGTATGATAATAATAGGTGATCACCAACCCTACTTGTTAGTGGACCCGCCTATCTCTACCTCACTTTATTACATACCCACCTACCTCGTTCCAAACTTGCTCTTCTCTCCACAGAGGTTCCGGTTGCCCGTCGCACTTTCGTCCTCTTAAGAGCCTTAGTCGAGTGTCAGTGTATACTGTGAGGTCCCTCCCTCCAGCGAGGGCCAAAAACCCGCTGGCTAGGGCAAGTATTAGGTAACGGGTGTGTTGGGTCGTTGACTCTGCTCACCTTCCTCCAGTACACATATAAGGTGGCTACACCCGCACCATTCTTTATGGTCAAAGCTTGATGACAAAGTTGCCTGAATGGCGAGCTGTGTTGTCAAGGTCCCTCTTAGCTTGAACCTGTGGGCCAAGTATGTGTAAATGATAACATTCTGGAATTCTGATGATCTGGAGACTTTCCTCTTAACCTCCTAAGGCATTGGGAGGTCATAGTATCTACTGGCCATGTATTTTTTTTCTCAAACTGATTATGGCTACAACTGAAAAGAATAGTGGGCCGGCGCATAGAGATCCGGCTCCGAGCGCGGCCTCCTCCTCGTCATCTCTAGGTATCTGGGAGGACGTGGGAAATCAAGACACCACTTCAACTGGTGGAGGGGCTCCCATCTCGCCATTTATTTGCCATCTTTGAAGCCACCTCCAGGCAACTCCTCCTCAGAAAAGGTGCCCCCTCCCCCTTATGTTTTTTTCAGGGCCCCACAAACTTTCTTCTAGCAGAGATGAGGTTTACTCATCTCATATGCCTACGAGTGAGGTGACTTTCCCCTTTACGTCCATCTTTGGAATCGCCCATGGACGACTCCATCTCTAGGCCACCGCCGGTCCCCCTTTCCTTTCACAGGGTATCTCCAAGAAAACAGAAAGGTGGCCCAGAATCGACCGTCCCCGGCGGGAGCGGCTTGATACGGCCAACCCCCATAGTGGGGCAAGGGATAGCAGGGCCTGTCGGGCCATGCCCACTACATTCCTGCAGTCCTGCCTGTCGAGTTTATAGGGGGTCGGTGTGCTTGCCCCCCTCTCTTTCACTGGCCAAAAAGACGAGTCCTCGATTGGGATCCGTGGTACCTTGGACGGGGGATGGCCACATGGAGCCACCCCCATTAGCTGGACATGGTTCCGGATGTAAGTCCGTCCATGTGCAAACTTCTCAGGCGGCTACGGGACCCGAATACTCACAAGGAGAGGAGGGACGTCCTTCCCCTAGTGGTGCCCTTTTAACAGCCAAGCCCTTCTCCATCTGGGAGAAGGATCTTGCTGAGGCTATTCCGTCTGGCTTAGGGTGGAGAGAAACGGGTTCACTGCCCGCCCAACTCCTAAAAAAACCGTTAACGGTCAAAGAGGACTGGGTGTTTCTCTCTCTCCACAGGGGCTCTAGGGAAGAATGTCCCTCTGCCGCTTTAGCCAGCGACAAGGCCAAGATTGGCCCGTCCGGCTCCCAGGTGCCCTCGGGCGGAGAGGTCCAAACGAAGACCAAAGTCGCAACTGCGCTGAGCGGAGTCTCGATTAAGTCGGAGCTCCTCATTGAGAGACTACCTGGCGTTTTAAGAACATAAGAACATAAGAAAAGAAGGAGACTGCAAAAGACCATTCATGGCCTACACTTGGCAGCTCCTGTTCCATTCAACACACAAAAGATTTCTTACCAGAGAAAAGTCATCAACATTGTCACCCTTAACAGGAGTTCGTCAGATCTAATCTACAATATACATAAAATGCATCCAGAGGATTATGTCCATTCATGCAACCGCAAAATATAATCTTCCCACTCCTTAGAAAAATATATACATATGTACATAAAAAAAAGTCAGTCCCATCTAGCAGCTTCATCCATATATTTATCTAATCTATTCTTAAAACTACCCAGAGAGGAGGCTTCTATCACATGCCTAGTGAGCCTATTCCATTCATCTACCACACGATTTGTAAACCAATTCCTCCCAATCTCCTTCCTAAACCTATACTTATCAAGCTTAAACCCATTGCTACGTGTCCTGTCATGTTCACTAAGTATAAGAACCTTACCCAGATCCCCTTTATTATATCCTTTTACCCATTTGAAGACTTCAATCAATTCCCCTCTGACTCTTCTCCTTTCCAATGTATGTAGATTTAGTTTTCTGAGCCTTTCACCATAGGGTAAGTTCCTTAGCCCACCAATCATCTTTGTCATCCTTCTCTGCACAGACTCAAGCAAATCAATATCCTTCCTATAATATGGTGACCAAAATTGTACTGCATAGTCTAGATGAGGCCTAACTAGCGCCAGATACAGTTTTAGAATGACTTCAGCACTCTTATTGCTTACACTCCTCCTAATGAATCCCAATATCCTATTAGCTTTATTCTTAGCATTTAGACATTGCTTTCTAGGACGAAGGTCTGAACTTACCAAAATACCCAATTCTCTCTCACAATCAGTCCTCCCTAAAATTCTGCCATTTAATTTATAACTATTCAATGGATTATTTCTACCTATACTAAGTACACTACATTTGTCTATGTTAAACTTCATTTGCCATTTCTCGGCCCAATTGGACAGAATGGTCAATTCCTCCTGCATTACAACAGCATCAGAATCAGCCCTAATGGCCCTACCTAGCTTAGTATCATCAGCAAATTTACTCAGGTCACTACTTATACCTATGTCAAGATCATTAATATAAATTAAGAATAGCAAGGGACCCAAAACAGATCCTTGAGGAACTCCACTGCTAACACACCCCCACTCAGATTTAACTCCATCTATACTAACTCTTTGCTGTCTGTCACCAAGCCATGACTGAATCCACCTAAATATACTGCCATCGATCCCGTGTGCTTTAACTTTGCTCAGAAGTCGTAAGTGTGGCACTCGATCAAAAGCCTTACTAAAGTCCAAGTATAAAATATCATAGTTTTCATCATTATCTGCTGCTTCATACACCTTACTATAAAAAGACAGCAGATTAGTCAGACAGGATTTACCCTTACTAAAGCCATGCTGTGATTCTTTTATCAACTTATGCTTATCCAAGTGATCTCTAATATTCCTTGCTATAATAGATTCCATCATTTTCCCTACCACTGATGTCAAACTTACTGGTCTGTAATTAGACATATTTGTTTTATCCCCTTTCTTAAATATAGGTATCACATTGGCTTTCTTCCATGCCACTGGCACAATGCCACTCTCCAATGATTTTCTAAAGATGCATGCTAGGGGCTCACTTAACCTATCCTTACATTCTTTCAAAATTCTAGGAAAGAGCTCATCAGGACCGGGTGCTTTACTACTTTTGATTTTATCAATTTCCTTTGTCACTATCTCCTTTGTGATCAATATATCCTTTAATTTCTCTTCATCATTACCCCGAAAGATCATTGACACCTCAGGTATATTTAGAGTATCCTCCTGTGTAAATACTGAGAGAAAAAAGTCATTTAGCATTCCAGCCATTGAGTCCCTATCACTCACTAATTCTCCATTGGAATCTATAAGTGGGCCTATTTTATCTCTAACCTTAGTTTTGTATAATTGATAAAAACTTTTAGGATCTTCCTTTGCCCTATTTGCCACTTTAATTTCATAATTTCTCCTTGCTACTCTAACTAACTTTTTAACATCTCTTGCTAGTTCATTATATTTCTGCCTTAAGTGATCCTCTCCATTTTTTATTTTCCTATAAATGCCCTTTTTAATGCCAATATAATGCTTAATTTTATCTGTCATCCATTTTGGGTCATTATTTTTAGTCCTAATCTCCTTATATGGAATGTTAATCATCTGACCTGTAATTAATTGCTCAATTATTCTTTCATACTCCTCTTCAATTGTAATCTCTTCCTCTTGGTGATTATTGTCTCCACTAACTGATATCATTGAATCTATTCCTGAATTGATTTCATTGCCTGGTTTCTGTACAACTGCCTCCAGGTAAGTCCTGAGCCCATTATAATTTGCTCTTCTAAAGTCAGGAATTTTAACATTGTTCATGCTACTATCAATACCATTCCATTTCATCTTGAATCTAATTTCACAATGGTCACTATTACCCAAATTTCCTCCAATCTCAGTATCCAAAATAAATTCTTCCCTATTTGTCAGAACTAAATCCAGTATATTATTACCTCTAATGGGTTCGTTAATAATCTGCCTCAGAAAATTATCTTGGACAACATTCAAAAATTCCTCAGCCTCCCGATCACCCACAAGAGCTTCCCAGTCTATATTTCTGTAATTAAAATCGCCCATTATACACACATGCTTACTTCTACATGCCCGTTCAATCTCCTGCCACAGAAGATTTGAAGCTTCCTTACTAAGATTTGGTGGTCTGTATAATAATCCTAAGACAAGCTTGTTTTTACCTTCCTTTACATTTAGCCATAATGACTCTGTGTTATCATCTAATTTAATTGTACTGTTTACACAACACTGGAGATTATCTTTAATATAAATAATAACCCCTCCTCCTCTCTTCCTATTCCTATCTGTATGGAAAATGTTAAAGCCCTCAATCTCAACCTCAGGTTTAAAGTGATTACCTGCCAAATCAAGCCATGACTCTGTTATCGCAATTATATCAAAATTCTCTTCACTTGCTAACGCTCTTAAGAGATCTATCTTATTCCTTATACTCCGACCATTTGTGTAGTATATTTTTAAGTTTTTTTTATTATTCCCATCTTCATTGCATTGTGCTTTTTTATTCCTAGTTATCTGCTCATTCACTTGTGCATTAGTCCCCCTATAACGCATCAGTATGCCCTCTCCCCTAGCTATTCCTCTATCACTGCATCCCTTCCATTTCCTACACCTGCCCTCTATTCCTGTTATTCCCTTACCTCTAACAGCTTCTAGTTTCCCACCCGTAAGGACCTAATCACACTATCCAGCTCCCCCCATAGAACCTCAACACCTGCCCGACTAAGATGGAGCCCATCCATCGCATACAACCTCCTATTCCCGTAAAACCCTCCCCAGACATCTACAAACACCAATCCTAGCTCCTCACACAGTCCTTTCACAAATTCATTCAAACCAATTGCACGCGACAACCATTCTACCCCCACATCCAATCTCGGAAGCACACCAGAAACAACACCTTTTACCCTGCTTTTACTCATCCTTTCAACTAACCTTTTATACTGCTCACGTAACTCACATGTACCCACCTTCTTTACATCATTCACTCCCACATGCGTAATCACAACTGCATCCCTCTCACACCCAGAAACCAGCCTATCATACCTCTCACAAACATCACTTACACCAGCACCCGGCAGACAAACTCTCATTCCCTTCCACTTGCTATCACTCAACTTCCTATCTAAATACCTAATCTGAGAGTCACCCATCACTAGCACCTCAGTCATTCTCCTATTCTGTCTTGGCCTAACATTACCCTCCCTCCTGCTCTCAGTCACGCTACCACCCATCCTGCTTTCATCCACAATCACACCAAGCAAATCACTTTCACACTCTTCCTCTCTCAGGACATTGAATCTGTTAGTCAACCTAACAGGTTCTATGTCCCTCTCATTCACACACCTAACCTGTCCTAACTTATCTATCCTATCCATTTTCACCCACCATTCATCATCACTCACAACTTCCACACTGTTCCCAGTCCTAGCCCTATCTTCCACCCTCTTAGCACTAATCTCACCCTTCAATCGCACACTTGCATCTCTTCTCACCTCAAACACCAAATCATTCAACCTCTTACAAACCCCACTCAACCTCCTAACCTCCCCTTCCAGAAAACACACACGGCATTCAGTTACATTCACTCTCCTTTCAACTCCACAAGCATCACACACCACATACACACTACTTTCAAACGGCATGCTCTCACCATCTATACAAACAGCCATACTCTCAGAAATTTACTAATGAAAAAGTTAACACTCACCAAAAAAAAAATTCTTCCTCAGGATTGCTGCTAGTTATCTTCCCCAAAAGTATTAATCACTAATGTATTTATTATACAGTGATTGATGTATTAAATAAATACAAGAAAAATTACACACCCAAATCAGTATTATATCCCAATCTTACAATGAGAATCAGGAGCTCCTGTAAGACAACCTTCCAGAACAAAGCCAGACAGCCAACTGAGAACAAAGCCAGACAGCCCGCTGGCTTCAAACGTTTCTGGTTATTCGCTCAACTGATGGCAGCATGTTTGCCAATGGCAACTTGATCCATCAGAGGAGAGCATTAGCTAGCTTGATTGTTAGAGAGCCGAATGTGAGCCATTTCTCGGACGGGAGCTTTATGCGAATGCGTCTGAATCTTCTGAGGCGGCTATGATTAATACCCTTTGGACAATTAATGGCTCGCCGGTGAGTGTGACGTCGCACTCAACCAACTTCCTCAATTGAGTTGTTGTTTATACGAGGGAACTCTTTGACTACTCTTTAGAAGACATAGCGTGGTCATGGTCGAATTTGTGATGAGAAAACAGGGAGGGGCCTCGAGACCCACCCTACACTCTTCGCAGATTTGACTCTGAGAGGCTCCCTGAGTCAATCCGTGCCAGTTGGTATCGCTGCCGTTTTGGTCATACGAATCGCTCCTGTATACGTGCAAAATCGGGTTTACCTGAAGTCTGTCTAAGTGGCTCCAAGGCCGTGTAGGATAAGTCCCTATGGTGTATGGCCAAGTGTGTTAATTTGGAAGAGTCGCACCCTGCTTCTTCGAAGCAATGTGGTGCGTATCTCCTGAATAAGGAAATTCTGGCCTTTCAGGCTGCGGATCATCTCATTTTGCGAGGTTATGGACTTGGTCCTGTCGCTCCCACCGCTACTTTATGCCTGAATTTTTAAAAGGGCACCCTCTGCTTCGGCCCCTCTAGGCCTACAAGCACGGTTGTTTCCGAACCCTTGTGCGGATGGTACCCACCACGGGCGCTTCCGTGGTAGAGCTGGAGGCACAAAGGGTTCACACCTATCCTCAGCTAAAATCAGTCGACCGTCCTCCAGCGTGAATGTTTCGCGTAAGGCGTAACTGTCGCGTGCCTCCACCGAGTCTTTAGATTCACAGGAGGCAACAACCCTGAAGGTGATTGTGAGACCCTCTTCCGGGGTTCCTATAGCTGCCACTCAAAAGTAGCCCTTCCCTCACGCCCTCAACCAGGGTTGGAGTAGGTGGCTCTGAGACTGGATCCCCCACAAAGTGAGGCGGAGTGAGGAAAAGACTCGCATAGCGAGCCCAAGCTCCTCCAATAAGTCTTTGAAAGGGACAGTGCCTTCAGCCAACAGCGCCCGCAGTTCTGCCTAAGGGGAACGTACGGCCATTCCTGTGAAGGCCTTCTCTTCGAAGAGTGGCCTCGCATCTCCGAACTAGGCATGGAGGACATATTCTTTCAATAGACTCGGGGCCAAATGGGAGGAGCTACGAAAGCTCGTCTCCTCCCATTCCCCGTTAGCTATCTTTTTGCAGGAGAACATGATAGGCGCCTTCCCCATGTCCGCTCTCCCGGTGTATATGGTTTTAGAACCCCACCGATACGGGATGGAGGCCGAGCAGGAGAATGCGTGATTTACACCCGCCATGACGTTTCAGTTATATCTTCTATAAATACCTCCTTTTCAGACAGTGGCAGTGTAAATACACCTAGATACGAGATGTAATTTTTGCGTACGTTCCACATTCAGCCGACTTCCGCCGCGGAGTGGATTTGAACGGTAGACACCCTGTGGCACTGCATTATCAACCTCACAATTTAGGTTCTTCCCAAAATGAGCGATGAGTTGGAGATCGTTGTCCTAAATGTTGCTGAGTTTACGTTTACTATCCGAGAACCGCTTCTTGTTCCTGCCTTGATCTATCCTTGTGTTCTCTGGATGCGCAGTTCTGATTTTGGGTGGGAGTTGGTTGATAACCTCCATGGTAGTGATCACTTTCCATTTCAACTAGAATTTTCCTAGCCATTGCGTTGGTCCTCATTCTATGAAATGACTAATTTTTCTGTCCCAGTTTATGTCGATGGATGAGGTGGTTCAGTTCTCTGGCAGTCTTTGCCGAGGGCCTAACTACTATTCCGAGAACATCTGGCCGTTTTGCTCCCCGACCGCTATAACCACGGCCCGAACAACTTCAATGTACCGGAATTTCGTCCGTCGCTATTCCTCGCAGGAGTACGTATCTTCACTTAACGTGAAGATCCCTTTTGCAGAAGTATGGAAGCGAGTTAAAAGGAATCAGGGCAAGTTTTCCAAGAGAATGGGACCGCATCTCGGATCCCGCAATGCGGGATCCGAGATGCTGCTCCGCCAGCATTCAATGCGCGTCGTGATGTGGAAGGCCGCCGACTGGACTTTACCTCCAGAGGCAGAGAAACCTTCAACGACAGGTCTACTTTGAGTGAGTTGCGTTTCGCTCTCGCTTCGTGCGCGGACACAGCCCCTGGTCCAGACGATGTCCCATATGGCATGCTTAGACACCTGGGTGAGCGAGGAATGGCCTTTCTGTTAGATTTGTTCGACAGGATCTGGGTAGCCGATATCCTCTGATTCCTGGCCAATCGCGACTGTGCTCGCTTTTCGCAAACCGGGGAGAGATCACTCTACTCCGACCGGTTTCCGCCCACTCTCTCTAACCTCCTGCGGGCTCAAGTTGATGGAGAAATTGGTAAGTGTTAGATTAGCCTTTTTTCTGGACAGCAGAGGCCATCTGTCTTCTGGACAGTGCGGCTTCCGCAAGTTCCACTCCACGTCGGATGCTCTGCTTCGACTGGAAACTGCTGTCTGTGAGGCCTTCCTTCGTAGGAAGCACTACGCCACGTTATTTTTCGAGTGTTTTTTGGAGAAGGACTATGATACCGCATGGCATTACGGTATCATGGAGACTCTCCACACGATGGGGGCGAGGGGACTCCTCCCAGTCTTTATATCTGAATTTTTGCGAGATCGTCGATTCCGCGTACGGGTGGGGGGAGCCCTCTCCGGCCCATTGGAGCAGGAAGAGGGTGTCCCGCAGGGAAGTGTCCTCAGGGTCACACTCTTTGCCCAGAGCATCAATGGCATCACCTCAGTGCTGCTGGAAGATGTTATCTTTACGCTCTACGTGGACGACCTTTCGATCTCTTTTGGTGCGGCCCAGATGCCAACTCTGGAGCGTCATCTCCAACAGGATATACCAAAGCGCACTGGCTTCGGTTTTTCTTGGCCAAGACTAAGGTGGTTCATTTCTGCCGCCATCCACGGCTCCACCCTGACCCAGACTTGTTTCTCAACATGAGTGCGCCTGAAAGTTGTGGACTTGCACACTTTCCTTGTTTTTGTACTTGACCGACGCTTCACCTGGGAGACTCATATTCGCAGCCTAAGCGTCTCTTGTACCCGCGCCATGGATATTCTTCTTTCCGTGACGTTCAGCACTTGGGGCGCTGGTAGGGCTACTGCCTTACTTTTTTATCGATCCTTTGTTCGTTCGAAGCTCGACTACGGATGCGAGTTTTATGCATCCGCAGCCGAGCGTGTATTGCAGAAGCTGGACTCGATCCACCACACCGGCCTTCGCCTGGCAACCGGTGCCTTCCGCAGTTTCCCCCTTGAGAGCCTATTTGTCGATCATGGGGAGATGCCACTCGCTCTGCGCCGTGCATTATTCCGCTGTACGAGCGAGCCTGGCGCCTCCCTCAGTTGCCAACAGCATCCACTGCATCCGCAGCTGATCTTGACGGTGCCTATGCCGCCGAGAGACGCCAGTCATACCTTAAGCCCTTTGGGTTAGGGCTTGGAAACTACTTCGAGAGCTAGGTATAGCTCTCGGGCCGGTGACGCCACTGGTTCTGCCCACGATGCCACCCTGGAGTGTACCACATTTGGCTATTTGTCGCCATGCCTCTGCTCCCAAGGCTTTTACAGCGCCGGGAGTATTGCGTTCGAGCTTTTTGGATCACACTACGTGTCACACAGGAACCGTGCCAGTGTATACGGATGCCTCCAAGTCCCAAGAGGGGTTCAGTTTACACGTCGTATCCCCTGGTTGAAGTCATCGGGACTCTGCCAGGCGCTGCGTCTGTCTTCACGGCCGAGCCTGGTTGCAATACACCGCTCGGTACGAGAGATAACGCGACGTGCCCGGTTCGGAGACCGGATTGTGATTTATAGCGACTCACAAAGCGCCCTGAGTGCTCTCGGGGCATTGGAATCTCCGCATCCTATGGTTTGCGATATCCGTGACGCCACGGTTTTGGCCTTCTTGTTAGCTTTTTGCTTTGTTTTTAGTCTATCTTTTTATTTGTCTTTTAATGAAGCTTAGTCGTATTCTGTAATGAGTACGGCGTCTTTGCCCATGCAGGCAGTCACCAGATGGGCTCCTAAATTAATAATAAAATAAAATAAATCTGCCCAGGGATGAGCTACCACTGAACCAAATGTTACACCATATCGCTATGAAGGTTCAATTTAGTGTTGAAAATATGATGTGGCTTTTTGCTTAATAGGTCATAAATATGGTGAGAGGGAGAATATTTCTTTAGTGGGGTTGACCTACTGTTGGAAACTGGTATCGAAGGTAATTGGGATTTGCTGTACTTAAAAAAAAAAAATTGTGTTTGTCGCAGGTAAGGGGGAAGACTTGATTTTGTTGTGGGGGGGCAGGCACCCAAAGCCCCCACTTTCTCACCGAGTTGAATCGGCGTGCGTCAATCCCATTAAACTACAGATCCCTTCCGTGCCCATTAAACAATATGGGCAAGGTGTCGAAAACTACATGTTTAGGTTTATGGAGGCTGTAATAGTTAATCTGTTTAGGCGGGTTGATTTGTTAGTTAGGAGAAGTACGTCACGTTTGAAAGGATTGAAGCGAGTGGGCGAGATGATGGCCCCGAGGGATCCCATTGTGCAGTTTCTCCTCCCCTTTGGATTGGTCACTGTTGGAAGACTTTGGTGTTCCCATTGCCGAGGTGGTTTGCTATTCCTTGCCGTCAGTGGCAGGATCTCTAGAATTCATTTTATGAGTTGTGGCTGGGGGCAGTATCAAAGGCTTGGGAAGGGGGGCACGATTTTGACTTAAGCCCTCTAAGATGTGTTTTGCTAGTTTTTTGTTTTTCTTTTTAAATCCTGTGAGAGGTGTAACAAGTTAGATTTTGAAGATTTGTTTTTTTTTTGTTAAGATGGGCTTCAATGAACTCATCTCACCAGACGGGGTTCTAGTACTCTGTTGTTCGATAAGGTTTTTTTTTACTTCAATACTAAGCCATGTCTTTTGTCTAGCTGTATGGTTGGATGTTTGTGTCGGTCCGGGCTTTTTGTGCCTTTAGTTTTGGATGGTCACAATCGGAACTCGGGCCGATATTTTCTTTAGTATTGTGTAGTGGAAGAGCTTTTGGAAGCTGTGCTTGATGTCGATAACTCCTCGGTCATGACATCTTTCTTTGGTTTTCAACTACACCTATCCTCCCCACTTGCTAAGTTGATACCTCGTTCTGGCACGCGCTTTCCGAGATCCGTCGTCACTCCAACCCTCATCTATAAATTCCCTCTCAAAGCTATTTTCATAACTTATGTACTCATCCTCTCTTACACCTAATATTTCCCTGCTTATCCCTAAAACAGCCATTCTATGCAATTTTCACTCTTAACTTCTTTTTTTTTAGAAATGCCATTTAATTACCCACCTACCTACCAACTATCCCCTATTCAGCACAACGCCAGCCATCATTTTGTCCACGACAAATTGGTCCTTCATTGTGATGTGGTACTGTACTCTGATCTTATCCGGGTTCATCATTGTGCATAAGGCCCCTACCATGCCCATCTAACACACACAATATCATCACTTTCTCTCCTCAAACGAAGCCTAAATAAGTTAGGTTTGAATCTGAAAATCTCATTCGTTTCATACTGAAATGGACATTAAGGGATTACAGGAATTTGAATAAATTAAATTTAATCTTACAAAAATGAACTTTTAATATAAAAAGCTACTTAAACATTTTTTTTTTTCTTGTTTAACAATGGTCTGGCATTTGTAATGTCCCCCTTTTAGCAAGACACGAGATACACTTGAAAGCCAAAATTTCAGGAACATCAACAGTTTTGCATGGAATAGTGAGCATACTCTTATTTCCTCTCCCACATTAAACTGTTTGTCTCATTTGAGACAAGAGGTCCCCTTAGGAGTGTCTAAGCAAAATTCTATTATTTCGTTTGTTTTCTGAACTATAGTAGGGATAGATACTTTGCCCCCCCTGGAGTGAGGGTCATTTATAAACTTTGATTTAATTTAAAGAATTGCTACCTTAAATCAGCAGGAGAGATTTCATTCCTATCCAGTTTTACTTTCTAACTTCCCTTTAGGAGCACCCCAAAGTAGAACACAGTTACACTCCTTCAACATTACCCAATTTAAATATTGCACCTTTTACCTTGTGCAAACACTAGCTACAAGTAGATTAAATTGAAATAAAAAAAAATAAAAAAAACACCTTCAAATTGACAACGTAAGTAGGAATGTAGAGGCAATTTATGACCTACCTAAGGTAAAATAAAATGCTTGTCCTTTCATAGCTGGACAAAGTAACTTTAAAAAGTGTCACAATTATTAAGGCAGTTTTAATCACATATCGAGTCTTTGTTAACTTTTTGGGGTAATCTTATCTTCTAAGTGTTTTCGGAATTCCTTGAAACAACTGTTCAAATCTTTACGCATAGAATCTTTCATTATCTTTATGGCCCCATCAATTTTCGTAGCACTCTCGATCACAGTTTTAGGTACAACTTTATTCCGACTGAGTTCTCCAACATCAGATAACGGTTCTTCGACTAAGTATTCCGTAAGGAAACTTCCCAGATCATCCTCTCCTTCTGGACTTTTGTACCAAAATTTAAGACGTCGTGTATCATTTCGACTGCATTGCTTTTCAGCATACCTGGAAAGAAAATTACACATAAAATGTTGTTTTGCAGGCGATGTGGCTACTTGTGGAGATGAAGAATTCGTCTACATAGCTCACTCTTCCAGTCCGAAAAAGAGAAGGAACTTTATTTATTCAGACATCTCTAATATATCTTGAACCTTTTTCTTATGAACGTGTGAGCGTCTTTGGCGTACATAAACTTTTAATTGGTTGTGTATGTGTATAACTGATACATAAAACATGACTGCCTAGTCAGAAAATGATTTTTTTTTTTAAGTGAAAACAAATGTGGGCATTTCCGCCTGAAGTTTGTAAGAAGAGCTCTGTAAAGAAGGTGAAGATACCAAGGCAGTTCCTTTTGCAGGTAATTCTCTAGATATCAGCTTAATCGTGCTACACCCAACACCTGCATTTTCGTGCCCCATTGTATATAAAGCGAGGGGTGAATTAGTGCCGGATATTTTAGGTAGGAAATGAAGGTTCAGCAGACGACCCCTTTAAGGAGCACTCAATAGTATACGTCTAAGCAGTAAGAAGAAAAAGGCTTTTAAGTATGGAATGAAACTTTATTTTCCATCTAAATTATTAATGGTAATAAAGAGCATGGTTTTATACCTCTGCGCCTGGAGTTCAAATGGCAATTAGTATCTATCAACAAATCTGATAGGGTGTTTATATGGGAACAGTACACAACTTGTATATTACAAGTTATGTAAGCATTGCATTATATGTTGCCGCTCATAAAAGAATTTAGTTAAGATATAAACAATTGCGTGGTACCAACCTTTATATACTCTCATCTTTAAGCACGCATTCCAAATATAACAAACCGCCACTTCATCGCGATTCTTTTTTTTGGAAGCCTTTATTTCTCGTATTGAGGAATATATTTGGAAGAATGCATGTTACTGATTCTCCATGAGCACTGCTTATACGAATTAAATAGCTATCCTAAAAACTACTCACTCGATGAATGCTGTTCTCCCATCCTCCGGGAGAGCCTCGAAGGTGAGACATTCGAGCCACCTCTTAGCAGCTGCCGTGGGATCTTCAGACCCGCGAGGTTTCTGTGAAAAACAAAATCTTATCCATTGATAACTACAAACCATGCACTTGCCAATGGGAGTATAAGTATTTTCAGTGTCTATCTGGCGACTACAATCAAAGGCATAGCCGGTGAGATTAGTGACTAGCGTATTCTAAAAGGGGTAGCGGTGGACTTAGCAGTCATCGCAATAAGGGTCAGGATAGAGCTCCATTCAAATGGCGCTGCGTCGCCATTTTTTTTAAGAGCTCATCTGCCGTATTAAAAACCGGCCTAGTACTAGGATACTTTAAAATCAAATTCAAAAAGATAAAAAACAACTTCCCTTATCAAAAAAGGAAGCGAGCAAGCTCGTGCGTCGGGGAAAGGTCCCCCCCGGCGCAAGAACGTGCGACCTATAATGGGGAAAAAAAACAACAAAAGCGAAAAAACAACCTGGTTAAATAATAGGGAGAAGGCCGGCCTCCCCACAAAAGTCAACAAGTCCACCAGTCAATGTGCACGCAATCGTCCTGAGTACAAGAGACAGGCGGTAGCGACCCGCCCATCCCGGTACCGGGACAGGTAACGTGGGCGAAGATCACCTAGAGTGGGACATTCGACAATAATGTGCCGAACAGTCTGGGTGACGACGTAGTCGTCACAATAGGGCGCAAGCGAGCGCCCATCAAATAGAGATGCGTCGCACGAGTGTGTCCGATCCGGAGAAGACAGAATGCGACCTGAAGCCGTCGCTGCATTGGGGGATAGGTCCATGGGAACAGTCGCGGCGCAATGGCACGCAACTTTAAGTTCCCTTCGACCGTCTCCCATCTTCTTTGCCAAGCAGTCCGAAGAGCTGCCCGTATTCCTGCCATGTATTCGGTGTGAGGAAGAGCGAAACGCTGGTCCGGTAGCAGAGTCCTCGAGGACTCTGGCGCGCTCATTCCCCGCAATTCATACATGTCCAGGAACCCAGCAGAAGATAATCTCGACATCCGCCCGGCTCGCCATTGATATCGCGAACCAGAGGATGCGGAGATTCCAATGGCCCGAGAGCACTCAGGGCGCTTTGTGAGTTGCTATAGATCGCAATCTGGTCTCCGAACCGGGCACGTCGCGTAATCTCCCGTACCGAGTGGTGTATTGCCCCCAGCTCGGCCATGAAGACAGACGCAGCGCCTGGCAGAGCCCCGCTGACTTCAAACAGAGGGGATACGGCGTGGAAGTCGACCCCCTCTTGGGACTTAAAGGCATCCGTATACACTGGCACGGTTCCAGCGTGACACGAGGTGTGCTCCAAAGAGGTCGAACGCAATACTCTTGCACACTCAAGAGGTTAGAGAGATCGGGCGGAAACTGGCCCGAATCGAGTGATCTCGCCGGTTTGCGAAAGGCGAGCACAGTAGCGATTCGCCAGCAATCTGGGAGGAGACCCTGCACCCAGATCCTGTTGAACAAATCTAACAGAAAGGACATGCCTCGCTCACCCAGGTGTCGAATATGGCGTACGGGACATCGTCCGGACCATGGGCGGTGTCCGCGCACAAAGCAAGAGCGGAGCGCAACTCACTCACAGTAAACCTGTCGTTGAGGTTCTCCGCCTCTGGAAGTAAAGTCCAGCCGGCGGCCTTCCGCGACATGACTACGTGCATTGAATGCTGGCGGAGCAGCATCCCGGCTAGAAAATACGGAGAAAGCGGTCGCGAAAGATTCCGCCACAGACGCGGGGTCCGAGATTGCAATCCCATTCTCCTGGAGAACCGGAGGGGGGTCCTGCGAGAACTTGTCCACCACTAGGCGTGGGCAAAGGAGCTGAAGCTCCTTTCTTGCTGTCCTCCTTTCGGGGGACAGCTTTAGGAACCCCGGAAGATGGCCTGGCGACCAACTTCAGGAGTATTGCCTCCTGAGTCTAACGACTCGGTGGAAGCGCGTGGCCGTTTCGCCTTACGGGAAACGGTCATGCTGGGGGAAGGGGGGTGGGAGCCCCGGTCTTAGCCGGGTCTGGGTGTGAACCCTTTTTGCCGCCAGCCTTACCGGTGGATCGCCCGGGTTGAGTTGAACCCGCAGAAGGGATCCGAATGGGCGCGAGAACAGCCGTGCTCGTTGGCCTGGATGGGCCAGGAACAGAGGGTGCCTTTTTCTAACTATTGAGGCATATGACGTTCCAGGCAGAGCCGGGCGAGCCAGGACCAAGTCCTTTGCCTCGCGGAATGAGAGTCTATCCTGGGCCTGAACGGCCAGGATTTCTTTCTCAAGGAGATATGCACCACATTGCTTCGAAGAAGCGGGGTGCGGCTCTCTGCAATTGACACACTTGGCCACACACGATTTGGACTTATCGTGTGCGACCTTGGAGCAATTTACACAGACTTCGGGTGACCCCGACTTTGCACGTCTACATGAGTCGATTCGTATGGCCGAAGCGGTGACAGTAATAGCACCGCCGCGGCAGTGGCACGAATGCCTTCACGCGGTAGCGGTACCAACCGGCACGCACCGACTCAGAGCTTGTCACAGTCGAACGTGACGAAGAGTGTAGGGGTGGGTCTCGAGGCCCCTCCCTGTTTTCTCATCACACGTTCGACCTTGACCGCCCCATGGTCGGCCAGCTCTAAGGTGATGTCCTCTGTGGAGTAGTGAACGAGTTCCCTCGCATAAACTACTCCTTTCACAAAGTTCACGGCAGAGTGAGGCGTCACACTCACCGGGGTGCCATCAAGTGTCCGAAGAGCACTTATCTTGGCTGCCTCGGAGTGATCCACGCATTCGCCAGAAGGCTCCCGTCCAAGAAACGGGTCACCTTCGGCTCTCTACCAATCACACTAGCTAATGCTCTCCTCTGATTGATCATGTTGCCCGTGGCCAAAATGCTGCCATCAGTAGAGCGAATAACGAGGAAGCGTTTAAAGCCAGCGGGCTCGAAAACGCCAGGTAGCCTCCTAATGAGGGGCCCCGTTGTTATCGAGGCTCCGCCCTGCGCTCTTTTCGTCTCAGTAGGGGGCTCCGCACCCTGGGGTGCAGAGGGGCCGGATGTGCCGATCTTGGCTTGGTCGCTTACCGAGGCAGCAGATCCATCCGTCCCTGCAGCCCCCGCGGATGGATAGGAGCCCTGAGTCTTCTTAGTCTTTTTCTTTTTAGGAGAGGAGGGCGGAGAATGAACCCGCTTATCCCATCCGCCGGCAGGAGCCCCCACGCCAGATGGATCGGCCTCAGCCAGGTCCAAAATCGAGAAGGTCCTGGCACTCGTAGGGGCACCGGTCGGAGGAGATCCCTCCCCTCATTGTACTGCCTCGGAAACCCTAGCCGTTTATGGAGGACCTTGCATAAGGGCGGATTCGGGTTCGGTGCTTGGCGCCGATCCAGGACTCCCTCCCCCCCCCATGGAAGGCCATACCGTCTGAGGCTAGGTTGCCTCAAGGACCATGTCTATCTCAGGGGGGGGGGGTCTCCAGTTGCCCCCCCCCCCCACGACATCGGACGTCCCGTTGGCATCATTGTCAATTTTCAGGTGGTGTGGGGAGGCACAGGCCTTGACCCCGGCAAGATTCAATATTCTTGCCAGCAGGTCTTTTGCGGGAAGCGACCGAAGGGGCCTGGCTTCTCTCTCCCCGCTAAGGGAGTTTGCTCTACCGAGCCGCTTCACTGGGCAGCGTTCGGCTATGGGCTGCCTGCTGGCTTTCTTGGCATCCCCTTGGAAAGAAAAGGAGGGACTGCCGCTGGAAAAAGGGAGCACCTCCAGAGAAGGGGGTAAGGGGGAGTCCCCTACATCCGTAGGCGTAGGAAAGGAATAAGCCTCTTCTCCGGTTAGAGAAGTTTGGAGGGTCTCCTGCGCAAGCACAGTGGACGGGGAAGGACCTCCATTTTTACTTTGGAACTGCCCGAGGCCGGCTCCGTCGATGTACAAGGAAAAATGGGAAGAGATTTGGGTTTTTTTTGGTGTTCATTCATGGGCATGGTGACCCTATTTTTTCCACGGGAAGCAATCGCTCATCACCCTTCGCAGTAACTCCCTCTGCAAGGGGTGCGTACAGGCCTGGCAGAGCCAGGTGCCGCCATTCAGGACCACCCCTCCCGCCTGGTGGCCTGGCAGTCCATTGGCATGGCGGCTCCACCTTGGACACGGCGTAAAATTGATAGTGTGAAGAGGAAAGGAAAAGGGATGTGAGGAAGGTATGGGTTGGGATGAAGCAGGTTGTTAAAAAAAACCCCATCCCGAACCAGAGCTCAGGAATTATGGAACATTGTACCCTCCCCGCTCAGCCCCGATCCGGGGCGGTTGGCTGTGAAATTAGAGGCTAATCAGAGAAAGTTGTGGGAGAGGTTGTATGAAAAGCGACGAAGTAGGAGAGAAATACAGGCTGTCTGAAAGGAGAAGAGACTAAGCTGGGGTCGGACAGGGTGCTGAATCCCGTCAGCACGGCGGCCAGGATGGCAAATCGCCGCGCCCCTTACGGGGTTGCGTCCCCCAAATGTGCCCGATTCGAAGGCGGCAGTAAAAGACTAGAGGTCGTCGGGGAATTAGTGTGTTGCCCTAGAAAGGTCGCGTCGGGATAACACTCAATTTAACTTTTGATTCCTTTCTCCCATCTTATCAGCCACAAAGCCCGAAGGGCTGACCTGATTTCTGTCATGTAGTTAGAGCGAGGGAGAGCAAAGCGCTGGTCCGGTAACCCTCCTTCAAAACTAGCTCAGTCATTTACCGCAATCCCTAGTTGTCCAGCAACTCAGCAGAAGATAATTTCTGGCGTCACGGATACTGTGAATCAAATGGTGCGAAGATTCGAAGGCCAACAGTGCGCTCTGTGAGTCCTTATAGATCACAAAGTGGACACGGCGCGCAATCGCCCGTACCGAGCTGTGTATTACAAAAAGCTCGGCCATAAAGAGAGCGCTTGCAGTGGCATGGCCACCGAAAATTCATTTTAGCTTACATTCAGGCTATGATAATCTTACAACATAAAAAAACTATCAACATGAACCAAACACCAGCGAGAAAAAAGTACGCTCAGGTTCCAGACGGAGGCTCGCTCTCTCAGAGCCCTCACCGTGCACGAGAGTAAAGTGGTAGCAACTCTGGTCGTACCGGTATAGGTAACGTGCGCGATTACCTAGACTGGGACATTCAACAAGAATGTACCGAACAATCTGGGGAACAAGACAGTCGTCGCAGTATGGTGCAGGCGAGCGCTCAATCAAATGGCGATGTCCTGCGAGTGTGCCCAATTGGGAGACCACAGAGAGCGACGTGAAGCCATCGCGGCATTTGACGATAGATCCATGTTCTTTTCTTGTGGTTTTGAAATTTTGAGAGTCTATCTGGTGACTGACTACTTGGGCATAGGCACCGTCGAGATCAGCTGCGGATGCAGTGAGAGCTGTTGGCGCCTGGCTAGCGCGTACAGGCGAATAATGCAGTGTGCATGGCGCAGAACGAGTGGCATCCCCCCCAGCATCGACAAGTAGGCTCTCGATGGGGGACGTGCGGAAGGCACTGGTCGCCAGGTGATGGTCGATGTGGTAGATCGAGTCCACCTTCTGCAATACACGGTCGGCTGCGGAAGCATAAAACTCGCATCCGTAGAGCACAAGTCTGTGTGCACGAACTCGTCCCGGTACCGAGACATTAACGTGTACGAAGATCGCCCAGACTGGGACATTCAACAATAATGTGCCGAACAGTCTGGGTTGAGAAGTTTCCATAAAATCAGAAAAATCCAGGATGTCATCATTTACAAAACTCGCCCCACGTGTTCGAGCAAGATGGACCTTAACAACCCGGCCCACCATTCAGGTGAATTTATCCTCGAGCTTTGACCATGTAGGATGGTGCCGACGTAGACCCCTTATATATGTGTACTGGAAGGAGGTGAGCAGTCGAAAGCCCAGTACACCCCCATGCCTAATACTTTATTCAGCCGAGCAGCTAGAACCTCTGTGGATATAAGATTAAGCTTGGAAAGGAGTAGGTCGGTATTTAATAAAGACAATTAGAGAGAGGCGGGTCCACTAACGAGTAAGGTGGGTGATCATCTATTATTATCATACCCCGGCGCTAGGTGATCACGGGATGGCGTGGTCCACTCAGGGACCATGTGTATCAGACCGAATTCTGTCCATGTGAGAACAGTTCCTCCTGGTACAAAGTGCGGGGATGGTCCACCCCCCCCAAAAAAAAAGTAGCGCTGAGAAGGATCGAGGGTGAAGCGCACCAACAACCGTCCCAGGCCCTATCAGAGAGTCCACGCCCCGTCCGTCCTCTTGACAGGGCTTTCCTAATTTGCACTTAGGTAGCAAGGATGTGCAGGTTCTCCGGGTACCTCCCTGCGGGGAAGTGAGGAAGAGTCGCACCAACAACTTACCCAGGCCCAGTCAGAGTTCAATTCAATCCAGTGGCGGGGCGCCCCTAACTTTCACTCTGTCCGGGTGAGACGAATAGTTCCTCCTGGTACCAAGTGGAGGCAGAGAAAGGTTGAGGGGATAGTCATAGAGTATAAAATTACCGGGTGAGAGGAAAGCGCACTGTCAACTTTCCCATGCTCCATCAGAGAATTCATGTCAACCCAGTGACGGGACTTGCCTAGTTTGCACTGAGGCCGGGAGGCTGTGAAGCTCCTTAGGGTACCAAGTGCAACAGCTTGCACAGGATACCCACCCCATTATGGGTGAGAGATGAGTTGGGTAGGTAAAAATAAGGAATAAAAGGGAGAGGCGGTCACCTAAGAAGTGGGCGAGTGATCATACCAATTGCCTAAGCAAGGGGCTACTAGGGCCGGGGGAGCATGACTGTCCTACAAGTGCCCCGAGAGAGGGCACCAGTGTCTCGTGGCAGTGGTATACGACCACTGCCTAAGCCTTCATTCGGATCTTGGTTAGGGACTATTAAATTCATCAAATAACAGAGGCATAGAGGCTACCCCTAGGGCCCCTGCAAAGGCGTTTCCCATGTTGCCCCTCATCTCAGAGGGGATAGTTGAAGAGTTAGGAGAGGACGGGGGGCGAAAAGATGGTAGAATGGAGAGGTCTCGGAGGAGTAAAGCACAGGTTCTCCAAATTTAGTTCGACATTACCCAGGGTACTAGGGCCGGGAGGGTGTAGCGCACTTCACGGGGCAGCCCCTTCAGAGAATGTAGGGCAGGAAAAATATCCATACAGTCCACCGGTTACGTGTCGTAAAAGGCGACTAGGCAGAGATAGCGGCTGCTGGTCTGGGAAGCCGCGCACCCGAAAGTTTTGTCCCTGCGAGCGCAATATGCAATGGTAGGGATGTCGCAACGGCCGCCCAGTCACGCCGAATGGCAATGATGCTTGCCAACCTTTGTGAGAAAGCGGTGGAAAATAATGATAAAAACAAGAAGTGCAACAGAAACGCTACAGTAAATGAATGCTGAGGGAAAATAGATATGGAAATTTCCAAGGAATGAGATGTACACGAATAGTTCTCATCTACCTTAGGATGAAGAAACATTGGGTCACTTGGCTATTTTTAACCTTAGTATCACTACCGTGATATTATGAGCACCCTCCCCAAACCCCTCGGTTGTAAGAGAGGTTTTTACCATAACATAAACATGGCACTCAAATAGAACTCGGGGTCACGCCCTAGCCGAATGAACACACAGTTTCAGAATAGAGCTTTACCAAGTCACATCGGGTGTGCTACATCACCGGATGTAGTCCTGATGCTACGTCACCGGATGGAATCCTGATTCGGGTCGACTTCACGACGGTTGCTACACGCTGTGTAAGCCAGGGGTTCAGACCCCACCTTAATCAGAAGTTCCCCACTCAAATAAAAAGGAATCTTAAACGAGGGAAGATAGGTGGTAAACCACTACCATTTTTTAAGCAACTCTACTTCGTGTTCCGAAAAAGCATTTAACTAGTTCGAGACCCCTGAGCTTATCTATTTTGTCACACATATTGTCGTCAATTATGCCACTTACACACGCATCATCGTCGTCGTCATCAGCAACAAGAGTTATTTCGACCGACGAGTCGAGGCTGTCGGGAAAACGGTGCATTTCGATCTCAATGGGACCGAAGCGGCACCATTTTTAGGACGACTCTACCAATGGTAGGAACTGGCAAAACACCACCGAAAATCACACACTCCTCCCCTTCTCGGAGTCTCCTGTCACTCAGATTGGACAAACCCACTGAAGGACACACGCGTACGCACGCACACCTCTCAGGCGTCTAATGTGCGCAGGCGTTCTGCCCAATATTGATCGAAAGAGGTCGAGTCCGTCCAACTTGCCAGGGAGGAAGAACCCGAAATAATGGCCATCCATTCGCACGGGGAGGAGTAATTCGTACTTTAGTCTGTTCTTACTCCCATATGTCAGCTTGTTCCTGGACGTTTGAACGCCCTCTCCAGTCCCCAGCATTTCGAGATGACGGTTGTCCTTTCTTTTCCTATTCTTCTGTTCTCCTTTGATCACTAAATGCACGAACTTTTATTAAATTATACCTTTTCATTTTACCATAAACGAGGTCAGCGCGCGTCAACACTACTAAAAGTACCCACCCTTTTAATCACAAAGACAACCATTATTGTGTCCATGATTAAGGCTTTGCATAATCATGGGGAGATATGTGATTTAACATCCCACGGTCAGGGTTCAACCCTGAGCAAATGTCCCAATTGAAAACTAAAACCAACGAGGGCATCTTCGCCAGAGGGCTTGCAAAATCTGTACAAAAAATAGGGAGGGGGTGAAAATGCGTTGATATAATACTCGCAGACTCCTGATGGTATTAGGTCCATGAGGGCAAAATTGGGGTTTTGGGGCTGGTAGGCACACGAGCCTCCAGACGTCACCTGACAACCCCTTGCCAGGTGCAGCGAATAATAGATAAGTAAAGAATGATGGAGGCAGTAGAAGAAAAGGGAGGTGTGTCCTCCCCTCCCCTCCCCTCCCGTCACCAGCCATGGATGAATGGACGAGAGCTGGTCGGCGACTAGCCTACGATATTAGCCGCCGACCAAGAAATCAGATGAGAATCTTGTAAATAAATTAGCAAAGGAGAGACTAAAATGGAAATGTTTAGAAATAATAAAACCAGGTAGTCTCAGTCTAGTTCAAGACTGCAAGAAAGCGCTGGGGTCAGGAGGGCGGGCGGCAATTCCAAACTACCAAGTGTAACAGTTTACACAGGATTTTTTTTTGGGGGGGGGGAACCAATCTGGCGACTCTACTAGGGCAAAAGTCGCCGTAATCACGCTACAGCCTAATACTAGGCTAGATTTAAAAAAAAGAACATACAAAAACAAAACAATGAAGCGAGCAATAAAAATAAAAAAGACAAGGAAGAATCATGCTCCGACATCGGGGTGAAGCCCCCCCCGGCGCAGGAACATGCGGTCTACAACAGGGTCGGATAGAATGGAGGAGACCAACCTCATCCCCAAAGTCGGATTGTCCCCGTGTCTGTGTACACAAACCCGTCACGAATACAAGGGACAAGCTGTAGCGATCCTGCACGTCAGGATACCGGGACAAGTAACGTGCGCGTATTTTTTTTAAGAGCTCATCTGGCAACTGCCTACTTGGGCATTAGTCGCCGTATTAAAAACTACCTAGTACTAGGCTACTTTAAAACAAGATTCAAAAACACAAAAAAACTCAACACTAAAAATAAAAAAAAGGAAAAAGGCAATGAGCAGGAAGCAAGCTCCTGGGTCGGGGGAAGGTCCCACCGGCACAGGAACATGCGACATATAAAGAAAAAAAATTAGTTAAATAAAAGGGAGAAGGCCGGCTTCCCCCCAAAAATCTACAAGTCCACCAATCAATGGGCATGCACTCGTCCCGAGTACAAGGGACAGGCGGTAGCGACTCCGCCCATCCCGGGACAGGTAACGTGCGCGAAGATCGCCCAGACTGGGACATTCAACAAGAATGTGCCGAACAGTCTGGGGGACAACGCAGTCTTCACAGTAGGGCGCTGGCATGCGCTGCATCAAATGGCGGTGCGTCCCGCGAGTGTGCCCAATTCGGAGATGACAGAAAGCAACCTGAAGCCTTCGCGGTATTGGGGGGTAGGTCCATGGGAACAGTCGCGGCGCAATGGCACGCAACTTTAAGTTCCCCTTCGACAGTCTCCCATCTTCGTTGCCAAGCAGCCCGAAGAGCTGCCCGTATTCTTGCTATGTAGTTGGTGTGAGGAAGGGCAAAACATTGGCCCGGTCGCAGAGTCCTCGCGGGCTCTTTGGCGTGCTCATTCCCCGCAATTCCTACATGTCCAGGAACCCAGCAGAAGATAATCTCGATATTCGTCAAAACCGTGGCGTCACGGATATCGCGAACCATGGGATGCGGAGATTCCAATGCCCAGAGAGCACTCAGGGCGCTTTGTGAGTCACTATAGATCACAATCCGGTCTCCGAACCGGGCACGTCGCGTAATCTCCCGTACCGAGTGATGTATTGCCACCAGCTCGGCCGTGAAAACAGACGCAGCGCCTGGCAGAGCCCCGCGGACTTCAAACAGAGGGGATACGGCGTGGAAGCCGACCCCCTCTTAGGACTTGGAGCCATCCGTATACATTGGCACGGTTCCAGCATGACACGAGGTGTAATCCAAAAAGGTCGAACGCAATACTCCCGGCGTCGTACAAGCTTTGGGAGCAGAGGCGTGGCGACAAATAGACAAATTTGGTACCCTCCAGGGTGGCGTCCTGGGCAAAACCAGGGGCGCCACCGGCCCGAGAGCTAGATCTAGCTCTCGAAGGAGTTTCCTAACAATAAACCCAAAGGGCTTAGGGTATGACTGGCGTCTCTCGGCGGCATAGGTACCGTCGAGATCAGCTGCAGATGCAGTGAGAGCTGTTGGCGACTGAGGGAGGCGCCGGACTCGCTCGTACAGGCGTGATGCACTGCACGCGGCGGAAAGCGAGTGTCATCTCCCCAGCATCGACCAACAGGCTCTCAATGGGGCAAGTGCGGTAGGCACCGGTCGCAAGGCAAAGGCCGGTGTGGTGGATCCAATCCACCTTCTGCAATAAACGCTCGGCTGCGGATGCATAAAACTCGCATCCGTAGTCGAGCTTCGAACGAACAAAGGATCGATAAAAAAGTAGGGCAGTAGCCCTATCAGCGCCCCAAGCGCTGAACGTCACGGAACGGAGAATATCCATGGCGCGGGTACAAGAGACCCTAAGGCTGCGAATATGAGCCTCCCAGGTGAGGCGTCGGTCGAATACAAGACCAAGGAAACGGTGCGACTCAACCACATCCAGGTGCACCCCATTAAGAAACAAATCTGGGTCGGGGTGAAGCCGTGGATGGCGGAAGAAGTGCACCACCTTAGTCTTGGCCAAAGAAAACCGAAACCTGTGCGCTTCGGCATAGCGAGAGACGAGGGTTGGAGTCGACGCTCCAGAGTTGGCATCTGTGCCACACCAAAAGAGATCGAAAGGTCGTCCACGTAGAGCGTAGCGAGAACATGTTCCGGCAGCACCGAGGTGATGCTGTTGATGCCTAGTGCAAAGAGTGCGACACTAAGGACGCTTCCCTGCGGGACACCCTCTTCCTGCTCCATTGGGCCGGAGAGGGCTCCCCGACCCATACGTGGAATCGACGATCTCGTAAAAATTCAGATATAAAGACTGGGAGGCGTCCCCTCGCCCCCATCGTGTGAAGAGTCTCCATGATACCGTATAGCTATGCGGTATCATAGGCCTTCTCTAGATCGAAAAACACCGTAGCGTAGTGCTGTCTACGAAGGAAGGCCTTGAAGCCGGCATTTTCCAGTCGAAGTAGAGCATCCGACGTGGAGTGGAACTTGCGGAAGCCGCACTGTGCACAAGACAGATTGCCTCCGCCGTCCATCAACTTGCACATGCAAGAGGTTAGAGAGATTCGGCGGAAACCAGCAGGAGTAGAGTGATCCCTCAACGGTTTGCGAAAGGCGAGTATAGTAGCAATTCACCAGGAATCCGGGAAGATACCCTCCACCCAGATCCTGTTGAACAAATCTACCAGAAAGACCATGCTTCACTCATCCAGTTGTCGAGGCATGGTGTACGAGACATCGTCCAGACCATAGGCGGTGACCGCGCAGGAAGCAAGAGAGGAACGCAACTGACTCAGAGTAAACATGTCGTTTAAGGGTTCTCCGACTCTAGAGGCAAAGTCCAGGCGGCAGAATTCGGCGACATCACGAGGTGCATTGAATGCTGGCAGAACAGCATCCCGGCTAGAGAATGCGGTCCTGAAGGATTCCGCCACGGACGCGGGATCCGAGATTGCGGTCCCATTCTCCTGGAGAACGGGAGGGGGAACCCTGCGAGAACTTGCCTTGAATCCTTTTGACTCGCTTCCACACTTCTGCTAGAAGGATCTTCCCGTTAAGTGAAGACACGTATGCCCGCCAAGAAGAGCGGCGGGCGTGCTTCGAAATATACCGTAACCTAGCCCTAGGCCGACGAAATTCACCGACAGTGAAATCGTTCGGACTGCGCTTATAGCGCATATTTGCATAACGCTTCTGTTTGAGGGCCGTCTCACACTCGGCCGACCACCAAGGGAGTGGTCGGCGTGCAAAACGGCCAGACCTTCTAAGAATAGTAGCTAGGCCCGCGTCGATGAGCTTGCCGTGGAAGAACTCAACGGCTTTATCTGCGGGCTTAAACTCTACGACTGAGATAGAGAATTCAGTCATTTCTTGAGATGCAGACCACCGCGCCCACGCCAAGTACCACCAGGGCGGGCTTTCGGGCGGCAGTGGCACAGAAAATGATATTTGAATGGGAAAGTGATCACTACACCACGGAGGTCATCGACCACCCGCCAATCAAAATCAGGCTGTGTATCCGAAGATCACAAAGATAGATCGAATCAGGAAAATGAAGCGGTTCTCGAGCAGCAATGCATAAACTTACCACATTTAGGACACCCATCTCAACTCGTCGATCAGGTCGGCAAGGACTTGGCCCAGGGAAGCAATAGACTAGTCTCCCCAGAGGGGGTGTCTACCGTTTAGATCTCCGAGCAAGAGAAAGGGCCTCGACAACCTTGACACGGCGCGATGGAAGTCCCCCGCGTCCAAGTCGGCTGACGCTGGAATGTACGCTGAAATAGCAGTATAACTCCTATCAAGGTGCAGCTGAACAGCTACTGCCTGGTGGGGTCGCAAAACCCTTATACCCCCGGGGGGGGGGGGCTTGCCCCCAGCATGGTCTTCTGCAGAAAGATAGCTGACGGGGACCCGGAGAAGACGAGCCTCCGCAGCTCCTCCCAGTTAGCCCGGAGTCAGAGGCAATTCCATTGAAGGAATGTGCACTCCAGGCCTAGCTCGGAGGAGACGCGAGTGCCCTCTTCGAAGAGAAGACCCTCACGGGAATGGCCGTACGCTTCCCGGGGGCAGAACCACGGGCGCTGTTGGCCGCACAATGCGCTGTCGGCCTCGAGAACTTATTGGGGGAGGTTGGGCTCTCCATGCGAGTCTTCTCCTCCCTCCGCCTCGAAACCTTAGGCGGGCGGGGCGGCTTCGGAGGCGGTTGTCCCTCCTTTTCAGCACCCAGCCCACCAGTGAGCGTGAGCAAACGAGCCGAAGCTCTTTTCTTGCTATCCTCCTTTCGGGGGGCAGCTTTAGGAACCCCGGAAGATGGCCTGGTGACCAACTTCAGGGGTGTTGTCTCCTGTGAGTCTAACGACTCGGTGGAGCCGCGTGGACGTTGCCCCTTACGGGAAACGGTCACGCTGGGGAAAGGGGTGGCAGCCCTGGTTTTAGCCGGGGCTGGGTGTGGACCATTTGTGCCGTTAGTTTTACCAGGGGAGAGCCTGGGGAGGGTAGAACCCGCAGAAGGGTTCCGAAAGGGCGCGGAAACGATCGTACTCGTAGACCTGGAGGGGCCAGGAGCACAGGGTGTCTTTTTCAACATTTATGCATAGGACATCCCGGGCAGCGCCGCACGCGCCAGGACTAAGTCTTTAGCCTCGCGAAATGAGAGACGATCCTGAGCCTGAACGGCCAGGACTTCCTTCTCAAGGAGATACGTACCACATTGCTTCCAAGAAGCGGGGTGTGACTCTCTGCAATTGACACACTTGGCCACACACGATTTGGACTTATCATGTGCGGCCTTGGAGCAACTTACACAGATTTCAGGTAACTGCGACTTTGCTCATCGACAGGAACGATTAGTACGGCCGAAGCGGTGACAGTAATAGCACCTCCGCTGCAGTGGCACGAATGCCTTCACGTGGTAGCAATACCAACCGGCACGCATCGACTCAGGGAGCTTGTCACAATCAAACGTAACAAAGAGTGTAGAGGTGGGTCTCGAGGCCCCTCCCTGTTTTCTCATCACACGTTCGACTTTGACTGCCCCATGGTCGGCCAGCTCTAAGGTGATGTCGTATATAGAGTAGTCCACGATTTTCCTCTCATAAACTACTTTCACAAAGTTAATGGTAGAGTGAAGCCCCACACTCACGGGCGTGCCATCGAGTATTCGAAGGGCACTAATCATGGCTGCCTCGGAGGGACTCGATGCATTCGAGAAACGAGTTACCTTCTCCTCTCTACCAATCACACTAGCTAAAGCCCTTAGTCAACATGCTGCCACCAGTGGAGAGAATAACCAGGAAGCATTTGAAGCCAGCGGGCTTGAAAATGCCGGGTAGTCTCTGAATGAGGGGCCCCGACATAATCGAGGCTCCACTCTGTGCACTTGTACTTTTGGTCTTTGTCAGGGACTCCACACCCGAGGGGGCAGCGGGGCCGGACGTGCCGATCTTGGCTTGGTCGCTTACCGAAGTGGCAGCAGACCCATCCATCCCTGCAGCCTCCAGTTTTTTCCTCTTTTTCTTGTTGTTTCTCTTCTTTTTAGGAGAGGAGAGCAGGGAATGAACCCGCTTCTCCCCTGGCCAGATGGATCACCCTCAGCAAGGTCCTTCTCCGAGATGGAGAAGGTCCTGGCAGTTACAGTGTATCGGCCAGAGGAGGAGATCCCTCCCCTCCTTGTACTGCCTTGGAGACCCGAGCCATTTGAGGAGGACCATGCATACGGACAGACTCGAGTTCAGTGTTTGGCGCCAAGCCCGGATTCACCCCCATGGAAGGCCCTACCATCTGAGGCTGGGTTGCCTCAAGGACCATGTCTATCTCGGGGAAGCCCTCCATTTGGCCATCCCCCCCCCCCCCTCCCGGACATCATAGGTCCCATTGATTGGCAGCGATGTCACAAGTCGAGTATGGGAAGGTACAGTCCTTGATCCCGCTAAAGTCAGTATACAAGCCAGCAGGTCTCTGGGGGAAAGCGGCCGATGGGTCCTATCTTCCCTCTCCCCCCTAATGAGGTTTGCCCTACTAAGCCGCTTCAATGGGGAGCACTCAGTTATGGGCTGCCTGCTGGCTTTCTTGGCATCCCTTATTTCTAACATAAATATCCTTCATCCAAAAGTTTACCACTCGCTCTATACATTCTTCGCACCTAAATTAATGCTTTCTTATCTACATGACCATAAGCTTTCTCTAGTTTCATGAGCCCCACATACCTCAATCCCTCAGTTATCCTTCATATAAACCCATAATTACTCCTCTTCCAGCTTTCACATCAAATACATCCACCCCCATATTCTTTCTTGTGCTGAAAGAAACTGCTTGCCATATCCAAGTTTCTTTCAGCCTCAGACTACATTTGAATTCTCTTAAGGTGTATCAAAAGCTCCACTTATTCCATTTTTCATGTCATATTCATCCATTCCATACAAAATTAGACAATAGGTATGGTTATGGATGACAGGGCGAGTTGTAATCTTAATTGGCCTCATGGCAGCCAAGTGAAATCTGGCAACCACTAACAAAGAATGACTCAGCAGTATTCATTTGAGCAAGAGTGAGAAAAGAAAAAGAATTTCTTTGAATTTGGTGAAAACTAATAATAGTAGTGTTTGTAGAGAAAAAATCTGCAAAGAAAGTGGTGATGACAGAGGAAATAAAAATGTGTGGAAGATATAGAGCGACAGATCTTCTTTCAGGCATTAGGGCCAGGAAAGCAAACTGTGGGTGTTGGGGCTGGGAGAACACAATCCTAGAGATGTTGGCTGCAACATGGTGGTTGATATGAGAAATTAACATTTTTCTCATCATAACTCTTTTCCTTTCAGAGAGGACAGATGAGCCTCCTTTTATTAAATAAGATAAACAAATATAATAAAAGGAATTTATGTAAATATTGGTAAATCAATTATAAGTCTACCTTGTTATTTAAAGAAGCAATTATAACAAAAGAAGTTAGGGCCCCATGAAGATAAAGAATAATATAATAGAAAGAAAAATAAAAGGATAACATGGAAGGCAACAATATTAATCTAAAGTAAATACCCTTCTGCTGTTTATACCACTCTGCAAAACTAGACTACTTAACAATGGTTGCTCATGCTACACTTGACATCCTATTGTGAGGATGGATAGATGAAAATGTGTAAAAGGTACATTGTTGAAGTAGACTACTTGGGTTGATAAAGATTAGGTGTGTGTGCAACTCTTAAATTATTATTAATCTTCCACTATTCTGCAATAAAAGCAGGTTCCTTGTGGGGAGAACTGAATACAGATGAGGGGATAAACAAGAAGTGGATTGTAAAAAGGAGGAAGATACAGAACTAAAAGAATGAATAGAACTAAAGAATCAAATATGACAATAACTTGTTTAATAGAAAAAAAAAACATATATAAACACTAAATCTTTAAAAGTTTAGTTGTGTGGCTGGGAGTATGTACCAGTATGCTCCATTTAGGGAAGAGTATGAGACAGTGAAAGTATAAACTTGGAAGAGTACAGCAGTAAGTCCATCATACACTTTTCCTCTATTCCAAACATTTACTGTAAAAATAATGCAATGGGGCTATGATGTTAATGGAGCAAACAATTACTCAGAGGAATGGGTGCATATTACATATAAATATCACTTCAAATATATTTTTATAGCAAAAAAAAAATAGAAACAAGTAAAACTATAATGACAAATTCATGCAGCATGATAAAACTAAGCTCTGACAATCCACTCAGTAATTATGGAATTCATCAGCCACCATGGAATTCAGCTAGACCAAGTCCAACTAACACTGTCTGATGATGAAACACATTCCAGGCAAGCCACAGCTATCACATAATTCAGAGAGGGGTGCTAACTCACCCCAGTGATAAGGAGCTCTCTCACTCCTATATTAATTCCCTCATTACCTCCATAGAAATAAAGATAATAAGAAAATGAACAAAATACATGAGATAAGAAAGAGGCGGCATTTCAGAAATGCTAAATGCAGTAAAACCTACCTTGAAACCTCACTAATGCCTACAAACTCAGATATAAAATAAAGAAATAACAATCATTACCTCATAATTGACCTTGAGTTTTTTAGATGCTCCAATTCCCATTTTTTTTCAAATCTGTAATGAAATAATACATTAAATGGTTAAATAGGGCATGAGCAGGGCAAGTTCATATTTAAGTAGCAAAATTACTTCATATTCAATAGAATCCAAGTGCATGGTTGAAGGGCACAGCCACAGAAAGACACCCCTACCCCCCCAAATAAAATCTATTAACAGGCTAATTTAAATTTTTTTAAATCTTTTCCACTTTTAGTGCAGTCATCTGGTAGCTTGTGATGAGGGTACAACCACCCAAAAAAGCAAGTGAACAATAGACTTTAAGATAATAATAAACAATAAAATAATGAGGCCCACCCAGGTATCATGGGAAGGCCGACCTCTATCGGGGACCCAGATGAGCTATCAATTATTTAAAAGTTAAATAGTAATAAGGAGGTCTATGACCTCCCATAACTATTACACCAGACCCCTGAGTGCAGAAAACTGCCCCCAGAGCAAGGAAAAGTGGCAGCGAACCCATTCATCGTGGTACCACACATGAAGCAGACCCCGACTCCCCTAAACAAAAGGTATGGTATACATTCCTCACAGAAGGGTTCAGGGCAGTACCTCATACAGTAGAATAGCATCCAATGAGTGTCCATTGAGGGATAGCTCCACAAGAAAAGTCAGGGTGCAATGGTATGCAACTTTAAATTCACAGGCACCATCTCCCATCTTCTTTGCCATGCAACACTAAAGGCTGACAAGGTACCTGACATTTAATCAGTGGGAAACTGGAAATGCAGGTAGAAACAGCCCTGTCCCCATATTTAGATCAAGCCCAACATGTACAGGAACCCAGCAGAAAATCTTTATGCCTTCAAGATTGACAACAGCCATGACATTACAGATAATGCATACCAAGGGATGTGGAGATTACAATACCTAAAGGGAACTTAGTACGCTCTATGAGTAGCTATGGATCACAAAGTGGTATCCAAACTGGGCTCAGCCATGAAAACAGCTAGAGCATCCGGAAGAGCCCTCTAGCTTCAAACATTGGGGAAGTAGCATGGAACCAAACACTACTTCAGAATTGGCGTTGTGTACAACAGCATGGGTCCAGTGTGAGGGAAAATATGCTCCAAGAAATGCAATAGCCCAACGCTGATGAAGCTTTAGGGGGAGAAGATTGGCAGCAAGCATTCAAAGGTGGTATCTTAGGCAGAGAACCATTGGCACCACTGCACTGAGAGTTAGATCAAACTTTCAAAGGAGTTTCCTTGCCAAGAACCATAAAGTTATAAGGCCTGATTGGCATCTCTCAGGTGCAGAGAGACAATTGAGTTTGAGCGCTGATGAAATGATACAGGAGAACAGAAACTGCCACCTACAAATTACAAATGCATGTGCTATGACTGATGTAAAGCGAGGGCAACCCCTTCATCCACTAGAAGGCTATCTATTGGGGATGTGTGGAAGGCATTAAACACCAACCAGATTTGTGTGGTAGATCAAAGATCCACCATCTGTAATAGAGCAAGGATGCAAAGGAATAAATTTTGCATCCATAATAAAACAGTGATTTTTATTTTTTTATCAAGGTGGTCTCCTCTGACAACCAAAATATAAAAAGAGAAACGAACAAACCAAAAACAAAAAAGGCCTAGTCAGGTGCAGGAGGAAGGCCCGCTCCCTCTAGTTCCTAAGCGTGCATCTAACAACAAAAATTGCTTGGTAGAGCCCCACTGGCTTCAAATAGATGCGAGACAGAGTACAAGCCAACTGTCCCGAGTACAAGGGGGCAAACAGTAGCAAACTTGCTCATTTGAATACAGGAACAGGTGATGTGTATGAAAATCATCACCCCAAACTGGGACAATCAACAAGGATGTGCCAAATAGTAAGAGGGACAACGCAGTTGTCACAATACGGTGCAGGCGAGCGCTCCATCAAATGGCGGTGCATCCCGCGAGTATTCCCAATTCTAAGACAACAAAAAGAGACCTGAAGCCATCATGACATTAGGAAAAATGGCCATAGGAACAGTCACGGCGCAATGGCATGACACTTTAAGTTCGCCTCAGCTGTCTCCCATTTGCTACACAACGCGGAGGGCTGCCATGATTCTTGCCATGTAACCAGTGTGAGGAACAGTCAAACCCTGGTCTGGTCACCCAGTCATGGTGGACTCTTTGGCGCCCTTATTCACTACAATTCTCACATGTCCAGGAACCCCAGGAGATAATTTTGACATCTAGCAGGGTTGCGGCATCCGATGCACCTGGCAGAGGGGATACGGAATGGAAACCGACCCCTCCTGGGACTTGGATCCAGCGTGACATGAAGTGTGGTCCAAAAAGGCCAACTGCAATACTTCCAGCACTGTAGAAGCTTTGGTAGGCGTGGTGACAAATAGTCGAAGGTGGTACCCTACAGGGTCGAGTCCTGGGCAGAACCAGGGGCACCACTGGGCTGGGAGCTATACCAAGGCCTCAAAGGAGTTTCCTAACAATAAACCCAAAGGGCTTCGGGTATGACTGGAGTCTCTTAGTGGTATAGGCACCGTCAAAATCAGCTATGGATCTAGCGAGAGCAGTTGGCGACTGAGGAAGGCACCGGGTTCGAGTGTACAGGTGAATAATGCACTGTGCACGGTGCAGAGCGAGTGGCATCTCCCCAGCACCGACAAGTAGGCTTTAAATGGGGGAAGTGCAGAAGGCACTGGTCGCCAGGCGAAGGCCGGTGTGGTGGATCGAGTCCACATTACGCAATATACGCTCTGCTGCGGATGCATAAAACTCCCATAGTTAAGCTTTGAACAAACAAAGGAATGATAAAAAAATCAAGGCAGTAGCCCTATCAGCGCTGAACATCACAGAGCGAAGAATATCCAAGAGGCACTAAGGCTGCGAATGAGTCTCCCAAGTGAGGTGACGGTCAAAAACAAGACCAAATCTTACTTAAGAACAAGTCTGGGTTGGAGTAAAGCCGTGGTTAGTGGCAGAAATGCACCACCTTAGTCTTGGCCAAGGAAAACCGAAACCTGTTAGCTTCGGCATAGCATGGAATTAACAATCAGGCAAAAACTCATAGGCCTTCTCTAGATAAAAAAAACACTGTGGTGTAGTGCTGTCAAGAAGGAAGGTCCCGCCGGCGGCAGTTTCTAGTTGGAGCAGAGCATCGGACGTGGAGTAGAACTTGCCGAAGCCAAATTGTATGGAAGATAGGTGGCCTCTGCTGTCCAGGAAAAAGGCTAGTATAAATTTAACAATTTCTCCATCAACTCTCACATGTATGAGGTTAGAGAGGTTGGGTGGAAACGGGCCAGGGTAGAGTGATCTCTTCTCGGCTTGCAAAAAGCGAGCACAGTAGCCATTCGGCAGGAGTGTGGGAGGATACCCTCTGTCTAGATCCTATCATCTGGGCCAGGGACAGTGTCCATGCATGAAGCGAGAGCGGAACGTAACTCACTCAGAGTAAACCTGTCGTTGAAGGGTTCTCCGCTAGAGAATGCAGATAAAGCGGCGGCTAATGACTCTACCATGGACACAGGGTCTGAGGTCCGAGATTGCGGTCTCATTCTCATGGAGAACAGTAGGGGGCCCTGCGAGAACTTGCCCCAAATCCTTTTGACTCTCTTCCACACATCTGCTAGAGGGGTCTTTCTGTTAAGTGAAGACACATATGCCTGTCAGGAAGAGTAGCGGGTGTGCTTCGAAACATACCGGAACCTAGGCCTAGCTTGATGAAATTCACAGACAATGAAATCATTCGGGCCGCATTTATGGGCATGTAGACATAACGCTTCTGTTTCAGGGACATTTCACACTTACTGACCAGTATGGAAGTGGTGGGCTTGCAAAACAGCCGGACAATCTAGGAATAGTAATTAGGCACATGACAATGAGGTTACTGGAAAACTCAATGACCTCATTCACATTCACTGACCTAAACTCCTCATTGGGGGCAGTGAAGTCAGTCATTTCCTGAAATACAGACCGCGCCCGCACTTAGCACCATGGAGGGGGGGGAATGGTGATGCGTCTCAGGTGGCAGTGTGGTCCAGAAAATGATATTTGAATGGAGGTCATCAACTACCTCCAACCTAAAAGTAGATTGTGCAATATCAAGATAGGTAAATGAAGCAGTTCTCAGGCAGTCATGCATAAACTCACCCAAATTTAGTAGACCAATTGCCAGCTCGGCAAGGACCTGATGCCTGGGATTGATCAGGTAATCTCATCAGAGGGGGTGTCTACCATTCAGATCCTGGAGCAGTAGGAAAAGCCTCAACAAGCGTGCAATGGTGAGGCAGAATTCCCCATTGTCAAATGCGGCTGATGGTGAAATGTATGCAGAAATAACAGTATACCTCCAATCCAGGTGCAGCTACACTGCTACAGTCTGAAAGGGAGCATTTAAAGCAAAGAGAAACACAGAGACGACATGGCGGATGTAAATGGTGCATCCTCCTCAAATGGAACAGTATGTTGGTGTGGTCGCAAAGCCCTTACACAGTGGGAGAGTGAGCAAGAGGAAAGCACCCAGCATAGCCTCCTACAAAAAGATAGGTAACAAGAAACAAGCCTCCACAGCTCATCCTAGTTACCCAAGAGTCTGCATCAATTCAATTGAAGGAATATGCCCTCCAGGACTAACTTGGAGGAGATGTGGGGGCCCTCTTTGAAGAGAAGACCATCACAGGAATGACAGTACACTTCCCAAAGGCAGAACTCCTGGGGTTGTTGACCGAACAAGGCACTGTAACCTTAGAGGGCTTTTCAGGGGTAGGTTGGGTTCGATATTAGTCTTTTTCTTCCTCTGCCTCAAAATCTTTAGTGGGTAGAGTGGAGACACTGACTGCGATCCACTCAGTCCAGCCCTGGGTGTGGGCATAGGAGACAAAGATCCTTTAGTGTTGTTGTCCTTTGGGGGAGGGGGGCAGCTTTAAGAAACCTGGAAGACACACTCAAAACCACATTCAGGGGTGGCATTTGCTGGGCAGATCCAGAGGAGCCACTGGCCAGAGAGATACACCGAGCTCTCAAATGAGTATCTAAGCACTAAACCCAAAGGGCTGTTTATGACTTGTGTCTCTCAATGGAATAGGTACCATCGAGAGCCATTTGCGACTGACAGAGGTGCTGGGCTTGCGCTTCCAGCACATAATGCACTGTGTATGGCACAGAGTAAGTGGCATCTCCCCTGCATCTACAAGTAGGGTCTTAATGGGGTCATGCAAATATTTGAATGGGAAAGTGATTGCTACATTGGAGGTCATCAACTAACTCCCACCTAAAATTGATCTGTGCATCCAGAGAGCACAGGGAGAGATCAAGACAGGTGAATGAAGCGGTTCTCAGGCAGTGATTTGTAAACTCATCTACATTTAAAACATCTATCTCCAACTTGTCAATCAGGTTGGCAATGGGTGGGTGTTGAGGCCCCCCCCCCCTGTTTTCTCATCATACATTTGACCTTGACTGCCCTGTAGTTGGGAACTCTAAGGTAATGTCTTCATGTTTTTTCACAACTTACCTTGCATAAAGCCACTCCTTTCATAAAGTTCATGGTAGAGTGGCGCGACACACCGATAAGCCATTAAATGTCAGAAGGGCACTAATCATGGCTGCCTTAGAAGGATCTGACACATTCACCAGAATGCAACTGTCTGAGAAATGGCTCACCATCTCTTTACCAATCAAATTAGCTAATGCTCTCCTCTGATGGATCATGTTGCCTTTAGAAACATGATCCATAACTGGAAAGCATTTGAAGCAAGCAGGCTCAAAAATGCCAGTTCATCTCTGAATGAGAGGCTCTAACATAACTGAAGCTCCACTAAGTGCCATTATGACTTTGTCTGGCCCTCACTGTCGGATGTGCCAGACTCGGCCAAGTCACCTGACAAATAACAGTGGACCCCCACAGAGAAAGAAGCACCTTTAGTCCTCTTTGTTTTCTTTTTAGAAGAGGAAGTTGGAGAATGAATTCGCTTCTCTCCCCCCGCGAAAGGGCTCCTAGAGCAGATAGACAAGCACACCAGCCCTGTAAGGTGAGAATGCATGCCTAGAGGAATGCAGGGGGCATGCCCCAATTGGTCCCACATTCCTTTGCCATTGTAAGAGGGGTGGCCCTATCTAGTCTCTCCCACCAGGAGCAGTCGATTTTGGGTCATTGCCTGCTCTCTTGCCAGTCCCCTGTGATAGGAAAGGGGAAACTGCCAGTGGTGGAGAGAGGGAGTTGCCCTAGGGACCATATCAAGTGGAGCGAACTCAGTCCAGGTGAGAACAGTTCCTGCTGTCACAAAGTGCAGATAAACAGGAGGTTGAGGGAATAGTTGTAATAATAATAATAATAATAATAATAATAATAAATAGAGATAAGGTAGTGCTCAGAGGGAGAGAGGGGAAAGTGCACTACCAACTGTCCCGGGCCCCAACAGAGTGTTCAACTCAACCCAGTGACTGAGCTTCCCTAATTTGCACTCAAGCCAGGATGGGAAAATGTGCAGCTCTTCTGGTACTAAGCATAACTGGTTGCACAGGGGATCAGATATTACATACATTTAAGTAGAAGAGTGGAGGATTGACCTAAGATGAGATTTCACCAAACATCTGAACTTCACAGACAAAGAAATAAAATACTTCAACATATACCACTTTCCCAAAGTTGGGTTAGTGTGCATCATTGCCATTAAAATTACCCGCTCCTTCTCACCCCTATTAAATACAAGGCCACCCATCATCTTGTCCACACCAAAGATTCTCCTTCATAGTGTTAGGGTGCTACATAGTGTAACATCTATCTAGTCAGGGTTCACCCCATCACAAACCTCTCCATGTACATCAAACACAATATCATGCAGTTGCTGCTCTGTCAGTCGTTTCTTTCACTATCAACCTACCTTTTAGTCTTCCAGCTTTTCAAACACTGACTCTTGTTTACTTTTCACAGTTATTTATATAGAATCAAGACCAGCAAAGGTCCTATGGTGCCGTGCAAATTAATTAGGACAGTGATAGAAAAATGCCAAATTTCACTATTCATGTATTATTCTCAAAATCATAGCCTGCATATCATCTTGATGTTGACAGTTAATAACAAATGTCCTCCCTCTGCCTTAATAACTTCAGCAATCCGATTTGGTATGGATTCCATTTTTTTTTTTAAGGGGCTATCTGGGACTGCCCACTTGGGCATAAGTCGCCGCAAACAAACAGCCCAGTTCTAGGCTACTTTAAAATAAAAATTTGAACCATTAACAACAAAAAAAAGGGATAACAATCAGGGAGCAAGCTCCGGCGTCGGGGAGAGGTCCCCCTCTCCCCAGTGCAGGAGCCTACGACCTACAGAAAAACAAACAAACAACAATAAAAACATCTAGTTAAATACAAGGCCGGCCTCCCAGCAAAAGTCTATCAGTCCACCAGTCATGGTGCATGCACTCGTCCCGAGTACAAGGGACAGGCGGTAGCGACCCCACCCATCCCGGTACCGGGACAGGTAATGTGCGCAAAGATCACCCAGACTGGGACATTCAACAAGAATGTGCCGAACAGTCTGGGCGACGACGCAGTCATCGCAATAGGGCGCAGGCGAACGCTCCACCAAATAGCGATGCGTCACACGAGTGTGTCCGATTCAGAGACGACAGAAAGCAACCTGAAGCCGTCACGGAATTGGGGAATAGGTCCATAGGAAGTCGCGGTGCAATGGCACGCAATTTTAAGTTCCCTTCGACCGTCTCCCATCTTCTTTGCCAAGCAGTCCGAAGAGCTGCCTGTATTCCTGCCATGTAGTCGGTGTGAGCAAGACCGAAACACTGGTCCAGTCGCAGAGTCCTCGCGGACTCTTTGGCGCACTCATTCCCCGCGGACTCTTTGGCGCACTCATTCCCCGCAATTCCTACATGTTAAGGAACCCAGCAGAAGATAATCTCGACATCTGCTCATCTCGCCAGAACCGTGGCATCACAGATATTGCGAACCAGGGGATGCAGAGATTCCAATGCCCCAAGAGCACTCATGGCGCTTTGTGAGTTGCTATAGATCACAATCCGGTCTCCAAACCGGGCACGTCGCGTAATCTCCCATACCGAGTGATGTATTGCTACCAGCTCGGCCGTGAAGACAGACGCAGCGCCTGGCAGAGCCCCGCTGACTTCATACAGAGGAAATACGGCGTGGAAGCCGACCCTGGTATGGATTCCACCAATTTCAGGCTCATATTCCATACTTCCTCATTGTGATACCTGGTGTGTATAACACAGATCAGCTTTTCCATTGTTGAGCAGTCCTTCACCATGGTCCTCCACTTGATGAATGCCTACAGATTCGCAATTGGATTAAGGTTTGGTGAATTTCCAGGCCATTCCAGTACCATAATCTTAGCTAAGAAGAAACATTGCATTTTGGGGGGAGACACGGCATGGGGCATTGTTGCCACTCAGATTGGGTCAGCGGAACATGGGATGATATGGAGAGTTGTTCAAATGGTTTCTTGGCTGGGAAGTAAATCCAGCCCAAATGACAACTCAGGGAAGGATTATTCAGAAAGGAAATAGGAAAAGATAGTAGAAGAAGGTTATACAGAACTGGAGAAATCAGGGAGCAAAGAACAGACTTAAGAAAAGGGAACCAATTAAGAATTTGAGCAATTGCGTTACTAATAACAACAGGATTATAAAAATAGATATACAGTAAACCCTCGATATAACAAACCAAATTTCCTGGCAGAACTCCATCGGGTTTGACAGGCAAGCGTTAGAACCAGCCTGAGTGACTGTTGGTGTGTCACATGTCTCCTACAGTGCAAGGTTCGTATCAATACTATGTTGTGTAGTCCACTTAACTTTATTAGTAATTACATATGTATTACATATCCATAATGAACTTTGTTTGTTATTTCCATTGCTTTTAATGCCCATCAGGTTTAATGAACTTTCAGCTTTAACGAACGACCCCCCCACCCCATATAGTTTGTTATATCAAGGGTTTACTGTATTTAAGATCTAACTACTAGAAAATATTTACAATTGGGGGAATGCCACAGAAATTTTTCAGTCAGATAAAAATAGACTCAAGATTTGAACAATTGGAGATTTTTCAATCCAAGTCTGGAATCGGTCCAAGAATGGAACAATTGGGGGTTTTTTGGTCCATGATTAGAGCCTAAAAAATATAGTTTTTATCAAGATATGAACATGACAGAGATTTTCCAAAAGAAAAAATTTAATAATGAAACATATTAGAAATCAATATAGTAATATAACAAATATAAGTTGGCCTTAGGCTCATTAATTTAAACTAACAGAAAATGTTACAAGGTGGGGGAACCTCCGTCCTACATGGAAACAGAGAGCAATTATTATTTAATGTCTACAATGAAAGTTACTTGAGTTTTATTCACAAGAAATACTCAAGTATTCAAGTAAGAACTATAACTTTACTTACCCCTTTTGGGGAGTCCTCACAGATTTAGTATTATATAATAGCTACATTTATCAGTAATTTAACAAAAGCTAAGTCTAATATAATGAAGCAAAACTAATTTAGCAAATCATTCTGAAAATATCAAATTATTTGATTAAAAATACTCCACAAAAAAATGCCTATCTAAAAATTTAAAGAGATAAAAAACTAAAAGAAAAAGAATAAGTGATTACGTAGAACAAAAAAAGGGGAATATATTACAGCATTGTCCAGCTGGAAGATGACATCATCGTTTGGAAGTGTTGGGAGTAAATGCTTTCTTAAGGTTGCTTAGTACTTGTCGGAATTTATCATTCCTTTCACTGGTACCAGTCATTAGGATCCATTTGCCATTAAAGTACACCAAAACATCATCTTAGGGGGGCGTATGGGGACTTGTTGGATGTGCCCCACTCTCACTGGTTCTCCTGGATTGGTTCGCTTCACAACTTGTGATCAGATCCCAGGGAGTTTGAAATGGGTCTCATCAGAGAATATCTCCTTTTCCCAATCTTCTTTGATCTATTTTTTGTATTTCGTGGCCCAAGTCAAACATTTCATCTTCATACCAGTGGTAAGTAGAGCCTTCTTGAGGGGTCTTCGCTCAGTTCTGCCAGCTTCAAGAAGCCTTTGGCGAATAGTTGATAAGTCGATATAGATACCAGCAGCTAATTCATCATACTCTAAGTCTTGGCTGGTCTTTTACACTATTGCATAGCAATATTTTGACATCACATGCATTTGTTTTTCTTTTTCGATCACATTATCTACGTCTTTCCCCTTCTGGATTACCAGTGACTTCGCTCTTCCTGATGATTCAACCTACAGTCGTCTCACTTACTGGTTATCGCCCGAACTGATATACCAGCATCTTCACACAGTGCTACAACCTTTGCTCTCTTCCTGGGAGTAACATCCATCCCACAGTCTTTGTTTTGTTCATTATACTTGGCAAACGAGGGTTGCCAAGTATTATCATTTGGGGAAATCTATATGGTTGCCAATTAACAAAATAAATGCCTGAAACATCAGAGCCACTCAGAATAAGTGAGTGATCACTCAAGAATCACCTTTAACAGGGGTGTGTTAGAAAAAATGAAAATTCTTGAGGTGTCCCAATTTAATTGCACAACACTCTCCACTCTATGGTAGTCATAAAAAAGTGGAAAGGGTAGGATAAGGAGGTCTTACAAGGACTGTTAAAGTTCAAAAAGACAACCTTCTTCACACCATAAACTTTTATGCACATCCATAATAACAGGTTTGCCACACAAGTTTCTTCTTGCACCATCTTTTCTCTCCAGGTGGAGCTAAAGCTCCAGTTATCCAACTTCTCATCTTGTGCCTTATTTGCATATTTATATGTCCTATATAACCATTCCAAATTCCATCCATCAAACATTCCACAACCTCACTTTCTCAGCTTTACTTATTATGCAGGACCAAATACTACAACTATGTACAGTTTACCCTTGCAAATCTCAACTTTATTCACATAATTATCAAGTTCACACACATATCCAAACACTGCATAACGTTGATCCTCATTGAAAAGCACTGC
Source organism: Ceratothoa steindachneri (assembly GCA_963969495.1). Taxonomy (NCBI): domain Eukaryota; kingdom Metazoa; phylum Arthropoda; class Malacostraca; order Isopoda; family Cymothoidae; genus Ceratothoa; species Ceratothoa steindachneri. Next base: position 13,489,633 of record OZ018332.1, read on the forward strand.
CACAACTTCTTTACTCCTACTACCATGATCATACTTCATACCACACAAACTAGTTATGCCTTTTCACATCTGTATATTTCCTGCCTTACATGTGGGCAGCAAATCAATAAATATTAAAATAATTTTAAAAAATTCACTCCTTACCTTATTTTGCAAAAATGTGAATAATTTAAATTCATGTGGGCTTTAGATAAATGGTAATTGTGTATAACCTAATAATATAATTCATTTTTGTTCATTTTTTTACAGAAGCAATACTTTTATCTGAAAATGTAAAAATTTGATAAAAAACTAACTAGTTGATTTGATATATATTGGGAATATAATGAACTACGGGGGAGTACATGACTGGAGCCAGCCTTGTGAGGCGCCAGACCTAAAAGCCAAGGAAAGAATTTTTATTGTAAATAAACTGAACTAATACTCTGGAAAACTCTTGACTAAGGCTCGATACCCAGCCATCTCATATGATGACCTACATCAGATGATGTAAATATGCTGGAAGCACTATGTTCATCAGTGGCATCACTTTGAAGGGCCCTGGGGGCCTCTGTGATTCCACTTTAAACCTTCTTATGATCTTATGACTGCTGATTAATTTCACCCTCAGTGAAATTAATCATTAAAAAATGGGGAGGGGGTTATTGTTTTAAAATTTTTGGAGCCTCTCTGACTACTGCCCACTTGGGCATAGGTCGCCAGAATCGTGACAGCCTAGCACTAGGCTACTTTAAAATAAGAATATGAAAAAAGAACAACGATAAAACGGGAAGATAGCAACAATTAGGAAGCAAGCTCCATCATCTACTGAACTAAACTCCTCGACTGAGAGAGAGAATTCAGTCATTTCCTGAAATGTAGGCCACTCTGCCTGCGCCAAGCACCACCGAGGTGGGCTTTCAGGCGGCAGCAACCCTGAAAATGATATTTGAATGGGAAAGTGATCACTACCATGGAGGTCATCAACCATCCCCCAATCAAAATCAGGCTGTGAGTCCGGAGAGCACAGAGATAGGTCAAGGCAAGAAAATGAGGAGGTTTATGGACAGTGATGCATAAATTCATCCACATTTAGGACACCTATCTCAAGCTATTCAATCAGATCAGCAAGGATTTGTCCCCTGGGATTTATTGAGTAGTCTACCCAAAGAGGATGTCTGCCGTTCAGTTCTCCAAGCAAGAGAAAAAACCTTGGCAACCGTGCCACGATGCGGCAGAAGTCCCCCGCGTCGAAGTCAACTGACAGTGGAATGTATGCAGAAATAATAGTATACCTTCTATCCGGGTGAAGCTGCACAGCCACTGCCTGAAAGGAAGTATCTAAAGTAAAAAGAAGAACAGAGACATCATTCCAGGTGTAAACCATGCATCTCCCAGCCTGGCCCCCATCTCGTATTGGAGGGGGTCGCAAAACCCTTATACCCCGGGAGGGGGGGCAGGGGGCATGCACCTAGCATGGTCTCCAGCAGAAAAATAGCTAATGGGGAATGGGACGGGATGAGCCTACGTAGCTCCTCCCAGTTGGCCTGGATTCCACAGCAATTCCATTGAAGGAATATGCCCTCTAGGCCTAGCTCGGAGGAGACATGGGGGGGGGGCCTCTTCAAAAAGAAGACCCTCATGGGAATGGCCGTACACTTTAATATTCTAGCCAATAGGTATTTTGAGGGAAGCGACCGATGGGGCCTGGCTTCCCTCTCCACCCTAAGGGGGTTTGCTCTACCGAGCCGCTTCAATGGGGAGCAGTCGGCTATGGGCTGCCTGCTGGCTTTCTTGGCAGTCCCCTTGGAAATTAAAGGGGTGACTGCTGCTGGAAAGAGGGAAGTGCCCAAAGGCACCTCCAGACAAGGGGTTTAGGATGAGTCCCCTACACCTAGGTGAAGGAGAGGAGTAAGCCTCCTCTCCAGGTAAGAGAGATTTGGAGGGTCCCCTGCAAGAGCACAGGGGGGGGGGGGGAACTCCATTTTTTTCTGTGGAACTGCCCGAGGGTGGCTCTGACGATCGATAGGGGGAAATTGAGGGAAGATTATTAGTTTTTTCATCAGTGGGCATGGTGACCCTCTTTTTCTTACGGGAAGCAAACGCTCATCATCCCTCGCAGTAGCCTGCTCTGCAAGGGGTGTGTACGGGGCTGGCAGAGCCAGGTGCGGCCATTTAAGGCCACCCCTCCCACCTGGTGACCTGGCAGCCCTTCAGCAAGGCGGCTCAACCTTGGGCACAGCGTAAAAAATTAGTAGATAGTGAAGTGAGAATGAAAGGGGATGTGAGGAAGGTATGGATGGGGATGAAGCAGGTTGTTAAAAACCCAGCATCCCGAACCGGAGCTCAGGGGTTAGGGAACATTGTCCCCTCCCCCCCTCAGCCCATATCCGGGATAGTTGGCTGAGAAGAAGGTCAGCATCTACCCTGAGAAAATAGAGGCTGACCAGAGAAAGTTGTGGGAGAGGTTGTAGGGCAAGTAATGAAGTAGGGGAGAAATACAGGCTGTCTGAAAGAAGAAGAGGCTAAGCTGGGGCCGGATGGGGCGCTGAGTCCCATCGGCACGGCAGCCATGAAGGCAAATCGCCGAGCCCCTTACGGGGTAAAAAATGGGTAGGGCAAAGGGAAGTGGATCAAGGAAAGAGTGAGGAAAACAGGAGCAACTACATCAAAAGGAAGAGATGAGTGGCAGGAAATGAGAAGAGGTTATTTACAGAGGGCCAGGGGGCCTTCAGTTAGGATTAAACATGTGTGCTTTGAGGCAGGTTAGGAAGAAGGAAAGTGAAAAATCAGTGTCAGGGAATGGAATGCAGAGAAAAGAGTACTGGGAAAGAACTCAGCCACATCTACCAACCTAAACCTGTTCAAATGAGAGACAATTCAGACATCACAAATGTTGACTGCTATGTCCGATTTAAACACCCTTGAAGCAGCAGATGTCCAGCAAAAAAAAAAGTTGAATGGGAAACTAATCACTGATAGAGGTTGTCAATTGCCCCATCCAAAGTATGTTTGTGTATCAGAAGAGCACAGGGGCAAATATAGGCAGAATAAGGAAGCAATTTAAGGAAATCTAAGATTTTAAACTTGTCAACCAGATTTGCAAAGAAGCATCCTCTGGTATTGACTGTGGAATCAATCACCAAAGATGGGAAGTCTCTGGTTCAAAACCATGAGCAGGAGGAAGGGCGTCAGCAACACTAACCTGGTAGGGCCTCACCACCATTGTCCAATCAGAGCTGGGCAGGGGATGGGGGGGGAAGGAGTCTCAGACAGATAATCCAGTCAGACAAACGAGTAATAATAACTATAAAAAAATTACAAAAGTGACTGGTTGAGTGTATCTTCCTATGGAAAAAATCCGGCAAAAGAACTTGTGGGGTTGCTGGAAAGAAGGACATAGGAGTGACAACTGACTGCTACAGGAAAAATAGTTTGTCATGTAAGAAAAGTTGTAATCTGGATTTAAACACTGGAAGGCTGGGAGTATCAACTACCTCTGAGGGCAGAGAATTCCATCTTTCCACCACCCTTGAAGAGAAGAAATGTTTACAAGCTTTAGACTGACAGTGATAAACTTGAATTTTATATCTGTGACATCTAGTGCCTACATCTGGGAATAAAGTGAAAATATCAGAAAGATGGATAGAGCAGAGATTGTGGAAAATGAGATAACAATAAATCATTTCATGTCTAAGTAGCCTCCTACCCTTTATGGAGAAAAGCTTTAGAGAATTTAGTCTATCAACATAGGGCAAGTCAGCTAAGCCTGATACTTGCTTTGTCCACCTCCGCTGAACAGACTCAAGGAGCTTTAGATCCCCAAGATACCCAGAGTGCCAAACTGGAGATGCAAAGTCTAACTGGGGTCTAATATCTGAAACAAGATGTTGGCAAATCCCTTTTTTAACTATTTTCTCAAGAATTTTACAGACTACAGGAGTTAGACTAACTGGTCTAAAGTTATTTGGATCCTCTTTACTACCCTTCTTGAAAATGGGGACTACATTCACTCTCTTCCAATCATCGGGTATTTCTCCATATTCCAGTGACCTAGTATACAACTTCTCAAGAGCTATTGAGATACTTTCTACCCCTTCTTTAAGTATCCTAGAATGAATATTATCAGGGCCAGAGGCCTTGGTAGAATCTAACTCACCTATTAGTCCTTTTATCGTCTTCCGATCCACACTAATGGTAGTAAACACCTCTTTCCCTGACCCATGAGTACTATACATAAGACTATTTAGTTTCTCCTAAGTAAATACTGATGCAAAATGACCATTTAGTACCTCAACTATTTCCTCATCAGTTTCTCTTACAACCCCTTCATATTTAACATAACATAACATAACATAACATAATTACACGGATGACAAAAGCCACAAGGGCCTATCAAAGGTCATCCGCCTCCGTCAAAACCCACCCACAAAAAGCACCATCACCAGGGGAAGACAAAATCAAAGTCCCCCACAATATAATATAACGGATGACAAAAGCCACAAGGGCTCATCATAGGTCATCCGAGTCAAGCGGCCTCTTTTTCAAGGCACCCAAACTCCCAGGAAAACTACATCCAGAGGATTGCATCCAGAAACAAGGGTATCACCAATCAAGGCTTGTCAAGAACTAAATCATGCAGCTATAGATATATACAAACAATATTAATATATACAAAACTTAGGAACCATCACAACCTTCCCTTCCCATAAACTCATCCAACCTACTCTTAAATACATTTAGATTTGGACTACCTACTACCCTCTGCGGCAATTTGTTCCAGAAGTCTACCACTCTATTGGTGAAAAAATATTTTCTTAAATCCAACCTACACCCTTGCTTTTTAATTTTCAAGTGGTGACCTCTAGTCCGATTTCCATCATCTAACTCAAAAAACTTGCTAACATCCAATTTATCTATCCCGGAAAAAATTTTAAACAGCTCAATCATATCCCCTCTCACACACCTCCTTTCGAACGAGAACATATTTAATACCCTCAGTCTATCTTCATATTCAAGGTGCCTCAGGGAAGGAATAATCTTTGTTGTCCTCCGTTGCACTGACTCAAGAAGGTTAATATCGTGTCTAAAATGTGGGGACCATGCCTGTATACAGTACTCTAGATGTGGCCTAACATAAGAGTTATAGAGTTTAAGAATAACCTCCTTACTTTTGTAACTGACATTTCTCTTAATAAAACCCAGCACTCTATTTGCCCTATTTCTTGCTTCAATACACTGCTTAGAAAACCTTAATGACTTATCTATTACTACTCCTAGATCTTTCTCATCCTCTACTGAGCTCAGCCAATGCCCATCCATTTCATAGTTAAATTCTCTATTATCTTTTCCCATGTTAATAACTTTGCACTTATCAAGGTTGAAAGTCATTTGCCACTTATGTGCCCAGGATAACAATTTATTTAAGTCCCCCTGCACTTTAAAATTATCATCAATATCTTTAACTACAGCTGCTAATTTGGTATCATCCGCAAAAATTGACACTTTATTATTAACTGCCTCCCCAAGATCGTTTATATAGATGACAAATAATAATGGACCGAGAACTGATCCCTGAGGAACCCCACTGATAACATCCCTCCACTCTGACTTTACACCATTTAGCACTACCCTTTGCTTCCTGTCTTTCAGCCACTCAGCTATCCAATTTGAAACACCCCCACATATCCCAATCATTTTTAATTTATGAACTAGTCTCCTATGTGGTACCTTATCAAATGCTTTACTAAAATCTAAGTAAATTATATCTACATTCTCTCCCTTATCTACTTGATCTGTTACAAACTCCAGAAAGTCTAGTAAGTTAGTCAAACATGATCTACCTGATCTAAACCCATGCTGAGCATCGCTGATTAACCCCTCCCTCTCTAGATGTTGGCAAATCCCTTTTTTAACTATTTTCTCAAGAATTTTACAGACTACAGGAGTTAGGCTAACCGGTCTAAAGTTATTTGGATCCTCTTTACTACCCTTCTTGAAAATGGGGACTACATTCGCTCTCTTCCAATCATCGGGTATTTCTCCATATTCCAATGACCTAGTATATAACTTGTCCAGAGCTATTGAGATACTTTCTACCCCTTCTTTAAGTATCCTAGAATGAATATTATCAGGGCCGGAGGCCTTGGTAGTATCTAAATCACCTATTAGTCCTTTTATCATCCTCCGATCCCCACAAATGTTAGTAAACACCTCTTTTCCTGACCTATGAGTACTATACATAGGACTATTTAGTTTCTCTTTTGTAAATACTGATGCAAAATGACCATTTAGTACCTCAACTATTTCCTCATCAGTTTCTCTCACAACCCCTTCATATTTGATAGGTCCTATTTTAACTCTGCCACACTTGTTATTAATTTTATAGTAACTAAAGAACTTTCTAGGATCTTTGTTGCTATCCTGAGCTAATTTAATTTCTGACACCCTTTTGTTCTTCTTTATAATCTTATTTAACTCATTCCTAGCCATTCTATAATCACTTAAATTTTGAATATTATTTTCTACCTGTAATTTTTTATATGCCCTTTTCTTCTCTGAAATTTTTCTAGCTATCTCCTGATTCCACCATAATGGTTTCCTACTTTTGTTCCTAATGGCCTTCATTGGGATACATTGTTCTTGGACTACATTTATTATATGCTTGAAAGTATCCCACATCCCATAAGCATTTTTACCTCTGAATTCTACATCCCAGTCTACAAAATTTAGCAAGCTTCGAGGTCCTATTTTAGAAATGAGAGAAAAAACATATAAAATAAAAGAAAAACCTAGTTTTGATCAATATAAAAAGCACAAAAAGCCTTGAAACAAATAGAGCTTTCTGATTGGTCATGATGGTGGTGGAGCGAATGTGAGTGTGTATGAAGGGCCATTCTCCCACCCTCTTTTCCCAATACCCTCTCCCTCCTTCTGTAAGAATGTGTGTGTGTGAATAACTGGAATTTAAATTTTGTTTTGTTTTTAATTTTATTGATGTTTGTATTCTCTTTTCAGAGATTATATTTTAAAGGAATAGTTTTAAAGATAAATATTTAAAGAATTATTAATGCTGAAAATTGTTTGGATATACATTTAGAGGTAAGATAGTCGATAAATTTACTCGGGTAATGCCCACTTATTAGTTTCCCTTCCATGTATAGTAAATGGATGATAAACGGAGGTTATATCTCTTCTACAGAGAGTGGAAGCTTGGACGGACTGCGAGAAGGGTTCTCTAGACGAGTGCTCCGCCCAACCCTGAGACGGAGGGCTTTCATACCTCGCTAGACACCTGAACTACCACACCCGCATTGGCTGATGAGCCTGCCTCCTTTTGTATTAGCCTACTACCACCCACCTCCAGCACACAAGTGATAGCGCGTGCCCCTTTTCGTTCGGTTGTTGTTGTTTTTATTTTGTTTAGATATATTTAAGTAAATTTGTTCTATTTGCCTGTTATAAAATTCTTTTTGGTATCTTATTTGGATTGGGGAATTTGGCCTCATTTTGAAGTGTGCACACTTCCCTTGTAAATATAAATTTTTGTAATTATTTTTTTGTAAGTAAAGGGACTGTATATACAATCTGTTTCATTCTCCTTCGATTTCTCATGTCCAGATTAGTGTAGGAAGCAGGTTGGATCGATTGGGGGTTAGTCTAGATTTTTGGCCCGCTACATTTGCCGCCCGAATAGGGACGTGAGACTTCGAAACCGGGAGCGTGGCGGGATTGGATTGCAGTCCATACCCAATTAGCGTGACAAGTAGTTTGATTGATTTTTCCCTCCTCCTATCTTTTTACTAACTTGGCAACAATGGCTGTGGCAGAACCTTTGAATGAAGAAGTAGTGCGATTGAGACTGGAGTTGAGAAAGAAAGAAGAGGAGTGTGAAATGTTGCGGGGAATGATTGAGGGAATGAAGAAAGAAATGAAAGGGATGAATGAAAAGACTGATAGGATGAAGAAGGAAATGGGAGACTGACAGGATCAGACTGGCCGACGGATGCAGGACCTATATAACATGATGACAGGGGCTGGACCAGCCCCAGGACCTACAACCCTGACCCCTGCTCCTTCTGAAGGGACTCCGCTAAATGGAATGGATGGCAGTGTGATTGAGTCTAAAGAAGATACTGTGAGTGGTAGGAAAGGGGGGTGAATGGAAGAGAGTGGAAAGTAAGACAGGAAGGAAGCATGGTTCTAAGGTTAAGGATAGGAAGGTGAGAGGGAAGAGTGTGGATTCGCTATACTCAGATGAGGGAGAGAGTGACGATATGATTGGAAGAAGTGAGACTGAGAGTAGCTCTTCGGAGAGCAAAGTGAATGTGGAGAAAGGAATTTTGATTAGGGAAGTGCCAAAGATAGATAGGTTTAGGTTACATGGTAAGAAAAGTGTGGAAGAATTCTTCGGGGAATTTGAGCGATATTGCAAGCTCAAGTACCCGGAGAATAAGGGATACTGGATGAATGTTTTGGGGGAATGTTTGGAGGGAAAAGTGTTGGAGTTCTTGCGAGTGATAACGAGTGTGGGAGAGCCAAAGTACGATGTAGTGAAGAAGACATTGATTGGGCAGGTGAAACGAATGAGTGTGAAGTATAAAAGGGTGAATGAATTTGAGAAGGCTTGAATGGGGAAGAGTGAAAGTGTGAACATGTATGCACATAGGCTTGAGAGTATGGAGAGAAAGAAGTATGGAGATGATAATGTAAATGAATGTAAACCACTGATGAGCAAGTTTTTGGACACAATCCCGCGAAAGGTGAGTGTATGGCTGAGTGGAAAGAGAAAGGAGAGAATGAGACTGACAGGTGAACAGTTGATGTGGGAGGATGTGTTGGAACTGTTAGAAGATGGAGGATTTGATAATGAAAGCGATCTAGAAGAGGATGGATGGTACAGTGTAAATGTTGGGGGTTAGAAGCCCAGGAGCTTTCATCCACCCCAGCAGTTTGTCAGCTACAGGGATGCCCTGAAGGCTGCACCAGCTGGAGTGATGTTGAACTTCCTGGGCCGGCAGAATGGATGGGTAAATGGAGGGTGGTCGAATGGAAGGGGGCAGATGAATTTCAAGCGTGGGAACGGATATATGAGAGAGAAACTGAGTAGGAGGGGGGTAGATGTGTTGTGGGAGGAGTATGATCGTGTTATTAGGTCTTTGCGGGCGGGAAACTAGATACTAATAGTGGTCAGGGAATTATGAGAGGACATTATAGTACTGAAAGTAGAATGGACTTGGCAGATAACAGAAATAGGTTCCAAGGCGATAGAGGTGAGGTCATTCAAGTTTCAAGAGGTGCTTCAGGGATAGGGGGGTTAAATTGTTTCTATACAAATGCTCGTAGTCTTAGAAACAAGAAGGATGAGCTATTTAGTTATATTAGCAATGAGGATATAGATATATTATGCGTTACTGAATCATGGGTTAATGAAATAGAATTTAGTGACACTATAAGTGAATTTGATTTACAGGGCTATAATATGTATATTAGTCAAAGGACAGGTAGGATTGATGGAGGAATAATTATCTATATAAAAAACAACATTGTTTCAAGTTTAAATACTTCAATAAAGCAGGATGGAGTTGAGTCACTTTGGATAGATATTAGGTTCAGTAAAAATAGAATGGTGCATTTGGGAGCTTTTTACAGGCCACCTGGGCAGACTGATGATATAGATGAACTAATGATAAGGGAAATAAGTAAGGGATGTGAAACAGATGCAGTTATTATTGGGGACTTCAACTTAAACTCTGTGGACTGGGAAAATATGATAGGTAGGGATAGAACAAGTGGCAGGTTCATAGAATGCTTTGAGGATAATTTTTTGAATCAATTTGTTAATGAGCCAACGAGGGGGGACAATATATTAGATTTAGTACTTTCTAACAGTGATCATTTAGTTCAAGAATTGACTGTTGGGGAAGCATTGGGAAATAGTGACCATCAGATAGTTCGTTTTAACTTGGGAATTGAGAAGGGTAAAATAACTGAGAATGCTGAAAAAGTTCCAAATTTTCATAAGGGAGATTATGTAAAACTTCGAAGCTTGCTAAATTTGGTAGACTGGGATATAGAATTCAGAGGTAAAAATGCTTATGGGATGTGGGATACTTTCAAGCATATAATAAATGTAGTCCAAGAACAATGTATCCCAATGAAGACCATTAGGAACAAAAGTAGGAAACCATTATGGTGGAATCAGGAGATAGCTAGAAAAATTTCAGAGAAGAAAAGGGCATATAAAAAATTACAGGTACAAAATAATATTCAAAATTTAAGTGATTATAGAATGGCTAGGAATGAGTTAAATAAGATTATAAAGAAGAACAAAAGGGTGTCAGAAATTAAATTAGCTCAGGATAGCAACAAAGATCCTAGAAAGTTCTTTAGTTACTATAAAATTAATAACAAGTGTGGCAGAGTTAAAATAGGACCTATCAAATATGAAGGGTTTGTGAGAGAAACTGATGAGGAAATAGTTGAGGTACTAAATGGTCATTTTGCATCAGTATTTACAAAAGAGAAACTAAATAGTCCTATGTATAGTACTCATAGGTCAGGAAAAGAGGTGTTTACTAACATTTGTGTGGATCGGAGGATGATAAAAGGACTAATAGGTGATTTAGATACTACCAAGGCCTCCGGCCCTGATAATATTCATTCTAGGATACTTAAAGAAGGGGTAGAAAGTATCTCAATAGCTCTGGACAAGTTATATACTAGGTCATTGGAATATGGAGAAATACCCGATGATTGGAAGAGAGCAAATGTAGTCCCCATTTTCAAGAAGGGTAGTAAAGAGGATCCAAATAACTTTAGACCGGTTAGCCTAACTCCTGTAGTCTGTAAAATTCTTGAGAAAATAGTTAAAAAAGGGATTTGCCAACATCTAGAGAGGGAGGGGTTAATCAGCGATGCTCAGCATGGGTTTAGATCAGGTAGATCATGTTTGACTAACTTACTAGACTTTCTGGAGTTTGTAACAGATCAAGTAGATAAGGGAGAGAATGTAGATATAATTTACTTAGATTTTAGTAAAGCATTTGATAAGGTACCACATAGGAGACTAGTTCATAAATTAAAAATGATTGGGATATGTGGGGGTGTTTCAAATTGGATAGCTGAGTGGCTGAAAGACAGGAAGCAAAGGGTAGTGCTAAATGGTGTAAAGTCAGAGTGGAGGGATGTTATCAGTGGGGTTCCTCAGGGATCAGTTCTCGGTCCATTATTATTTGTCATCTATATAAACGATCTTGGGGAGGCAGTTAATAATAAAGTGTCAATTTTTGCGGATGATACCAAATTAGCAGCTGTAGTTAAAGATATTGATGATAATTTTAAATGGAAAGGGGGACTTAAATAAATTGTTATCCTGGGCACATAAGTGGCAAATGACTTTCAACCTTGATAAGTGCAAAGTTATTAACATGGGAAAAGATAATAGAGAATTTAACTATGAAATGGATGGGCATTGGCTGAGCTCAGTAGAGGATGAGAAAGATCTAGGAGTAGTAATAGATAAGTCATTAAGGTTTTCTAAGCAGTGTATTGAAGCAAGAAATAGGGCAAATAGAGTGCTCGGTTTGATTAAGAGAAATGTCAGTTACAAAAGTAAGGAGGTTATTCTTAAACTCTATAACTCTTATGTTAGGCCACATCTAGAGTACTGTATACAGGCATGGTCCCCACATTTTAGACACGATATTAACCTTCTTGAGTCAGTGCAACGGAGGGCAACAAAGATTATTCCTTCCCTGAGGCACCTTGAATATGAAGATAGACTGAGGGTATTAAATATGTTCTCGTTCGAAAGGAGGTGTGTGAGAGGGGATATGATTGAGCTCTTTAAAAATTTTTCCGGGATAGATAAATTGGATGTTAGCAAGTTTTTTGAGTTAGATGATGGAAATCGGACTAGAGGTCACCACTTGAAAATTAAAAAGCAAGGGTGTAGGTTGGATTTAAGAAAATATTTTTTCACCAATAGAGTGGTAGACTTTTGGAACAAATTGCCGCAGAGGGTAGTAGGTAGTCCAAATCTAAATGTATTTAAAAGTAGGTTGGATGAGTTTATGGGAAGGGAAGGTTGTAATGGTTCCTAAGTTTTGTATATATTAATATTGTTTGTATATATCTATAGCTGCATGATTTAGTTCTTGACAAGCCTTGATTGGTGATACCCTTGTTTCTGGATGCAATCCTCTGGATGTAGTTTTCCTAGGAGTTTGGGTGCCTTGAAAAAGAGGCCGCTTGACTCGGATGACCTATGATGAGCCCTTGTGGCTTTTGTCATCCGTTATATTATATTGTGGGGGACTTTGATTTTGTCTTCCCCTGGTGATGGTGCTTTTTGTGGGTGGGTTTTGACGGAGTCGGATGACCTTTGATAGGCCCTTGTGGCTTTTGTCATCCGTGTAATTATGTTATGTCCCAGCAAACGAGAGACTGAATGGTGGGAGAAAGATTGTGGAATGTCGTCGGTGTGGAAGGAAAGGTCATATGTTGGCAGAATGTAGGTGGACATCTGGTGCATGTTTTGGGTGTGGTAAGAAAGGGCATATGATAAAGGATTGCCAGGAAAGTGAGAAAGAGTGCTTTGAGTGTAAAGAAATAGGCAATTTAAAGAAAGATTGTCCGAGGTTGAATGGTGGACAACTGCTGGGGAAATATGAAATATGCATGTGGTAATTGTGGAAAGGCTGGTCATTATGCAAGGATGTGTCGTGACCAGAGGAATGTATGTAGCTATTGTGCGATTGAAGGACATTCAAGTGAAAAGTGTTGGATTAGACTGAGAGCGCAAGGTGTGAATGGAAAGTCTGAAGCGGGAAACTGAATGGTAAGAGGGTACCTGCTGAAGTATTCTCTGGGTGCATGAGTGTGAGTAATGTGTTGGTAAGTCTGTCTAGTGTGAAAGTGCTGTCTGGTAGGAAGTATGAGTGTCTGAGTGTGTAGGTGGAATTGAATGGAATTGAGTGTTTGGCTTTAATAGATTCTGGATGCAAGGCGAGCTTGGTGTATAAAGATGTGTATGATAAGGTTAACGAGAAAGCCCTCCTTTCTGAGTGCAAGAGTAGTTTGGTAGGTATTGGTAATAGGAGAGTGCCTTTGATTGGAATGATAAGGTCAGCTGTTCGATGCATGTTATGATGATGAATGAATGTGAATTCTCGGTGATTGATAAGGTGAGTAGGGAGTATGGTGTGATTTTGGGCTATGATTTTATGAAAATGAATCGTATGGTTGTGCATCCTGCGAGTGATCAGATTGAGAGAAAGATTGGTAAAAATGGGGTGTATAAGTTGTATGTAGGGAAAGATGGTAGCGTTTTGAGGAGTGTGTTTACTGGTATTGAGGTGACTGCTATGGAGAATGTAAGGCTTGTGAAGGGTGAAAGAGTGTCTGTTAGAGTGAGTTGGAGTAAGGATGTTAGTTTGAATGTTGATGAGAACACTGTGATATTGGATGGAAAGGATGCGTGTTATAAGTAAAGGCATGTTGCTTGTGTGTTTGATGGCTTGATAAGAATGAATGATCCTTTTGTATGTGTGCAGGCGGACCCCAGTGTGAAAAGGCAGGTGAGGCGAATCCAAGTTGGAGATGTACTGGGTCACCTCTCCACTGTCAATGAGGTAGGTGTCAGGGTGAATGTTGCAGGTGAAAAGATGTGTGAATGGACGTATAATGAAGTGAAGAGCATGGTGGAATTGGATGGATGTTTAACTGAGTATGAAAGGAAGGATGTGTATCGAATGATATTTGAACGAAAGGGTGATCTGGATTTTGGGGTTGCAAAACTTCCGGAGTTCAAGATTGTCCTGAAGGAGGACTCCCCAATCTATCAGCGGCCGAGGCATTTCCCACATCCAGTTGCTGATGAGATTGAGGTGCAGTGTGTAGAATTAGAGCAATTGGGGGTGATTAAAGAGAGCAAGAGTGCATGGAATATTCCAATTGTCCCTGTATGTAAGCCGGATGGAAGATTGCATCTGTGTGTGGATTATCGAAAGGTGAATGAAAGGACTGTGAAAGAAAGGTTTCTGATGTGTGTGGTATCTGAGTGTGTGTATAGTATGCATGGGATGGAGTGGTTTACGAAGCTGGATCTGGTACAGGGGTATTACCAGATGCCCATTGCTGAGGAGAGCCGGCCGGTAACTGCCTTCTCTACCACAAAGAGGCATTACCAGTTCCGGAACCTCAGCTTTGGGTTGGCTAATGCTCCCGGAGCCTTCCAGCAGGCAATAAATGTTGTGTTGAGTAAGTTTGCGAGTAAGAATGTGATTGCATTTATAGATGATATTTTGATTATGACTGAGACTTTTGAGGAGCATATGAGATTGGTGAATGATGTGTTGAGAATGTTGGAGAGTGTTGGTGTGAAGGTGAAAGTGGCGGTGTGAATGGTTTACGAAAGAAGTGGAATTCCTTGGGCATATGGTGAGTGAGAATGGGTTGCGAAAATCACCGAAGTATGTTGAGAAGGTGCGAATGTTTCCTAAACCGGTGACTGTGAAGCAACTGAAGTTGTTTTGGGGTTTAATTGAGTTCCAGCGAAAGTTTATACATGATTGTTCTGGTGTGAGTAAGCCTCTGACTGAGTGGATGGGCAAGAAAGGTAACTTACGGTTGTCAAGTGGAATGATAAGATGAATGAGGCGTATGAGACTGAAAGAGCAAGCAGCTGAAGATGTTGATTTGGCTTACCCAGATTATAGTGTAAATGCTAAAATGCTTGAACTGTATACAGATGTGAGTGGGTATTGTATGGGAGGTTTTCTGATGCAAGAGCAGCGTTTGAATGGAGAGAATGTCAGGCGAATAATTGGGTATGTATCCAAGGCTATGAATGTTGCAGAATGAAAGTATTCGACTATGGAACGAGAGTTGGCTGCGATAAGATATTGTTTGAAAGTGTTGCGTCCGTTTTTGTATGGTGTGAGGTTTGTGATCAAAACAGATCATCAACCTCTTGTGTATCTGCAGCGTATGAAGTGGGCTGATAGTAGGATTGCAAAGACTTTGGAAGATTTGAGTGACTTTGACTATGTGATTGAGTATGTGCCTGGTGAACGGAATGGAGTGGCTGATTTGATGTCAAGGTATCCTGGTACGAAGATGAAAATGTGTGTGGAGTGAGTGATCCTGAGTATTTGCCGAAAGGGATTATGAATGGAAAAGAGAGTAAGAGTGGTGGTGATTCCTTGTTTGAGAGTGTATGGAATGGTTTGCAAGATTTGAAGAGCGATGGAGTAGACGTGAGAGTGCCCGATAGTGTGGATGACTTAAGGAAGGAGGTAATGAATGAAGTATGTAGGAAGCCTGAAAGCATTGATATGGCAAAGGTGCGGAACTTCACGAAAGAATTGAGAGCGATATGTATGCAAGGGGTCCCGCCATTTCAGGAAGTGTTGATTGTAGTCAGTCATTTGTATGGAGTGATTATTTATGTGCACTTTGGTGGTGAGAGGCCGATTGTGTACAAGGATGAGAAGATGAAGGGTTTGAATCCTAATGTGGTACATCTGCAATGTTTGAGCAGTGTGCACTACAATTGGGTGATTGAAAAGTGTTCATATATAAGAGAGAAGAATGATTGTCTGGATGAAGATGAGCGTGTGGTGAGTGATGATATGGGAGTTGATGACAGTGTGGATATCAGTGCTGATGTTGGTGTGCTTGTTCCTTCTGTGTATTGCGAACATGGTGTACCTGATATGATGGAAGCAAGAGTGAAAGTTGGTGAAAGGTTGTTCTGTGGTTTGATTGATACTGGAGCGCAAGTGTCTTTAGTGAATGAGAGGATTCTGAGTAAGTATGATGAGTTTATATGTTGCGAGCATAAACCTGTGAAGTTATGGATAAGTGGATTAGGGAATGGCATGATAGTGGCATGGGAACAGGTTAGTCTGAAAGTGAGTTTGGGTAATGATGTGAATGTGAAGCATGACTTTGTAATTCTGAAAGATGAGCAAATGCTGTGTTGTTTCTTGCTTGGTGTAGACTTTATGAGATTGAAGGATTTGTCTTTGGATGCTGATAAGGATTGTCTTATGAAAGGTGAATGTGAGGTGATGAAGTTGAATGAGTGTGCGAAGAATGTTGTCAAATTTTGTGGCATGATTGAGTTGGTCATGGATGATGAGAATGAGATTTTAAGTGATGATGATATTCTAGAGATGCAAGGGATGTATTCTTTTGTTAGTGAGTTGAAGAGGTGTGTAATGACGCGTGTTGATTTTAAAAGGTATGCTAAGGATTTTGTTGTTTGTATGGATGTTGTATATTTTGTGAGGCATGTGAAGGGTGGTGATGATATGTATGTACCTGTGATGTCCTTAGTTGGTATGATTGCTCTGGTGAAGGTTGTGCATGATAATTATGGGCATATGGGTAAGTTTAAGCTGTGGGAGTGTATGAAGGAGCGTATGTTCCATCCGTTTCTGAGAACTGTTGTGAATGATGTTGCAACTACGTGTGAAAGGTGTCAGAAGCGAAAGGTGCAAGGTGTGCAAATGAAACCACCAATGTTGAAAGTTGATGCGAAAGAACCGTTTGAATTGGTAGTGATTGATTGTGTCTTTGCCGCGTACGAGTGCTGGGGATGTTAGTATGGTTGATCATAAAAGTAAGTTTGTGTATGCAGTGCCTGTGAGAGATAAAAGGAGTGTGACTGTTGCGTGTGTGGTTGAGCAGTTGTTTTTTCCTATGTGTGTATGGAAGCCTAGAAGATGTCTGAGTGATAATGGGCCTGAATTTATAGGAGAAGTGTTTGAGCAAATGTTGAGAGAGAATGGTGTGGAGCATGTGAGAACAACTCCGTATGTACCGTCTTCAAATGGATTGGCTGAACGTACTATAAGAACCTTGTGTGAGATGTTGAGAATGATAAGTACGACAGTGAATGACTGGTATGTGTGTCTGGGGAGAGTGTTGTGGGTGTATAATTTGACTGTGCATAGTGCAACTGGAATGTCCCCATGTCAGTTTGTGATGAATTTTGAAAGGCGAGTGAAAGATAGGTTTCGTTTGAGTGAAAGTGAGCAGAGTGTATGGCGTGAGGCACATTAAAGGTTCCGTTCATTTGAATTAGGTGCGAAAGTATTGAAGGTAAAAGAAGTGAAGGGTAGGTTGAATGTGTCAAAGATGAGTCAGAAGTTTGATGGACCTTATAGAGTTGTGAGAGTTTGGGAAAATGGGGTGACGTATGTTTTCGAGAGTTTGAATGATGGTATGACTGAGAGAGTGCGGGCTCATCAGAGTCAGTTAAGGAGATGGAGAGAACCTCCTGACTACCTGGTGAGTCATCCAGTGTATAAATTGTGCAAAGAGAAGGATAAAATGCATGATGATGAGAAGGAATGTGGTAGTATGGATCTGTCTGGGAAAGAGCTTGTCTTGATCTCAAGGAGTAAAAAGCATACAAAGAAGAGTGAAAGGAAGAATGCAAGTATGAATGAAAGTAAGTCTGAGCAGTCTTTCTGGTATGGGGGATCTTGAAAGGAAGATTGAGTTTTTGCGTAAACAGGTGAGTGATTTGGCTGGTATAAGTAGACGAGTGAGTGAGCTGCCTGTACCTGATTTTTCTGGTTTTGGGAACAGTATGAATGATAGTGTGTTTAGGCGGAATGAACCTAGTATGGCTGATTTTTCGGGTTTTACGAATGGTAACAGTAGGGGTGAGTTTGATGTAATGAATGATGAAGTGGCTGATTTTTCATGTTTCTGGTGGGAACCAGTCGTAGGGGTTTCTGGTATGCCTTTTGAGAATACAGGGGATGTGAGTGACCTGTCTGTTTCGCAAGAATGTACCTTGAGTTGGATGAGAGCTGTGAGTGAGGAGCTGATGAATGGGGGTATGAAGAGTGAAGATTCTGAACGGAAGAGTATGAAAGAATTCTGTCGTGAGATGGGAGAACTGGTAATGAGGGCTAAGAGTATGGTTGATGAGATGATCAATAGTGACGATGAGACTGACAGGGCGACTGACAAACAACCCCGACCAATTGCTACGCGTAGCCAGGGACCAGTAGATGAGTGTAAATGGGTGCAGAAGGGTGCGATTGAGTATAAAAGGTACCGTGAGTAATGATTGAGAGTGTATTGTGAGTGACTGTGGTTGAATGGATTAAGGAAGGAGGGGTGTGGTGGAGCGAATGTGAGTGTGTATGAAGGGCCATTCTCCCACCCTCTTTTCCCAATACCCTCTCCCTCCTTCTGTAAGAATGTGTGTGTGTGAATAACTGGAATTTAAATTTTGTTTTGTTTTTAATTTTATTGATGTTTGTATTCTCTTTTCAGAGATTATATTTTGAAAGAATAGTTTTAAAGATAAATATTTAAAGAATTATTAATGCTGAAAATTGTTTGGATATACATTTAGAGGTAAGATAGTCGATAAATTTACTCGGGTAATGCCCACTTATTAGTTTCCCTTCCATGTATAAGTAAATGGATGATAAACAGAGGTTATATCTCTTCTACAGAGAGTGGAAGCTTGGACGGACTGCGAGAAGGGTTCTCTAGATGAGTGCTCCGCCCAACCCTGAGACAGAGGGCTTTCATACCTCGCTAGACACCTGAACTATCACACCCACATTGGCTGATGAGCCTGCCTCCTTTTGTCAGAGTGCCGCTGATCTTCAGGTTTACCGTAAAACCTTTGTACCTTGGGAGGGTAAGCAGGGGAAATGCACTCAACATTGTCTCTTGAAGGCAGACAGCTAACTGGGAATGGGAGGAGACAAGCCTCCACAGCGGCTCCTAAATTAGCCCAAAGTACTTGGCAAATCCAGTGAAAGAATATACACTTTGGACATGAAGAAGGTGACAGGGCCAAAATGGAAGAGAGCTCTCTAGAGACTACCATGGCTACAGTCCTACCAGAGGCTGTTAGTTGACAAATTCATTGAAAACATTAGAAAAAAATATGGTTAGAATGAAACTTCTTTTGGGGAGCCTAAGAACTTTTGGTAACCCATGTCAAGCTTGGGTGCCTTGTCACAAGAAGACTCCTAGTGGCAATCAATTGAACACTACCTAGCTTTGAGCAGTGGGGGTCTGTAAAGAATGTGATGTAAAGAGTGAAAATATTTGCAAGATATTTACCTTCAGTAGAGGTCATTCAATACACTTACAGGTAATAAGACCGGTAAATATGTAGACGAGCGGCCCGGCCAATAAGATGTACCATTTCATCCGTGTTCCAAAATGTTTCACGTTTTTGGAGTACATTTATAGGGGACGGCTTGCGGGGGAAAAAACACGATGCGTGGACCGCACTACGATGATCCTGAGTTTCATTAAATTGGGGGGGGTCTGGAGGAAACAGCCCCCCAGTATATAATCCTAATTTTTAGAATGTTCTGACCTTCTTCAGAGGTGAATGCTTTAACTACATCATGTCAGCGCTTTTAATCGTTTTGAGAATTATAATAGGGGTTGGGGGTGGGGTATGACATCAGAAATGACACGGGTGAACGATAATATTTACACAAAATAATTTTTTCCAGCCGGGACGCTCGTCTACATGTTTACCATAAGACCTAATCAGTTCTTCAGTCTATAGCTGCTTATTTTTTTCTTTTCTTTTTTTCGTGACAACCCTTTTGGTTTGTGGAGTGACATTTAACAAATTTGTATGAAAAGTTATACTGGTACAACTCAGGCAGGCAATGGTGCTGTGAGGGCAAAATGTTGATGTTGAGATGTAATCTGATATGACACTTGAAGGCATCTTGGGCAGGAAAAAGTGTGCCAAAACACCCTTGGTGGGTGGTACCACTAACATGAGAGATAGACCAATAGATACCTTCGTAGGGTAAATCTATCAACTCAGTGGATGCTCATGGTTGTTTTGATATTTGTTAGATGGGCATTTTATTTTGGGAGACCATCTTGTGACTGCCTACTAGGGCATAAGTCACCGAACACAACAGAGCCTAGTAAGAGGCTAAAATAAAATAATAATATGCTAAATAAAACAACAAAAGTAAACAACAACAATAACAATTAAAAAAAAACAGGAGGCAGCTCGGGCGTCGAGGGGATGCCCGCCGCAGGAACGTGAGACCTAAAAAAACAACAGCAACAAAAAAAACAGTTCGATAAGGTGGAGGACGCCAGCCTCCTTCAAAAAGTCTGCGAGTCAGTGTGCACAAATCTGTCCCGAGTACAAGAGACCCTGTTCGTCCCGGGAACGTGACAGGTAAAGTGCATGAAGATCGCCCAAGCATGGGACATTTAACGAGAATGTGACGAACTGTCTGGGGGACAACGCAGGCTTCACAATAAGGTGCAGGCAAGCGCTCCATCAAATGGCGGTGCGGCTCGCGAAGTTGTCCAATTCGGAGAAAGCACCTGAAGACAGACGACAGAAAGCGACCTGGAGCCTTTGCAGCATGGGAGGGGGGGGGGACATGGGAACAGTCGCGGCGCAATGACACGTAACTTTAAGTTCCCGCCGACTGTCTCCCATCTTCTTTGTCAATCAGCCCGGAGAGCTGCGCGTATTCCTGCCATGTAGTCAGTGTCAGGAAGAGCGAAACGCTGATCTGGTCGCAAGTCCTCGCGGACTCTTTCGCGCCCTCGTGGGCGCGCCTTTTCCCGGCATTTCCTACATGTCTAGGAGCTCAGAACAAGATAACCTCAAAATTCGCTCGGCTCGCCAAAATCGGGGTGGCACGGATATCGCGAACCAGGGGATGCGGAGATTCCAAAGCCCAGAGAGCAAGCACTCAGAGCGCTTTGTAAGTAGATATAAATCACAATCCGGTCTCCGAGCCAGGCACGTCGCGTTATCTCTCGTACCTAGCGGTGTATGGCAACCAGCTCGGCCGTGAAGAAAGATGCAGCGCCTGGCAGAGCCCCGCTGACTTTAGCAGAGGAGATTCAGCATGAAAACCGACCCCCTCTTAGGACTTGGAGCCATCCGTATACACTGGCATGGCTCCAGCGTGACAGGAAGTGTGTTCCAAAAAGGCCGAACGCAATAATCCATGCGCTGAACAAGTTTGAGAGCAGAGGAGTGGCAACAAATGGTCAAAGGTGGTACTCTCCAGGGCGGCGTCTTGGGCAAAACCAGGGGTGCCACCGGGCCGAGAGCTATACCTAACCTCTCGAAGGAGTTTCAAGGACCTAAAGCCGAAGGGCTTATGGTATGAATGGCGTCTCTCAGCGGCATAGGCACCGTCGAGCTGTTGGTGACTGAGATAGGCACCGGACTCGCGCGTAGAGGCGAGAAATGAGCTGCGCGCGGCGTAGATCGAGTGGCATCTCCCCGAAATCGACAAGTAGGCACTCAATGGATGAAGTGCGCAAGTCACCGGTCGCCAAGCGAAGGACGATGTGGTGGATGGAGTCCACCATCCGCAGCACACGCTCGGCTGTGGATGCATAAAACTCGCATCCGTAGTTAAGCTTCGAACAAACAAAGGATCGATAAAAAAGTAAGGCAGTAATCAGCGTCCAGGGCGCTGAATGTTACGGAACGAAGAATATCTATGGCGCGGGTACAAGAGACCCTAAGGCTGCGAATATGAGCCTCCCGGGTGAGGCATTGGTCAAATGCAAGAGCAAGGAAACGGTGAAAGTTCACCACTTCCAGGTGCACCCCATTTAAAAACTAGACTGGGTCAGAGTGGAGCCGTGAAAGGCGGCGTAAGTGCATACCTTAGTCTTGGTCAAGGAAAACCGAAGCCTGTGCACTTCGGTGTAACAACAGAAGCGGTTCAATGCCTGTTAGAATCGACGCTCCACAGTTGTCATCTGGGTCGCGCCGAAAGAATTCGAAATGTCGTCAACAGAGAGCGTAGCGAGAACATCTTCTGGCAGCACCAAGGTGATGCCGTTGATGTTCAGAGCATAGAGTGTGACACTGAGGACACTTCCTTGCAAGACACCCTCCTCCTGCTCCATTGGGCTGGAGAGAGATAAGCCCTACCCGTACGCGGAATCGAGGATCTCGCATAAATTCAGATATAAAGATTGGTCCCATTCCGTCGTCCCCATAGTGTGGAGGGTCTCTGTGATACTGTATAGCTATGCCGTATCATAGGTCTTCTCGAAAAACACTGTGGCGTAGTGCTGTCTACGAAGGAAGGCGTTGCAGCGTCCTTTTACAGTGGGTCAGACATCCGATGTGGAGTGGAACTTGCGGAAGCCGCACGGGGCCGTAGACAGATGGCCTCCGCTGTCCAGAAAAAAAACTAATCTAACATTTAGCAATTTCTCGATCAACTTGCACACGCAGAAGGTTAGAGGAATTGGGTGGAAACCGGCCGGAGTAGAGTAATCTCTCCCCGGTTTGCAAAAGGCGAGCACAATATCACTCGTCTGAACACGGCGATGAAGTTGCCGGAGAAGAACTTAACGGCCTTATCTAGCGATCTAAACTCCTCAACTGAGAGAGAGAAATCAGTCATTTCCTGAAATGCGGCAGCGGTCCAGAAAATGATATTTGAATTGGAAAGTGATCACTCCCATGGAGATCATCGACCACCCCCACCAAAATTCAATATGTGCATCCAGAGAGCACAAAGAGAGATCGAGGCAAGAAAATGAAGCGGTTCTCAGGCACTGATGCGTAAACTCATCCACATTTAGGACTTGACCCCCGGGATTAATCAAGTAGTCTCCCCAGAGGGGGTGTCTACCGTTAAGATCTCCGAGCAAGATAAAGGGGCTCAGCAACCATGCCACCCAGCGTCGAAGTCGGCTGACCGTGGAACATACGCGGCAATAACAGTATACCTATTATCCAGGTGCAGCTGCACAGCCTAGCCTGAAAAGAGGTATCTAAGGCAAAGAGAAGAACGGAGACAGGATGCCGAGTGTAAATCGCCCATTTCTTGCCCGGTCCCCATCAAGTGGTGGTGAGGTCTCAAAACTCTTATACCCGAGAACATTCCATTGAAGGAATATGCCCTATGGCCTAGCTTGGAGGAGATGCGGGAGACCTCTTCGAAGAGAAGACCCTCACAGGAATGGCCGTACGCTTCCTGGTGACGGAACTCCGGGCACTGTTGCCTTCAATGAATATCAGGAGAGGTTGGGCTCGCCATGCAAGTCTTTTCCTCCTCCCGCCTCCAAACCTAAGGCAGGCGGGAATCCCTCTTTTAGAGGATCCAGCGTTTCGGAATCACCCAGCCTACCACTGGGTGTGGGCGAAGGACCTGAATCTCCTTTAGTGCTATCCTCATTTCGGGGGCAACTTTAGGAACCACGGAAGAAGGCCTCACGACCAACTTCAGGGGTGTTACCTCCTGTGAGTCTAACGACTCGATGGAGGCGCGCTTTTTTGCCTTACTGGAAACGGTCAAGCTGAGGGAGGGACTGGGAACCCTCCCTCCGGGGCTGGGTGTGAACCCTTTATGCCGCCAGCTCTACTAGGGGAGCTTCCGGGGCGAGTAAAACCTGCATAAGTGTTCCGAATGGACGCAGAAACGATCATGCTCGTAGGACTTGAGGGGCCAGGAGCAGAGGGTGTCTTTCTTAACGTTGAGGCATAAGACATCCGGGGCAGAGCCGGGCACGCCAGGACCAAGTCCTTAGTCTCGTGAAATGATAGACGTTCCTGGGCCTAAACGGCCAGGATTTCCTTCTCAAGGAGATACACACAAATTGCTTCAAAGAAGCGGGGTGCGGCTGCCTGCAGTTGACACACTGGGCAACACATAACTTGGATTTGCCGTATGGGGCCTTAGAGCAACTTACACAGATTTCGGGTAACCCTGACTTTGCTCGGCTACAAGAGCGATTAGTATGGCCAAAGGGTGATAATAGTAGCACCTCCGCGGAAGTGGCACGAATACCTTCACGTGGTAGCGATACCAACCGGCACGGATCTATTCAGGCAGCTTGTCACAATCGAAAGTGACGAATAGTGTAGTGGTGGGTCACGAGGCTCCTACCTGTTTTCTCATCACACGAACGAATTTGTCTCTCTATAGTCGGCCAGATCTCTGATGATGTCATATATGGAGTAGTCCACGAGTTCCCTCGCATATACTACTCCTTTCACGAATTCATGGTAGAGCGCGGGTCACACTCACCGGCGTACCATCAAGTCCCCGAAGAGCACTAATATTGCCGACTTGGAGGGTTTCGGCACATTCGCCTCCGGATCTCTACCATTCTCGCTAGCAAAAACTCTCCTCTGACGGATCATTTTGCCCTTGGCTAACATGCTGCCATCAATGGAGCGAATAACGAGGAAGCGTTTGAAGCCAACGGGCTCGAAAAAGCCAAGTAAACTCTGAATGAGGGCCCTCGTCGTAATCGAGGCTCTGCTCTGCGCACTTTTGGTCTTAGTCTGGGACTCCCCACCCGGGGGAGCATCAGAGCCGTACGTGCTGATCTTGGTTAGGAAATTCCTTCAATAACTAGGTAAGCTCTCGGGCCAGTGGCGCCCCTGGTTCCGCCCAGGATGCCCCCTGGATGGTACCACCTTTGTCTATTTTTCGCCATGCCTCTGCTCCCAAAGGTTGTACAGTGCCGGGAGTATTGCGTTCGACCATTTTGGAGCACACCTCGTGCCACGCTGGAACCATGCCAGTATATACGGTTGGCTCCAAGTCCCAAAAGGGGGTTGGCTCCCACGCCGTATCCCCTCTGTTTGAGGTCAGCGGCACTCTGCCAGGTGCTGCGTCTGTTTTCACGGCCGAACTGGTGGCAATACACCACTCGGTACTGGAGATTACTCAACGTGCTGGTTCGGAGACCGGATTGTGATTTATAGCGACTCACAAAGCGCCCTGAGTGCTCTCGGGGCATTGAAATCTCCGCATCCCTTAGTTCGCTATATCCGTGACGCACGGTTTTGGCAAGCTGGGCGGATGTCGAGATTATCCTCTGCTGCTTTCCTAGACATGTAAGGAAATGAGCGGGCCGATGAGTGCGCCAAAGAGTCCGCGAAGACTTGGCGACCGGACCAAAGTTTCGCTCTTCCTCACACCGACTACATTTCAGGAATACGGGCTGCGTGGCAAAGTAGATGAGAGACGGTCGAGGGTAACTTAAAGTTGCGTGCCAATGCGCAGCGACTGTTCCCACGGACTTTCCTCCCAATGCCGCGAATGCTTCAGGTTGTTTTCTGTCGTCTCCGAATTAGACACACTCGCGGGATGCACCGCCATTTGATGGAGCGCTCGCCTGCGCCCTACTGTGAAGACTGCATTGTCCCCCAGACTGTTCTTCATATTCTTGTAGAATGTCCCAGTCTGGGTGATCTTCGCGCACGTTACCTGTCCTAGTACCGGGACGAGCGGGGTCGGTACCGCTTATCCCTTGTACTCAGAACGTGTTCTTGCACATTGACTTATGGACTTTATGACATTTTGGATGAGGCCGGCCTTCTCCCCTTTATTTAACTAGGTGGTTTTTTTTGTTTTCTTTGTAGGTTGCACGTCCCTGCTCCAGGAGGAGGCGGACCTCTCCCCGATACTGGAGCCTGCTTCCTGCTTGTTTCCTTTATTATTATTGTTGTAGTCGTTTTGTTTTGTTATTTATGTTGTTATTCTAAAGTAGCCTAGTACTAGGCTGCCGTAGTGAGTATGGCGATTTATGCCCAAGTAGGCAGTCGCCAGATGGGCTCCTAAAAACAACAACAAAAAAACATGATTATGGAGGAAAGATATCAAGGCCAGATGGAACACAAACATGCAGGTAAACTACTGTTGAATATTCAAAGAGACTGCGTAGTGTGTATACATCAAACACTTCAGATACTTTTCCAAGTGAAAATTTCTTCCATTAATGTATTGGTATGTGTACGATTGCTTGTGTTTTCTCCATTATATTAGAAAAATAACCTGTATTTATTTAGTACTAGGTGATGTTATCCATAGGTGGGCGTTATCGCGATAACTATATCGGGTTATCGGTTATCCGATTTTTTTTCGCGTTATCGATCCATCGGTATTGCCGATACTTTTGGTTCCAAACTAGCAATAATCGATAATTTCAGTTTTTGGTTCCAGTTTAGCACCGGGGCGAGCCGCGCGTGCCTTGGAGGCAGAAATAGGTAGGTCCCAGCTGGGAGGAGGATCCTCAAAACCTATGAGGAGATGAAGGAGAGCCTCACCAGGTAAAAAAACTAAGAAACAGTATTCAAATATTCTTACTATTGTATTATAAAATAACGCTATATATAGTCAATAATCAATATTGTATTATAATTTTAGATTTATCCATTTATCGGTTATCACCTTGCTGGGCGATAAATTTATCGCCTGTTATCGATTATTGGTTATCGCCGATAAGGTTATTGTTATCGATTTATCGATTATCGTGATAATTTTTTTCGTTATCGCGCCCACCTATGATGTTATCTTACAATGCATTTATCCTTTCAAATTCTGTTGACATTTTAAGTTATTGTTTGAAGCTATAACACTTAGGAAACTATCCTTACCGAGTAAATACATGCAGTACGTTGTAAAATAGGAATATGCTGTAGAATGAAAACCTGATGTGTTAAAAAAGAATGGATGCCATATTTGAAATCAGCACTTCAAAATGAATTAAAAACAACTACAAAACATAAGTCAGCAAAAGGTGTGTTAACCAGTGTTATGGGTAAAGTTATACAACTTGGGAAGTTTGATGTACCTACTTCGGATCCTCACGCTGGAAAATTATGGAAGCTTTGGTATAGAAATTTGTGCTACTTAGTTTCTACAATATCTGATCATTCTCCAGACAGTTTAGAAGTACTCTACTTGTACATTGGTCCTCATGTCTCGGATGTAATAGATAGCTGTACTGATTATTCGAAGGCTATCGAATTATGGCAAGGTACCTATATTAAGGCTCCCATTGAAATTCATGCCAGGCATTTGCATTCTACTCGAATTCAACTTACAGAAGAATCGATTGACCAGTACCCTTAAGCTCTCAATATTCTTGCTGTGGATTGCAACTTTCAGGATGTCACTGCTTCAATCTATCATGATGAGAGTATCAGGGATTCCTTCATACGAGAGATAAAATCTTCGAACATTCGTGCACGTCTCTTTGTGAATCAAAGGCTTACATTAACCGATGCTACTCAACTCGCTCGAGCATTAGAGCAAGCATTGCTGAGATCGAATCATACTTAGTTACTCCCGGTCATGTACCTCCTAGTGTGGCGGCTGTTCCTGGTACATCTATAACCTCTAGTAATGAAGAAGAATGGGAAGAAGTTAGCCTTCCACTTACGGCAGCTGTTTCAAAAAATATTTAAAAAATGAAACATTCATGCTACAATTGTGGTGGTCGTCGCCATCCTGAAGATGACCGAACACTTTGTCCAGCTCGCGATCCAATTTTTCGTAAATGTGGGAAGCTTGGGCATTTTGCAAAAGTTTGTAATCAAAATCCAAACGTCCTGTATCACTATCTTCTGCCACACTTACTTCCACCTGCGCTACCAGCGGCTTGCTGTTGTCTACTGTTCCTGTTCAATTGAACGGAGATCTTCAGTTACTTCAAGGTCTGATTGACAGTGGAAGTTCAGAGAATCTTATAAATGAGTCTGTAGTACAAACTATGCATCTCCCACTTCATGAAAGATCGTCTGTTGTTTCTATGGCATCTTCTTTCACAGTAAATCTTAAAGGTTACTGTATTTTCAACGTTTCGATGAATGGCCGCACTTATGAGAATGCAGGACAAACAGGTACTTCCAAACTCTTGTACTGATATTACTTTTGGCTTACCATTTTTAAGAGTGCATAAAAGCGTTATATCAACTTATAGGGGTACAGAGCCATCTTTAACTGTGTGTGGCTTGACTAAACTAAAGATTCCCCCACTCAAACTGTTTAGAAACTTATCCCCAGATTGCACTCCAATTGCTACCAAGTCTCGCTATTACAGCTCCAAGATGCTGATTTCATTGAAAATGAGGTTAAGCGTCTACTTCGTGAGGGGATTATTGAACATAGTAATTCTCCTTGGCGCGCACAAGTGGTAGTGTCATCAAACGTAAATAAGAAAAAACGAATGGCGGTTGACTTTTCTAGAACAATATATAAATACACCTCTCTGGACACTTACCCACTACCCAAGATTAAGGATATAGTTGCAAATATCGCTGAGAATCACTATTTCAGCGTTATTGATTTATCCAATGCATATCATCATATAGAAGTATGTTAAGAGGACCGACCTTACACTGCTTTTCAGGCTAGTAACAGTCTTTATCAATTCAGGCGCATACCTATGGGTGTTACGAATGGGGTTTCCGCCTTTCAACGCTTTATGAATCAGTTTATAACCGATAACAAACTATGTAACCCTTATGCCTATCTCGATCGACGACATAACAGTCTGCAGGAAAACGAAAGAACATAACAGCAATCTAAAGCGTTTCATGGAAGCTGCTTCTAAATACAATCTCCCCATGGATTCTGATAAATCTAAGTTTTCTCTAACCTGCATCAATATTTTCGGTTAACAAATTTCTGACGGCAATCTGAAACCTGATCCTGAACGAATGAGACCTTTGTTAGAATTACCTGTACTATCTAGCAAAAAATCCTTGCAGAGTTGTTCGGGGTTATTCGCATGCTATGCTAAGTGGATTCGCAACTATTCAGAGAAAGTATGGCCTCTTGTAGATTGCTGCAGGTTTCCTTTATCTCTTCAGGCTATTCAAGCATTTGAAACTTTAAAGAATGACATTGCCAAATCTCCAATGAAATTTATTGATGAAGACGCCCCCTTTTTCATAGAAACGGATGCATCAGATAATGGAATTGGTGCCATCTTATAACATTGCGGACGACCAGTGGCTTTCTTCTCACGCTCATTGAACCGATCAGAAAAGACACACCACATCGTTGAAAAGGAAGCGTATGTGGTGGTATAGAGCATACGTAAATGGAAGCCTTTTTTGGCTGGTAGACATTATGATGGAACAACTGATCAAAGAGCTGCGACATTCATGTTTGAAACCAATGTAAAAGGTAAAATCAAGAATTATAAGATCATGCGTTGGCGTATGGAATTATTTCCATTTTCCTCCCATATTCATCATCACCCGGGTCATGAAAATGTTGTTGCTGATACACTATCACAGTCGTATTGTAACATCACTTCGGATGTTATAAGTTTAAAATCGCTTCATGAGTCTCATTCATCCTGGAATCCAGCGAATGCCACATTATGTTCGTGTTAAAAATCTTCCTTACTCCATCGGTGAAATCCGCCATATTATTGCTAATTGTCAGGTATGTGGTAAATTTAAACCAGTTTCTTTAAACCAGAAAATACTTCTTTGATACGGGCGACTGCACCTTTCCAACGTCTTGTAATTGGTTTTAAGGAGCCGCTTCCAGTTTCCTCCTACTCGTCACGTTATCTCTTTACAATTGTTGATGAGTTTAGCTGATTTCCGTTTGCGTTTACATGCTGCGATATGTCATCCAAAGAAGTTATTGACTCTCGCAAATCTGTTTTAGTTATTTGGTCTACCCGTATATATCCATTTGGACTGCGGTTTGTTATTCATTTCCAAGGGAGTGAAAGAATTTTTACTGTCTTGGTGTAAACAGCAGCCACACCTCTCCATACAACCTCCGTGGAAGTAGCCAATGTCAGCGTAGTAATGACATTATTTGGAATACTGCGAGGTTGGCTATTGAATCTCCAGGTTTGCCATTAATGCATGGCAGGATGTATTATCTGATTCCTTACATGTCATATGTTCACTACTTTGTACCTCTACAAATACCACGCCACATGAACGACTTTTTGATTTTGAGAGACGTTCAGTTAGTGGTTCAGCCCTGCCTTCTTGGCTAATTGAACCTGGAGAAGTCCTCCTCAAACGATTTGGGAATCGCAGTAAATATGAACCAGCTGTGGACGTCTTTGATCTCATTTTCACACATGCTCGTGTGAAATCCCCTGATGGGAGAGAGAGAGCACTGCTGCTCTGCGTAATTTAGCTCCATGTCCTAGGAATATTCCACCTAATGATTCCGAATCACGAAATCCACGTGTCCTTTCCGTCCAGCTTCCCATTCCGGTTTTCCATCTACAACTACAAACTTTCCTCAAGCCAACGAGAAGATATTGGGATATGAGCAAGAAAAAATAAGCCAGACACAAAGATCATGTTCATGATCCTGATATCAGTGTGAGCAGTCAAGACAATCTGACAATAGAGTTGCTTAACCCTAGAAGATCTCTACGTGCTCATAAACCTGTACGTCGTTTAGATTTGTAATCTTGTCGATTTCTACTTTAAATTTCTTTATTTAGTGTATTGTATATTTTGCAATTTTTAAAAGCAATGAATTCTTTTTAGTGTGAGTGACTGTTATATGTTCCCCCTTACTCATTTATATTTGTTCATAATATTTTGTTTCGTTTCTTTTCTAGATGTATTATGAATATAGTTGATTAAACCCTATAAAAAAGTAAGTTTTTAATATACCTTACTACTCGGTTCTATTATTACAATAAAAGCTTGTAAGGTAGCTATGCTCATCACTACTCATGACTATCATAGCAACAGCCGCGACACGAAATGTAGCAGCATATCGCTATATACCGTCTTAAGGATAGAATATCGAGCCGAAAATCGCCTAAACTCGAATAAAGGTTTTAAATCAGCTACTAAATCCAGAAGGATGGTAGAGTAGCGGCACGAATGAACAACAGGATATAGACCTTTGCCGTCCAACCTTTCCGTTGATCTGGATATTCCCAGTGTAAGTGATACCGATGGTGGGAAATCAGGGGGCCATTTCTACTCTATTTGTGGGTAGCGGAGTGGTATCTGGCGACCCTTAACTTTTTACTCGCAACCAATGGCATGCGCAACATTTTCTTGTTATCCTTTTGATTACTTGTTTGGCACATGGCACCCAATAGTTACTACGGAAGATTATCCGTAGTTGATCAACCGTGGGGTATCCGTGGAAATGGTGGACATGGATAATAATAGTTCCATGAAGCGATGGTCTCCTACCAACAAAACTGGGAACCTAGTCTGGTAAGGTAGATTAGCGAAATCAATTATCCCGTTACACTGAATGATATCTGTTACGGGGAATGAACTTAGCTGGGGAACTGGTATCTAGTAGGCCTATGAACCATGAAAGAAAGTTTATTCCTCTTTACTCCGTATTTCTCCTTTTGGACTTCCGGTATCAAGTAATCCATCGCAGCATTGTATTCCTTTGTTGTGATGTTGTGACAGTAGGATCCTTAGGCGAAGACTTAGGAACAATCTTACCCTTCAGAAGGAAAAAGAACTTGAAAACAAGAATGGTGACCTTGATCACCGTTGACATGAACGGTGATATCAATTGGTGGTCTGTTGATATCAATTGGGGGTATCTGATATATAGAGGTTAACACGTAGGTGTTATCAGGAATGCGTACTGGTTCCACCCATAATTCCCGATTTAAAATTAATTCTGGCTCATTAATACCACATGGAATTTTTCATGCTTCTAGCTTTCATCCCCCCTGGTGACCAGATAACAGTAGTTGAGATGAGACTTTACATGAGGCAACTCATCGACATGAATCTATTCCAATTTCCCCCACCTTGTCTCACGAATCGTAGCAAAGCCATTGAAGAACAATTTGAATTGAAAATTTCACCTAAGACGGGATTTAGAGCTCTTTTTTTTAATTCCTGTAAAAGGCGAGCCGCTAAAGGAGCGGTAGTTAATTCGAATTTTAGAATGGCAATGGGTTTACCCACGATTTTTGCTTTAGCCATAACGAGGCAAACTTTATTGCCGAATACAGAGTAGACCACGGCCACATATGCCTAAGAAGTATAGTCCGCAAAACAATGCAACTATAGGTTACTCGAGGGTAAAACTAGC
This sequence comes from Ceratothoa steindachneri, assembly GCA_963969495.1. Taxonomy (NCBI): domain Eukaryota; kingdom Metazoa; phylum Arthropoda; class Malacostraca; order Isopoda; family Cymothoidae; genus Ceratothoa; species Ceratothoa steindachneri. Next base: position 13,521,447 of record OZ018332.1, read on the forward strand.
CTAGGAAATTATATATTCAGGCATTCCCTTAGTTGGGGTGTCATATGTTTCTATCGTAACTGGCTCTGCTCGTCTGAAACTTAGATCCTTCTATATCAGGGCTCCTTGGAGTTAACTATTCTATGTATCTTTGGTTCAATTCATCTTTAAAGATTTCGTCATAAGTGTTTCGTTGTGAGGGGTCTCTTTGTCTTAGTCGATTTGTCATATTACACAGCCTCGTTTTAACAATTACATAATTGTCGCATAAGTTAGATGTTTTTTTCCTATGGTAGGTACACCACAAACCTTCCGTCACGGAATTCGGTCGTCGATTTAAAATCAGCATACACATTTTGATCTTCAGACGCCATGTGCTGAGGGATAAACCTAAAGAATTGATTTCCATATAGTACTTTTATGATCCTTACGCGATATAGCATTTATGTCTCCAAGCTCATATAATTCATCCACGGTTGTTTTAAGTACGGCTACTCCATTGGAGATAAAATGTTTGAAAGTTGTTGTTTTTTTAAAGTAAGATCCAGGGGGCATGACCAAACTGTGGAATCGGGGTATGTAATTCCATTTTTCTCACTTATACATCAAATGAAATTAAAATAGGAGTCAGCCCCTATTAGGACAGAAATACCATTAATAATTTCATTCGTGGATGGATCGTCCAATTTTATATTTAATTCTGCAAGCCAATCTTGGCCTTTTTAAATTTTGGCATATGGATATGATTAGGTAAATTTTCAAAAAGTGTTTTAATTTAAATTGCATTTCGCCATATGATTTATGTACTTCCTTGTCCCCAAAACAACTTAGCCGTATTTTAATCTTGCAAATTACGGGCAAGCACAATGCTATGACCAATTCACTACTTATGTTTTCTGGGAACCTCGATCAAAAAGTGCTTTAACCTTCGTCTTTCCCTTCGAACCTACGACTTAAATCTGTACAACGGGAAATGCGAGACCGAGATAAGATTAGAAGTAAAAACCTTTGTTTCCTTTATGACTTAAGAATTAGCATGAGGAAAACACAGGCAAAAATGATGCCGATTATCGCATGCTAGACAATTTTGATATTTATGTGCCGAACGAAAACAATTTGTGCATAACCTGAGAAAATTAGCACATTTATATTTTTGTTCGAGTTTTGGGTAGTTCAATTTGCATAGCGCAAATTGAGGGGGCACTCGAGTGATCTAGAGAATTTACATTCAGAAAAAAAATCCATTTTAAATTCGAGTTTACTCTGGGAGGGCTCTTGACTTATTTGAAAGGCATACACAAACAGTGACGGGTCAAGGTACCGGCAACTCAAACAGTCGGCCTAGTAGGCCGACATTTGTCCTAGCGACTGCCTCTACTCTTTTGATTCAACAGTTGTATTTCCATTTCTAAAACGTTACGGAACTCGTCCAAATCTCAATAGCGGGATTTAACGGTTATTATTGCGTCAATATTGTAGATAGCTCTGATCATAATAAACATCAAAACCTATATTACGTTATTCAAGGGAATGAAGTTAAATGCTAACGGGAAGTCTGAATTCTGCAGACAATTTTTTTTAGGCCTAAACGTGGGCGACGTTGGGGAAATACGTGAATCAAAAACAAAGAGTTAAAAAAATATATATTGTTGAATAAAGTTAAATTATTTAAAGGTGAATTTATACAGTAGTAGTTTGATTGGATTGAATTTTACGCGTGTGAATTAAATTTGCACGAGTTAACGAGAATGGATTTACAATTGATAAATATGAAATATTAAATAGATTATAAATTGGGAAATTGATTGACACTTAATAATTGATTTAGATGATAAATAGTAATCGGTTGATTGCAATTAAATTGGTAATTCGATTGGTAATTATTAAATAGATTATAAAGGGTGTTCCATTAAGACGGATCGAAGTTAGCAGTAAATAAAACAATGTTATTGGTGAAAAATTATTGATTTCACTATTGGATCATTTTAGTTGAGTCATGGCAATTATGTCTGAAAAGAAATCACCTAAATGTCCGCCAAGGCTTCGGCGGCACACCTCCACTCGATAGTCAAAATTTTTGATGACGTCTCTGCATAGTTGTTGCTCGATCTCACCAATATGCCTTATTATCTCATCCTTCAGCTGTTGAATTGTTGTTGACTTGTTAGCATGTTGGCATAGACTTTACTTTTGAGATGACCCCAAAGGAAGAAATCTAAAGGCGTCAAGTCACACGATCGTGGTGGCCAATTGACCTCGCCGTTTCGAGAGATGATTCAACCTGGGAACTTCTCATTCAATAAAGCCGTTGTTGCATTAGCTGTGTGGCATGTGGTGCCATACTGTTGAAAGCACAAATCTTCGACATCCATAGAATTCAATTCAGGTCATAAAAAGTTGATTATCATGGCACGGTATCACTCGCCTGGCACCGTAACAGAATTCAAGGCATCATTTTCGAAGAAATACTGCCCAATGATTTGCTAGCAAAGAATGCACACCAAACAGTGACCTTTTGTGGATGCAGTGGCTTTTCAACAATCTTCCTTGGATTTTCATCAGCCTAAATGCCACAATTCTGCTTATTAACGAATCCACCAAGATAAAAATGGGCTTCATCACTAAAGATGATTTTTTTGCGAAAAATCATCATCGGCTTGTCTTTGCTCATGCACCCAATTGACGAATGTACGGTGCTTCAAATGGTCAGCAGTCTTCAGTTCTTGTGTCAATTGAATTTTGTAAGCGTGTAGAGACAAATCTTTTGTCAAAATTCGATGTAACGTTGTTGTGGAAAGGTTTAATTCCTGCGCGCGATGACGAATAGAGGTGTCTGGATATTCGGCCACATTTCGCCCACTGCAGCAATGTTTTCAGCTGAACGGCGTAAACGAGCATGCAATGGCGTTTTCATATCTGCCACCGACCCCGTTTGTTTGAATTTACGAACAATTTTCCCAATTGCACTCTCGGTTGGTTTATTATGTTGACCAGAAAAATCGCGAAGTGCCCGAAATGCGTTTCTATTTGAACGTCCATTTTCGTAATAGGCTTCGATAATTTTAACACGTTGTTGGATTGTTAACCTTTCCATGGTTGAAACTGCCAATGACTGAAGTTGTTAAATCTGAAAGAAAAAGAAAAAAACATTAGACGCTTAAACTTAACTCAAATAAAATCGTTTCAAGTTATTGGAACACCCGCTAGTTTAAATTGTTTTATGAAATGATAAATAGATTATATTTGATAGATAGATTGTTAAATAGATTATAACGGAGTTGGGAGGGTCTGTAAATGAAAAATGAATCACGCATTAATTCGGGATTCTTTTAGGAGATATTTAGATAAAAAATTACAATCCAATTTACAGACCTAATTCACCGATGAGGAGTCCGAATGAACCTCATGTTAATTTTAAGACGCTCGGGAGTAACAACTCTCCCGATTTATGTTAGGGTGACTAACCCTTCTTGAATATATATATATATATATATATATATATATATATATATATATATATATATATATATATATATATATATATATATATATATAATATATAATATATATTTTATATATATATATATATATATATATATATATATATATATATATATATATATATATATATATATATATATATATATATATATACACAGTTAGAAATAAGTATTTACACTTGTAGGAGTATAGACCACTACACTCCCATTAAGCTACCCGTGTGTTTGTTTGTTTTTTACGATGGGTAAAATTGGAGAACATCGAGACATGTGGTGCGGTTACTATGGAGCAAAAATTGACAAACGATAGTTCCGAACATCGGGCCTCACCAGAGGAGGTGTATTCAAAGAACCTTTCTGAAACTCCCCTCAAAAGGATTTATCAATCGACTACTTTATTAGGTTCAAATATTAAATAAAAGTATGAAATAGATTATTTCTATAGGACTGACGATAATGTATGAAATTGAAGATCTTGCAGTTCCTCTACTAACTGGATTTCTAGGTTTGTGAAACCAACATTATGTCACTAATACATGTTGACATAAGGAAACCGTTCTTATAAATTTCAAGCGTTTTCTCGCTAGATAGCAGTTTTTAACTAATGAGTAAAATTCGAGACAATTGAGGGGCGTTAGTATGAAGCAAAAATTGCCAACCGACACTGCTTCAAGTCTTGGGGCCGAACATCTTGACCTACCACGAGAGGTTTATTCAACCAACCTTTCTAACATACTCAAAGAGGAATTTACTATTCAAATCTTATAGTCTACGTCGTTTTATTGTCACAGAACATGGAGACCTTGCTTATTGATTTCATCGTTGCCTTGGCTAAATACTTTTTAACGGATGAGTAAAATTCGACAAACTCGAAAAAAGTTGTTCGGTTAATATAAATCCAAAATGGACAGCCGGCACTACTTAAAGTCCTAGGATCTGAACGGACATCATGCCTCTAGGGGGAAGGTGTATTCAAAGAACATTTATAAGACTCATCATTAAAATGAGTCTATCAGTCGATTCTTATAGTCTACCTAATTTTACTATCAGAGAACATGGAAACCATTCGTATTGATTTCCATCGTTGTATTCGCTAAATACCTTTTTTAAATGTGTAGCGGTCTATAGCCCTACAAGTGTAAATATTTATTTCTAACTGTATACACATATATAGATAATTTCAAAAAGGGTTGGTAACCCTGACCTAATTCGTGAGATTGTTACTCCCGCTCTCCAGAGCGTCTTAAAATCAAACCTATGAGGTTCATTCGCATTGCTGTCCTCGTCTCGGTGAATCAAGTATGTAATATTGGAATTGTAATTTTTAGCAAAATTTGCCCCAAAAGAACCTCGAATTAATGCGTGATTCTTTTATTATTTACAGACCTTTAGAAACTCCGTTGTAATCTATTTGTACATATAATCTATTTATCACCACAATAATCTATTTAATAATTACCAAGCAAATTACCAATTACCTTTTATAAATTATCAATCTATTTAACCAGTTAATAATTACCACCATTTAACATTTACCAATTTGTAATCTATTTATCCAATATAATCTATTTAACCAATTAATAATTACCAAACAAATTACCAATTACTTTTTATGAATTATCAATCTATTTACCAAACTACTGTATTTACAAATTACTATATATCAAATATCTATTAGCCAATTACTATTAAATATCTATATGAATTATTAATTGTCAATCAATTTCCTAATTTATAATCTCCTTAATATTTCATATTTATCAATTGTAAATCCATTCTCATTAACTCATGCAAAATTTAATTCACACGCGTAACTCGTAACTCTTTGCTTTTAATACTTTTTCCTCAACGACACCGAGCTTTAGGCCCAACGAAATTCGTCTGCAGAAATTTAGACTTCGCGTAGCAATTGACTTCCCTAGAATAACAAAATATAGGTTTTTAGGTTTATTGTGACCTGAGCTATCTAGTGTATTGGCTCAATAATCACCTAAACACCTATAACTGATTGGTAAAAATCGAGAGAACTGGTTTAGTTATTCTAAATTAAAAAAAGGCCAACTGACACAGCTTCAATCCTGGAGACCGTCATCGGGACTTGCCGGGGAGGTGAATTTAAAGAGCTTTTCTAAAACTCCTAAAATGAGTTATCAATCGATTTTTGTAGTCTTCCTCGTCCTTATTGATTTTCTTCGTTGTCTTCCCTAATATCTTTTTTTTAACGGATGGATAACATTCGAGAAGCTCGAGACAATGTTAAAATTGACAACATACCTTGCTCCAAACTATGGAGGAAGAATATCGTGCCTCATCAAGGGAGCTGTATTCAAGGAAGCTTTCTAACACTCCCACCAAAAGGAGAATATCAAATCCTTTCGTATTGTCTACTCGTTTTTCTACGACATATTTTTTTTTTTTGAGGGGCTATCTGGCAACTGCCCACTTAGGCATAAGTCGCCGCAATCAAACAGCCAAGCTCTAGGCTACTTTAAAATAAAAATATGAGAACAAAACAACGATAAAAAACGAAGATGACATTAGGAAGCAAGCTCCGGCGTCGGGGGGAGGTCACCCTCCCTCCGGCGCAGGAGCGTACGACCTACAAAGAAAACAACACGAACAAAAAAAACAAAAACTAAACAAAAAAACTGGTTAAATAAAAGGGAGAAGGCCGGCCTCCAAAAGTCTAGAAGTCCACCAGTCAAAGTGCACACACTCGTCCCGAGTACAAGGGACAGGCAGTAGTGACCCCGCCCATCCCGGTACCGGGACAGGTAACGTGGGCGAAGATCATCCAGACTGGGACATTCAACAAGAATGTGCCAGACAGTCTGGGGGACGGCGCAGTCGTCACAATAGGGCGCAGGCGACACAGCTATACTCGATGCAGCCTAAAACTAGGCTATATGAAAAAAATAGCAAATAACAACGATAAAAAAGGACAAAGGCTAAAAAAAAATAAAAAACAAAGCAAACAGACAAGGAAGCACGCTCCGGCGTTGGTGAAAGGCACGCCTCCAAAAAGTCGTATAGTCCACAGGTATGTGTGCACAAACCAGTCCCGAGTAAATGGACAGGCGGTAGCGATCCCGCTCGTTCCGGTGCTGGGGCAGGTAACTTGCGCGATCATTCAGAATGGGACATTCAATAAGAATGTGCCGAACAGTCTGGGGAACAACGTAGTCGTAAAAATAAGGTGCAGGCAAGTGTTCCATCAAGTGTCGATCCGTCCCAAGAGTTTGTCCAATTTGGAGACGAAAGAAAGCAACCTGAAGCCGTCACGATATTGGGGGTTAGGTTCATGAGTTGTCGCACGTAACTTAAGTTTCCTTTAACCGTCTCCCATCATCTGTGCCAAGACGCCAGGAGGGTAGCCCGTATTCCTGCCATGTAATCGGTGTGAGGAAGAGTGAAATGCTAGTCTGGTTGCCCAATTCTCGCGGATTTTTTGGCGCTCTCATTCCCCGAATTTCCTACATGTCCAGGAACCTAGCAGAAAATACTCTCTACATCTGCCATACTCACCAGAACTGTGGCACCACAGATATCGCGACCAAGGGGATGCAGAGATTCTAATGCCTCTAGAGCACGCAAGGAGCGTTGTGAGTCGCTATAAATCGCAAGCCTCTCTCCGAACGGGGCACGTCACGTTATATCCCATACCGAGCGATGTATTGCACCAGCTCAGGAGTAAAGACATACGCAGCGCCTGGCAGAGCACCGCGGACTTCAAACAGAGGAGATACGGCATGGAAACCGACCCCCTCTTGGGTCTTGGATCCATCCAGTTTACACTGGCACGGTTCCAGCTTGACACGAAGTTTTGTCCAATAAGGCCGAACGCAATACTACTGGCGCTGTACAAGCTTTAGGAGCAGAGTCTGCAGGGTGGCAGCCTGGGTTGAACCAGGGACGCCACCTGCCCCATAGCTCTATATAGCTCTCGAAGGAGTTTCATAGCCCTAAACCCTTTGGTATGATGACTAGTGTCTCTCCAAGGCATAGGCACCGTCGAGATCAGCTGCGGATGCAGTGAGAGCTGTTGGCGACTGAGGGAGGGGCCGTGCTCGCGGGCACAGGCGAATAATGCACTTTTCACAGCGCAGAGCGAATGGCATCTCTCCACATCGACAAGAAGGCTTTCAAGGATGGGGGGGGGGGGAGGGGGAAAGCACCGGTGACCAGGTGAAGGCCGGTGTGGTGGATCGAGTCTACCTTCCGCAATACACGTTCGGCTGCAGATGCATAAAACTCGCATCCCTAGTCGAGCTTAGAACGAACAAAGGATCGATAAAAAAAGTAGAGCAGTAACCCTTTCAGCGACCCAGGCACTGAACGACACAGAGCGAAGAATATACATGGAGCGGGTACAAGAGACCCTAAGGCAGCGAATATGAGCCTCCCAGGTGAAGTGTCGGTCAAATACAAGACCAAGGAAACGGTTCGAGTCCACAACTTCCAGAAGCATCGCATTTTGAGACAAATCCGGGTCAGAGTAGAGCCGTGGATGGCGGCAGAAGTGCACCACCTTAAGTAGTCTTGGCCAAGGAAAACCGAAGCCTGTGTGCTTCAGCATAGCGAGAGACGCAGTTCAAGGTCTGTTGGAGTCGACGATCCAGAGTTGGCATCTGAGCGGCGGCAAAGGAGATCGAAACGTCGTCCACGTAGAGCGTAGCGAAAACATCTCCGGCAGCACCGATGTGATGCCGTTTATGGTCAGGGCAGTTTATTGAGGAATACCCTCTTCCTGCTCCATTGGGCCGGAGCAGGATTCCCACCCGTACAGGGAATCGACCCTCTCGCAAACATTCAGATATGAAGATTGGGATGCGTCCCCCCACCACCATCATGTGGAGAGTCTCCATTATACCGTATCGCCACGCGGTATCATAGGCCTTCTCCAAATCTAAAAAGACCATGGCCTAGTGCTGTCTACGAAGGAAGTCCTCGCAGACGGTATTTTCAGAAGACATATGGCCTCCGCTGTCCATAAAAACTAAGATAACGTTTACCAATTTCTCCATCAACCTGCCCACGCAGGAGGTTAGATCTGATCAACAGGCCTGGGTAGAGTGACGTCTCCCAAGCTTACGAAAAGCGAGCACAGTAGCGATTAGCCAGGAGTCTGGGAGGATCCCCTATACCCAGATCCTGTTGATCAGACCTAACAGAAAGGCCATGCTTCGCTGACCCAGGTGTCAAAGCAACGGGTACAGGACATCGTCTGGACCAGCACGGTGTCCGTTCACGAAGAGAGAGCGGAACGTAACTCACCCAGAGTAAACCTATTGTTGAAGGGTTCTTTCCCTATGGATGTAAAGTCCTGTTGGCGGCCTTCTGCGAGCTCACGACGCGCATTGAATACTAGGGGAGCAGCATCCCGGCTAGAGAATGTGAAGAAAACAGGCGCGAATGATTTCGCCCTGGACGCTGGGTCCGGGTTGCGATCACATTCTCTTGGAGACCGGGAAGGGGGTTCTGCGAGAACTTGCCCTGAATCCTTTTAAATCTCCTTGACACTTATGCTAGAGATGTCTTTCCCGTTAAGTGAAGACACGTATGCCCGCCGAGAAAAGCGACGGGCGTGCTTCGAAATAAACCGGAACCTAGCCCTAGCTCAACGAAATTCACCGACAGTAAAGTTGTTCAGACGACGCTTATAGCGCATCTAGGCGTAACTTCAGGGGTGTTGCCTCCTGTGAGTGTAACGACTCAATGGAGGCGTGCGGCCGTTTGGCATTACGAGAATTGGTCACGCTGGGGGAAGGAAGTGGTAGCCCTGGTTTTGGGCGGGGCTAGATGAGAACCCTTTGTGTCGCCAGCTTTACCAGGGGAGCGCCTGGAGTTGGTAGAACCCGCAGAAGGGTTCTGAATGAGCGCGGAAACGACTGTGCACGTAGGCTTGGCGTGCCAGAACCAAGTCCTTAGCTTCGCAATTCTGGGCCTGAACGGCCAGGATTTCCTTCTCAAGGAGATACGCACCACATTGCATCTAAGAAGCAGGGTGCGGCTTCCCGCAATTGACACACGTGGAAACAAACGATTTGGACTTACCGTGTATGGCCTTGGAGCAACTTACACATACTTCGGGAAACCCGGACGTTGCACGTCTACATGAACGATTCATATTGCCGAAGCGGTAGAATTAGTAGCATCTTCGCGGTACTGGCACGAATGCATTCACGAGGTAGCTATACCAACCGGCACGAAGAGAATCAGGGAGCTTGTCACAGTCGAAAGTGACGAAGAATGTAGGGATGGGACTCGACGCCCCTCCCTGTTTTCTTATCACACCTTCGACCTTGACCGCTGCATGATCGGCCAGCTCTAAGGTGATGTCATCTATGGGGTAGTCCACTAGTTGCCTCGCAAAAACCACTCCTTTCACGAAGTTCATGGTAGAGTTCAGCGTGCCATAAAGTGTCCACAGGGCACTAAATATGGCCGCCTCGGACATATTCGGCGCATTCACCAAAAGGCTACAGTCTGAAAAACGGGTCACCTTCGGCTCTCTACCAATCACACTAGCTAGAGCTCTATGATTGATCATGTTACCCTTAGCCAACATGCAGCCATCAATGGATCGAATAACAAGGAAGCATTTGAAGCTAGCGTACTTGAAAACGCCAGGTAGCCTCTGAATGAGGGGGCTGACGTAATTGAGGCTCCGCTCTTCACACTTTTGGTCTTGGTCAGGAACTCCCCCTGGGGAGCAGGGGGCCCGGACGTGCCAATCTTAGCTTGGTCGATTGCCGTAAACGGCAGCGGACCCGTCCGCTTCCGAGGCTCCCGCGGAGGGAGAGGGGCCCTTAGTGTTTTTTTATTCTTGTTCCTGTCTTTTCTTTTTAGGGTAGGCGGGCGGGGAATGGACCCGCTTGTTGCCTCCGACTGCAGGAGCCCCTAGGCCAGATGCACCGGCCTCAGCAAGATCCTTCTCCTGGCAGCCATTCGGCATGGCGGTTCCACCTAAGTCCCGGCTTAAAATCTATAGATATTGAAAGGAAAAAGAAAAGGGGGTTGTGAGGAAGGTGTAGGTCTGGGTGAAGCAGGTTGTTAAAAATCCACCACCTCAGGCCGGAGCCTAGGGGTGAGGAAACGTTCTCCCGCCCCACCTCAGCCCCGATCAGGGATAGGTGGGTGAGGAATCTGGTCGACGTCTACCCTGTGAAATTAGACGCCGATCAGTGCAAGTTGTGGGAGAGGTTGTAGGGAAAGTGAGGAAGTAGGGTAAAAACACAGGCTGTCAGAAAGGAAAAGAGGCTAAGCTGGGGCCGGATGGGGACCCAGGAAGGAAAATCGCCGTGCACCTTACGAGGCGTGGAGAAAAGGGGACAATGATGGGTTTCTCCTTGGGCATGGCCAGGCGAAAGCGGTGGAGATGCCCAACCTTCTCTGACCTTCATAAAAGAACAATTAAGAAACAATCAACCGTCAGCGGTCCGATAAATGATATTTGAATTGGAAAGTGATCACTACCATGCAGTTCATAAACCACCTCCCACCCTAATCAGGCTGTGCATCCGGAGAGCACAGGGATAGATCCAGCAAGAAAAATGAAAAGATTCTCGGCCAGTGATGCGTAAACTTATCCATATTTAGGACACCTATGTCCAGCTCGTCGATCAGTTTGGCAAGTTATTAATCGAGTCGTCTCCCTAGATGTGTTATTTACCGTTCAAATCCACGAGCAGTAGAAAGGGCTTTGGTAACCGTGCCACAAGGCGGAATGTAAGCAGAAATAATAGTATACCTCCTATCCAGGTGTATCTGCACTGCTATTCCCTGAAAGGAAGTATTTAAAGCAAAGAAAAGAACGAAGACATCATGCCTGGTATAAAGCACGCATCCTTCTGCCCTGCCCTTATCCTGTGGTGATGGGGTCGCAAAACTTTTATTAACCGGGAGGGTGGGCAGGGGGCATGCACCCAGCATGGCCTCATGCAAAAAAATAGTTAACGGGGAACGGGAGGAGACGAGCTTCTGCAGCCTCTCCCATTTGGTCCGGAGTCCGCGGCAATTTCAATGAAAGAATATGCCCTCCAGGCCTAACTCAGAGGATATGCGGGGGCCCTCTTCGAAGAGAAGAACCTCACGGGAATGGCAGTACGCTTCCAGAAGGCAGAACTAAGGACGCTGCTAGCGGAACAAGGCGCTGTCGTCTTCAATGACTTATTGGGCAGATTTGGCTCGCTATGCGAGTCTTTTAATCCCTTCCCCTCAAAACCTTTGTCCTCCGAGATACCAAGTCCAGCTTTGGGTGAGGGGTAGGAGCCGAAGCTTCTCATGTGCTGTCGGCATTGCGGGGGGGCAGCGTTAGGAACTCCGGAAGGCGGCCTTACGAATACCTTTAGGGGTGTTGCCTCCTGTAAGTCTAACGACTTGTTGGAGGAAGCGCCGCCGTTTCACCTTACGGGAAACGGTTACGCTGCGGAAGGGGGAGCCCTAGTTTTAGCCAAGGCTGTAAGTGCACCCTTTATGCCGCCAACTCTACCAGGGCAGCGCTCGGGCGAAAACGACCGTGCTCGTAGGCCTGGATGGGTCAGGAGCAGAGAGTGCTTTTTTAAATTTAAGGCATAAGACGTTCCAGGCATCACCGGGCGCAACAGGACCAAATCCTTAGCCTCGCGAAATGAGATGATCCATAGCTTGAACGGCCAGGATTTCGTTCTCCAGGAGATACCCGCCACATTGCTTCGAAGATGCGGGTGGCGGCTCTCCGCAATTGACACACTTGGCATACACGATAGGGAATTATCGTGTATGGACTTGGAGCAACTTACACAAACTACGAGTAAACCTGACTTTACACATCTACACAAGCGATCTCAGTAGTAACTCATCTGCGGTAGTGGTACTAATGCTTTCACGCGGTAGCTATACCAAGTCGCATGCACCGACTCAGGGAACCTGTCATTACATGTTCGACCGTAACCACTCCGTGGTCGGCCAGCTCCAAGGTGATGTTTTTTATTAAGTAGTCCATGAGTTTCCTCTCATAAACCACAACTCTTTTGGTGAGGTTCATGAAAGAGTGCACCGTCATACTTACCGGTGAGCCATTAAGTGCCCGAAGGACACTAATCATGTCCTCCTCGGAAGGGTCCGACGCATTCGCCAGACTCTAGTTCAAGAAACAAGTCACTTTCGGTTCTCTACCAATCATATTAGCTAATACTCTCCTCTAATTGATTATGTTGCCTTCAACCAACAAACTGTCATTTATGGAGAGACTGCGCTAGGTAGTCTCTCTATGAGGGGCCCCAACATGATCAAGGCTCCGCTGAGCGCACTTGCCATTTTGGTCTTTCTCTGGGCCTCCACAAACGAAGCTGCCTCGTGGCTGGACATCTTGCCTTGGTCACCTTGCCAAAACGCCATGAACCCTGCCTTCATCGGAGCCCCCTCGGAGGAAGAGGGACTTAAAGTCTTATTGTTCTTTTTGGATAGGATGAGGGGGAGTGAACCCTCTCCTCTCCAGCCCCGGAAGGCGCACCTAGGCCAGACGTACCAGCCTCAGCAAAATCCTTATCCGAAATGGAGGAGCTCTCTCAAGAAGCACCAGTCTGGGAGGAGATTCCTCCTGTCCTTGTCAGTCCTCGGGAGCCTAGAGGATGGTAGTAGGCACTGCCCGACGGGCCCTGCTACCCATTGTTCCTATATGGGGGTTGGCCCTAACGAGCCGTTGGGAGAGGTCAGTTTTGGACGCCTGCATGCTCTCTTTGCAGTCCCCTGTGATACGAAAGGGGTTGACTTCCACTGTTACTAAGATAGAGGCGCACAAGGGCGGCTGAAAAGAAGGGGTAAGGGGTAAACACCAAAATCCTTCAATAAAGGAGAGGGAGGAGCCCCCTCCCCACTGTAAGAAGTTTGCAGGGGCCCGAATGCGACTCCAAAGATGGCAAAGGGAAAGCTCCTTTGCACCATGGGGAAGGTGGGAGGGAAGCTCCAGCACTGGTCAATGCTATTCCTTGGAATTTTCCTCGTCCTCGTAGGCAGCTATGGGAGACGAGGCCGCGCTTGGATGCGGATCTCCATGCGCCTTCAGTCACCAACCATTCCTCTTTATTGTAGCAATGGTAGGTGAAAAAAAAAAACAAAGTGGATGGAAAGTTGATTCTATGACATCCCAATGCCTTGGGAGGCTAAGAAAAAAGTTTCCATAGGATTAGAAAATTAAAAAAAATGTGATCATTTACACATACTCGGCCTACGGGTTTGAGCTAAGATGGACCTTGACAACTTAGCCTGCCATTCAGGAAAAATGGCCTTGAGCTTTACTATAAAGGATGTGTATTGGAAGATAGTGAGCAGAGTCCACGACCCAATACACCTCGTGCATAATACTTTCCTTAGCCGGTGAGCTTTCGACTCTCACAGCAAGTGTATACCTTACGGTATACACTAACAATCGACTAACGACCCATAAGAATACACAAGTGCGCCGGGCAACCAGAGCCTCTATGGATAGAAGAGCAAGTTTGGAAGGGGGTATGCGGGTATGTAAGAGAGAGAGAAGTAGAGATAGGCGAGTTCACTAACAAGTAGGGTGGGCGGTCATCTATTATTATTATACCCTCATGCTAGGTGATCCCAGGATGGCATGTAGTCCACAAAGGCATCATGGCTACGGGACCGAAGTAGATCTAGGTGAGAACAGTTCCTAATGGTACGAAGTGCGGGTACAGAAAAAATTGAGGAGAAGGCCTAATAATAATAAAGGTAAAGTACCGCTGAATGGGCCCCGAGGGAGAAGCGCACCAAAAACTTTCTCAGGACCCATCAGTGTGTTCATGTCAATCCAGTGACAGGGCCTCCCTAACTTGTACTTAGGTCGGGAGGATGTGCGGCTCCTGGGGTATGGTGGGACGTTGTCAAGGGAGCCCCTTCCCCTGGGGAAGGGGTACAAGATGGGTAAATTGAGAGTTTGGGAGGATGGTCTCCATATCTAAAAGGAAAGTGCAGTGCTTCCGCCGGTAATGGGGTTGATGAAGAGGGATGCAGCTGGGTTCGAGTAAACCGTTGGGTAGCGGAGCTGTAGGTTCTTCGGAACTAAAGTTATCCTTAAGTACCTAAAAGGACTTAGTAAGGTGCAGGGGGGGTGAGGGGAGATAGATCGGCGAGCATAGTTTGTGGCGCGAGATGGATTGGTCGGGGCCGGGCTGGAGAGTAGTTTGGCATAAGAGCCAATAGAGCCGTGACAGGCACGTACCTGCTCTCGATCACTGATGATAGCAGAGTACCAGAGGGATTGCGGCTCCGATCGAATTTGTATGTCGGACAGTGGCGTGAAGAGGGTCTGTTTACCCCAGAGCAATTCGAGCGGTTGGGTTTTGCTCAGCAAAGGAGGATTGGACGCAGTGCCATAGTTCGAGCACCGAGACATCACTACCGGTTAGGTAGAGTTAAGGTGCAGAACATGTTGCATTTAAAGCAACGGGTAGGGGTGTCACGTATGGGCGAACAACCAAATGTACAGCTCAGAGGGTCACCTATTCCTCAGTAAGTGTAGGCGGGTGGAACCAATGTTCTGAAGGTGAGTATCAGCCCGGTGGTGGGCACTTTTGTATTGTCGACCTTCTGTTGGAAGCGGCGGAGCTTCGTGACCCCATGAGGCGAGATATATCACGAAGCCCTTCGGTACAAATGGTAACTTGGTAAGCAGGGGTGCTGGGTCATGGAGACTACACAACATTAATAGAGTGGGATGTTGAGGGAGAGTAAAGGAACGGCGAAGGAAGGGGGGGGGGATATTTTTTAATTATTAATAATATAACCATTTTAACTACTGTTAGTCTCGCCAGACTTTAAGACAGCGTGGTATGAAATGTACTGGGCTACAAATGTGGTAACAACTGTGTACAAGTTAAAAAAAATAAGGTTTTAGTTCAAAAGTTCTGGAGATAAAATATAACTAAGACGGTGTTCGTGGAGTTTGTCAGGATAAGAGGCAGAACGCAATGCTGTAAATCTTGCACAATCCACTAAGAGGTGCTTAATGGTCAAGGTGAGGCATCGTCTGGGCCGACACCAGCCATTAGATGTCCGTGGGTGAGTAGCAAGTGTCCAATTCTAAGTCAACATAGGGCGATCTCAAGGTAGCGTTGTGTTTGGAATCGGGATCGCCAAGGATAAACAGTTTAATTTCACTATCATTGTGGTTTCCACGAAGGCAGATATGGTTTCTACATCTGGTTCTTTGATGTACAAGACAACAACGTGACTGGGTACTAAGCCAGAATTTCTGGTCAACCACAGGGTGGCTACTTGTTTGGTGATTTTGAATTCAAGGACTCTTTAAAAAATAATCAAGGACTCGTTTTAGCCATTGCTTTTTTCTTTAAATTATTAGTTACACGACCCTTGTATGTTTTATTACATTTATGAGACATTATTATTTTAATTAATTCATTTCTATCATCAAAAACTATCCATTTCATGAAAATTTAGTACCTACATTTGGAAATGCTTCCATTTTCGGGTATAAAAATATATTTTAAAGCATTTTTTTTTACTCAGCCACACAATTACCTAAATTATACTTAGCAAATATATCCATTACTTTCCACTCTTCCTAACAAAGAATTTTTTGTTTCAAAATGACCCCCAAACACTGAATCATGAAGCATTTAGGTAAAAACCTGAAATATTTCAATTGAAAATTAAATGCATTACAAAACAGAATGAACATTCATGATTCAGAGGTTACCTTTTAATTTTATTTTTTATTTAATCATGCTTGATGGTTACAATTTCCTTATCAAGAAGACTCATTTTTATTCAAAATCCATTTGTAGTCTTTGTTTCGCATCTTCTTTTTCTTTGATCAGAGCATCAGTTCGTCTTTTCTTGGCTTCCTTTTCTTTTCAAGATCTTCTTTGTACAGGTGAGAAGAATTCCTAACTACGTGAATAAGTGACTTAGTCACTTTAAACTCAGTTAAAGGCTTCTCAATTGCAACAAAGGCATCGTGTACAACTCTCCGAGCAATCATAGACTTTTGTTGAAGATTTTCGACTAAGATTTCTTTGTTAATATTGAAACCCCGTTCAACAGCTTCTTGTCCGTGAGTGAGGCTCAATATTTCATAAATAAAGCTCTTGAAGAGAGAGGTTACCTTGAAATTCGCTACCTGGAATAAGTGCTCAAAATGAGCATCAAGACGAGCTTCTCTGGAGGACTTTTTATTTGATTCGCAGACATTATTGTCAGTGACAAATCGCTTGTACTCTGTTTGATGTCATCAGCAGCTTTTCCGGACGGTTTTTCTATAGACACAAGTTCTCTCAGAAGGATCTCAATCCTGGACTCGTACTTGGATGCATACATCATCACATTTGGATTCAAACAGCTGAAACCTTTAACAACCAAATACTTGAGTGCTCCTCTCAAAATGAAGAATGTCAGTGTTGGTCAGTTGTCCTCGAGCTTTTCTAATCTCTTCTTTAACAGCGAAGCCGAGATCCACTTTTTCAGCAGGTAATTGGTGATAGGGATTGGTTAAATCCAGACAACTCAACTGCTTGAAAGATTTTCCCTCAACTAAATCTTTCTTGATAAATCGTAGCAAGAGAGTCAACAGCATGGCACAAACCCTCGTAAAGGAATGGCATCATTGGGAAGACAGTTTGATACCGGACCAGAAATCCTTCCAATTCCGATGAAATCTTCAGAAAAAAAGCGATCTTAGCAGATAGAAGCTTATTGCACAGAGCCTCTTTCATCGTGACATATATTGCACTTCGTGAATATTCTTGATTATTCTAACAAACATCTTGACTTTGGGGAGAAGACTAATCGCCCTTTGTGCAACTCTTGTGTTTTCTACCCACCTTGTTGAGCAAAATTTCTTAGGGAAATCAGATTGATGAACTTCATTTGTTTGCAAAAACAATGTTCGTCTAATTGGAGAATCTTTGAAAACATATAATTTAGACACAAATTTGCCAACATTCCAAAAAACGTTCTCATCAACAATGAGAGGAGGAGAATTGCAACTTCTTTCAGCATTCAACAGCCTCAGAAACTTATGGTTAACGTTCGGGCTGTCCATTGATACCTGAATAATCTTTGATTGGTCGAGATACGATACCCCTTCATTAAAAGTGACAGTTACAGAAGTATAGCGAGCATCCTTCATAAAATACAATGCATCTAAAGCATATGTTCACTCACATTAGTGAGTAGATTAACTTAAATATTAACTTATAATATTACTATTTTCCTAATGGACATTAAAAAGTATATATATAGTGAATTTGAAAAATCAAATTTGAACAATCACTCAATGATTTATTTTTAAAAATTCAAGGTCCATTACCTTTTTCATCAAATTCAAGGACTTTTCAAGGATTTCAAGAGCAGTAGACATCCTGTGTTTAATTAAATCTCCGAGACTTATGGATAGTCGGGGTTTAATTTTTTAAGCGACATGAGCCCACTTCGGGAGTCACTAAATGTTGTAAAAAGATGATTTACAGATAAATTCAAGGGCTAAGATTATGGCAAGAAGTTCTGCGGTAAAAATAGAAGCCTCCTTCGGAAATCCTTTTCATAATGTTTTCAGGTGTTATTGCTGCTGCACCAACTCCTTGCTTTTATTTAGAGCCATTGGTATTGGATGACGAGGGAGTTTTGAAAACCTCTAAGCATGAAAAAATGGGCTTTTGTTTTAGGTACGAAGTGAAATCCCTTTTTGACGTTTCCCTCTCCACTATGTCCACAGCATTTTGTAAACGTCTGGCAGCAGAAGTGGGTCGTTAGGAGGTAAATAGGAGAGCTAGATGATATATAAGGAAGGTAAATGGGGTCTTCTGGAATTCGATTTACTAGGCAATTGATTGATATTTCAAAGCATGTCACAATTAAAACACTACCTTGAGGGACCCCCTCTTCTTGAATTTTAAGTTCAGAGGTTGTGGTTCCCACGATTTTAGAAGTTCGGTGAGATAAACAACTGAATAAAAGGTCGTAAGTGACCTCTTAATTCCCAATCATATAATTGCTTCATTATCCCACGTGGTGCCGCCATATGCCTTTTCTATGTCATTAAACCCCCTGCTAAACATGATGTTTTCTAGCAACAGCATTAAGGACCGAGGACTCTAAGTTTAACAAGGAGGTCGGTTGAACTCTGTATTGGGTGAAAACTAGACTGATATGGTGTTAGTAGATCGTTCGATTCAAGGAACCATTTTAGTCGTTTATTAATAATTTTTTTCATGCAACTAGTGAGCCCAATTGACCGATAGTTTGCAGGGAAGGGGGGATCTCTGCCAGGTGTTTGAAATGGAAGCACAATGAGTCCTCCGATTAGGAGGGTAGTGTCCCAAGATCCAAATCATATTGTAAATGACCAGTAGAATTGTTTCGGTATAAGGATGAAGCTGTTGGATAAAGGAATAATGGACCTGATCTGGCCCAGGGGAAGTTGAGCTGAATTTAGAGAGCTTAGCGTAGCTCAGTTAGGCTTAAAAAGATCTATGGGTTGACGTGCTTCACGTAACTTTAGTTGCTGGAAGTCAGCTGGGTATTTGTTGATGCTACCAATTTCTGTGAAAAAGGAGGAGTGTTAGACTTTAAATTGGTTGATGGTATTTGAAGAATGTCTGGCATATTTGCCTTGTATTTTATTAACACCTTTCCAAACGCGGGTAGTAGTAGTGGTTTGCAAACCTTCCTTTATCCAGGAGGATCCCTGACCGGATAATAAAATAGACATAAAGGTCAGTATGACAATCGCTGGTGAGCCCGATGGCACCAGAGGCCGGTCCTCTTTTGGGGAGAGGTGCCAGGAAGTATTATGTTTTGACACCAAACAGCGTTCAGGTGCAAGTCTTCGTCACCTCGGAGGAGAGGGACCTGTTCTGCGTCAGAGGTATGTGGATATAGATACCCATTGGCAGGATTCCTTGGAAAACGGAAAGAGAGAGAATGTGTGCGTTGTGCTGCGAAGACGGGAGGAAAGAAAGCAGTGTTGTAATTGGCTGTGTGTGTAATAAGCGTAAGATCTACCCACCCCAGTACAAGGGTGAGCAGAGCGCATCTACCAATCGGTAGCCAGATCTCTACGTGCGGTGCCGTTTGTGTCCGTTCTTGCCGGGATCGAACCTGGTACCACGACGT
This sequence comes from Ceratothoa steindachneri, assembly GCA_963969495.1. NCBI lineage: Eukaryota > Metazoa > Arthropoda > Malacostraca > Isopoda > Cymothoidae > Ceratothoa > Ceratothoa steindachneri. The sequence goes on from OZ018332.1 coordinate 13,541,048, forward strand.
TGGGAGACCAATGCCGTATTCAATCGGCGAGCAAGAGCTCTCCAAAACGTGGTTGGATGGAGTAAGTGAAGTTAAAGATGATACATAACTTTTCCACAATTCAATACGAGCATGGCAAAATGTCCTGTCGAATGGCTCTGCCCCTGTTTCGGTGAATGCCAGTTTTGTTGGCGGAATTCCTACGGAAACGTTTGTGAGCCATTTTGTAGTTGTAAAAAGCCAGTGCACAATCATTATCCCTCCATGGAATTGATTTGTTCATTAATCCAGGGTTAAATTTTGGAACAGAGACCTATAATACTGTCTGGACTAGTTTCGTAAACAAGCGAATAGCATGGTCTGCATCTTGGAAATCGCCTATAGCCGCATCAGTGTAGGAAGCCTGTGGAAACACATTCCAGTTAGCTCTTTAAATATTCCAGCGAGGTAGATTTAATGGGCAGGGGCCAGATACTGCTGTGTGCACCGTAATGGTCACTATCGTGTAGATCATCTAAAATGACCATGTGAAATCCAAGGAGTATCGGGTAAACAGAGGGAAAGGTCTACACAACCATGAGAGCTAGTTTGAATATGATGTGAGGTAAATTTCATTGCTTGAAGCCAAAAGGGATTCAATAAAACGACTAAGCTTGTTGCACAAAGTATCAACAGTTGTATGTCTAGCATTAAAATCGCCTATAAGTAAAAAGGAACCGATAGTTTGGTTAAAAGTTCTAGAAGTTTTGAACGACATATTCCGACTTCTGGGGCAAACAAATTAGAGCAAATCGTATAACGTTTGGGTAGTGAAATGCGGGCTGCAATTATTTGCAGAGTGGTACACAGAAATTGGCTATGCAAAATATTTTGCATTTATTAGCAATGATGTCCCCCCAATGGTCTGAGAGATGGAAATAGTCTATTTCCCAATATATTTTTCTTAATAGCAAATTACTATTGGTTCAAGCTTTTTAATTAGCAAGGTGAGTTCTTCCTACTTGGGTAGAACACCCTGACAGTTCCATTGGAGAATGCTCATCGATTAACCATTGTGTCACAATGGTAGATTATTATTATTTGGAACAGAGTATAAGCCGCTAAAATATATCAAGACTATGGAGGGGCATGGCATAAAAGGGTACGAGGCCCTAAAATACAAGCCGTAAAGTTAAATAAAAATGTCAAACAATAGAAAGAGGGATCCCGGGGCAATAAACAAATGACATACCTCGGCATAACCTAACTAAAATCGAAAAAGAAGCGAGGAGGGGACATATTGCATCGCACCAAAGGGAAAAAAGACGGTGCGCACATACTGACACATCTCTAGTGAATTAAAAAGGTAATATTAAAAGCTATAAAAGACCTAAAACATCAGACCGGATTAGAAAACGGAAGAGGGAATTAGTGTTAAAAGAGGGACCCTCAATTAAGAGGAAGCGCATTATAGGCCAATAACCCTCACCGGCTAGCTGTCTTATTAGGTTGTTGGAGAAAATTGTAAATGCTCGCTTGCCCTTTCAGTGGTTTCTGGAATATCATGGCCTCCTAAATCTATACCAATGTGGCTTTAGTAAGAAGCAGAGTACGAAGGGCAGACAGGGACTGGCAATCAACCATAAAATGATATACTGATAAAGGAGACAAACGGAAGGGACACATAAGGGCATTGTGGGGTCCATCGCCACTCATTAAATGCCCATGCGTGAGGCCGATTCGCAGGCGACAAAAGACTCCCTCAGAGCTCGGACGAAGTTGTAAACTGCTTAGCCAACAGTAAAACAGAGGGCTTAACGGAATGCAGCTTGTTATCGATGAATTCATCCCAATCTGGCTGCCAGTGATGATTGAAGTCCCTAATAAGGGGATAAAAGTCACGATAAAGCAAACGGCAGCGAGTCGGTGCCTAGGTAGGTGAAAGTCGAGCCGCTTCATCGGCCCGCTCGTTACCCTGGACTACGACAGGAATAGGAACCCAGCAAAACTATACTTCATATCTGGAATTCTTGACTAACCAGGAATGTATTTTGAAGACAAGTGGATGGTCAGACGTTAAAAAGCCAAGAGCGTATAAGAGTCTACTCGAATCAACCAGAATGGGGCATGAGTGGTTGGGTTGCAGAGTCGGGTGGAACTTGTAAAGTTGAATCTTCCTCCGGTTCTCCACACCGGTGAGTTGAGTCAGTCTGTATCGTTGACCGTAGGAAATCAGGGTCAGTAATCAATTTGGAGCTAATTTTTGTTGCTTTCTTCATCGGGAATGGAGACCCAGGATAATAAACACCTTTCTCCAGTTGTCTGGTCTGAGGAAGATGTATTGGGTGAGGGAAGGACCGTTGTTGTGCCAGTCAGAGCCACCTCTCGAGTCCGGTGACCAAAGCGTCCGTCAGCGTGGGAAGCCCCACTTTGGACTAGGGGTATAAAACAAAAGTAGAGAGAAAGAATGGAAAGATGACGGGGTGGTGGAGGGAATAGTCAACACAAGCATAGTTTAAAGTATAAGCGATCGGTGGTACATCACATAGTGAGGGTACCGCCGGCCGCCAGCCTGCGGAAAAGCCACCAGCCGGGAGGGACCATACACATTAGTAGCAAGTTGACCTGTCAACTTACTTTGAAGCTATATTAGGTCAAAATCCTTTAACTCATTTGATCTCATCACGCCCTTGATAAAATTAAGCCTTGGGTGAGACGTAAGACAGTAGAACTTCTGCAACCAAAGAGAATCTCGGAAAGCATCGTGTTGGCTGCGGAAAGAGACTGCTCCCACGGCTTTGTGACCACGAGCCCACATACGTAGCTCACTACAAATCATGAGAGAAGAAAAGCATTCATTCGCCTTTTTAATACATCACAATTATCCGAATTAACATCATTAGGCAGTGTTCCACAGACCGACGGCTGTAGGAAAGAAAGATCGAGAGAACTGCGTCGTATTCACTCGAGCGACCGAAAAAGCATGGTCATTCTGCCTTAACGAATAGCGCGTATCACGAACCAGTCATGAGAGAGCTGGCATCAGACAGTGAAGTGGATGAACAGGATCAGAAACACTTTTAAAGAAATATGGCAAGACTCAAACTAGTCGACAAAATCTAGAAAAATTATCATGAGAAGCCTTTTTAGAAAATAAGACACCCTAAAGAAGGAGCCTGAGAAGTTTAGTAGATACTTTAAATTCGTGTTATCCCTCCTGACTCCCCCACCGCAGAGAGCAGATAGAGTTCTAACACGTTGCATTTCTAACAAGCCAGAAGGAAAACCTACCCGAGGCAGGGTAGTAGCAGTAATGGTTGGCCAAGATATCTTTATCCAGGCTGATCCCGACTGGATAATAAAAGACATAAAGGTCAGTATGACAATCGCTGGTAGGCCCGAAGGCACCTGGCACCGGTCCTCTTTGGGGAGAGGTTCCAGGAAGTACAGACGCATGGTAAAACAGGACCGGTGACGTCCTTCTATTTACGCTCGGTAAGAGAAGGGTCATGGGGTTGCCCGTACCCAAACCTTAACCAAAGAACAAATCCAGATGCAAACAGAATCAATATAATTAGTAAGTCTGGTAGAAGGGGTATGAGAGGAATTGAATAATAAAAGAACAGGAAAAGTATGAGAGCCAGTACCCTCCAAAAGGACAGAAAAAACGAAGGTAGATAGGGACAATGAGAGGACATAAATAATATTTAGGATAAACACGGTATAAATAAAATAGTTAAAGAAAAAATGGGGTATAAAATTCTACTTCATCTTCCTCACCAAAACAATTTTTTTATTATAGAACTTAACTGGCCTCTGCCATCAAGTGCATGGCTGGTGGAATTAAAGATTAGCCTATAGTTTAAATAGCAACAAAGCCCATGATAAACAAGGTCTGCTAACCAAAGTCGCGCGCTCTTATTCGGATTTATGCTTACGACCTTCAAATTTTTCAATAATACCTGGCCTAACCTTGGCAATTAAATAATTCAAAATAGAATGTAAAACAACATAAGGGTTTCAAATTTCGTTAGAATCGGCCGAATAGTTATGTGTTACTATCAAAAAAAAAAGAAGTAAAACGGGGACCGAGAAGGGGTTAATACCCTTACAGCAACAGCCGCCTCGTAAGGCGTTTCACAAGGTGTGCAATACCCTGAGAATAGGAATCTCGTATCCCTACATATTGCAAAGATCCATACAGGAGGGGCACCCAACCCTCAACAACACTTGTGCTGCCTGACCAGCGACAAACTCTCGTAATGACCAGTGTGAAGAAGAAAAAACAAGGAATGTGAGTATGTGGAGAAAGGAGGACGGAGAAGGGTTGGGAGAAGGGCATAAGTCCTCTTGGTCACAGGTAAGCCTGCTAACCACCCTCACCGTTAAGATGGAAGCCCATCCGGAGCCAGTCCAAGAAAGACCGCGGACGATGGGGGCCACCGAAACGTATTTCACTTCACCCAATTCCCTTCGAGATCTCTGCAACAAAGTGAGGAAGAAAATACTCAATGCGATCCTTTCATTGATTACTTCCAAAGAATTAAATACTAACTCCTCTTACCTTCTTTGAACCAGTGTATAGGGGTAGAACAGTTTAATTGGAGAGACGATGCAAGGGCGTCGGCGGGACTCCCAAAATAAAACTTAGGAAAGTACAGAAATAAAAACTTCTAAGGGGAAAAAATAGAAAAATTATAAAAGAAACATGAAAAATAAGGACTTTGCATTCACTAGAAAGTTTAACTACAAATGAATTAAAGCCATTGCAGACCATCTATTTCTCCATTCGCTTTCTTTTTTACATAATGGAGAGATCCAACAATGAAAATAAAGTGCCATAAATATTGGGGCATAGATCAGGGTAGAGAGAACCCACCAAAAAGGCGAGTTTATAAACCATAACATAGTCCTTTTCTTAAGGAAATATAAAGAAAACATGAACCTTTCTGTTTTTTATCTTAATAGATAACAAACCAGGAGTCTTAGGTTTATAAAGGTACTATGCACAAGCGAAACAAAAAAATGTTAAAAGTCAAAATTTGTTGGACAGTTTAAAAAAAAAATTAAAAAAGGGTTTTGAAAAGTGTCAGGCAGTTAAAAAAATAAAATTATAAACTTCAAGCCAGGGAGAGAATATATACCGTTATCATCATTCCTTTACATTGACATATAGGGGAGGAAGAACAGAAGGTAACTCTTGTAAACCTGTATTTTCTTTTAAATTTAACAACGCAACAAGTAATGTTTCTTTCTATTAACAATAGAAGCCATTTGTTCATCTCCACAAAAAAAAGTCTAAATTACTGGGCGCGAGGGGGTGCCAGGGTGATGCCGAGACGGAGAGGCTAAAAAATAGTTTTTTTTTCTTTTCTCCCATGGTTGGGTAGAGTATAGAGTGGGTGTTTATAAATAAGTGCAATATTAATTATTTGGAATATATATACATATATATAAAGACGGTTTGCTTGCACATGTCAATATTACCATTAAAAACCGTTAAAACGTTGGCAGTTATTCAAGTAGGTAACTCTTAAAAAGTTTTTTTTCATAATTTTGGTGGGGGTTAAAGGGGATTCATTTCATAATTTCACAATGGGCCTCAGCCAACCCATGCACCCACACACACACATCAGATGATGGACAAAGATAAAAAGTGAGACAAGGCCTTTAGACTTCATAGTTATTAAATAAATAAGTCTCCTAGATTATTAAATTTATATATAAACAAACGAACAAACAAAAACTTAAAAAGTGAAGTGGCTGACAATAATATCAAGAGACGAGCATCACAAAAATAGTCCTGTCGAAAGGTGGTTTAAATTTCTCGTTATATATTCTACCACTTTACATAAACATTCATTGGCTTTACAACACTTTAGTATTTAGAAAAAACTTTTTTTTTTCCTTCTTTTGTCTCTACAAGAAAAAATGAATTTAAACTGCCCGCTATCCAACTACAATGGAGGTGAAATGGTATATGGTGAACAGCCCATAGAAAGATCCTTAAGTCTAATGCATATTTGCCACACCTAAGAGAAGGGGTTAAGAGGGCGGGCACGCATACAAACACCAAATCACCTTTGAGGGAAAATGAAGGGATATGAGTGGTGGGGGGAGATATGAGGAAGGTCTGACGGATGACTCGACAAAGGCTTCGGATGGGAGTGGAGTGGTGGGGTCCAAGAATGGGAGGGGGAGACACTTTGTGAGTCCCCTCGGAAGCTGACGAGGAGTGACGAGCAAGAGGCAAAGAAGAAAACAAAGCCAATGAGAATAAGGTGTGGGAAGGTTATTATCAAAGGCTTTATTACATCATAAATCAGTTCAACAATAAGGACTGGTTCCCAAATTATTTATTATATATATATATATGCGCTCATGAAAGATATATATATATATATATATATATACACAGGTTAAAAATAACCTTGTACCAGTTCGTGTATAATTTGAGTAAATAATGATTTAACATGACAAGTATAGTATTAATGATTCAATATACTTTAATAAGCATCACCATTCTCTAATAAATTTAAAAATAAACAATTATTGTTTCATAAAAACCACCCTTTTTTTCAACTTTAAACATGTAATTAATGGAAAACGCCCTAAACCGTCGAAACGGTATGAAGTGTAACGGCAGCCAAGGCTTAACGTGCTGCAATAATCCAAAAATATAACACTTTTTTTACACCACTTAAGCTAGCGAACGTAGGAGGGGAAAAGGCGAAATAAGGAACCTCTGTACAAATAAGATCGTTTCTTCCACACATCTGTTATACCAAACAATACTGACGAACAACCCGGGAAGTCTATAAACTTTAGCCTCACGAACAGCCAACATGAGTTTTTAGAAAAAAAGAAAGAACATATATTAATTTACAAGGTACAATAGTCCACAACTGTATTAAGGAGGTTTAAACCTTTGACTACATATATTTATAGTTAATTTTTTCTTCCAAATAATGTTCAACAGGTCTAACCTCTGGCAAGAAACCCCTTTTACCATTATTAATATATAGTAGACTATGCAATAACAACCCTTACGATACCCAAGACTATTAACAGTAGGGCATGTGAAACAATACCTTAAAGCACTGTACACATGTTGGTCCTGGCGAGCACATAAACGGCCTTTGCTGTGCAGTTTGCGCTTTTCAGGAAGTAGTCCATAAGGATTACCTTGAGAGGACCATACATCGCGCAGCTGAGTCCAAGTTTCCGGGCGAGGCCAAGGTTTGTCCCCCAAGAAATGAAGTTGTTCCCCACTTATTTAGCCCATGAGGTGGGGTTGTGACTGTCCGAGCCAGTGGGCCCACCGCAAGCTATTTAAAGAGGCACTCTGCCTGTGGTGAATGCACACCTTTTAGCCCACAATCGTTTATCGAGGGGGGAAGGGGAGGGGTGTGTGAGTAGGAGTAGTGGCCTGCCCTCAGCCACCACAAATGAAACGAGGGAAGTCGGGCTTCGTTTTCTGCAGCGACGCGAGGAGGCCCTTGTGCAAAGCCAAGAGGGGACCGGGGATAGGAAAGGGAGGCGGACGCGTGGGGCGTCTCGAGGTTTAGATCAATCTAGCGAGCGAAAAAGAACGACGAGAATGAGAAATGGTGACTACACGGCTGTTTCAGTGTGGCTGTGGGAGGAGAGGCGTTCGACGTCGATTTCAGGCACCGTCAAATCCTCGGGGTCAGGACATACGTCTGCGTACTCGAGCGAAGACCCTTGCGATAGGCGCTTACTCAGCGACGACTGCTTCTTGAGCGCGGCCGCCAAGTTTGGGTTGGAGGGGCGCGCGTCCAGTCCCTGTCGGAATGCATTAACTACTCGAATCTGTAAGAGAGAGAACTTTAATGAGCACCGGTTAACGACTCCGCACCCTTGGACTTTTCCATGAACATCACACGAAAATGACTTTAACTCTTGCCTTGTCCAAGGTGAATAATTTACAATTACAATTAATTTGATGAAAAATAAGCCTATTAAGATGCTAAAAATATCTTTAAAAATGGGTCATGAGAAATGAAATAATATATATATAAATGGATGAACAATATAACAATAACGTGTGCTTCGCTGCCAACCAGAAAGTGAACAGCCTTCATGGAGATGCCATATATCTCCGTCGTCAGCACACACAAGCAAGTAATCATGCTAACTGCAAAATCCCATGCCAAGTTGTATTGGTATTGACTTAAATGGCTCAAATACAGCTGGTTAATGGTGCCAAAACATAAAATCTTTCAACCAAAGTCCAAGGGAGCAATACATTAGTTAAATTCCACAAACATGTAGTTAGTTAATACGAGAGAGGAAAACCAAAGGATTGCGTGCATAAAGTAAACAATTTATACGTAGGCAGTTGTCAAGAGTGAAATGTAATCACAGCACGACAATAACCTATAACACACACGATTGACACAACACAGCGGCAGCAGGATAGTGGGCACTGCATGTTGTTTCAGGCTTGTGGGATATTATATATATATATATATATTCATGCAAAGGGTCCCGTCCTTGGTACCCATAATTAAGTCAATTCTAAATGATGAAGGGAGTGCAATTGTAGAGCCAATACAGGGCACCAGGTCGGGAGCAAGTAGTGTGTGCAGTGAAAGTGCTCTACTCACGCGCTACTTTGTGAGTTTCTTATATATATATATATATATATATATATATATATATATATATATATATATATATATATATATATATATATATATATATATATATATATATATATATTCAATACGTAACCGGCCAAAATGAAAACAAAACAGAAAAATAGAGCTCAAACGAAACGAACGGGGTAAAGCGACCCGAGAGCCCTGTTTAGCTGCTGAATTTGAGTTTTCTTCAAAATTTGAGTGAATTGGGCGTGTGCTACCGCTTTACAAATTACCCCCTCGCCAGCGTTGATAGGGAAGGGGAGGGACTGGATGAAGGAGGGAATGACAGGGGTAGGGGAGGGGCAGACAAAGGGTGGAGAGAAAAATTAAGGAGTTATAAAAATAAGATTTTTATGAAATTGGTTACATTTTACTGTCACCTGTTTTGGTTGAATTCCCTTTCCTAACTGCAGCTAACGTTAGTTTTGCGTCTACATCAATTGCCGTTTTTCTTGATGGCCTTCGTTTCAGAAAGGTAGAAGAATCAGACTGAACGATAATACAAGGAGAAAACTCTTCGACATGTCAGGCAAACACTTAAGGGGCGTAAGAAAGAACAGGCCATAGACGAAGTATTTCACCCATAGAGGATACGGTTAGAAATAATACTAGAGGCATGCCAGCAGCTATAGGTTAAACGAGCTTTTATCTACATTCATCGCTAAGGGGTCTCTTACACAATTCCTCACTGAATGAACAATGCATGCAAACTGTCAGTGAAGGCAATTTAGATAAATCCTACTTATTGGATAAATAGATGTTATATCTACATTTACTAGCTTATACAATTCTACAAAGGGAAGGAAGGTTACAGCATGTGCAGTAATGTGTAAGAGACAGCTCTAAGTACTATAGACTGGTTGAACTGACCCACTGAATCAGTAAGGTTCAGCTCACCCTTACAGATCTCAGGTATCAGATAACCAGCCTATGATAAAGAAAGAAAAAAAATAGAAGAGGTACAGAACAAAGGCGGGGGGAGGAAAGAGATGAAATGAGCTAACAATCACAGTCAATACGAGACGAGAAAGATAAGATAGGTGTTAGCTTACAGCCTGGTCTGTGGAGGTCTTGCTATAGGGTACGGGTATCAGCCGCTCTTGCAACGTTCCTCCAATGACCTAAACCACGAAAACAAGAGGAGTGAGGACCAGATAGCTACGAGTGGTGGTCGATTAAGAACTGGCCAGGGGAAGTTTTTTAAGAGGAAGGTACACAGAAGACAAGGGCAAGATTTTATTAGTTGGGAACGCGTACGTGTTCATAGGTTAGTAATATTAAATCTTGGGCGGAGCTTGCAGCCTTGTTTTCTACACACCGGATCGCGGCAGCAGCAGAGCAAAGGGCGTTGTATTCGGCTGAAGGCCTGTGTATGTACACTTGTGTTGTGCAGGGGATTGGAGCAGCGGTAGTGGAGTATTTAAAAGGACCACACACAACAAACTGGAATGTCCACATTTTCCGAGGAGTCGCCTAGAGATTACAAGGGCACGCAGCATTAATACGCCTACATTTAGGACACCAAGTCACGACCTGCGTGGTTCCTGGACCGTTGAAGAAGAAATACATCTCCATGCACAAAAAAAAAACACTTTACGAGATTATAAATATATATAAATTAATAAAACCCATTGGACTACTACCGCTGCAAATACTACTACTGTGAAAGGGGGAGGGGAACTAGCCATCTGAGTATGCAGGTGAATACTATAAATCGGCCTGTTCTGGTAGCCACTAGGAGATGAGGAATCTCGAGTCGGGCTACGTCAGCGGGTGAGGTGTCTAGCATTGTAGCTTACTCACTGAGAATAGCTCAGGTACTAGAGGTTGAGAGAACAGTTGCTCTGGTTCATACCTCACCCCCATGTGTTTCTCCTTCCTGATCCTCCTACCAAGGAAAATAACAAATGATGGGCTCAGAACCAAGTTTCATAATAAATGTCATGAGAGAAACCTGCCAGTGGACCTATAAGTGTTACTATACGGACCACAGGCAGAACCAGTACAGCCCAATCTTTGCTAAAATACTATGCTCAACTTTTAGACACGGATAATAAAATTCTAGCACTTGAGTGTGAACTCGCGATCAATTTCCAAAAGCTTTAGAGAAAGGAATGGTTTCAATTAGGAGAAAACGGACCATAAGCGAAATACAAAAAGTATGAGAAAGAAAAACGACGCGTGATTCCGCACCCTGCCTAACTGAGAAATGGTGGTAGGTATGAGGAGAGGAATGACTGTTTTCTTATGCTGCAGGATGAATGGCGAATGTATCTGTTAAAAACAAATGGAATGGGAGAAGTGAAGGGAGCCATCAATTTTTAGAATACAAGCAAAGGGATCTCATTCATCCGGGAAAATTAAGGGGTAAGGCACTTCTATACGTCATTAACAGCAAACCAAAATACATCAACTTTCCCACTGCCATTCTCATATTTGCTATTATCTGAACAGGTTTAGAAGTCTAAGACTGAAACAAAAAAAAAAAGAAGCATTTGGCACTCTCCATACCCAATGAAATAACGCCAGAATTACACACAAGAAAATAAAGAACATGCAGTGCAGACCACGTCTCGGCTAGCTGCGATTAAAAAATAAGGGTACTTAATGTGTATTAGTAGTAGACTTAGTTACCCTGTCATTTGGCTAGATTAGTAACGGATGGCCAAAGAAGTTAAAGATGTGCACAAGTGTTTGTTTCTGTCTGTAGCAAAATCACCGAGTTAGCCAGTAGACCAGGGCCAGTGTCCCATGAAGATGTGGTGAGTTTAGACGCGCCAGAATACGGCACACGGCAATAGCGACACTCAGCGGAATAACTTCAGGCAACAGAAAATGTAGAAAGAGGTCTTAGTGCCAATTCAAGCAGCACGATGGTGCTTTCCCCACAGGCAAGCCGGCCTTTAGGCCACCCCAACACCAAAGAATGCCAATCTTCCCAGACGGTCGCAAATAGGCACAATTGCGAGGGTATTTCTTGTGGGTAAGTTGTTAAAAGGGGAGGATAAAAAGGGAAGGGTTGGGGAGAATGAAATGAAGCTCAAATAGTAAAGGATATAATTGTATAGGTCGAGTGTTGGAATGATGAATGTTTCCAAAAATAAAGGAATGGAAAAATAAAATAGAAAGAATGCTGAATTAAGGCATCAAAAAAAAAGCAGACCTTCAACCACCACATATGTATACAATATATGTATATCAATATACATATACGAATTGGAATACCATGCAACATTTCTCTCACAAATCACCAAAGGAAAAAACCTGATTGTGTGTGTAAACAAAGGAGGATGCATTCAAAGAAAGTAAAATAATAAATGACACAAATAATCATTAATGCAGATATGAAATTATTAACTCAATCATGACAACTAATATGGCTGCAATGCACTTCATTGTTTGAGCATTTTTAACTGAATGAAAAGACTACGTTACCCATCCACCCAAAAATATGCTAAAAAAAATTAATGCACCATGACATTAATGGATGAGAAAAAGATGGCAGATGCACTAAACAGGTCAGATGCTTGTTTCATGAACGAGGGAAGGTATTTCATAGAAAGTTGCTGGAAAACTGATGGGAGGATCTAATGAACTGGAGTGAGCTGCCATATTAGAGTGGAGTGTTTGGGAGACGAGGAGGTTGAAATGGTGGCTGGTTATGGAATGTGAAGGATGGACAAAGGCGATGTTCGTGTGGTGGTGATGGCAGCACTTAGTACTTTGCTTGTTTGAGTGAGTGAGGTGGTCGCCTGGCTGCTGGGAACTCAAAGGAGTGAGGGGACTGGCAGGGGGCATCAGAGGGGCCGTCTCAGCAGTTGTGGGTGAGGATTCTTCCTCCACTGGGGTGACCAGACGGGCGGTCCCGCTGCAGATATCGCATCGCCGGCCCGATCCACTTGGACTGGGGCTCTTGGCGGCTGAGTCCTCGTCTAATGAACTGATGTCTGACATGGGCCGGCTACCCGGTTGGCTGCGCGAGTTGCGTAAAGAATGCAAACTATGGCAAGAACGTCGTTCCTCAAGATCTTCCAGGGTAGACTTGAAAGCTCGTATTACTCGCAACTGCAAACGGGACGGACAACCAGTCAAACCCCAACGCCAAACAGACGACCTTCGCTTCAGCCCAACTACTAAATTAGTTAATAATGTTAACTTACTCACCCAATGGATATACGGTAAAATACTAATCTTAAGTATGGCGGTAGGTAGAGGCGACTGGGCGTGGTAAATTGTGTATTTATAAAGAAGGGGATGGAGGGGGGGGGGGGTCAGAATCTTGTTAAATTACAGGAGGCGACAAATGTAGGAGAAGGGAGTTGAAGGCATCGGTGATAAGGCCGGCACAGGTCACTTAAGGGGCATGCAAGATGCGTGCACAGGAATCGCACGTAAAAGGAGCACAAGGAACGAGCCACAACGCTTGAGCGTAGCCCAGCAGCAGAAGTAGTATTAATTTAGTAGCGCGAGAGCAGCTTTGCTCACAGTTCTTCCATGGATGCAGTAAATCAGGCACACGCACACCAACCTCCATTCTAGACATTATCTACACACTTCATCTGACACGAGTAAGTCATTTTGGAATTAAGGCTTAATAAGTCTTGACCATGTGTGGCAGGATTCGGGGGTAGGGGAGGTCACAATGATTTAGCAGCACAACAAAGGGTACGACAAAGGACTAATCAAAGACATCCAATCTTCTACAATTACCAACCTGATCTTACAACCCTGCAGGTCGAGAGTCACGGAAGAGCAAAGAAATTACTGTTAAAAATAAAAATTAGTAGAGTATGGGGAGGAGTTACGAAGTTTCAGTATGCACTGGATCACTAAGAGCTTTCATAGGGGGATAAATGTCTGTCTACTTTGCAAATATACGTGATGGATTTGACTGAATATTTAAAAAAAGGATACTTGACTAGCCAAAAACAAATATCTTATTTTACAATGTACAACTAATCAGGAAATTTACTCAAGGAAAATTCATGACATAAATGAAACAGAGGGTGGAGTGAATGCTAAGAATACTACACGGATGGGGAAGCAATGGATTCGAAGCGCGCCTGAGTAGCATTGAAGGATTCGTATTGCCTTGAAATGCCGAGGTATGGACGAACAAAGAAAAAAACAATACAGGAGTTTTTCCTTCGGTCGGTTTGTTGCATTACGATCGCTACAGCCCATCTCCTTCAGAGGACAGCGGAGGTCTTCGAGAAAGATAATATATCCATTCTAATTTCTAATTATTTTCATATTTCTAACAGATCAATTACTTTAAACTTAACCTCATGCATGATTCATAATGGAAAAAGTTCATGCATAACTGGAGACTATCTTTACTCAAAGTCAAGTAGCAATTCTAAGCAGCAAATGAAAAATATGACAGCAACATGCTCTGGGGAGTGCCAAATCAATCTTTGAGCTTGAAACAAGGGAATAAAAGGGGAGAGAAGGTTGAGGGGAAAGTTCACCTTCTCTCACTATTTGCTCAATGATGGGACATTAATGAGCCAATGGGGAGCCAACCCCTTGAAGCCCTGCCACACAGAGCGAAATAAGCTGTTGCTGTGCCACGCTCCACCGTTTATTATACTTCAAGTGCCCCACAATGACTAATTTGATTATAAAATTTAAAAGGACTATATATATATATATATATATATATATATATATATATATATATATATATATATATATATATATATATATATATATATATATATATATATATATATATAATGGGAGATAAAGAGCCCTTTTGGCGTTTAGGGTGTCTGGCCAATTTAGCAATAAATGACTCCAGAATACTTGGCATTGGGATTATGTTGGGAAGGGAAAGGGGAGCAAAAATTTGGTCACTCATCAATGAAGGACAGCACTATAAGAAAGAATATATCCTTCACTCAACGACTTAGGCAAGAGAGAGAGGCTGGAGGACCTATGGAGAGGGAAGTAGCATTGACGCCTCATTTTCAATAATCTAATTATTGCCGCAGGGAAGAGGGTGACAAAGATCAGAACCAAAATAACATTTTTTTTAAAGCATAAAAAAAAAGGAGGGAAAATATAAAGCATAAAAATCTTCTTTAATAAATAAATCCAAAACTGAAAATGATAAAAAAAATGCTAGAAAGCTGCAAAAATAAGTAATAAACTAAATCATATACACACACACACACACATCAGTAAGTGAAACAGCATTGAAACAGAAGCTGAAAAATGGTATAAGCGCTCCATTCTCAATCATGCAAAAACCGTTCCAAACGTGTGGAAAATGAATTGGGTGTTGTTGATTAGCATTCATCATCCGATTGAAAAACAACCGAAAGTCAAACCAAACAAAACACTCGATTAATAGATGAAAATTAAATAAAAACAAAATTCATAATTAAATAAATTATGGCTGAATGAGGTGTAATTTAGTGATTTTGTGAATATCCAACTCTATACTAATTTTGGAGAGTCAAAAGGGTGCAGGTATACCTGCACTAACTTTTCATATTCCGCTGTGGGTAGTGCAGTGCATCTTAAACACCAATACACTATGCATGTTTAGAGGGAAGCAGTGACATACCATAAGATTTGAAAACTAAACATGAGAACCACTCAAGATAAAAAAAAAACTACATCACATGTAACGCTTCTTTCACCCAAGAATAATTTTTAGCATTTATATGCTTACAAAGGGGAGGAATATTATTTTCATTGAGATAGAAGCAAAATATATTCAAAGAAAAAAATTATAATTACAAGATAAAATAAGGTAAAGGCATGAAAGATAGGTTATGGGGGGGTGGGGGCTTTAAATTTCACTCAAGTTCACAACAGGCTCACTATTTGGAAGGAAGGAAAAAAAAAATTCACACTTGGTTTTATCTCTTCTTCTCCATCGGTTGACTTCAATGGACTAATAAGAAGGAACCTTTATGATTACACGGTACTTCAATTACATGTATGTATAAAAGGTAGACTGATGCAAAAGGTAAAGGCATTGAAACTGATAATAGCAGTGAAACGAGAATGAAATGGCTGACACCTAGTTGATGAAACTTGTGTTAAAACAGGCAAATGTGTATGTGGATTTATGTATCTGAGTATAATTGTAAATGTGTGAACCATCGCTCAGTATTGAAGAATCAACAGCAAAATATGAATGAGGATAGTGATCCATCTGACCTAGAGCTACCTGTTAGGCTGTTAAGTGGATCAATAGTTTGGCCACTCGCAAATAAAAATAATCGGGGGTCCGCAATGTACCCTACAGTACAACACTCTTGCAGCTAAATCTAATAAGACCCAATGAATGCACTTAAGCAGAGATACGACCTTCAAGTAAGGTTAATAAAGTTAATCTGAGCTGAATGAATTCTGCAAAAGAAATATTAGGTAAGGGAGAGAGGAGATACGATTTCATTCAGTGCTGAAGAACCAAGTGACATGGATGACCTCTGAAGCAAAAGACCAAAGGTTGGTGCTGATATGAAAGAAAATTTATGATAGATATTAATGAGATTGAAGTAGACATAGTTTAAAGTCAAATTTCCTCTCTACTAGCTCTTCACTGATACTCAAAATACAGGCCTTTATAACCATATATGATCTCCTATGAATAATTTTGACATTAAAAGTAAACTTGAATATAATTACTTCAGGTTTTATGAGAAAAATATTATAGCATAAAAAGGCAGTTAAATACATTAATTTATTGCTAAAACCTTTTTAATCTCTAAAAAATATGGATTAATTTATAGAAAATAAGTGGGCTACCAACATTTAAAATTTGGTTAGTATAAAATGTTCATTTATATCAAATTTCCTCTTCCTCACCTATGTAATTAGATTAAATAGTATCAAATTTAATAATAATAAATTGCACATCTTTTCTTTGAATGTCTGTTCAATAACAATAAAAACAAAAACATGAACCTATGAAGATACAAAAGTGGGTGAAAGAAGTCACAGTCAGAAACTGATTGAGAGTCGTCAGCTTTAACGTGTTCTACCGATACCTGCAGTGAAAAGGACAGTGTGAAAATAGGAAGAATCAATAAATGCAGCTCCTGCCTCTGTTCAAAC
The DNA here is from genome assembly GCA_963969495.1 of Ceratothoa steindachneri. NCBI lineage: Eukaryota > Metazoa > Arthropoda > Malacostraca > Isopoda > Cymothoidae > Ceratothoa > Ceratothoa steindachneri. The sequence continues at coordinate 13,557,751 of OZ018332.1, forward strand.
ATCCCTTCCAGGGTCCAAGATAGCCAAATTCACTGGCGTCTTAGGACCCTGGCCTCCCCTGAAGTGAGAGAAAGGGAAGGGAATCACGGTAGTGCCTTGCCACATGCTAAAAATAATGGATAACTAAAAAAATAAATTAGTCAAAAGCTTTTGATCAGAGTGAACGAACCAGGAAGCGATGGTGGTTGAAAAACCAAAACAAACCCCGGTTTGAGATGTGAAACTGGACTAGATGAATACGCGGGACGGGAGCCAAGGAGGCTTATGCGCCACTCAGCCGAAGCAGAGGAGGAGTTCCATTTACGAGATCCGAAGCAGAGTGAGAAGGCTGCTCGAGTTGCACGAGAAAGAATCGGTCAACTTCTTACCTGTGTCTGAAGGCGCGTCAGACCCCTTATCCAAAGGATCTGACCTGTTCTTTTTGATTCCTTGTTGTCGTCGTCAAACTTCTCTTCCACGATGGGGTGCGGCTGGGGTTCTCCCGATCCCCACCTGCAGAGGACATGGCCAGTCATAAAGGGATTCGTGCCAGGCTCTCCAGGCGAATGCGGGCCCAACCACCAAACCACTCATCAACCCAACACATCAAGACTAAAGAGTCCTAGCAGCAACCTCTAAGTAACACCTACTTCTACTATACATACGGGTTTTGTCCCGCCCTTTCTTCGCACACAATTAAGAAGAGGGACTTTAGATGCGACAGTACTCACGAGAACACATTCTTCGGCAGCTTTTTGGTCGGCAAGGATGTAACGATTTGCCCCCATAAAAGCGTGGATGCTCCAAATAATACACACCACATCCACAAATCCAAGGGAAGGGCTGACGTTGAGAAGGCCACGCCACCGAACTGGACAATGATGACCTGCATTGGTAGGAAGAGAACAAGTTGAGTAGAGAACAATACTCGAAAGTCTTAATGTATGGGTTTGTCTAATTTTCTAGGGCCCTAAACACGTTCAAGGGAAACAAACCGTCTCTCTATAAGATGTCAAAAGCCTAGAGAAAAGCCAGAGTAAAACAAAGATAAAAAAAAGAGCAAATATGGATGGAGTCAAGGTGGCGTGTGTGGTGTTGCCAAGGGAATCAGAGTCTTTAAACAAGTAAAACACATTGCAATACAAACCATATATTTAAAAAAAAAACAACATCCAACAAAAATTGGACTTAATAACCACCTATAGGAGGCAGTAAGTTCATGTCCCTTTATGCCACCGAGCTGTACAAGGAGAAAGAAGAAACAGAATCTTCTGACACCTCGGACACTAGTAAAAATAATTTGGTAGGGACATTTTATTAACGAGCTGCACTCTGTCGAAGCACTTTATTTCTCAGTGGGAACCTATGGTTTAATGTAGCAGCCCCTGTGAACTAGAATTGTGAGGACTCTATCCAGCAACTTACCGCACCAAATATGGCTTAACTTTGCTGTAATTGGAAGCAGTAAATCCACTTCACCAGGCTGTAACCTGCATACACACTAGTCTCATCACTTCTTCACTCACAACCTTTCCAATCACTCTAAATGTGGTTACCAAACGAGAACATGAATTAAAAAATACTCACTTGACTGAAAAAGGTACTAATCCAAATTGAATAAAAAATTGGGTTGATAAGAATGCCTTCAAATATGTTTCTCTGGCCGTGAATCTTCCTGGCATTTACTTCGTTGAAAAGTGTCATCATTACAAAAGTATTGAAGATGATTGTGAAATGCTGCGAAGGGGGGTCACTGATATCAGCATAGCGACCCGAATCTATATCTAACAAAACGTCCCCTGAAAAAAGAAGAAGATAAAATCTTTCATTGCAAGGAGCGAGTGAATAAAAATGGTGTAATCCAATGAGAGAATGTTGCAAACATTTGTATTTTAGAAAAAATAAATACAACCAAAAATCAATGAGGCCATCTCCCTCAAAAAGTTTTAGAAGCGATTCCTAAAAAAAAGAAAGGTGAAAAAAACTACAAACAAGGGCCTACTGAGCTCATCCAACAAAACCATCACCCAGCACAAACCCAAGATCCAAAGTCTACAACCTCTTTTAGTTCAAAGAACAACAAACCATACTAAGTACATATGTATGTACCAGTGACAGCTTGTAGCTAAAATTAGTTGGGGTGCTGCAACAGAAATTTTTTAAGCATTGTTTTAATATTGTGTAAAAGAAAATAAACATATAAAAAGAAAATTTATAGATAAACTTGATAAAATCCTAATCAGAAAATAATTTTTTTTTTTACTTACTAATAGCCTAAATTATTACAGTTCAAGCTTAATCCATTCATTTAAAAACAAAATCCATTCTTCTTTTTTAATTTGTGCAAAAAGATTAATTATTTTATCCTTGATCTTTGGAGGACTACTGAGGACATTTTTCTCTACTGAAAGGACTGCAAGTGCATTTAGTCTTTCAGAATTCATTTTGCTCCTTAGAAAGGTATGTATTCTTTTCAGTGTTGAAAAGCAATGTTCTGCCTCTGATGTAGTCATGGGAATTGTCAAAGAGAATTTTTATCAGTTTTACAATTTCACTAAGAACATCATCTAGATTATTTTCAAAGATAATTTTCAGCAGCTCAATTAACCCTAGAACACAAACCCTATGTCCGAGTTACACAATCACAAACTCCGGGTGAAAAACACCAGATATTTGGAAATGAAAAAAAAACATAGGTGCAATCAAAATATATTAAAAGTACAAAAATACATGGAAAATATAACTCCCTGGCTTTCATTTCCCCTTATAAGAAGTTACTGAAAAAAATAATACTAAAGGGGTGACTTAGAAAAGACTTACTAAAATACTGAAAATCATGAAATAACTAAACAATAAATTCTAAAGAAAGAAAATACCGCAGCTGAAGACTTGAGTGCTGGCCTAGCCAACCCAGGTAATGGGAACTTCTGCTGGTGTAGCTTCCACATCCTGGTATCACTTCAGGCTGTAGGGGAGAAGCACAAAAAGCGTATTTTTGGAGAAGTAAAAATTAAATTTTAATATTTAATAATTTTAATAAATATAATAAATAAGTATTGCAGAGAACTACCAATAACATAACTTACCTTATAAGGCAGTTAGGACAGACAGGGTAGAAATGGCGAGGGCACAGCCATGGCACTTGTGTCGTGTCTTCTTGTCAGATCTCTTAGGGCACAGCGCACCAAGGATCCCTGACTGTTTGCTACCATTGTCCATGATGTCCCTGCAGCAGTGCCAGGTGAAGAGAGGTTGCAGACGGTGCAGATGAGATTGCTAAGGGTGCGTGGCAGATATGGAGAGCTGAGGTCTCTTATGTGCCCAGGGTGTGATGAGGGCATGTACTTCTTCCTAATCAGTTCTTTGCCACCTGTCATCATCAAATTCTCACTGTGCATGAGAATTTGAGGCATTCACCATCCCTAAAAACATACACACTGGCCACTGTTTGGTCTTTCATCCACATGTCAACTCCTCCTTTGGTGGCATTATAAAATTCAATCACATCAAGCCTGTCAGTGTCTCGAAAGTTGGCTGTGTGTGCATGAAAGACATTAGCAGTACCTTTTCGTCTTGGTCTTGGACGTTGTAGGGACGTATGAGGCCAGAGTAATATCCTTTGAGAATAGGAACGCACTTGACCCTAATTTGCGACTGTCTTTTTCTATCATCTTCTTTGGTATTTCCTTGTTTCCCTTAACCGTTCCCACAAGGTTCATGCCGCAGTTGTCAAGGAGGTCTGTCACTAGGGCCGCAGTCCATATTTTGAAGGTTTGTTACGTATTTACATGTGGAATGGGCCCCTGCATCTGAATGCCAACAGTTGCTCATCCAGAGTAAGGTTGTCACTTGGCATGTGCAATTTTCCCACAATTTCCATGAAGATGTCCCAGATCTTCTAAATGGGTGAAAACTTGTCATCTTGGCCACATGGTAAATGGCTGGGCTGGTGTTTAGGCTTCACATTTCTGTGGTTGATAGATGGCAGTCTCTCTGGCATCCACTGAAGAGCACAATCCCCAGTGGTGAACGCAGCTCTACTGGTTCTGTTCTGGAGTGTATTGCTGTTTTCCGGTCATACTTGACAGCGTTCATATCAATTTTCTTGTTTGTGCATTCTACAATCTCATCAACAATTCGGTCCTCAAATAACAATGTGAAGGATTTTTCTGGGGTGTCAGCACTCTGTGCTTCCCGTGTTGGCCCTGGAGTAAAGGGCGCAATAATGTTCCTTGCTGCTCTTCTTGTGGCTGACAACTCCACCTAAAACCAGATGTGCTTGGCAGGGTCATCATTAAGTCCATAATTGATGGAGCATCGTCATCATCTTGAACACGGAGCCTTCTTCTTCTCCTTTGACCAGCAGGGGCAGAAGCATGGCTGGCAGCAGGGGTAGTAGCAGGAGAGGCAACAGAAGTATAGGCTGTACAGTGTTTGGAAGGCATTGATGTACGCCATTTTTTTCGTGCAGGTGGTGGCCGTCTAGGCATGTCAACATCACTAATATAATCACTTTCCACATCACTAGGTTCCGGAACATACTCTTGGTCAACATCATTGTCATACACAACCTCAAATTCTAGGTTATCTTCATGTCTCTCATCTTCACTGACACTCTCAAGACTTGTCTCTGGTAATGCACAAATAGTGTTCATAATGTAGTCTATCTGCTACTGGGAGTAACATTGATCTGTTTTCTTACTCATATTAACTTTATGGTCTCTGTAAACTAATATTCAATACCTACAAAGACAAAACATGTAAATAATGAACCATTACTGGAACATATTACATGTATCACAAACGTCGGGTGGAAATCACCTTAAATCCACCCTGTGGAAAAATTCCAGACACAGAGTTCTGTAGCACACCCATTCTCAGCCACAACACCACGCGCACTGAAGCTATATGCAGTAACGCGCCCCTCAGTTCACTACCCATGCTGTGTCAAGTGGGTGCACATAGCATCAGGTGTAAATCACCCATGGTTTATGTTCTAGGGTTAATTAATTGATAAAAGAACCCCCCAAAATATGAATCAAATTATACACTTTATCACATTAAAGAATATAAACATGTGTTTAAGCACAATCCACGCAGTCAGAAAGAAACACTACCCACCAGTACACCAGTGTCTGCACTACGGATAGTATTGAACAAAAAAAGGAAGTCCTCAAAAAATGGCTGTTTAGACTTGTGTGAACCAAAAATCAGCCCCCCTTTTTTGCGGTCGCTTTATGATGTAGCTTTGAACGAATCAAGTTACTTTTCATAAATCATTGTTTACAAATAAAGAAGGACTGGCCTAAGCCATTCATGTATTTTAATTAGATGATTACTCACTAGCATAAGAGTTTGACAAAAAACAACAACATGAATTATCATAATAATCAGGGTGAACACAAGTCTAAAAGTGAAAAGCGACAAAAGCCCTCGGGCAACTAATGAGTAACTAATGAAATTAATTATTACATTTTAGTTATCCCTTTAAAGCCTACCATTTTATAAAAAATGTTGCTTCAATTTATGGATAACATTTTTATATTAAAGAATTTTGAAATTTCATTGAAAAATATAAAAAAATATTTTCATCTAGCACACACTATTTCATGGCTGAATAGGCTTTCTCGTTTGTCTGCTTTGAATAACATGCTAACCTAAGCCATTTTCTTATTTTAATTGGATGAGAAATGAAAAACATAAGTTTATTGAACCAAAAAGCGGGTATATTACACTAATCATTTATTGGCCGGACATTTCGGACCTTAACTAGGACCATCTTCAGCGACTATGTTGACTAATGAGAAGGGGAAGGAACATTAATTGATAACAGTTAAAAGAATGCATTAAATAATGGCTAAAAAAGCAGATGAAGGCAAGTTAAAAATAATAAAATTGACAATTATTAAAATTAAAGTAAAAACACTAATAACAATATATAGAATTAAATAATACTACCCAGTGTGATTTTAAAAAATAATAGAAAGTGAAATTATAACATAAACTAACTTGAATATCACATTAAAAGTTACTGGGCTAAACAAAAAATAACCTATTATATTAAATTGTAAAAAACAACAAAAAAACCTGAATACAAATCAGAATGAACAAAGTGACTAACCTTTATTGTGGGAGTTGAGAAATCAACTAACTAGAGATATAAAACTACTAACGAAATTTGTTCGGTTGGTCGGTTGGCTAGTAATCTATTGAAGTGTTGCTTGGTTATATTGTGAATAATTTAATTGAGGAGGAGCAATGATTTAGGTTTGGATTTATTTTATTGATATACAGTGCCACATACAAATTTCTCTCAACATCAAAACTTAACACCCGCTCTTCATTCTGATTCTTGATAGATGTAGAAAAATGCACCAGTTATTCCAGGTCTTATCCTGTCACCTAATTGTTTATTCATAACTCCGACACTCTTCAACGAATAATCATTGCTAATTTATCAACCAGTCAATACAATTCATTCAAGAACCTCTTTTCACTTCAATCATTGGAATGTCCATACATTATAACCACTGCCAGTTTCACCTTGTAAATCTCAAGTTCACCCATATAATTCTTGAGCTCATACATTCACATCCTTTACCACCGTACTTGATTATACTTCATCCTACACAAACTTTTTATTTATTTATGTTAATCTCAAACAAAACAAACATCTGCAATCTTCCTCTTTTAAATACACTTGCCACTTTACCACCCCACTCCACTTTCCATCAGATATTGCTGTCATTCAATATACCTAGTCAATTTGCACAGTCTAAATTGATTCCAAAAACCTGCAACCCAGCATGTGCGAGTCTAGCCCAAGCACCAAGGAGAAAGTAGTGACTATCACCATCCTGATACTGGAACAAGTACTGGCACAAAGCTCCACCAAACTAAAACAGTCAACCAAAAGTGATGCACAGAACAGGGGAAGTAAATAGTCCTCAGAGAAGGGTTCAGGGGAGAACTGCACCCAATTACAATGCATTTCATATTTCTATCTGAGCTGTAGGTGGTAAAACATGAACTAAAACAGTCAAGGCATTATGGAGTAGGTACAAGAGTAATTGCACACACCCTTCCGACCAATGCATCGGAAGGGTCCGACGCATTGGCCAGAATGCTTTCTTCCAAGAAATGGGTGACCTTTGTCCCTCTACAAATAAGCCTAGTCAATGGTATCCACTGCCAATGATAGAACATGTGGCTTTTAACCAACAGGTTACCATCAGGGGAGCAGATAAATAATAAGTGTTTGAAAGCGCCAGGTAGTCGTCTCTCAATGAAGGGTCCCGATTTCATCGAGGCTCCACACACCATACTAGCAACTTGGGTCTTTGTCTGGATTACCCAGCCCGATGACGCCTGGAACTGAAGGGCCATTCTTGGCAAGTCACCTGACTAAAACGGCAGCGGACCCATCCATACCCGAGGCACAGCCGAGGGAGAGGAACCCATAGTCTTTTTTTTTCTTTTTAGAAGGGGAGTGAACCCACTTCTGTCCAACTCATGAAGGGGCCCAAAGCCAGACGAACCACCCGCAGTCATATCCTTCTTAGAGAGAGAGAGAAGTTTTGAGTCGACTAGGAGGCACTAACAGGGGGAGTAAGGTCGTCCTCTCATTATGAGTCCTTAGGAGGATATTGCACAGGAATAGAAGCACCTCCGGGACCATCTCCACCTTAGGAGGGGCTTCCAAGTGCACCTCCCCTTAAAGTGTCTGGTAAACCAACCGTAGGGCCTATGGCCCGTGACAAAACTCACTGGGGCTGGTATGCCGACCTCCAATAGGAAAAAGGGGGAGCGGGCATGCCGGCTCCCATATAGGTGTCTAGGCAAGGCGAAACGAGGCGGACCGTCCTCTGTCTTGCCGTGTTCGTTGTGGGGCCCTGAGAAAGCAAAGGGGGAACCACCACTAGAGAAGTGTCACCCGGAAGCAACTCTACAAAGGGGTAGGGAGAACCCCCCCAAATCTCTAGGCATAGGAGAGAAACGCCATCTTCTCTTAATACTTTTGGACATACCCCTGAAAAAGTAAAGGGGAAGCGAACTGCGCTAGACAAGAGTCGCCCGGAGGAAAGTCTAAATAATGGGGGTAAGGGGGAACTTCCGAACCTGTGGGAATTGGGAGGGCAAAACACACCCCTACGCTGTGAGAATCTTGGAGGGGCCCCTGAGACAGCAGAGCTGTCCGAGAACGGCTCCAAAAAGGATAAAGGGGAAATCTCTTCATCATTAAGAAGTGGTGAGAGGGAAGTCCCTCCACCAAGCTTAAGTGGGGAGTTAAGAGGGAAATAGTCACTCATCGCAAATTATTTATTATTCACTGCTCCAGCCCACGGCGGCCCTACTTTGACCTGAACGAGGGTTCGGCCAAGTGGTGCCTTTTGTGTGCCCCGGCTGATACCAGTGGGATGGGCAGTACAACATGAATGGCAGAGGCTTTGAAATTTCGCCACTTGGAAACACACCCTTTGCAGAATGTTGTCATTTAAGGGGTGGGGGTAGACTAACAAATCTATATATAACAGTGACCCTCTTTATCCTCCTCCATTTTATGAATTCAAAGGATTATTATAATAATAAGTTTGTTCAGTACAGCAAAAGTGCCTAATTAGAAGAACTGTGAATGATGATAACATTTAAAATTAATGTGATGTAACAAGAATTGTTTACCCTCGAAAATGCCAATAACATAGCTAAAATGCGAGTGATGCTCAATTAGGCTTTTTTTTTCTGTGTACTGTATTTTATGACCATTGCTATTTATGGAAAGATGTCAAACTTTGGGTAAGAGTTAAATTTGTAGGAAAACTATTGTGATATTATAAACAATTACCTTTGGCTTAAAAATTGCAAATGTGTTTGTGTAAAATTTATTTTGAAAACAATTATTTTTGGTAAATATTTTTTAAGTTGGCTTACATTTCTATTTTTTTAAATTTATTAATATTGATAAAATAACATTTCAAATATTTTATAAACTGCACTTTGGTTTAATAGTGAAAAACTTTTTGTGTAATTTAATTTAAACCTTTCCCAAATCAAATGCAACCTTTGGTTCCATCAAACCATTTAGTTTCCAATATATTTTTCTGCTTCTTCAACCTCTTTCAAGCACACCTATCATAGAGAATGCCATCCAGCTGTCCCTTACTCAATCTCCTTTCCCTTAAAACTCTCCCACCACACCAATCAATCTCTAACATTGTCCCAACGCTTGGCAGCCAACGACACTTAAGACACTCTTCTTACATACTCACACCCACTACATTTTCAGTTATAACCTCATTCCCACCTTGCATCACACCACATCTCTCTTAAAATCCCATTTCTCACTCTACCACGCCTCAAATCTCTTTTAAATTTTCCATTTGCACTGCATCTCATTCACATACATTCGTATCAGGACCAGTATACTATAATGACAACTTGTTCTTATCACACTCAAACTCATGTTCTGATCCTTCCTGAGAATTTCCTACCAGCCAAAACCTTGCTATCATGGTCTGTCAAATCCCGACTACTATCATTCACAATGTAGCCGAGATACTTAGAAGATTGTTTTTGTTCAAAGGATCAGATGGACAAAGATATTAAAGTGCAAGACAAGGGAGGGGGGAGAAAGAACAATAGATGATTATGATAGTTATGCATAAAGTTAGGGCACATGTGTACCACAAGTGGAAAGTAGCCAAAAAATGGCAAATAAAAATTAAAAACAATGCAAATAGTATAAGAGTTAAAAGACATTAAAATGGTAAACAGAAAAACGCTAAACATAAATTACAATAATGCAAATAGTATAAATAGTTAAGAAACATTCAAAATGTTGTGTAATTCATTTGCTTTAATGTTTATTTCTGGTTAATAGTTTAATTAATATGGCTTTGGCCATTATTAGTGCCTGTTCTTCAGCAGTTTTGTAGATTTTTCAAAAACTTTCGTGTTGTGTTCATTTTGGAGGTGTGTGCCCCTTGCTAGGCTGGAAGCAATGTAGCTTGTAGCCTGTCTCGAGGCTATTTATGTTTAAATATGTCGGTTAATGATTTCTTTTCTTTGATAATTTGGCTTTGAATTTGAGTTTCAGAGTAAAAAGTATGTGTTTTTTTTCTGCTGTGGTTTTCTTTTTTTGTTGCAATAAATGTTATTTATGGTTTGAGAGAGTGTTCTGTGTTATGCCTTCGGGAAAGGTGTTGTTTATTAGGTTGTGTTTAATTTTGATATGTCTTGATCAAGCAGTTCCCATGAAGATGTCTTGTATGCTTTATACACCAGTGTTTTGAGTAGGAAGAGCTTGGAGCACATAGGGAAAAAGGGATCAATATTTAAGTAGAATCTATTATCTGTGGTATTCAAATGCTTAGCTATCTGTCTCTGTGATTACCCAGATTAATGCAAAGTAGGAATAGCCCATCGACTATCGCTATTGTTGTTGTTTTTTAAGCACATTTTTTTATTTACACCACTAAATGTCAAGGTGAAAATTATGCAAAATTGACAAAATAGGGAAAAAACTGACACACATCCACTCACAATGAAGGCTAGCGACACAGTGAAAAAGCTGGTTTAGCAGTGAAATAAATTTTTTTTTTTATAAAATAACACATACATGGAATAACTTCCTTAAAATTGAGATTCCTTTAAAATACGAGTATAACAGAAATAAGAATTGTTAAATATATACTCTTTTTGTATATCACCTATTCCTTTTAGCTTCCATTTCACTCTTGAATAGAAACTGGATCCTTAATGTCTACATTAAGGATTCAGTTTCTATTCTAGAGTGAAAAGAGCTTCTATTTTATAGAGTGATCGAGTACATTTCACGAGCATTATATTTTAGTGAACCACTACTGCAGATGGTATATACTATATAAGAAGACCCTTGGTGCTAGTGGTATTGTCATTTGTATCGCTTAGGATTATTTTAGACAGCAAGGAATGGCTTGCCTAAAGATGTTCAAGAATAGAAAAGTTGTTAAATTAATTCTTTATCCGTCATCTCTTCCTTTTAACTCTCCTTCACCATAAACTTCCAACACTTTCTTGAACTTTGCTGGTTCGTAATTCTGTAACGCCAGCATAAAACACATGCCCATTTACTTAACCTGAATAGTTCTTCGTTAAGTCGCACATTCGAATCCACCGTAGGTCACCAAACCACTTTATCTGGTCCGTTTACGGTCAAGGCCCCTCCTCTCAACAACATTACCCGCCCCCAAAAATTCTCCTACGGATCCCGCTGCAACTTCCAGGAACCCCAAGAACATCTCGCATCTTTCAATATAACCTGTCAAGAAAACCTCTAGGAAACACCACGTGGCATAACAGCATACCCGAGTGGTGCCGGGTTAGATTAAAGAGAACCCAGGGACAACAAATTAAGTTACATGTCTCACTTCAATACGATTGCACGAATAATAACCGCGAAATAGCCCCTCCCCAAGAAGCCAATGTAAACTTACCGTAAAACAACAAAATAAAAATGACGGAGATCATAAAAATAGCTTGACCTAAAATGTTTTTCATCATGGTGCGCGATATGAGAGGTTTGGTTCGGCCATACGGCTTCCTCAAGAGCAGATCTGGCGTCGGAGGTTCCGTGGAAAGCGCAAGAGATGCAAGCGTGTCCATAATCAGGTTTACCCAAAGCATTTGTACGGCCTGGTGGGTGCGGAGAAAGGTAAAGGGTAGTACCACCGGCTTCCATATCTTGCAAAGTAGCGCGATAATAATAGGTCAAGGTATCTCGAAAAAAAATAAAAATACTAACCTTCAAAGGACTGTCATTTATAGCACAGGCACCAACAAAAGCAACAACAACTGCTACCACATTAACGGTGAGCTGAAACTGTAAAAACTTAGCAATGGAATCATAAACATTTCGCCCCCACATCACTGCTTTGACGATGGAGGAGAAGTTATCGTCAGTCAGAATGATGTCCGAAGCCTCCTTGGCCACGTCTGTCCCAGCAATGCCCTGAAACACACAGAAGAGCCATTAAAGGAGAGAGCGGGTCATACGAAAGCAATAAATCGGCACTTCAAGCCTCGTATTCAGAAGAATGAGAACATATAGCGACACAGATAAAGTAAAAGACCTACCATAGCAAAGCCAACATCCGCCATCTTGAGTGCAGGGCCATCATTCGTACCATCACCCGTGACAGCCACGACTTCCCGATTCGCAGTCAATAGACTCTCTATGATTCCTTTGACTAAAATATATTTGTCGGTGGGCGAAGATCTTGCTAGCACTCGGAGTGATGGCCACACTTTGTCAAGGAGGTGGGGCTGGATCTAACAGGGAGAGGAAAAAATCAAATTTCTCGCCGACGAACGTTGGACAAAATACAACCAAATTGCGACGAAACGGCCGAAGTTGCCTACCTTCCCCGACGCGTCTCTCACTCTCTTATTAAACTCCTTCCCCTCTAAAATGAGGGAATTGTCACCAGGCTTGAGAATACCGCACTTGCCGGCGATCGACCGCGCTGTATTGATATTATCTCCGGTGACCATCCTCACCGTTATTCCCGCTCGCTGGCACTTCCTAATAGCTTCAGGCACTTCCGGTCGCACCGGATCTTCTATGCCCACTATGCATAAACAAGTCAAATTATTGATGATGTTATCTTCATCGTCCCAATTCGGTTCAGTGTCAAAATGAACCTGTGATTGGAGAGGGAAGAAATGGACACGAATGACTGACAAGGAAGGATTCTCCCTAAAGTATAATCATTATATATATATAAAGGAAAAAATCCGTTCAAGAGCAAAGCAGCAAGTTCTAGTGGTGCGAGATTCATCATTTGTAGCAGCTGTGATAATTTAAATGAAAACCAACAAATAGTTTTCTCAAAGAGGTTGGTAAAGAAGGGTGTGTGTGTGTGTATGTGTGTGTATGAGTATCGCCAAAGTTAATTAATTACTAGGGACCGGTCGGGTACGGAATTATCCTAAAGTGCTCCCGTCCGCAACAAAGTTAGGTTCATTTGCGAGGGGCGACAGCTATAAACACTGTTTAAATAATAATAATAATAAATTTCTTATAATGCGCTCTTCAAGGCCAGAGGCCTTCACAGAGTGCACAGGTTATACAAGATTAAAGACCCTTGAAGCCTACTTGGTTGATTTCAGCTTTGCCTGGAACGAAGTCTCTGTATGCCACTGAGATTGTGCGAAGGCCCTCACATGCCATGGGCTCGATGACATCGCGGACGAGCCGTTCCTGCATTTGCCTGGAGAATTGGTCTAAGCGCCCATCCTTACCGTATATAAACGCACATCTGCACGAGGAAAATAAACTTCATCGAGACGGTAAAATGACAAAAACATCTGGAATTGGTCCAATTTTGATAATGACTTGAATCAAAATACATAAGAAACTACGTGTATAAATACCATAAAAATAAACCTAACAACGTACTTTTTCATCACCATTTCACTGGCTCCTTTCGTGTAAATTCTGTAGCCTCCGCCATCTTTTGGAATGACCGTCGACATGGACTTGCGAACGGAGTTGAAGGTATAGACGCGGTGGAAGCTCTCCTCCGTAACTACATCGCGAATAGCTTGATAGCTTCGTTTTAAGTCCAGCACAAAACCAAGGAGAGAGCATTCCGTCTTGTTTCCAACCTGCGGGTAAGAACAAGGTTTAGGACACGTTCAAACTCTCTGGAACAAACGACTTAAAACTTCGGAACATGGCAAGGAAGGAGAGTCCTAGAGGCTTTACCTGCTTGTGCAAATCTCCAGGACTGTCTCCGGGCATGATCCTCGACGTATAAGCGGAGTTGATACTAATAGCATTAATGAGCAAGTCTGCGACAACGGGGGATATGTGTTCGTATTTAGGCACGATCTTATGGTGCTGTCCACAGATGTAGGACTGTACCACCGTCATGCGATTGGTGGTGAGTGTACCCGTCTTGTCAGAGCAGATGGCTGTCGCGTTGCCCATTGTCTCACACGCGTCCAAGTGACGAACCAGGTTGTTGTCTTTCATCATTTTCTGTGGGAAAAGGGAAACGGGAGACAATGAGTTGCTTGTTTGAGGGAGGAGTGGTTATTTTATCAGGCATGAGGAGAGAGGTGCTCAGTGAAGATGGGGCCGTGGGAAACAAAAGAAGATGCGCATTCAAGTCAAGTAGAAGAAAGATCGCACAAATAACGGAAACAAGAAGGCACAACCAGACAAGGACACACAGCTTACAAAGAACAATATTACACCAACAGCAACGGCATTCAATTCGAACTAAAACTCCTCTTCGAGAAGCAAACGAACGTCAGGAACAGAATTATCTCGTTTGTTTGTGCAAATAGTAAAGCAGGTGGTTCAAAATTCACCACAATCTATAACCGCTTCCTCTTAAAGTAGGGTTAGAAAAATCTAGTGATTTAATAATTCTAGGGCGCCATAACACGACATGGGTTCTGCTGAGGCAATAATTGCACACGCATCGGGGAAAGGCTCAACGCGAGTCATCCAACTTACCTTGACGGAATATGCGAGGGAGAGGGTGACAGCAAGGGGCAATCCTTCGGGAACAGCGACCACGAGCACTGTCACACCGATGATGAAGAATTTAACGAAATGGTTCGCGTATTTGGGGTTCCATGGTTTGTCTTCGAAGATGAACGTCCTCACGCAGAAGCTTATTATGAGGATGATGACGGTTAAGACGGCGATAAACGAACCTTTTGGAGGAGAATATGACGGGAAAAGCGTTAGAAGAGAACGAGCAGACAAACCTCTCAAATTCTACTGCCCTTACGACGAAGGAGTAGCAAACGAATTCAACGAAAATGATAAGGCCCTTCGGAACAGGAACTAAGGGGCCAATAAGGAGAGGGACCTTACTATTAGAATTAACTTTAAGAAACTAAAACCAACGAGGATATATCCTTCAAAAAAGTTCTGAGAAGTTTGTTGGGAAATTGGGCAAAGTGAAAAACAAGGTGAGAATGACATGACCTTGAAAAGGTAAGGGGGAAGAACGGCGACCAGGGGTCGAGAACCCACTAGGAACAAAGGAAGGGGAGTACAGGGACAAGAAAAAGAATCCACACAAAAAAAACAGGGCAGTGTTCGGGGATCACAGATAACAAGCATTGGCACACTAAATAAACCCTAGAACCAGAGCTAATAATTTATAGGTTTTGAAAAACAAGGACAAGGAAGAGAAGACCGGAATTACTTTGTAACAAGGCCACAACATAGCCTAAAGAAAGAGGAGGGTCATAAAACCTGGGATGCGGTGAGAGCTCAAGTCTAACCAAAACTCCCCTCCTCCCCTCAAAAAACAAACGCCTACTCGAGAAGCGCAAGAGCTCGATTCCCCATTGAGGGCAGAACCAAGAATGAAGCCCCAAAATGGATATCTCCCCCCGGCTACCACAACATTACCCGCGTAACCAATCTGGATGGCGAGCTTGGTGAGCTTTGCTTGCAGGACCGACTTCTCATGACTGCAACTGTGGGATCCGCCCTCGCCACCCTCCTGGTCGTTCTCGTCGGTGGCCTCGCCCTCCTTCTGGTGCCGATTATTGCGGACATCACCATCGGTCGAATTCGCGGTCTGATGGTGAGAGTTGCCAGTCACAGGATTGGCCTCTTCGGTCCTCTTGGCTGAGCGCAACAGTGCGAGAGAGAACGGGGAAAAATACACGAAGGTGAGTCAACCAATCAACGGCATCCCCCCCACCCCCTCTAAAAAAAAACACCAGGGAAAAAACGCAGAACGACAAAAAAAAGAGAGAATTTTAAAATCCAAAGATAAACACAAAATATAGGTGGGGAAAAGTATAAAACAGGGAAAACAATTATATTGGCACTAAATAGGGCAACTGCAACAATCATCTCATCTACAACCTGCCTAAAGGAGAAAAGCGACTTGAGAACAATCAAAAGGTCTACAATATATCTTAAACAAACACACACATTTTCAACTTCATCGAAGCAAAAGGAAGAAATTTAGATTTACAGAAATTTTACATGCTACTTACGAAGGACATTATGTCTTTTTAAATAAGGGTGGAAATATTTCAACAACAGGAGCGGCAATGCGATCAAAATGCACCTGCAACACTAATTTAAAGTGCACCGATATAAACTTCTTTGCACATTTATCTGGGACATTTTGAAATTCTATTTGAATCGCAGATCCACCAATTTTAGCACTACGTCCGAACGCATCAGTCTTTCTCTCACCCCTATCCCCCCCCCAAGAAAACTGGTGTACCCGATGGGAGTACTTCCACTCTAGGGAGAATGCTGGGAGGGATAGACAGATTAAGTTAGATAAAAAAAAGAAGCAAAAAGTTAAGGATGACAGAGTGGAATAGCAAACCTAAAGGGGGGAGGGGCATACGGACTCCAACGTACGAATTGGCCCCTTGTGCGGGGTTAAATGGGGATTGAAATGACATCATCGGAATGAGTACGCATCTATAATCTTGAAGCGAGACAACAGATACCATAATTCATCATGTTAATGATAAGGATTAAAGGATCGGTCATAGTCATTGAATTCCCCTACTTCCCTTAATTAATTTATCACTTGGCTTATTTCAACCACGCCCAGTAACTCTTATGGATCTGTGATGGAAACATGTGAACACCTGCCCCGGATAGATTGCCCCAGCGAAGAACGGAGCCTCCTTAGAAGAACGACACATCACAAAGCACCCCCACTCATCAGCTTAGACTTCCTTCTGCGTCCTCGAAGTAGGAGGAGGCCCTTCCGAGCCCAAAAAGCAACCTGCACCTTGAGTGCGGAACGGATTCAGGCACAAGATAGAGTTGCGTACCCATCCCATCTCTAGCACAAAATTTGCCTAAACGAATTCTCTCCAACAAAATTTCTGCCGTAGGGACCCCTGTTAGTTTTCGCCTTAATATAAGTGAGATGGGAGTGCCTAAAAATGAGTAGACGCTAGCGCAAAATTGCAAACAAGACTGTTTGACTCAAAGGCCTGTCAACAATGTATCTATTGGGAGCCCAGAAAGAAGCTCCCCCCGATTATTTTCACAAGTCAGAAGGAACAAAGACCCTCCAGCACCCTGCAAAAAGAACCCTTAGCATCAACGAACTCCATGGGAATTAAGAGGTGCAACAAGACGGCGGTGACCTGGAAAATGAGCTGCCCACATAGTTCCAAAATGTCCCGATAAACGCGAGACATGAATTCCTTCCCATTTTAGTGGTACCAATGTAGGAGGATCCGATTGCCCACACGGACTTTTACATAGAAGAAATTGAGAGCGACTCCTGCAGCGAGAGAGTGGAAACGAGACCACGAAAAGCAACGCAGAGAAGAGAATGAGATAAGGCGGAGAGGAAGAGGACGAAACGCAACGCCGAACGATCCTTCACCTGGACTCTCTCCTTTCCTGTTGTGTTTGCGCTTCTTTTTGGCTTCTGGGGTCGTTCAGTGGTTTATCGTTTTTTGAGATTTGAGAGGCACAGGGTTGAACATGAACGGTGGGTGGTGCGAAAGTCAGTTTAGAGTTCCAACACCGAAATCAGCCGCCAATGGACACCACGAAAGGCGTTGTGGAGCGAGCAGTGGTGGGCAATGGCAGTAGGTTGGTTGGTTAGCCAGGTGGTCGGGATTCATGGTTGAGGGAATCATGCAAGAAAGGACCCATGGATTAAAATAATTTTATGCAATATCAGATTGGTTACTAGTTGAGGACAAAAGGGAATAAACAAGAAAAATAAAATATAAAACTAAACCGTGGGTTACTTAGTAAGATTAACTAGCGGTGCATGTTATCTAAGATTCAATTCACTTCTAGAAACCACAATCTACCGATTAAAAGTGTGGCAATTCCGGTGGTATGCATTAGACTTTTAAAAAAACAAAAACTAATAGTTTTACTAGAAATCATTCTCACTATCACTTAGTTAGGCTTCTAACTCGAGGAGCTGTCTTCGCAGTTTCTACTTACTGACATTTTTAAACATGGGAACATAGATTTTCTCGAAAGTTTACTAGAGTACAAAAGGTGAAATCAGGACTAAAGGCCCTCTGAAGCCTTTAGTAAACAAGTTCTTGATAGTTTACTATAAAACATGTCCTCTAATCTTTAGTAAATATGTCTAAGAAACTACAAAACGTGTTATTTAAGAACCATACTCATCGAGGAGAGCTACGTTCCCTGTACTACTTCAGTACTCAAATTTTATTATCACAGCAAAGTTCTGTCGCCAAGTCACAAGATTCTTTCAACAGAACCCCTAAAAAACCCATTAGCTTGTGGGTGTCTTCTGGGAATAAAGAAATAAATAGGGATAGGAGATAACGGAAGTGAATTGACATGGTACACCCGTTAGGGTAAGTGAGAAGCATCTTTATTCCCATCAGATCACTATTCAAAATCCGACAAAAGAAAAAAATCAAACTGAAACTACCAAAATGAAGCCATGAGTTGGAAGTCGTCGTAACGACAAGGGTCGGAAAATACTGCACCTTTTCTCTTCTTCTTCGCTTCGGCTTGCTCCTCGTCAGCTGCAGCACCCAGGAGAGTGAAGATGATACCAGCCTGAGAGTTGACACCGACGGCGATCACTATCATCTTACCACTGCCCTCCATCACGTGAGTCCCTACAAACAATAACGATCGGTTTGATGATCCGCTTTTCGGCTTCTCGCACAGGCGTTGATCTAAATCAACGATTGGTGGTTGGGGGAGAATGGGCCAGGTGATAAAGAGGTACTTCTTTAGTCAATCATTGACCAGAAAAAGGGAAATATCTCCCCCTCGTGGTGGAACCTCCTCTTGAATAATAATTCTCTACGTTTGATGACTTAATATCGGGTAGGACAGTTATCCAGCCACAGTTTAAAGCACATTGTGGCGACCAGGATTAATATACTCCAATGAGATATACACAAAAGCGTATGTGTATGAAAAACAAGCGATAAACAATAACACGACTCTTTCTACCTCTCTACCCCCAGCGTACAATAAAGTGGGCCGAACCAAAGAGAAAAAAGGAGTCAAGATTTTGATCTAAATTGTACAGGGCGTTTCTGAAAAAAAATAATATCATTTGGGATGTAAGTATCGCGGAAACTACTTAATCTAGGCGAATGAAACTGAAGAGGTTCAATGTTGAACACTATAAAATTTATTCCTCAAAATTTCAATAAGAAATTCAAAGGTATACGGATTCTATGAACGATTTCACAAATGTTCAATATGTGCGCAGCCTGAGACACAGCACAAGTCAAGTCGGATTTTTTTGTTTTTTCAAGAGCGTTCAGTTGGCGACCGTCACCGAGGGCATGGTCGCCAAAAAATAGTTCAGCCTAATTTTTAGGCTACACTAAAAAATAAACTATTAATAGCAGGCAACCAACACCATAGGACTAAATAGAGTGGAAGAAGCTGCCTGCCTCGGCCTCCTCCTCCAAAGATTGCATTAGGCCACAAACAGGCGTGCGCAAATCCGTCCCGAGTACAAAAAACAAGCGCTAGTGGCCTCCCTCGTCCCGGAGCCGAGATAGGTAACATGCGGGAAGATCACCCAGACTGGGTGAGTACTAAGAATGTGCCTGGATGTCTGGAGGAGAACGCAGTCGTTGCACTAAGGTGGAGGGAGCATCGGGCGAGTGTGCAGGACTCGAAGACGGCAGGAAACAACCTACAATCTGAGAGCGATGTCACGCAAATTTAGGCTCCCGTTGGCCATCTACTTTGGTTAGGCGGCTCTAAATACTGTGGGGAGGAGCGAAAAGCTGGGCTGGTTGCTCAATCCTCACGGACTCTTATTTCCCACAATACCTAAATGTCCGGGAACCCAGCCTAAGAAAATCTCGACATTTCCCCGGCTCGCGACAACCGTAGCGTCACGGATACCGCGAAGCATGGGATGCAGAGCATCCAATACCCCGAGACTACTCTGGGTTTTTATTTTAATACTAGGAGCACATCTCGCGACTGCCTACATGGGCATAAGTCGCAGGACACAACACAGTCTACTACTAGACGGGATATCACGAACCAGCGAAGGCAGAGATTCCAATGCCCCAAGAACACTCAGGGTACGTCGCGTTATCTTCCGTACCGAGTGGAGTATTGCAACCAGCTCGGGCGTCTGGCCGAGCACCGTTGACTTCAAACAGAGGGGACACAGCGTGGAAACCGACCCCATCTTGTGACTTGGAGCCATCCGTATACATTGGCACGGTTCCAGCATAACACGAAGTGTGCTCCAAAAAGGCCGAACGCAATACTCCGGTGCTGTACAAGCTTTGGGAGCAGAGTCGTGGCAACAAATAGTCAAATGTGGTACCCTCCAGGGTGGCGTCCTGGGCAGAATCAGGGGCCCGAGAGCTAAACCGAGCTCTCAAATGAGTTTCCTAGTCCTAAATCAAAAGGGCTTAGGGTATGACTGGTGTCTCTCGGCTGCATAAGCACCGTCGAGATCAGTTGCGGATGCAGTGAGAGCTGTTGGCGACTGAGGGAGGCGCCGGGGACGCGCGTACAGACGAATAATGCACTGTGCACGGCGAAGAGTGAATGGCATCTGCACAGCTGGCATCGAGAAGTAGGCTCTCAATGAGGGAAGTGCGGAAGGCACCGGCCGCAAGGCGAAGGCCGGTGTGGTGGATCGAGTCCGTTCCACAATACACGGTCGGCTGCGGATGCATAAAACTCGCATCCGTAATCGAGCTTCGAACGAACAAAGCGTCGATAAAAAAGTAAGGCAGTAGCCCTATCAGCACACCAGGCGCTACACGTCAAGGAGCGAAGAATATCCATGGTGGGGGTACAAGAGACCCTAAGGCTGCAAATATGAGTGCCAGGTGAGGCGTCGATCAAATACAAGACCAAGGAAACGGGCGAGTCCACCCCTTCCAGGCGAACCCCATTTAGAAACAAGTCTCGGTCAGGGTGTAGCCGTGGATGGCGGCAGAAATGCACCACCTTAGTCATGGCCAAGGAAAACCAAAGCCTGTCCTCTTTGGCATAGCGAGAGACGCGATTCAATGCCTGTTGGAGTCGACGCTCCAGAGTTGGCATATGAGCCTCGCCAAAAGAGATCGAAAGGTTGACCACGTAGAGTGTAGCGAGAACATCTTCCGGAAGCACCGAGGTGATGCCATTGATGCTCAGGGCATTGAGTGTGACACTGAAGACACTTCCTTGTGGGACACCCTATTCCTCCTCCATTGGGCCGGAGAGGGCTTCCCTACCCACAGTGAAATCGTTCAGGCGGCGCTTAAAGCAGGTGTTGGAATAACGCTTCTGTTTGAGGGCCAGATCGCACTCGGCTGAGCACCACGGAAGCGGTCGGCGTGCAAAACGGCCAGACGTTCTGGGGAAAGTGCTTAGGCCCACGGCGATGAGGTTGCTGGAGAACTCGACGGCCTCATCTACCGACTTAAACTCCGAATGAGACAGAAAAATCAGTCACTTCCTGAAATGCGGACAACCGCGCCCCGCCAAGCACGAATGAGGCGGGCTCTCAGGCGGCAGCGGCACAGAAAATGATATTTGAATGGGAAAGTGATCACTACCATAGAGGTCATCGACTACCCCCCGCCTAAAATCAGGCTGTGCTTTCTGAGAGCACAAAGATAGATCAAGACAAGAAAATGAAGCGGTTCTCGGGCAGTGATGCGTAAACTCATCCACATTTAGGACAACTATCTCCAGCTTGTCGATCAGGAAGGCAAGGACCTGACCCCTGGGATTGATCGAGTAATCTCCCCAAAGGGAGTATCTACCGTTCAGATCCTCGAGTAAGAGAAAGGGAGTTCCCCGCGTCGAAGTCGGCTAACGGTGAAATGTACGCAGAAATAACAGCATACATCCTATCCAGGTGCAGCTGTACAGTTACTGACTGAAAGGAGGTGTCTAAAGCGAAGAGAAGAACGGAGACATCATTCCGGGTGTAAATCGTGTATCCTTCTGCCCGGTCCCCATCCCGTGCTAGTGGGGTCGCAACAAACTTAAACATCCCGGGAGGGTGGGCAGGGAGCACGCACCCAGCATGGTCTCCTGCAAAATATAGCTAAAGTAAAACGGGACGAGACGAGCCTCCGCAGCTCCTCCCAGCTGGCCCAGAGTCGGCAGCAATTACATAGAAGGAATATGCCCACCGGGCCTAGCTCGGAGATGCGGGGGCACTCTTCGAAGAGAAGACCCTCACGGAAATGGCCGTACGCTTCCCGAAAGCAGAACTCCAGGCGGTGTCACCTTCAAGGACTTATCGGGGGAGGTTGGGCCTCGCTATGCGAGTGTTTACCCCTCTCTGCCTCTGCCTACTTTGAAGAATCCACCGCCTTCGAGTGATCCAGCCTAGCACTCGGTGTGGGCGTAGGAGCCGAAACTCCTTTAGTGCTGTCCTCCTTTCGGGAGGCAGCTTTAGAAACCTCGGATGATGGCCTAACGACCAACTTCAAGGGTGTTGCTTTCTGTGAATCTAACGACTCGGTGAAGGCACAGGGCCGTTTCACCTTATGGGAAACGGTCAAGCTGGGAAAACCCTGGTTTTAGCCGGGATGGGTGTGAACTCTTTATGCCGCCAGCTCACACAGGGGAGCGCCCGGGGTGGGTAGAACCCACAGAAGGGTTCCAAATGGGCGCGGAAACGACCGTGCTTGTAGGCCTGTAGGGGCCAGGAGATCATATCTTTTTTTAACATTGAGGCATAAGACGTCCCGGGCAGAGCCGGGGGCACCAGGACCAAGTCGTTAGCCTAGCGAAATGAGAGACCATCCTGGGCATAAACAGCCAGAATTTC
This sequence comes from Ceratothoa steindachneri, assembly GCA_963969495.1. Taxonomy (NCBI): domain Eukaryota; kingdom Metazoa; phylum Arthropoda; class Malacostraca; order Isopoda; family Cymothoidae; genus Ceratothoa; species Ceratothoa steindachneri. Next base: position 13,580,499 of record OZ018332.1, read on the forward strand.
TTTCTCAAGGAGATACTCACCACATTACTTCGAGGAAGCGGGGTGCGGCTCTCCGCAATTGACAAGTATGGCCACACACGATTTCGATTTATCGTGTGCAGCCTTGGAGCAACTTAAACAGGCTTCGGATCACCACTCCGACTTTGCGCGCCTACATGAGCGATTAGTAAAGCCGATGCGGTGACTGTAGTAGCACCTCCGCAGAAGTGGCATGAATGCCTTCACGCGGTAGCGATACCAACCGGCATGTACCGACTTAGGGAGCTTGCCACAGTTGAACGTGACGAAGAGTATAGGGATGGGTCTCGAGGCCCTTCCCTCTGTTTTCTCATCCCACGCTCGACCGTGACCGCTCCATGGTCGGCCAGCTCTAAGGTGATTTCATCTCTGGAGTAGTAGTCCAAGAGTTCCCTCGCATAAACCACTCCTTTCACGAAGTTCATGGTAGAGTGCGGCGTCACACTAACTGGCTTGCCATCAGTGGAGCGAATAACAAGGAAGTGTTTGAAGCCAGCGGGCTCGAAAACGACAGGTAACCTCTGAATGAGGGGCCCCGACGTAATCACCGCTACGCTCTGCGCGCTTTTGGTCTTTTTTCAGGGACTCCCCACCCAGGAGCACTGTGGCCGGACGTGCCATCTTGGCGCTACGGAAACGGCAGCGCCCCCGTCCATTCCTACGGCTTCCGCTGAGGGAGAGGAGCACCGAGTCTTTTTCTTCTTAGGAGAGGATGGCGGGGAATGAACCTGTTTCTCTCCTCAGCCGGTAGGAGCCCCTAGGCCAGATCCTTTTCAGAAATGGAGAAGGTCTTGTCTGTCACAGGAGCACCAGCCGGGGGAGAAGATCCCTCCTCCCCTTGAGAGGCCTCAGGGACCCGAGCCATCTGAGGCCGAGTTTGCATAGGGGCGGCATCAGGTTCTGTACTTGGAACCGAGCCCAGGTTTGACCTCATGGAAGATCCTACCGTCTGGGGCTGGGTCACCTCAGGGGTGGGGTGGAGGGCTCCATGTGGCCCTCCCCCTTTCCGAGACATCACAAATCCCATTCGAGGTTCCTTTTTCACCTTCTAATGGCTGCGGACCGGCATCCGTCGAGGAAGAGAGGAGGACATATAGATTGACGCCCTGCAAACTACTCACGCGGGCTAGCAGGACATTGGGGGCCCTGGCATCCATTGTCCCATAAAGCAGTTGGCCCTATCAAGCCGAGCGGTCAATTATGGGCCGCCTGACTGCTTTCTTGGCAGTCCCATGCACCCGTAGTCATAAGGGAGTACCACCTTTTTCGCTGTGGGGCTGCCCGAAGGCGGTTCCAATGATGTTAGAGGGGGATTATTTGATTATAAAATCTCATCATTGGGCATGATGACCCTATAATTATCACGGGACTCAAACGCTCATCACCCCACGTAGTAGCCCGCTCTGCTAAAGGTGAACACGGGGCCGGCAGAACCAGCTGCCGCCATTTGAGGCAACTCCTTCCGCCTAGTGACCTGGCGGCCCCACCTTAGGCTCGGCATAAAATCAGTAGACAATGAAAGGATAAGGGAAGGGGGTGCGAGGAAGGTGAGAGTGGGGGTGAAGCGGGGGATCCGGGATGGTGGGCTGAGAGGAAGCTTGTCGGCGTCTACCCTGTAAAATTAGAGGCTGACCAGAGAAAGTTGTGGGAGAGGTTGTATGGAAAGTGAGCAAGCAGGGTAAGAAGACAGGGTGTTAGAAAGAAGCGGCTAAGCTGGGGCCGGACGGGGCGCCGAGTCCCGTCAGCATGGCGACAGGAAAGCAAATCGCCGTGCTCCTTTTACGGGGTCATGAAAGAACAATTTAGAATCAATCCGAGAAAACGAGAAGAAGGTAAGGTAGCCGTTAGGACCACTAGATAGGAAAAAGAAGAGGGGGAAATAAAGGGCAGTGAAAGAAAGAGAGGGGTATGTTAAAAGTCTGGTTAGCAGCACCAGGGGAGCCCTAAGGGACCCAGGGTTGAACCCTCTCGCCACGAGAAGGCCAGAGCCTCTCTGGGACCGACCCCTGAAGAAAGAAAAGGTACCAAAGAGGGAGGGGGTCCCGAGAATAATCTGTGAATCTCGATAAATCGCAGAGTTTCGACCCAGAACCGGGCACGGTACGTATATGTCCGGTACCGTGTGTTGTATTGCAATCAGCTCGGCCATGAAGACAGGCGCAACGCCAGGTAGAGTCCTACCAACTTCAAACAGACGGGGTGGATAGCTGTATTGATGCTGGTCTCATGACGCACACTTCACGGTGATCGCGCCGTCTTTCAATATTATAAAAGAGGTTCTTTAAGACTAATGGATAGATGATGTTTCATATAGTGGATATTTACATGTGTTGATGATTTCAATGGATATATGTTAAATGAGTTAAAAATTTCTTTGGCATGTTGTTATATCATAGTTTAGTAAGAAGGCCACTTTGCTTTAGAAAACTTGTCAATCCGGGATGGATATTTTGTTTTTTTAAATATTAGGCGGAGAGTGGGCAGAGTCCCACCTCTGTCAAACAGACGGGAGACGGCATGGAAATCGACCCCCTGCTCTGATTTGGAGACATCCGTGTACACTGACAAGACAAGTGCTACCAAAAGTTCGAACGCAATACTCCGGGTCCTGTGGAAGCAGAGCCGTGGCGACAAATGTTCAGACGCGGTATCCTTCAGGTTGACGTTGTGGGCAGAGCCAGTGGCACCACTGTTCCTAGAGCTACTTCGAACTGTCAAAGGAGTTGTCTAGCTCTAAAGCCCAAAGAAAGGCTTGGAGTATCTTGGCCGAATAAACATCGTTTGGATCGCCCGAGGATGCAATGAAAGCCATTAGCGACAAAGGAAGACGTCGGGCCCGCGCGTACTAGCACATAATGCACAGTGCATCGACAACAGGCTCGCAATAGGGAATGTGCGTAAAGAATCTGTCGTCGACGGAGGTCGGTGTTGTGGATGGAGTCAACCTTCCGCAATTCATGCTCGGTTCTGGATGCATAAAACTCGCATCCATAGTCCAGCTTCGAGAGAATAAAGGAACGGTAAAAGAGTAGAGCGGTAGTCCAGCTCCTGCCAAACACATTGCGGCATGTCCTCGGTAACATTCTCCAGTGCAATAGTGATTCTCTGCTTAAGTTCCTCTAGGTTTGCAGGAAGAGGGTAGATATAGACCCAGAGAAAATATCGCAAGGTATCAGGTCAGGTGAACGTGGAAGCCATTTCAACAGCATATTGTCTTCATCACCAGCACGCCTGATCCTACTCCCCGACAGATTCTCATTGAGATACAACCGCACAGTGTGCTTCCAGTGAGGTGGAGCCCCGTCTTGTTGAAAAATGAAGTCTGAATATCCATTCGCAATGAATGAGCTCATCCATTAGCCAGTTCCGAAGCATTTGCAGATAAACGTCGCCGGTCACATTTCCTCAAAGAAAAACTGGCCATTCAGACGATTCTTGGATATGACGCAGAACACATTCGCTTTTGGTGAGTCCCTTTCGTGCTCAACTGTGTCATGGGGGTTTCTTCATCCCAAATGGGGACATTATACATGTTCACTTTGTCATTCGTATGAAATGTGACATAATTAGAGAAAACAAGACGTTCATCGAACTCATGTCATTCAAGTTTCTCTTGCATATAAACACAGAATTGTTTGCGCTTTCGCTTGCCATCTGCCTTTAAGGCCTGAAGGAACTGCAGCTTGAAGTGTTTCATTCGCAAGCATATCGTTAGAACATACCAAACTGTGGTTGAAAGAACCTGGGTTTCCAGGCCTGCTCTTCTTCTGAACTTATTGTTATTTCGCAAGAGTTTTCCGTGAAGTCGCTCGAACGTCTCTTCCGATGCTAGTGGTCGTCCAGAAGAATCAGTATTCCTCTTTGAATTTTTTGTGCCATGTACAAAATTTGCATTGCTGTTTGTTCATTGTAGAATTCTCTTATAAATGCACGCTGCATAATGTTGTTGAACTGTGTTCAAGCATCTAACACACAATAGGCCGTTTTTAAGTGAATAGTATTTCTATATGTGAAAAGCTAGAAACAAAACAACAACATATGCTGTTAAAATTTGAGGTAAATTCAGCGAAAATAGGCAAAGTTATTAGATTGTGAAATGATATAAAATTTTTAGAAACACCCTGTATTTCATTATCGGGTATGAGATCTCCTACACGATGCGAGGGACGGATGGCGCAACTTAATAGGGACTGTTATCCGTTTCACGAAAACAAGTTCGCATTGAAGAGCTGAGGGCTCTCAAACGCACATAGGAAACGAATGAAAGGCAGAAGAGAATCTACGGTTCTTGGGCCTAAAATAAAATCATTCACCCACCAAAGAAGGCAGGACAAGACGGGAAACACCAAGAAAAAATATAGATAACCACCAATCCACACTTCTCAGCAATGCAGGGTTGAGGCGTATGGACAGAAAAGTAGAGGATCCTCACCCGACAAAATGACGGGATCGTGGTCGACTCCCTTCTTGACGTGATCGGACTCGCCGGTAAGCGAGGACTCGTCGATCTTCAAGTCGTTACTCTGAATGATGATACCGTCCGTGGGAAGGAGGTCACCATATTTGATCTGCAGAAAAAATGGGGTGGGTGGGTTATTCACTTCATCGTGTTGAGGCAGCTTCTATAACAAACTTTCGTCCCAATACCTTAAGGCAGGGAAGAGGTAACTACCAAACTATAAGGCTATTTAATCCTCTTTTGACAAAAGGTGTATGCGCATGCATGCTAAATACTGTAAATAATAGCAGCCACCCAAAGGGCTACTCCCCTCTCCTTCCCACAACACTAACCCAAAGCTTCCGACCCACCTGACAGATGTCACCGACGACGAGATCCCCGACGGGTATCTGTTGAACCTCCCCGGCGCGAATCACGGCGAATTTGTGTTCGCCCTCGATCCGACTCTGCAGGCCCCGGAACTGCTTCTCTTTCGTGTAGTCATTGAAGGCCGTAACAAAGACCACGACGACCACAGACACCAGGATGGCCACGCCCTCGATCCAACCCGCCTCTTCTTCGCCTTCGTCCACGTGAAGCGCACCTACCGGGCCGGCACGGGGAACGTTAAAACGAAAACTACAAAACTGGAAAGAAACTTTGCGCCCAAACCTAAACTGGTAAGGATCTGTCAGCCATCATTACCCACTAGAAATTGGGATCGTGGGGACATGCGGGTGCATACAAACCGACAAGAAAACAACTCCACGTGTGACCAACTCTCATTGACGATTCAAGACCCCCCCCCCCCCTGAAAAGCGTATGCGTACCAGAGGGTCAGGTGACAAAATATCCCCGTGAATGAGATCCCACCTGGGCCCTGGACAGTAGAGACCCTAATTTTTTAATTTCACGGATGACAAAAATCACAAGGGACTTGAGATCCTCTCTCAGCCCAGAGTCCAAGAGTCGGACGCTGTGCATCAAGGATGCGGCGAGGTAGGTGTGCGTGTGGAGGGGGGAGGAGATGTTTCTTCTGCGGGGGACGAAAGCCGGAGTTCCTAACGAGTCACAGACGTCATGAGTACGGGGAAGGAAACCTTCACAAACAAGCATAAATGAGGATCCCCTTAACGGGCAGGAGGACCACGCGCAAGCAGCGCCGCATACGCGCACGCGCCGTGGGTGAAGTAGGGTCGGTAGAGAGAGCCGTTCTCGGCTGTTGAGTGGGCGACGAAAGGCAGTGCCATGGCAACGGCCTTAGCCTCCCCCCCCCCTTAAAGACGATCGCTTGAAAAATGGCTCAGCGACCTCGGAGGAGACAGCGCGCATGCACGCAGGCAAAGGCGCGATGTGGGGAGCCTTACTAAAGCGCAAACTTCAAACGGGTAAAGAAGCGTCGCGAATCTAAAGAGGTCGGATGTGAGCAAATATATTTTAGTCAACTCGAATGTGTGTGTAAGTGTGTGTCATCTCATTTCGCCATCGTCTTCTTCAATGATAAATCAACAACTTTCCGCAATTCTATAAAAATGGGGCGCGGGAGCTAACATCACAACACATAGAAATGAATATCGAAACGGTTTTTGAGTCATGAGTCTATCTGGAAGCTAAAGCCATTATAGGAATATTAAAGGGGAGGTGGAAATTAAACGCATTAATAAAGTGACTGGCGTACGTAATAAAGAGCATAAATTGAGGTCGAGAAGGAAAGGAGAAACAAAGATGGCATGACGTGAGATATATAGAGCGTGATAGTAAAATAAGGTCATGTTAGAGATAATTACAAGGATTAATTGTAAGCGCCTCACAACAAATCAGGAAGAGTATTTCCTAAGTGATTGAGCGTGTGGGCGCGCGCGGCAACGGACTAGCAGAGAGTCACCCGAGACGCGAGCGGGCGTGCGTTTACTGATCCCGGTTTCCTTCCCAAGAGTACCAGAAACTCGCCTGATCGAGAGGAACCAAACCTCTCCATGGAAAAGGGAAGAAAAGGATGGGAGGAATACCGTTAATGGGGAAAAGAACTAGAAAAGGGATGGCACAGAGGCCAGTGCGATTTGGTGGTTCTGCAGACTACCCTACCTTCGACCACACAATAATTGCGACGGGAGATTCACAACAAGAAAAACTCGATATACATAGGTGTGGGAAAGGGAGGGAGGGACGAGAGTGACAACAAATTCAAGAAGCGACCAGCCTGGGGAGAGGAAATCCTCCAAGAAGACGACGAGAGGGTGAACACAGCCTAACTACGAATACAAGGGATGGGCGTGAGAGGGGGTGAGAGGATGGTAAGGGGTAAAGTTCAAGGAAAATTCAAACGACTTGAGCTTACCTCCTTCGACTTCAGGCAATGACAACGCAAAGAACAACACACGCAGATTAGTAAAAAAACCAAAAAAAAACAACAAAACAAACCCCACTCTCCAAAAGGACAGGGCAGGGAAGGACGCGATTTTTTACGCACAAATACACAAGCATACAAGGCGCAAATGCACGTAACCAGGCGGAATCAGGTGGGAGTGATAAAAAAACTATAGGAACCAAAGATAGCCTTTTTAATTTAATGGAGGAAAAAAAGAAAAAGGTGCATAAATGAAACGGAAAGAATGTATGTAAGGATAACGAAGAGTACAAGAGCAAAGTTCCCATTTTCAAGCCGAGGCCTGAAAATCGCGCGAAAAAAGAACCGGGGACGAACAAAGATTTTACGAGTTAAGGCGGAGGTTTCCAACTGGTAGTCCAGAAGGGATCTTTTTAGGATATTAGTCACGGGTTTAGTATATGTATTAGTACCATTTTAGTGATTCATTCATAAAATAACCGTGTCATTTTAGTGGTTCAGTGACATTTCATTGGTCTAGTCCCAGACACGTAGTTAGCATGATTTTAATAATTCGTTCGCCTCGTCAAAACTTTCTTATTCCTGGAGAAAACCTTTTACTCAGCATTCGCAATAAAATCTCGATCCAGATCCATCCACGCGCCTATTTCCGTATGAAACAAGTTTAGAGACGGAATTCAGTTGAAGGTGAAACGCCTTTAATCGGGCCATGGAATGAAACGAGTGGTACAATCGACCATAGAGGGGGGTTACGAGAACCTCTTAAAAGCCAACACATCCACTGCACCACACGCGCTCAACGAGGCAGACCGATGGGGCGGGGGGGGGGGCAGGGAGAAGGAAGACTGGATTGAAAAAGACCCTACCTGGGGTATCGAGACGGTCAGTCCCTCCCTGCGGAAGGCAAAAGAGAGACCCAATTCCGTTAGACGACAGATATCACGACACTAAATAGTGCTAGTAGTAGTAAAACGCCGTACACAGGGGGGAAACTCCCGCCTAGCGACCCAAAAAAGGGTTCGTACTCCCGTGCAAACAGAAGAAGTTGTCTATCAATACACAAGAGCCCACAAACGACGATAATGGGGCCAGTCAGGGTTCAAGAGTATGTCGTCTGGATGCACGAAGGAACGGGGAAAGAAAAGATCGACCAAAGGCTAATCGAAGGGAGGTGGGAAAAAGATGATGATTAGTGGTATTAAAAACACACACGTCACCAGCAAGTACGAAGGGCGAGAGGAGGTTAAAAAATGTCCCCGGGAACCCGTACCGACAAGTAGGAACTTTAATTCCCATCTTAGAGGGGACGGAGGGAATAACGGAGAAGTTAGGGGCATGATGGGAGAGTTAGCTTACACTTTTACCCTCGAACAGGGCAGAGGGTGGGAGGAGACGCAGCCAAGCACGATCTCGTATTAAGGGGATCATTCATTGGGCAGGCTCGACATTCACTCAGAGCTTACCTTCGGTTCCTTCAGAATCCATGAAAGTACAAAGAGGGTCGTGTTAGTGTGGGCTGGAGCAAGGGAAAGGGGGCCATTGAGACCCTACCCAACGCGCTATCAAACAAATTTCGCTGTACATCAACATACCACCACCACGGCGTCCCTGCCCCAGCATGTAGGGTTAATACAGTTGGATATCCGCCTTATTCTTTGACTCATTTGTCCAATCCCCCGTACTTCCTCCCTCAATTTAAGTAATAGGAGGGAAGAAATGATGTAACCCAGATTAATTGACGCCAGTCGACAAAGAATAAGACGGAGAAGAAAAACAATTAAAACTAACCTCATTAACTCTAAATGCTGGGGCCGGGGGAGGTAATAGACTTTTAACCTCCCTCCAAACAAGATATGTCGTGATATAAGAGTATATGGAGGGAGGGGAGCGCTTACCCTCTGCGGAGTCATCTTTGGGGTGGTAAAACGAGAGTCCCAATGATATGATGGCAGCCACCTGGAGGATGATGAGAGTCACGTCCTGCAGCGCCTCCCACACTAGCTGGAGGAACGTCTTCGGTGGCTTCGGGGGGATGATGTTGGAGCCGAACGTCTGCTGCCGGTGTTCGATGTCTGCCGTCTTGCCGCTTAGACCTGCCCGGGAGGAAGGGCGAAGCGCCCGCGTCAGGGATACACTCTTGGGGTTACGGGACGACGACCGCCCTCCCAGGAGAGGTACCCCACCCACCCTCGGTGGACAGGGAGAGAGAGAGAGAGATATAGGGAGGGGGTAGAGGAAGAGCGGGGCTTACCGTCCACAGGAGAGGAATAGAGCTTCTTGCAGATCTCGAGGGTGCTGCCGTATTCATTCCGGATCTTGTCGATGGCTTCGCGACCTCGGTGCTCCATGAGTTCGCGCAGCTGCTTTAACGTGATGCCGTATTGGGCCGGCCGGCCATCGATCATCGCCATGGTGCCAAGCGGTGCTGGTGCCACGGGCGCTTCAAAGTCCTCTCCTCCTCCTCCTCTTCCACGCGTCCTCCTCCGAGACCAGCCGGAGCTCCCCCTTCGACGCGCTCTGCAGCCGTGCTACAGCCCTCGCCTGGGCGCTGCGACCGCCCGCTTCTGCTCTCAAGCACGGCCCCTCTACCCTGAAACCAGAGAAATATCACTATTAAATTCAACCTCGAGCATTACCGAGATAAGGGAATAGGGAGATCACTCCCTACAGCATCCTCTGTACAAACCTACAAAAGGTAATATCGCCATTACTAGGGCGACAGAGATTTCTCAAAGGGAACATGCCCTTTCTATGACAATCGTTACCTTCTGATAGAGAGAAAAATTCGCTATTCGTGGTGAAGCAAAAAAAAGTAAAATGTGTGGATGATATATAGGGCCAGCACCTCTTACAGGGATTGGGGGTCGGGAGGGCACACAATCTTCCAGATGTCAGTCGATTTTCTTCTTTTTTTTTGTAAATAGAGCCTATCTAGTGACTGCCTACAAAAGCATGTCGCCGTATTCAATCTCAAGCCTAATAATACTAGGCTACATTAAAATAACAATCTAAAATACATTAAAACCAGAAATCCAACAAACAAAGCAAAAGCAAGAAGCACGCTCCGGCGCCGGGAAGACAACGGAATCGTCGCAGTAAGATGCAAGCGAGAGAGCGCTCCATCAAATGACAGTACATCCCGCGAATGTGCCCAATTCGAAGACGAGAGAAAGGTACCTGAAGCCGTCGCGACATTGGGGAGCGGGGACGGAATGGGACGCAACTTTGGGTTTCTTCGGCCGTCTCCATCTTCTTTGCCTAGCAGCGGGGAGGGCTGCCCTGATACGTGCCATATAGTCGGTGTGAGTAAGAGCGAAAGACTGGTCAGCTCTCTCAGTCCTCGCCGACTCTTTGGCGACCTAACTCTTCGCAATTCTACCGTTCAAGTCCCCGAGCAAGAGAACGGGCCTCGCCAATCGAGCCACGATACAGCGGAAGTCTCCCGCGTCAAAGTCAGCTGACGGTGGAATGTGCGCAGAAATAACAGTATACCTCCTATTCAGGTGCAGCTGCACTGCTACTGCTTGAAAAGACATTTTTATCAAATAGAAGCTCAGAGGCATCGTGCAGGGTGTAAATCGCCCACCTTTCTGCCCGGACCCAATCCCGAGGTGCTAAGGTCGCAAAACCCTTATGTCTGGGATAGTTGGCACGGGCACGCGTCCAGCATGGTCTCCTGCAAAAAGATAGCTAAAGGAAAACGGGAGGACATGAGCCTCCGCAGCTCCTCCCAGTTGGCCCGGAGTCCATGGCAATTTCATTGAAGGAATAAGCCCTCTAGGCCTAGCTCGAAGGTGATGCGGAGGCCCTCTTCGAAGTGAAGACCCTCACGGGAATGGCCTTACGATTTCCGGAGGCAGAACTAAGGACGCTGTTGGCCGGTAAATGCACTGAAGGCGCTGTCGCCTTCGAGGACCCACCGGGGGAGATTGGGCTCGCCATGCGAATCTATTCCTCCCTCAGCCTGGAAACCTTGGGCAAGCGGGGTGGCTTCGGAGGCGGGGATCCCTCCTTTGAAGGATCCACCTTCTCCAAGACACATAATCAAGTCTTGTGTGGGGACGTAGTAGCCGAAACTTCTTTGCTGCTGTCCTCCTTTTGTGAAGCAGCTTTAGGAACCCTGTAAGACGGCCTCACGATCACCTTCAGGGGTGTTACCCCTAATGACTCGGTGGAGCCGTGTGGCTGTTTCGCCTTACGGGAAACGCTTACGCTGGGGGATTCCTGGTTTTAGCCGAAGCTGGTTGTGAACCCTTTGTGTAGCCAGAAATACTTGGGGAGCGCCTGGTGTGAGCAGAAGCCGAAGAGGGGTTCCGAATGAGTGCAGAAACGACCGTGCGCGTAGCCCCGGTGGGGGTGGGGGAAGGAGCAGAGGGTCATAAAACGTCCCAGGAAGCGTCATGCGCTCCAGGACCAAGTCATTAGCCTCGCGAGACTCGCGAAATGAGAGACGATCCATAGCCTGAATGGCCAGGATTTACTTCTTCGGGAGATACCACATTGCTTCGAAGATGCAGGGGGAGGCTCTCCGGAATTGACACGATATGGACTCCTCGTGTGCGGCCTTGGAGCAACTTACACATAATTCGGGTAACCCTGAGTTTGCACACCTACAGGAGCGATTCGTATGACCGAAGCGGTGGCTGTAGTAACACCTAGTAGCATCTCCGTGGCAGTTGAACGAATTCCTTGACACGGTAGCGATACCAACGGGCACGCACTGACTCAGGGATCCTGTCACGGTCGAACGTGACGCGGTTTGTAGGAGTGGGTCTCGAGGCTCTTCCCTTTTTTCTTATCACACGTTCGACTTTCACTGCTTTGTGGTCGGCCAGCTCTAAGGTCATTTATCTACGGAGTAGTCCAAAAGTTTCCTCGCGTAAATCACTCCTTTCACGAAGTTCATGGTAGAGTGCGGAGTCACACTTACTGGCGTGCCATCAAATATCCGAAGGGCGCTAATCATGGGCGCCTCTCGGAGGGATCTGACGCATTCGCCAGAAGGCTCCCGACCGAGAAACGGATCACCTTCAGCTTTCTACCAATCAAGCTAGCCAATGCTCTCCTCTGATACATCATGATGCCATTAAGCTAACATGCTGCCATCAGTGGAGCAAATAAGCAGAAGGCGTTTGAAGCCTGCGAGCTCGAAAACACCAGGTAATCTCACAATGAGGGGCCACGACGTAATCGAAGCTGCACTCTGCGCACTTGTAGCTTTGTTCCTAGTCTTGGCCCCAACCACCCGATGGCACCTCGTGGCCGGACGTGCCAATTTTGGCCTGGTCGCTTGCTGAGGCGGCAGGGGACCCGTCTGTCCACGAGGACCCCGCGGAGTGAGAGGAACCCTTAGTCCTCTTAGGTTTTTTCTTCCTGTCCTTTCTCTTTTTGGGAGGAGGGTGGGGAATGAACCCGTTTCTCCCCACAGCCGCAAGGAGCCCCTAGGCATGACGGGCCGGTCTCAGCAAGATCCTTCTCGGAGATGGATAAGGTCTGGACTCTAAAATGGGAACCAGCCGGGGCAGGAGGTCCTTCCTCTCGCTGTGATTCTTCGGTGGCCTGAGCCACGCGAATATAAGCCTATACAGGTGGGGATCTCGGTTTTGTGTTTGGCACCGACCCCAGGTTCGCTCCCCAAGGAAGCTCCTGTTATACGCGGCTGGTCGCCTAAGGGATCATGTATATCTCAGGAGGGGAATCCATGTCGCGCTACCCAGACGCCGAGGTATAACGTATCCCAATTTTGGGCCGCCTACCTTCTCTCTTGGCAGTCCCGTATTAATGGGATGGATAGATGTATTTATTGATGCTGGTCTCATGGCGCACACTTCACGGTGATCGCGCCGTAATTCAATCTTATAAGAGGTTCTTTAAGACTATTTTAAATTTCAAAAGATGATAATGGATAGATGATGTTTGATAGGGCGGATATTTACATGTGCTGATGATCGAATATATTATTGTTGAACGAGTTCAAATTTTCTTTGGCATGTTGTTATATCATAGTTTAGTAGTAAGAAGGCCACTTTCCTTTAAAAATCTTGTCAATCCGGGATGGATATTTTGTTCTTTAAATATTAGGCAAAGAGTGGGCGGAGTCCCACCTCTGTAAAAGGGTAGATAACGGCGTCTCAGTTCGCCGTAGGTGGGGCACTCCGCGATGATGTGGGTCGTTGTTAGGAGGGGCTAAGAAATCTTGCCAGTAAGGGGGAGGTGTTTTTTCCATTAGAAATCCGTGCGTCATTCTGGTGTGGCCGATTCGCAGTCGGTCCATCTGGCGGATCAGGTTTCCCTGAGTGCGTTTCTTATTGCATTCTTGTATTGATACGGAATTGGGTGATTGAGTGGGCGTATGGTTTGTTTGGGCGGCAGTTTTAGCTGCTTTGTCAGCTTTTACATTCCAATGCACGCCTATGTGCGCAGGGACCCAGTATAGAGAATGAATTTTTTTCCTAATGTTGCCGGCTTTAAATAGCGTTTCTTTCTATTTTGGAGTATTGGATGCATGTCCTTTATAATGGGAAAGGAGGGACTGCCGCTGGTAGGGAGATAGGGGCGCCCAAGGGCGCATCCAAAGAAGGGAGTGAGGGGGAAGACACCGCATCCGTAAGCATAGGAGAGGAATAAACCTAATGCCAGGTAAAAGGTTAGAGGTGCTCCTGAGAAAGCACAGGGGAGGTCACCTCCTTTTCAGAGGTGGAGCTACCTGAGAGAGGCTCCAAAGATGGCAAAGGGGAAGCCTCGTAGTACAAATTTTGACACCGCAATACGACCTGGGCTACATTCGAATGAAATTCCCATTCCAAAATTTAAGAGTCTGCCATCTCAAGAATTAGTTGAAGATGTTTCTGAAAAATATGTACGCACTCAGGAGTTAGACACTGAATTCGACCCCGCGTAGATGTAAGTGAAAGTGATCAGCAAAGGTTTAACTAGACTGAGTTGAATGATCTTGTAAAGGATCTAAATTTACCAAAAAAGGCTGCGGACATTTTAGCTTCAAGACTTAAACAAAAAAACATGCTTAGTTAAAACATATACATTTCATTTTACAGAAACAGAGAAAAAGAACTTCTTGAATATTTTAGGACAGAGCATACTTTAGTATATTGCTGCGACATACCAGGTTTGTTAAAGGAGATGGGGGTTCAGTCTTACAATGCAAGTGATTGGCGTTTGTTTTTAGACAGTTCCAAAAGAAGTCTTAAGTGTGTGTTGCTGCATAATGGCAATCTATACAGTTCGATACCAATAGGCCACTCAATAACATTAAAAGAAAAGTATGAGCATATAAAACTGTTTTAAAACTTATCAAATATAGGGAGAACGAGTGGATCATATGTGTTGACTTCAAAATGGTCAATTTTCTGCTAGGGCAACAAGCAAGGTATACTAAATATTCCTGCTTCCTTTGTTTATGGGACAGCAGAGCTGAGGAAGAACATTATACCAAACAAATCTGGCTAGCAAGAATATCACTTACTGTCGGAGAAAGAAATTTAATTAATCCACCTTTAGTGAACAGAGATAAAATCATATTTCCTTCTCTACATATCAAACTAGGCCTCATGAAACAATATGTAAAAGCTTTAGATACAAGCGACGAGTGTTTTCAACACATAATTTCAAAATTCCAAAGTTTAAGTTATGAAAAAATCAAAGAAGCTGGAATTTTCGACGGTCCACAAATAAGATAATTAATTAATGATAGCAGTTTTCCTAATGTCTTGAATGAACGTGAAAGAAATGCCTGGTTCTCATTCGTGGACTTGATAAAAAGCTTTTTAGGAAATTACAGGGCAGATAACTACAAAGGGTCGTAAGAAAACTTTTAAGGGACTATAACGAGCTAGGTTGCAATATGAGCATAAAAATAGTCATTTTGACCAATTTCCAAGTAATTTAGGTGCTGTAAGTGGCGAACAAGGGAAGATATTCCACCAAGTATTAAAATTATGGAGGAACGTTATCAAGGACGCTGGGTTTGCCACATGATGGCTGATTATTGCTGGTGCTCGAAAAGAGACCCGCCGTCAACAACCAAATACTCTAGAAAGTCCTATAAAAGCAATTTTTCCCCAGAGTGAAAGCTTTATATCTCGTTTTGTTTTATTTAGTCATTTTTATCGTTGTAATGTAATTTTACAATAGTTTGAACTGCATTTATTCATGAAAATTGTAAATATGTTAACGCATGACTTCATTTTTTGTCAAAATTTTGAAAAAACTGGAAAATGGCGCATGGGCTGTTTACAATAATCAGGACCTGATAGAGCCAAACCGAGGGCAAATTCGTTTTCAGCGCACAAAAATTACTTACAATCAAGTGTCAGATATCATTTAATAAAATAAGTGTTCCTCAGTGTTATAATAAATAATCACAATACTAATGAGGGGCCCCGACGTAATCGAGCCCCGCTCGACGCTCATGCGACTGTTCTTTGCCTGGCCTCTCCGCTCGAGGGCGCCTCGGGTCCAGAGGTGCACATCTTGGTCTGGTTGCTGGCCGAAGCGGCAACGAACCCGTCTGTCCCCAGAGCCCCTGGGGAGAGGGAGGACCCCTACTCCTCTTTCTTTTCTGACTGCATTTCTTTTTAGAAGAATGGGGTGGGGAGTTGCTTCTCTCTACCCCTGGAAAGGGCCCCTAGGCCGGACAACCGGCCTCATCAAGATCCTTCTTCAAAATGGTCCTTAGCTGTCGAAGGGGCGCCAGTAGGGGAAGGAGGGTCCTCCTCTCCTTGTGAGTCCTCACGGGTCCAAGCAACTTGAGGAGAAACTTACACAGGGGCAGATTCAGGTTCGCCTAAGATCCTGCCATGTAGGGCTGTGTCACCTCCAGGATCATGACCAGTTCAGGGAGGGCATCTACATATGTGGCCACCTCAACCACCAAAGGCATCACGGATCCCGAGTCTCTAACCGGCGAATCGACCCCATTGGGGAAAAGAGGGAGGCAAGCGCGCAGGCCCTCTGCAAGGTGAAATGCATTCCTGCGGGACCGCATGGGGGCCCAACTTGACGGGCCCCGCTATCCTTCGTCCCTCTAAGGGAGGGGCAATGGGGAGTAATGGAGAAATCCCCGAAATCTTCAAAAAGGGAGAGGGAGATGCGCCTTATGCGATAGAAGCTTGGAAGAACTCCTGAAAGAGTAGAGAGGGGAGGGCACATTTTTTTTTTTGTAGGTGGAAGTTCCCGAAGGCGGCTCTAAAGATGGCAATTAGGGGAAACATGAAGATCGGCGGCGCGAACGATGGAACGCAAAATATTTCGTCCGTGTTCCGGAAAATATGCTTCGCCTTTTTGGAGTAAATTCAAGGGGACTGCTCGTGGGGGGGTGGGGGTGGGGGTATCACTGAGGAGGGACCACCCTACAATGATCCTCAGTTTCAATCAATTTGGGGTAGATGGGGTCTTGGGGGCACAGCCACCCAGTATATAATTATAATTGTTTATAGAATAATATTCTAACGCGCCTGAATATGCAGCTCGGGTGAATGAAACACACGCAAAGAAAATACCCTTTTTCGGGCGCGCTGCCGATCTTCATGTTTACCGCGATTTCTTTAAAGAGCCCATCTGAAAACTGCCTGCTACGGCAAAAGTCGCCGTATTTAACGGAAAGCCTGGCACTAGGCTATAGTAAAAACAAGAAAATAAATTTTAAAAAGACACAAGCTAAAAAACAACAAATAAAAACAAAAAATAAAAGAAAAAAAAAGCAACAAGTAGGAAACGAGTTCCGGAGTCGGGTGTTGCCCCCCCCCCCAGCGCAGTAGCATGCGACCCATAACAAACAGTCAAATAAAAAGTGGAGGTGACCAGCCTCCTCCAAAAAGTCGTATAGTTCGCAAGTCTGTTTGCACGATCCAGTCCCGAATACTAAAGATGGATCAGATGAAGCCCCTTTGCCGCATGGAGATGGTGAGAGGGGAGCCTCCCCCCCCAGCGGTGTCTCTTGTTTTACTTCCTCCTCTCCTACACTATTTCCCTCTGCAGTATAGTTGAAAAAGGAACAAAGTAGACACTATGACTTCCTAATACCTTGACAAGTTAAGAGAAAAGTCTCCATACGAGCTAAGATGTGCCTTCGCCACCAGACCCGCCATTCGGGTGAATTCTTCCTTCTTCCGACGTATCCGGAAGAAGGTGAGCAGAGTCGACGGTGGTAGAACTTGGTCTCCAATGATCTCCAGAGGTTCTCAATTGGTTCAGATCTGGGTTCTTAGCAGGCCGCTTCATTACTTCGATATCTTCTCTTTCGAAATAGTATTTTACTCGCTGTGCAGCATGGCGTGGCGCGTTGTGCTGCATATGTAAATACTGCTTACTGGTTCAAAGATCCTCGGAGTGAACGTATAAATTGTTGTACGAGCTTTAGATACACATTCGCATTTACCTTTCCAATTATTCGCACAAGCGGACCAACTCCTTCCAACGAAAATATCCCCCATAGCATGACACTGCCTCCTCCATGGTTGGCAGACATTATTTAGGGTTAAGTCTATCGCCTACAGCGCGTCTAACAAAAGCTTCTGCCATCGGACTCAACTAAATTAAATTTACTTTCGTCGCTGAAATGAAGTCTCTCCAAATCTTCATCCCCTCAAACAACATGAACTTGAGGATATTCGAGTCTGACCTTCTGCTTCTTTTTACTGGTGATTGGTTTGGTTGGTGGACACCGAGCTCTTAAACCAGATGCATTGAGACGACAGGGCGCTGTTATAGGGCTCACTTCTTTGTAACTAATACCTTTAATTTTTCGCGAAATTCCTACTGTAATCTCGAAGGTATCCTTCATATAGAAGCGCTTCAGAGTTATGTCTTCTCTAGAACGAGCGAAATGGCACTCTTGGACCATCCTACCTCTCTTGAAATCGCACTCTTGGACCATCCTACCTCTCTTGAAATCGCAGAAAGAGTCCTCCCCGAAGTCTTCAAGTGAATATTTCTCTGACGGAGCTAAAGTCACTTTCACGTGTGGTGGCATATCTGCAGAGTGAGTACACCAACAATGGTTGTTGTACAGTTCTACCTAAAGAGCAAATGTTACCACATGATAGGGTTGCCAACTCTGTCAATTTTCAATAAAGGACATAAAAAAAAATATGTCTATACATAATTTTTCATTTCATTCTTATACTAAAAATACTTTCACATTATGCTGAAGTTCCAGGAATTGAAAGCACAAATGAAACTATTTTGAAAATATTCATACACTTAAAATTACCACTTTTTAAAATCAAGTTCCATTTTCTACTTGTTATTTTGGATCTTGTAAAAAGTTCAGAACTTTGAATAGTTTCAAAGTTTTTTGAATTAATGTCACTTCATCAAAGGTCATCTGTATTCAAATTGTGCTTTTCTTTTAGCTTCAATCAATTTCTGGTATTTTGGGAATGAATTGCCTAAAAAACTTAGATTTGATCATTTTCCAAATGTTGAATTTTCATCAAAGTCGACTTTCCTTTTTCAAATATGTAATTGCTGAAATAAGAAATAACTTAAAGTTCTCAATAATCTTTCGAGCCTCAGCAAGATCTAAATTTTTCATAAATTGGTGAACAAGATAGCCAAAAAATTCCTCAGCATATCGAGATTTTAACTTATTTCTTAAATTAGCCAAAATATTGGAAATAACTGCAGCTGAATTTTCATTTTTCTCAAGTCCTTCAACAGTTAGTTTAAATATCTCCATTGCATGTTACGAGAACAAAGAAGTTTGAATAATTGTTTAGAGCAATCGGTTGGTCTACTTAAGAAATAAGAAAGTAGGCTTTCCAAGAAAGTAAAATTCTTTAAAAACATGGTTTCAGAGATAGCCACCTAGTAGGCCCATGCCGAAGAATTTCACTAAATTCTGTCTCTACAAATGAATGAAAATCTTAAAAGAGTTTCGCGTCTCTTTTCTGACGTTGAAAAATGGCCATAAATTCTTAGGATAATATTTTCTATGTCCACAATTCAAGTATCCCAAAGCAAATTTTACTGCATTATGTAAAATGCGCGCATTGCATTTAGCTTTAACAACACCGTCGTTCAGTGTGAGAATATTGCAATTTGTATTATGGGCACTCAAAACAAGAACTTTTTCCAATTAAGTGGCAAATTGTCAATAATGTTTCTCAAACATTTGAACATTTTCATGTTTTTGTGATTTGAAGCATCAATTTGAAGCCAAAAATATAGAGGCGGATCATGGTGTTACAAATCGTTCAAAACTACTACTAATCCCTTTTTACCGATCACATTTGTAACGGATTGCCTCTGATTTGGTTCGACCACAAGATATTTTTGCTGCTAATTTTGAATCCCGGTAAAGTTTTGAATTTAATTTCAAACTGCAATCAAGTGAGTTGTAGGAATGATTGTGTTTAACTGCATGGCATATTTGAGCTATTCCCGAAGCAACTGTAATATTTTCATCTTTAGAATTTGCTTTTAGGATAAATTTATCAATTAAAAAACTGGGAGATGAAACTCTGATTTTATTTTTAGGACCATCTGAATTTTTATGTTGTGTTATTCTTAAAACACTTATCCATCCAATTTTCAAAACACTTTGCTTCTTGTGGATTATAATTACTTGCCGCCAACCATTCATAATTATTTTCCCAATTTTTGTTATATGAGAACAATCGTTTCTTTTTTTTTCATTGAGGGTTCCATCCTAAAAAAAAATTGATCATTAATAATTTTAGGATTAAATATTAACATTTAACGAATGGAGATAGGTAATACATATATATAGTGAATTTGGTAGATCAACCCCAAAGGACCCATAAAAACTTCTCCATTTACACATATATATATTCTCCCAATACAAAAAAGGTTTGTTATCATGCAACCTTGAATTTGTATACATCCATTCATACAGGACTTGTCATGTACATGCAACCCTAGCAAATATATACATGCTTAATATATACTCATATGACCCTATTCCTCAATCTCTTGTCAAATTTTGTTTTAAACCCAGAAAGAGTGGTACAATTAACCACTTCTGGAGGCAAATCATTTCAAGCATTTACCACCCTATTGCTAAAACCAATTTGCCTACATCTGTCCTAACAAATCAACTCTTAATTTTAAACTGGTGTCCTCGAGTAATACCCAGAGTGTCACTCCAGAAATCTTTATGGTTAATATGGTCGAAACCTGAAAAAAAATTAAATACCTCAATCTGATCCTCCCCCCCTCAACATTCTCTTCTTAACCGAAAACATAACCAGTTTTTGTTGTCTGGACTCATAGCTTAACTTTTGGAACCCAGACATAAGCTTAGTAGCTCCTCGCTGCACCCCCTCCAACATTTCTAAACTTGCTAATAATGAGGTGCTCTTGCTTGAATACAGTACTCAATATGTGGTCTACATGGGCATTATACAGCATTGTAATTACTTCCTTGCTTTTTAAGTATGATCATCGTTCGGCACCTAAAACGCAACCTATCATCATCATCATCATCACTAACTCTATAATTTAAGAAGGGGATTTTTTGAGTATTTGAATAATAATTTCATCTTAGTTTGGTTATGACTTATGTTTTTTATCAAAGTTAAGTCTAAAAATTCTTTTATAATATCAAAAAAGAAAATGGTGAAGTTCAGAAATAAATATAAGTATCGAGATTTTGTCAACGTGATATTTTGAAAGGTAGGGAAATTTAGTTGTGAGTTCCTTTATAAAATTATTATAATTGGCGAAGTTCAGAAAATTTATACAAATTTAAACATGGTTGCTTTTTTTTAGATTTTAAATTTTAATCTTAGTAGCGAAGCCATTGCCTGGTATTCATATAAATAAATGATGCCATTTATGTCATATGAGGAAAACGATTTTCAAAATAAAGGACATTTGGCGTCCTTTCCAAACTAAAAATGGATAAGAACAGGAAAGCTGAATAAAGCACTGTCCTTTCCAATAAAGGACGGTTGGCAACCCTACCACATGATTACAAGAAAATTATAATATGTCCCCCGCCCCCCAATCGTTTTCTTATTTTGCATATGTCAATATTTTATTTTGTTAGTTTTAGTATAATTTCTTGAATATACAATTGTATCATATGAAATCTTCCTAAAATATATTAAATGCATTCCTTTATGTACCATGGAAATTTCATTTAACTATCCATCAGTTTTTTGAAAATATTTTAATGAAGAAAAATCGTTCTCTTATTTTGTTCGGTAGTGTATTTTTATCAAAACGTCTTCCCTAACTTTTGCCAGAGAAAATCCAAAATTTCCAAAATTGGTGTACGATAACCTAAAGGTATAAGCTAAGGATGTGTAAAAGTCCAAATTTTTTGGAAAAAACGAGTTATGATCATATAAGAAATTTACTAGAAAAATTGAAGTGTCCAAAATAATTGGAACACTAAAGTTTCTTGTGGGAAGAACCGGCATTGTTTCCATAGTAACTAACTGCAGTTTAATCTGTGTACGTTAGGATATCATTGTCTTGAGAGCTGTCCTAAGAAATCTGTCACACCTTTCTGTCCGTGATCTAATCATTAAGATGCGCCCACAAGATGTCTCTCTCAATTCGAACCATTGCAGAGACTACCAAGCGTTACAAAAGTGTAGTCGACAATATTTTGTTAACCAATGACAAAACAGGTTCATTTCAGGTTGGAAAATCAACCCGTAGGCCAATAAGGGAGGGCCGAACGATTACTCAAATTGTGAAGGACCGTTTCAAGACGGCTTCAACAGTTTTTCGAGAGATTAGTGAGATTTAGGCAATCAATTTTGCCAGGCAGACTGTGCTATGTCGGTTGGAAGAAGACAATCTTCATGCTCGTGTACACTTGCGGTCAAAGCACTGAGCGCGTAGATTCGTTCGTCGTAGAGCAGGCGAATGATTTTGTGTCAATTGTTATCAAAATTGGCGGGAATTCGGTATAAGGCACTGGGCCACTTGTGCGGCAGAGTGAATGTACAAGTGTACAAAGAATTAATGTGATAGCATGCTTTGCTCCATTTTCTAGCTTCCGAAGCATAGCGTGCAATTTTCATACAGGGTAGCGCCTCCTGCTACACAGCCAAGACGGTGAAGACCTCCCTGAACGGCGAGCATATTACTGTTGTGAAAATATTTGGAAAACACTCGGATTGAGGTCTAAGTCGAGGAATCCGAAAACAGTTTAAGAATTGGGGAATTCTTCAAGATAAATGGAGGAAGATTACTGCGGCAGGAGTTTGTCAAAGCATCATCGAGAATCGACACTAAAGATTTAATTACTTAAAATAACTTGTAAACGTGTTCTCCACTGATAATCGTTATATTCCACTGTCGTTCGGATCATTTTGGATACCAATTTATCGAGTAAATCGCTTACTTGCTGATAACTTTCGTTTCATTCATCCAAATGTTTTGGGCTAAACCTTTACCTATGCGTATTTATCCATTAAGGCTAGCGTACACTAATTTTGCAAAGCTTGGATTTACTCTAGCAAAGGTTAAGGAAGATGTGATAGAAACACAGACGTTCTGATCTTTCTTGGAAGGTGGTGTATATTCTGGACTATTCACAATTTTTTTTAATCGCCTGCGAGTATAGTCGCGGGCGACTCTATATCTCACTATGACGGTCGGTCAAGTTTTGCTTTTTTTTTGGGGGGGGGGTAATAACATTGTAACTGTTCGTCCGAATCTAACGAAATTTAAAACCCTTATGTTGTTTTACATTCTCTTTCAAATGATATAATTGCCAAGGTCCTCCCGAAGTAAGTTCGAGAATTCAAAGTTTTGAAGGTCGTAAGGTCGGTCATATATCAGAATAAATGAAAGCAGACGAATTTTGGTCAGCAGACATTGTTTTTCATCCGTTGCTATTAACGCTTTTTTAATGGTCAATATTCTTGATCCGAAGAAGATAAATCAACCAACACAAATCCCAAAGTTGGGCTACGGTCGCTTTTTTGGGTGTTCATGGTCTTCGTGCAAGCTTGCTCATGGAGGTTTAGAATACGCTCTCCCGACCATGGTATTTAGGGCAAATAGGGTTTGACATTCCAATCTTATCCAGAACCACTTTTCACCATACTTGCTCTATTTATTTATCCACCGTTTCCTGGGCAAGGTCCTCGGACTATTATTATTTTTTAATTTCTAGGTTCTCAACTGGCGGCTCTTAACAAAAGCATAGCGGCCGAAAGTATAATTATCTTTTTATAGAAAAAAATGAACAAACTAACACAAAACGAAAAAAAGAATAAGAAAAAAAGATAAGAAAAGAAAGCGGTAACTGTTAAGATTAGTGGCGCACGATTTTGTTAGCGAGTTTTGCTACAGTTTTGCTATTTTCTTAGCGTTTTTCAGCTTGCCCACTGTCCAATCAGCGACGTGCATCATTCACTTGTATTGACCAATCATAAGCGTTTATTTTTTCCCGGTTCTTTTTGTGCTTCTAAAGACAGGTACAGACTTAGGCTTTTTATTTCCGATGTTTTTCTGAAGCCTATTAATTATCGATGTCTCCTAAATGAACTCCCATTTTACCAGTTTTCAAATATTTGGGTACAAGGGTTTGTAAGTTTGTTCGTTTGTTTGGGTATGTTCCGGTTATTTTTTAAATAGTTTTTGTTTCTGATATTGGTTTGAATAGTTTATTAACGTTTTTTTTTGTTATATTTTTAGTTAAACTTTCTATATATGCATTTATTTACGTTAGGATGATGGGTAAAGCTTTGCGGCAGCAAGCAAGATTTCGTGGAGTCGCTCTTTTATGCTCGGGTATTTCGGAATGTGACTAATGTGACTGCCCTCTATTTCCTAGATAATTCAAATATATTTGTGCTTTGGAACATGTTTTTATTTTTTAATTTACTTTTTTAGGTTATTTGAATCGCATCATATTTTATTATATATCATTTTTAAGCGACTTTCAAAATGGGGGCTTTGCCCCCATACCCCCCTTTAATTATGAGGGGTCCCCCCCAAGCTATTTTTAATAATCTAGTAGTATTTTTAATTCAAAAGCCTAGCATTAGATTCAAATTCAAAGGCGATTGTCAAACGTCGTTATAGGCAAGCCTACAAAAATTTAAGGGAATGGGGGAAAGAAGCTAGAAAGGTAGACAACAAAAAATCCCTAAAAAAAATCGGGCGCCACTAATCTTAACAATTAACAAGAAAGCACGCTTAGGTACTAGAGGAAGGCCAGTCTCACTCACAGACCCGAACATGGACCCAACACCCAGACGCTAATTACCCTAGAGGTTTGCATCTTCCAAAACAGTCGAATGCAAGAGCCAGTATCAAGTAGGAGGTTAACCGATAGCGGCACACATGATGCGCTAACGGGACAGATAACGAGCACGAAGATTCCCCAGACGAGGACATTCTACAAGAAAGCGAGTGGGCAGGGGGGCACGTGCCCAGCATGCTCTCCTGTAAAAAGAAAGGGAACGGAGGGGCGGGGCGCTACGAGTCTCCGCTGCTCCTCCCAGCTTGCCGGGAGTACAAGGCAACCTTAGAAACCCCCGGAGACGGTTTCACGACCCACGACCATCTTTGGGGGGTTGCTGCTGATGACTGTAACGTTAGACTTAGTTGAGGCGCAAGGCAGTTTCGCATTGCGTGAAATGGTCACGTGCGGGGAAATAGGAGCCCTGGTTTCAGCCGAGGCTGAGCGTGAACCCGTGGATAATCCAGCTCTACTAGGGTAGGGCCCGGGGGTGGGAGATAGAACCCGCAAGAGAGTTCCGAATCACCCTACAAACTACCCAACTCTTAAACATGGAGGGATAAGGAGGGTGCCTTCATAACTTGAGAAGGGCAAATGTCCCAAGTTGCACAGGGCGTAACAGGACCAATTCACTGGCCTCTGAAAAGAGAGTCGGTCCTCAGCCTGAACGGCTAGGACCGACTTCTCGAAAAGATAAGAGCTACATTGCTTCGAGGAAGCAAGGCGCTGATCGCCACAATTCACACAATGTAAAATACAGATTTATCATCAATGGCATTTGGGCAGTTTACGCAGATTTTGAGCTGATCCGACGTCTGCAAGTTTTATTTATATGACCAAAGCGATGGCAAATGGCCAAGCACCGACTCACGGAGCCTGTCACGGTCGAACGTGACGAAGAATGTAGGGGTGGGGCTCGAGCTCTCTCCCTCCTGTTTACTTAACACACGTTCGTCCTTGACCGCTCCTAGTCGACCGGCTCTTCGGCCACGTCTTCCAAGGAGTATAAACCCTCGCATAAACTACACTTTTCACAAAATGTCGTGGTAGAGTGCGGTGCCTCCTGGAGAGGCAAACCACCGATCGTCCGAAGAGCACTCACACTGGCCGCCGCATTCGCCAAAAGGGAGAAATGGGGGGGCCTTCGGTTCTTTACCTAGAACTCTTAACTAATGCCTGGCGTGACCTGGTGACTCACCGCAGCAGCAAGCAACCCGGCCTTTCCTAGAAACCCACCCAGAAGGAGTGACCAATATTCGTCTAGGTCTTTTTTGTTCTTCATTTTGGGAGAGGAGGCCGGGGAATGAGCCCGTTTCTCTCCGCGCCCGGGAGGGGCCTCGAGGTAGGACGAACCACCCTCAGCAATGTCCTTCTCCAAAATGGAAAAGTCCATAGCTGATAAGGGGGGTCTTAACTAGGGGATGAGGTCCCTCCTCTCCTCGTGAGTCCTTGTGCTACCTCACGAAGATCTTGCTCAGGGGTGTCTCATCGAGTTTTTATTCGTCCCGTTGGAAGACCCTGCCTTATGCCGCGGAGCAACCTCCGGGGTCATTTCCACTTCAGGAATGGCCTCCAAGACCCCCTTCCCCTAAGGTGTCGTGGATTACGACCGTGAACTCTCTCATTGTGGCCGGACAGTCGACCTCCATTGGCAAAAGGGGCCAGGGCCCGAGGGCATCATCAATCCTAGTTCCTCTTGTGGAGGGTTCGCCCTATCGAACCACCTCCACGGGTAGAAGTTGTTTTTGGCCGCCTGTTCATGCTTATAGTCTTCTTAGCAGTCTCCTGAGAAAGGAAAAGATGGGCTGCCTCACCCATAGAGATAGATACAGGGGGAAAACCCGCTCTATGGTAGAAGGAAGTTTGGAGAGGGATCTGAAAAAGCACAGGGAGGAGCATAGGAAAAGGAAAAGCCCGTTTGCCGCAACCAGATGGTAGGAGGGGAGCCCCTCAACCGGTCAGCTTCCGC
Source organism: Ceratothoa steindachneri (assembly GCA_963969495.1). Lineage (NCBI taxonomy): Eukaryota > Metazoa > Arthropoda > Malacostraca > Isopoda > Cymothoidae > Ceratothoa > Ceratothoa steindachneri. The sequence goes on from OZ018332.1 coordinate 13,606,465, forward strand.
GAGGTCTTGCTGTTTGGTACGTATTCTATTTTCTTAAGAAAAAAAATCACCACGTACGATATTTCCAAAGCTCGTGACCAACTCCGGGTGTGTTAAAGAAAGGTGTTCGCACCTGCACAGCAACAAGAAATTAACCAGTGGAACGAACACTTCTTCACAATGGCCACAGCTAGAGAGGCAGGGCGAAAGGGCGGATTTCTTTACTAGGTCGTATAATCGTCGACAAGATGGCTCACAGTTGCACTATCCATCTTCTTGCTGGTAAATATCATGTCGGGTGTAAATCGCCCATCCACCTGCCCGGCCTCCCATTCTCTGGCGGCCGTGTTTTTTTTTTTTTTTAGCTCATCTGGCAACTGCCTACTGGGGAATAAGTCGCCGTAGTCCACACGGCCTAATACTAGGCTAAATTAAAAAAAAATACCGAAACAAATAATATGTAACTATAAAAAATAATGAGAAAAAGCAAGCGGACAAGAAGGAAGCATGTTCCGGAGTCGGGGGTAGACCCGCCTCCCCTCGGCGCAGGAACATGGGATCTACAAAAGGAAGCACAAAAGATGGTCAAATAAAGGGGAGAAGGCCGGCCTCCTCCAAAAAGGCAAAGAGTCCATAAGTCAATGTGCACGAATCCGTCCCGAGTACAAGGGATAAGCGGTAGCGACGCCGCTCGTCCCGGTACCGGGACAGGTAATGTGCGCGAAGATTGCCCAGAATGGGACATTCAACAAAAATGTGCCGAACAGTCTGAGGGTCAACGCAGTCTTCACAGTAGGGCGCAGGCGAGCGTTCCATCAAATGGCATTGCGTCCCGCGAGTGTTTACAATTCAAAGAAGAGAGAAAGCAATCAAGCCTTCGCGACACGGAGGGGTAGGTCCATGGAAACAGTCGCGGCGCAATGGCACGCAACAATAAGTTCCCTTCGACCGTCTCCCATCTTCTTTGCCAAGCAGCCCGGAGAGTTGACCATATTCCTGTCATATAGTCAGTGTTAGGAAGAGCGAACGCTGGTCCGGTCGCCTAGTCCTCGCAGACTCTTTGGCGCCCTCATTCCACGCAATTCCTACATGTTCAGGAACCCAGCAGAAGATATTCTCGACATCCGCCCGGCTTGCCAAAAGCATAGCTTTACGGATATCGCGAACCAGGGGATGCGGAGATTCCAATGCCACAAGAGCACTCAGGGAGCTTTGTCCGTCTCTATAAATCACAATACGGTCTCAACCGGGCACGTGGCGTAATCTCCCGTACCGAGTGGTGTATTGCCACCAGCTCGGCCGTGAAAACAGACGCAGCGCCTGGCAGAGCACCGCTAATTTCAAACAGAGGGGATACGGGGTGGATGGCGACCCCCTCTTGGGAATTGGAGCCATCCGTATACAGTGGCACGGTTCCAGCGTGAAACGAGGTGTGCTCCAAAAAGGTTGAACACTATACTCCTAACGCTGTACAAGCTTTGGGAGCAGAGGCGTGGCGACAAATAGCCAAATGTCGTACCCTCCAGGGTGGCGTCCTGGGCAGAACTTGGGGCGCCAGCGGCCCGAGAGCTATATCTAGCTCTCGAAGGAGTTTCCTGGCCCTAAAACTTAAGGGCTTAGGGTATGACTGGCGTCTCTCGGCGGCATAGACACCGTCGAGATCAGCTGCGGATGCAGTGAGAGCTGTTGGCGACTGAGGGAGGCGCTGGGCTCGCGCGTACAGGCGAGTGATGCACTGCACGCGGCGCAGAGAAAGTAGCATCTCTCCAGAATCGACCAACAGGCTCTCAATGGGGTAGGAGCGGAAGGCACCACTCGCAAGGCGAAGGCCGGTGTGGTGGATCGAGTCCACCTTCCGCAATAAACGCTCGGCTGCGAATGCATAAAACTCGCATCCGTAGTCGAGATTCGAACGAACAAAGGATCGATAAAAAGGTAAGGCAGTAGACCTATCAGCACCCCAAGCACTGAACGTCAGAGAATATCCATGGCGTGGGTACAAGAGACCCGAAGGCTGCGAATATGAGCCTCCAAGGTGAGGCGTCGATCAAATACAAGACCAAGGAAACGGTGCGACTCAACCACTTCCAGGCGCACCCCATTAATAAACAAATCTGGGTTGGGGTGGTGCCGTGGATGGCGGCAGAAGTGGACCACCTTAGTCTTGGCCAAATAAAACCGAAACCTGTCCGCTTCGACATAGCGAGAGACGCGGTTCAATGCCTGTTGGAGTCGACGCTCCAGAGTTGGCATCTGGGCCGCGCCAAAAGAGATCGAAAGGTCGTCCACGTAGAGCGTAGCGATAACATCTTTCGGCAGCACCGAGGTGATGCCGTTGATGCTCAGGGCAAAGAGTGTTACACTGAGGACACTTCCTTGCGGGACACCCTCTTCCTGCTCCAGTGGGCCGGACAGGGATCCCCCCAGGCGTACGCGGAATCGACGATCTCGCAAAAATTCAGATATAAACATTGGGAGGCGTCCCCTCGCCCCCATCGTGTGGAGAGTCTCCATGATACCGTATCGCCATGCGGTATCATAGGCCTTCTCCAAATCAAAAATTACCGTGGCGTAGTGCTGTCTACGAAGGAAGGCCTCGTAGCCAGCATTTTCCAGTCGGAGCAGAGCATCCGACGTGGAGTGGAACTTGCAGAAGCCGCACTGTGCGGAAGACAGATGGCCTCCGCTGTCCAGGAAAAAGGCTAATCTAACATTTACCAATTTCTCCATCAACTTGCACACGCAAGAGGTTAGAGAGATTGGGCGGAAACCGGTCGGAGTAGTGTGATCTCTCCCCGGTTTGCGAAAGGCAAGCACAGTAGCGATTCGCCAGGAATCTAGGAGAAGACACTCCACCCAGATCCTGTTGAACAAATCTAACAGAAAGGCTATGCCTCGCTCACCCATGTGTCGAAGCATGGTACAAGGGCCATCGTCCGGACCATGGGCGGTGTCCGCGTAGAGAGCGAGAGCGGAGCGCAACTCACTCACAGTAAACCTGTCGTTGAAGGGTTCTCCGCCTTTGGAGGTAAAGTCCAGCCGGCGGCCTTCCGCGACATCACGACGTGCATTGAATGCTGGCGGAGCAGCATCACGGCTAGAGATGCGGTCGCAGAGGATTCCGCCACGGATGCGGGGTCCGAGATTGCGGTGCCATTCACCTGGAGAACGGAAGAGGGGGTCCTGCGAGAACTTGCCCCGAATCCTTTTGACTCGCTTCTGCTTGAGGGCCGTCTCACACTTGGTTGACCCCCACGGGAATAGTCGGCGTGCAAATCGGCTAGGCCTTCTAGGAATAGTAGTCAGGCCCGCGGCGATGAGGTTGCCGGAGAACTAAAGGGCCACATCTACCGACCTAAACTCTTCGACTGAGATAGAAAATTCAGTCATTTCCTTAAATGAAGATCACTGCGCCAAGCACCACAAGGGCGGGCTCTCGGGCAGCAGCGGCCCATAAAATTATATTTGAATGGGAAAGTGATCACTACCATAGAGGTCATCGACCACCCCGCCTTTCAAAATGAGGCTGTGCATCCGGAGAGTGCAAAAATAGATCAAGGCAGGAAAATGAAGCGATTCTCGGGCAGTGGTGCGTAAACTTATCCACGTTTAGGACATCCATCTCAAGCTCGTCGATCAGGTTGGCAAGGACTTGACCCCGGGGATTAATAGAGTAATCTCCCCAGAGTGGGTGTCTACCGTTTAGATCTCCGAGCAAGAGAAAGGGCCTCCGCAACCGTGCCACGACTCGGCGGAAGTCCCCTGCGTCGAAGTCAGCTGAGGGTAGAATGTACGCGGAAATAACAGTATACCTCCTATCAAGGTGCAGCTGCGCAGCTAGTGGTGAAAGGAGCTATATAAAACTTAGGAGAAGAACGGAGACATCATGCCGGGTGTAAATCGCACATCCTCCCACCCGGCCCCCATCCCGTGGTGGTGGGGTCGCAAAACCCTTATACCCCGGGAGGGTAGGCAGTGGACATGCGCCCAGCATGGTCTCCTGCAAAAAGAAAGCTAACAGGGAATGGCAGGAGACGAGCCTCCGCAACTCCTCCCCGTTGGCCCGTAGACAGCGGGAATTCCATTGAAGGAATATGCCCTACAAGCCTAGCTCGGAGGAGATGCGGGAGCCCTTTTAGAAGAGAAGACCCTGACAAGAATGGCCGTACGCTTCTAGGAGACATAACTCCGGGCGCTGTTGGCTGGACAATGCGCTCAAGGCGCTGTCGCCTTCGACGACTTATGGGAGGTAGGGGGCTAGCGGTGCGAGTCTTTTCCCCCCCTCCTCCTCGAAACTTTAAGCTGTCGGGGCGGCTTCGGCGGCCCTCTTTTCGAGGATCCACCGTCTCGGAATCACCCAGCCCACCACTGGGCGTGGGCGAAAGAGCCGAAGATCCTTTAGTGCTGTCCTCCTTTCGGGGGCAGCTTTAGTAACCCCAGAAGATGGCCTGGCAACGAACTTCAGGGGTGTGACCTCCTGTGAGTCTAACGACTCGGTGGAAGCGCGTGGGCGTTTCAGCTTGCGGGAAACTGTCATGCTGGGGAAAGGTGGGGGTTGGTTTTAGCCCTGGGTGGGTTTGGACCCTTTGTACCGCAGAAGGTTCCGAATGGGAGCGGAAACGACCGTACTCGTAGCCCTGGAGCAACCAGGAGCAGAGGGTCTATTTTTAAAAATTGAGGTAGAGGACGTCTCGGGTAGCACCGGGCGCACCAGGACCAAGTCATTAGCGCCGCGAAATGAGAGACGATCCTGAGCCTGAACGGCCAGGATTTCTTCTCAAGGAGATACGCACCACATTGCTTCTAAGAAGCGGGGCGCGGCTGTACCCCAATTGACACACTTAGCCATACACGATTTGGACTTATCGTGTGCGACCTTGGAGCAATTTACACAGACTTCGGGTGACCCCGACTTTGCACGTCGAGAGGAGCGATTATTTTGGCCGAAGCGGTGACAGTAATATCAACTCCGCGGCAGTACCACGAATGCCTTCACGCGGTAGCGATACCAACCGGCACGCACCGACCCAGGGAGCTCGTCACAGTCGAACGTGACGAAGAGTGTAGGGGTGGGTGTCGAGGCCCCTCCCTGTTTTCTTATCACACATTCGACCTTGACTGCCCCATGGTCGGCCAGCTCTAAGGTGATGTCGTCTAGGGAGTAGTTCACGAGTTCCCTCGCATAAACTACTCCTTTCACAAAGTTCATCGTATAGTGCGGCTTCACACTCACGGGCGTGCCATCGAGTGTCCAAAGGGCACTAATCATGGTCGCCTCGGAGGGATTCGACGCATTCGGCAGAAGGCTCCCGTCCGAGAAACGGGTCACCTTCGGCTCTCTACCAATTGCACTAGCTAATCCTCTCCTCAGATGGATCATGTTGCCCTTGGATAACATGGTGCCATCAGTGGAGCGAATAACGACGAAGTGTTTGAAGCAAAAGGGCTCGGTAACGCAGGGGAATCTCTGAATCAGGGGCCCCGATGTCATCGAGGCTTCGCCCTGTGCACTTTTGGACTTAGTCAGGGGCTCCGCAACCGGGGGGGCAAAGGGGCCGGATGTGCCGATCTCGGCTTGGTCGCTTGCCAGAGTGGCAGCAGACCCATCTGTCCCCGCAGCCCCCGCGGATGGAGAAGAGCCCCGAGTCTTCTTTGTCTTCCTGGTCTTGGTCTTTTTCTTTTTTGGAGAGGTGGGCGGGGAATGAACCCGCTTCTCACCCCCACCGATAGAAGCCCCTAGGCCAGATGTACCAGCCTCAGCCAGGTTCTTCTCCGAAATGGAGAAGGTTCTGGTGGTCGCAGGTGCATCATTCGGAGGAGATCCCTCCCATCCTTGTACTGCCTGAGAATCCCCAGCCGTTTGAGGAGGACCTTGCATAGGGGCGGATTCGGGTTCGGTGCTTGGCGCCGAGCCCGGATTCCTCCCCATGGAAGGCCCTACCGTCTGAGGCTGGGGTTCCTCAAGGACCATGTGTGTCACAGGAGGGGCCTCCAGTTGGCCATCCCCTCCCAAGACATCGCAGGTCCCTTTGGCTGTATGTTCACTAGTCTTGTGTGGGGAGGCACAGGCCTTGACCCCGGCAAGGTTCAATATTCTTGCCAGCAGGTCTTTTGAGGGAAGCGACCGAAGTGGCCTGGCTTCCCTCTCCCCCCTAAGGGGGTTTGCCCTACCGAGCCGCTTACACGAGGGGCGGTCGACAGTGGGCTACCTGCTGGCTTTCTTGGCAGTCCCCTTGGAAAGAAAAGAGGGGACTGCCGCTGGAAAAGGGGAGGTGCCCGAAAGCACCTCCAGAGAAGGGGGTGAGGGGGAGTCCCCTGCACCCGTAAGCGAAGGAGAGGAGTAAGCCTCCTCTCCGGTTAGAGAAATATGGAGGGTCCCCTGCGCAAGCACAGGGGGGGGGGGGACCTCCATCTTTTCTGTGGAGCTGCACGAGGGCGGCTCCATTGTTGTTATAGGGGGAATTAAGGGAAGATGGTTTTTTTTTGCATCATTGGGCATGGTGACCCTCTTTGTTTTACGGGACGCAATCGCTCACCACCTCTTGCAGTAGCCCGCACTGCAAGAAGTGCTTACAGGCCCGGCAGAGCCAGGCGCCGCCATTTGGGACCACCCCTCCTTCCTGGTGGTCTGGCAGTCCTTCAGGATGGCGGCTCCACCTTGAACACGGCATAAAAAAGATAGATTTTGAAGACGAGAGGAAAAGGGATGTGAGGAAGGTATGGGTGGGGATGAAGCAGGTTGTTAAAAGCCAACCACACCAGACCGGAGCTCAGGGGTTAGGGGACATTGTCCCTCCCCCCCTCAGCCCCGATCCGGGACGATTGGCTGAGAAGAAGGTCAGCTTCTACCCTGTGAAATTAGAGGCTGACCAGAGAAAGTTGTGGGAGAGGTTGTATGAAAAGCGACGAGGTAGGATAGGAATACAGGCTATCTGAAGGAAGGAAGAGATGCTAAGCTGGGGCCGGACGGGGCGCTGGATCCCGTCAGCACGGCGGCCAGGATGGCAAATCGCCGCGCCCCTTACGGGGTACTATCCTTCAGTTACTGTAAGAGAGTGTAACTAGCCTAGCTTGGTAAGACATCATCATCATCATCATCATCATCATCACTAACTATAATTTAAGAAGGGGATTTTATGAGTATTTGAATAATAATTTCATCTTAGTTTGGTTATGACTTATGTTTTTTTTATCAAAGTCCAGAAATAAATATAAGTATCGAAATTTTGTGAATTTTTAAAACCCAAAGAATTACAAATGGTGAAGTTCAGAAAATTTATTTTTATATATCTTCTTCTATAAACTATATTTTAGCAAAGTGATATTTTGAAAGGGGGGAAATTTACTTTAGAGTTCCTTTTTAAAATTATTATAATTGGCGAAGTTCAAAAAATTTATAAAAATTTAACCATGGCTGCTTTTTTTTAGATTATAAATTTTAATCTTAGTAGCGAAGCGCAAGCTCCCCCCCCCCATCCCGTGGCGAAGCCATTGCCTTGACCTTAACTCTATAATTTAACTTGGTGAATTTTTGAAATTTTTGAAAATGTTTTTTTTGCTTAGTGGACAAGTAACCTTTCATGTTTCTGAGTTTAGGTTTATTTGAAACTTTTATTCGAGGGCTGTTTTTTGTATGTTTCGAGCTTTTATCAAAGTTCTTTCTAAGAGTTCAGAAAAAAATAAATATAATTATCGAATGATTTGGAATGAAAAAACATACAAATCGTGAAGTTCAAAAAATGTATTAAAATTAGGGCTTTGGCGCTTTTTTACTATAATTTCGTATATGAAACAAATGTAGATGAAAAAAGAGATCTGACGAAGGGTTTTTCTATATATCAAACCGGGTGAAATAACTTAAAATAAAAGGGTTCAAGGTGTCTATGTTGAAAAAAGTGTTGGGAAAATTCTCAACTGTATATAAATCTTCAAGGGATAAAGACAATATAATAAAAGGTGAAATAAATTTAAAAAAATGTTTCAGGGTATCTATGTTGAAAAAGGTGTTCAGGGTGTTAAAATAAAGAGTCTATAAAGGGGATTAAAAAAAGCGGTTTAGAATAGCAAATAGGCCGTAGGACACACGCTAGTTTGTTTTTATCTTTTATTTTTTATGTTTACTTTATCATTATACCCTGAAAACATTTTACAGTTAAATTTCATAATTTGAACAGACAGTGGATCATCTTACTTTTAAGGTTCTATATTTTCCTTATTATTTTTATGGTGCACTTTTTTTCATGTAACTTGTATGGTGCTCAAAAATAAGAGGCAATCGGTAGTTTAAGCTAAAAGGTGATAACAGCAATAATCAATTTCACATTTATTAAACGAAATTAGTACAAAAAAGAGAAAAAAACCCATTAGAATTAGCACAAATTAATGTATTTAAGGAATCAAATGTATTGATATGAAACTACGTATTATAAGTTATATGGCACAGCACTGTAGAGACATAAATTGTTAAATGAGTCATCGTTGAATCAATGCCGTCATATCATTTCCTGTAAATAAGAATTTAATAACTATTTAGCACATCCTTCCATCTTAATTTTTTATTTGTGCAGATTCCAATACGACTGAATTATTAGGGTGGGCACATCTGTATTTGGATCTACAAAATGAATTGAATGATTTGCTGTTTTGTGCTTAAAAGCTACGCCTTGAATGTTCATGTAAGCTTTCCACCGATCGCTCGCTATATATAATAGAACATGGTCCAAACAACCACTTGTTCGATAATTGGCAGAGGCGAGGCTGCATTTCGCTTCTCAACAATTTTCATATAACGCATTGAATTATTTGTTGATCTTTCTTCAATTCCAAATACCCACACACTTGCATTTGGGTTTCGTCCACGGTGGTGCTTACTTTTATGAGAAAAAAACAGGACTCATCTATTTCAACTATGATTCCCGGTCCTCCCTGAGATAATAGAGAGTTTAAAATGTATATATCTACCATACCACCATACCATGACTCTCAAAGAAACATGTGCTTGCAGGGATGCTCCCTTTCAACTCAATTCTATCCCCCACAAATATCTTGGATGTATCCATTGCTGAAGACTCGCTGCATGTGACCTCGAAACAAATGAATTCGTATATTTAGAAACTTTTGAATTACCTTTATCGCATTGCTCATTTCGACATATCCATTAAAATTTTATCTTTAATTTCAGTTCGTCTATTAAACGTGATTTCTTTTGTACCCACTGTATCACTTCCTTGAGGTCGTCACTTGAAATAAATAGCACAACAGCATTTAGATAAAATTGTCGATCCATTGCGTAAAGGATTGAAAGGTAAACTGAAAATAAAGTTGGATTACTAAATATCTACACATTTAAAAATTAGTTTATCTTCATGTCATTTTTAAGGTTCCATTTTTTTGCATTACTTTTATGTTCCACTTATTTCACCTTACTTTTATGGTCCTAAAATATTTTGAAGAATCATAAAAGTAACATGATCCCAGACATCATTATATTGCTAATTGTAATCATTTATAGGCTAATAAACAGCCTCTGCCCACTGAATTTCTTTGTTGGCTTGTGATGAACACTTGTATATCACAGGTCAGTAACACAATTGTACTTCGTAAATTTCTTTACAATAATATCGGTAAACATGGATCTCTAGTCCTTAAATTTTTTTTTTAAAAGAACTTAGTTTCTTAGCCAAAAAGGTAATCAAAAGCAATTTTGATCTAAATCTGACGACGCAGCATAAAGTTTGTCCTACCTGCAGCAGTCTATTAAGCAAAAGCCTTATCATATATTTAAGTCAGCCAAAGATGAAAGTGATTAATCCTCATCCAACATATAATCTAAAACACAACGTGATAGCCATCATGAAATCGAAATGGATTATGAGGTTCAAAATCTCAATAAATCTTCGGCCGAATTCAATGAGAGAATTGCATAGTTCACATTACACAACGAAAAAGTTCATGAAAGTAAGAGAGATCAGTTAAAAAGAAGTTGACCCTGACATTAACGTGCAAAAGGAAATTATCTAATAGCTAAAATACAAATTTCACAAAAAAAGATACAAGCAGAAGTGAAACATTGACCACTCTCACCGTCCCCTCACAATCGTGGAATAGAAACAAAATCATGGACACCTTCAAATGCTCACAATACATGGTTCGACAAGCGAAGCATTTGGTAAAAGAGAAGGGAGTACTATCCACACCAAATCCACAGTTGTGGAAAAGGCTGGATAGGCATAGTACCACTAAAGTTAGATACTTTACCATGCTCCAGATGCAAGTTAGAGACATGCCAGGTTTGAGACTACATCTCTGTAAAAAAGGCTGATGTGCGTCGTATGAGAAAATTAAAATTTCTCACGTGATCTAATTTGATAGAAGAGTTTGATGACTTCAAAAAGGTAAACACCAGAGACTAAAGATCCGGTTCTCAAATTTTGCAGAGCTTCAACCTAAAGAATGTGAGTTCCCAGAAGCCAGTGGTACACATTCTGTGTGCGTTGGTACTAAACATCAAAATGTAACACTCAATGTGGCAGTTATGGAAAGGTTTTAATCAATGATAACCTAGAGACAAATTATACAACTCATTATAGGCAATGTCTCACCCTTCTTCAGTGTAATCCGTCAGAGGAAAAGTGTTATTTTGGTGAATGTGAACAATGCCCCAGAAAAGAAATATTCATGGAATTATTAACATCAGTGTTTAACAGAAGAGGGCAGAGGAGTTCACTCCATATTTTTATCAACAGCTACACTCTTGCAGCATGATGTTCTTGCCAAAACTAGAGCAATTTTTTTTAATAAAAAGAAACAGGAACTAAGTGATGGTGTATTTGTAGTTATTGGAGACTTTTCAGAAAATGATTCCTTTATTGTGCAAGATGCAACACTAAATCTATTTGTTGCCTACTGCCATAGAGACAATGAGTTGCTATAGAAAAGTTTTGTAGCAATTTCTGACTAACCAACATGATGCAATTACAGTTCATCTTTTCTAAACCAAACTAATCAATTTCTGGAAAACATCACACAAAATCCCCCAAATATGCTACTTCGGTGATGGGTGTGCAACACAATACAAAAATCGCAAGAACTTCATTCATTTTTGCTATCACAAAAATGATTTCCAAATTGAAGCAGAATAGCCCTTTTACAATTTAAGGCACGCAAATTTCTCATTATGATGTTATGTTTAGAAGACAATAAATACCTTAGTGATAGGAAGCAACCAAGTTGGCAAATATGAACAAACTAGTAATAGGAAACCCTCCCAAAAATATTCATAGGAAAAGCAGAAGAATTTTGTTCTCGCAGCAATTCTGTACGGTAGCAATGTCTTTAAGTAAACCAAATAAATAAGTTGTAGGTTATAGAAATGGAGTTTATCGTAAAAGTTTGAGTGGTTTTAAAACAACTGTTAAGGTACATTTAAGAGAAGAAATAGCACTCCCGCCCCATAAGAAAAAACAAAACAAATTATGGATACAAAAATGCAACGGAAAAAAAAACAAACAAACAAATATTGAGATGTTAGGGCAAAGCGCTATAGAAATGTTGACAATTTTATGACAGAATTAAAATTAAATTATAATAAAAAAAAGATAAAACAACTTAATGGAAAAAACACTTGGCGACTCGAGTTCTACAATATATATATATATATATATATATATATATATATATATATATATATATATATATATATATATATATATATATATATATATGGCATGAAAGACTCGACGTATAGGTGAGAATGGATGGGGAGAAAGAAAAGTCCAGACACTGCACAGAGCTCTTTATTGACGTAAATAAAGAGCTCTGTGCAGTGTCTGGACTTTTCTTTCTCCCCATCCATTCTCACCATATATATATATATATATGAATAAAACCACAGTAAATGGACTAATTTTATATGCGAAACCAGCAGGTTTCGACGGAAACATCCGTCATCGTCAGTCGCTGGTGGACAAGTGACTGACGATAACGGGGGTTTCGGTCGAAACCTGGTTTCGCATATAAAATTAGTCCTATTACTGTGGTTTTATCTCTATAGTTACACGTACGCTACTGTACTTATATATATATATATATATATATATATATATATATATATATATATATATATATATATATATATATATATCGGAAAGTGACCGGCTTCTATTCTGTGGACATGTTAAATGATTTAGTTTCCATTCATATTAAATTTTGCTTAAAAACAGCTGTTTTTTATTTAAGGACTGTTTTTGTCTTGGATCAGACTGGATCATGAAGGACTTGGTACGAGAAAAACTAGTGCCTACAGCTTGGAACGATATAATCTTCCCTTTTGTTTGACGCTTCGTTCAGGCAACAGTTCTGGCCAAAGCAGGTAAGAAGATTTATGGACAACATTGCAGTGTGAAGAAACATTTGCTCATGGTTTGGGAGCTGCTCTCAAGCTAATTTCAGGTTGTTGATTAACAATATATAACTGAAAATTACATTGGTCAGCGGGTCATTTAACAGACATTTACGATTTATATATATATATATATATATATATATATATATATATATATATATATATATATATATATATATATATATATATATATTTCTTGAGGAGAAAGAGATCGTAAAAGATCATTTTAATTCATTATTTATTATTTGCCCGAGGCACCTTTCGACCAGAATGATCATCTTCTGGAACTACAGTGATAAATATGAAGAAATTCAGCTGTACAAATACAAAATATATGTAAATACTATACAAGCTTTCAGGATCGCAAAGCACTTGGGTTTGTCTCATAGGACTGGTATTCCCATTTCTAAACCTGAAGCCTCTTCCATCAGGCAACACTGAGTATCATCATCATCCTCTTAATTCTGATTCATTTACCATCTTATCTTCAGCCTTAACTTCTCCGATTTGAAAATCTTAGAGTCACTGTACATCAATAAAATAAATCCAAACCTAAATAATTACTTCTCCTCAATTAAACTATATAACCAACCAACTATTCGCTATATAACCAACCAACACTTCAATACATTAACTAGCCAACCCCCAAAAACTCGTTGGTAGTTTTTCTATCTTTAGTTAGTTGATTTCACAACTCATTCACATTTGTTATCGGTTTTTGTTTATAATTTAATATAATAGGTTATTTTATTGTTTATTCCAGTTACCTTTAATTTTTGATATTCAAGTCAGTTTATGTTAAAACTTCATTTCTTATTATTATTTTTCAAAATTACACTGGATAGTATCAATTAATTCTATATATTGTTATTTGTGTTTTACTTTCATCTCAATAATTGTAAATTTTATTGATTTACCTTGCCTTCCTCCGCTTTCTTAGCTATTATATAATTAATGCATGTTTCTAACTTTTTAACTGTTATCGTTAATATTTCCTCCATTCTCATTAGTCGATACAGTCGCTGAAGATGGTCCTAGCTAGCGAAGGTCCGAAACGTCCGGCCAATAAATGATTAGTGTAATCACCTGGGTCTTCATATTCCTACTATCTCTCTGTCTGTCTGTCTGTCTGTCTCTCTCTCTCTCTCTCTCTCTCTCTCTCTATATATATATATATATATATATATATATATATATATATATATATATTATGAAAGAAAGAAATAATAGATGAAGAAATATACGATAGATTCTCATCTACGTTATGGTTCGGAGCAAGAAAAAACACTACCAATCAGACAACAAAAATTTAAATCATTTTCTACCCCACTACCAAAGCATTTCAGAAAGAACGAAACAATTGCAAGTCATTTGCAGCAGTCATATGAATGAGGATAACCCGAACGCGTCACTGAACAAAGATAAGATTGCAATCAATAAACAACTGCCTAAATATTCTCATAAAATATATATGTATTATTGCCGTTGCAAAGGCAAATAAACACTTCGACCAAACAACGGAACTGGACAAAACATTTTTTCGCGCCAAAACCAACAACGCCCCAACCCCCCTTCCCCCATGCTCAGACAGGTTTGGGGGAAATGAATGTGGGCAACCTTCACTTATACCCCCTGTACAACTCCGCTTCGATTCAACGATGGCGTGACGTCATCCATTACGTCACAACAGCGGAAGGGAGTAAATTGCTTCTCCCCAAAACGCTGCCAGCCTCCACAGACCAGACCACGGCCACCATACACACCAAAACCATTTTAATGAGCGACACCATTTCCAAATCAACAATTCAAATTTACATAGTACACGACCTGAAATGCATAAACACCAATTATATGAGTTAACAACACGTCAAACAAATGATTTAATTGTACCCCTCCCCCCCCCCCCCCCCAATACTTGAACAACACCGCGAGAATTACCTTTTCTCAAAATCAACTTCCATTAGGCTGAAACCCATCACATTTTACCCAACCCCTTATGGCAAACTCATTCCAATAATTATGCCAATTTTCCCTTGACAATGTCTGCATGCGAATGCAGCGATGGGATGAGAGGACTTGATCATCTTGTGTGAACATAGTGCTCCAGATAGCAAGGACGCGGATGGAGGCGGATGACGATGCACAGGGAGTACAAACCACATACCCCTTTTACGTTAGGGGATGAAGGAAAAGGGGGTAAGAGGGATATACGCACCGAACAGTGGCTTCGATGGTATTCACGAGGTCACGAAGAGGTGGCGGGCGAATTAGAATTCTTCTTCGACCGACAATACATCCCCCTGACGCCCGAATTTCCCTTTTAGAACCAAATGGCAATACGTAAGGGGCACAGGCAGGGTTAAGAGTGCGCCATTGGCGAGGATCTGATCTCCCAGTTTATGAATCAATCAGAGAGGAACCCGCAAATAACGAAATACGAACGCTAAACGGTTTCCACACAACACCCAATCCTTCCAACTGCGAGACCAAAACTGCTAAAGATCTCGTTACGATACCTGAAAAGGTTGCCAGGTTGTCCAGCGAACAGCCCCGACTTGCCGATGACGTTAGGGCCGTTTCTTATCAACGGACGAGCCTCCGCCGATTTGTTCTAATTTTCACACAAAAAGCGATATACCCCCACCTCCCCGCCCCCATTTTAACCGGAAAGTATGGTTAATGACTTAAAACGGATATTTACTAGGATTCTCTGGAAAATTGTGACATATTTCATCCCGACTGCCCCCTCCGCTTAATTCTCCTCTGGTTTGTGTTTGGATACACACAGTCGTAGACGACTACCCCCCCCCCGCCCCCCAATAGCGCACCGATAAAACGTCCAACTCCTATGACGTCAGAGCAGTAAGGGAAAATGGAGGGGGGGGGGGAGCTAAAGCCTTCAAAGCCTCGCAACCACGAGGATTTTTTATTATAGTATTTTACTGTACTCATCTGGAGCCGCCGAAAAAAGAGAGGAAAACTTAGCAAAAGACTAACCATAAACAAAACAATCAACAGCAAAAGTAAAAAAACAACAACAAAAATCAACAGGCATTTCCCAACTTCAAAATCAACCAGTTTCCATCACATGTGGCCCAGATGCTTCAACACCACGAAAGCTACTCCACCCTATTTGTGCCGCATTGGGCGCAAGGACAACCATCATTTTGTCCACTTTCAAGGCCCTTCAGACTGATGGGGTGATATGGACTGTATAGCATCTCATCTGCTCTGCGGTCAACCTTGTGCAGAAGGGTCCCTACCCCGACCCCTCATTGCCAATATCACCCCTTCATCCTCGATCAGCACTTTCAGTTCACACGTGTACAATACTACTTTAGGACACTCAGTCCAAACCTGACTCACATAACTCACACGGCAAGGGGGTGGATGGTGTAGCAAGGGTATAATACCCCTAGTACATTTTTTGGCGACTGCCTACTAGGGCGAAAGCCGCCGTACTCACGCTAAAGCCTACTAGGCTAGATTAAAAACAACCCAGGTAAATAACAAATATGAAGGATAAAATAAAGAGAAAGACTAAGCACAAGCTAAGAAAGCAAAAACAAACAATAAAAAAATGAAGCCTGTGCGCTTCGGCATAACGAGAGATGCTTTTCAATGACTGTCGAAGTCGACGTTCCAGAGTTGGCATCAGGGCCGCGCCAAAAGAGATCGAGAGATCGTCCACGTAGAGCGTAGCGAGAAGATCTTCCGGCAGCACCAAAGTAATACCGTTGATGCTCATGGCAAAGAGTACGACACCTCTAGAGACTTCCCTGCGGGAAATCTCTTCCTGCTCCATTGAGCCGGAGAGGGCTCCCCCCCACCCGAACGGGGAATCGAAGATCTTGCAAAAATTCAGATATAAACATTGGGAGGCGTCCCCTCGCCCCCATCGTGTGGAGTCTCCATGATACCGTATCGTTATGCGGTGTCAAATGACTTCTCCAGATCGGAAAAAACACCGTGGCGTAGTGCTGGTTACGAAGGAAAGCCTCTCAGACAGCATTTTACAATCGGAGCACAGCATCCGACGTGGAGTGGAACTTGCGGAAGCTGCACTGTGCAGAAGAAAGATTGCCTCCACTGTCCAGAACAAAGGATAATCTAACATTTACCAATTTCTCCATCAACTTGAACACGCAGGAGGCTAGAGATATTGGGCGGAAACCGGTCAGGGTAGAGTGCTCTCTCTCCTGTTTGCGAAAAGCGAGCACAATAGCGATTCGCCAGGATTCTGGGAGGATATCTTATACCGAGATCATTTTAAACAAATCTAAAAGATAGGACATGACTCTCTCAAACAGGTGCCGAAGCATGGCATACGGAACATCGTCCGGAACAGGTGCCGTGTCCGCGCACTAAGCGAGAGCGGAACGCAGCTCACTCAAAGTAAACCTGTCATTGAAGGGTTCTCCGCCTCTGTAGGTAAAGTCCAGTCAGCGGCCTTCCGTGACATCACGACACGCATTGAGTGCTGGCGGAGCACCGTCTCGGAAAAAGCGGCCGCGAAGGGTTCCGCCACGGACGCGCCGTCCGAGATTGCTGCCCCATTCGCCTGAGGAACGGGAGGGGGTCGTGCGAGAACTTGCCCAGAATCCTTTTGATTCGCTTCCACACCTCTGCTAGACGGGTCTTCCCGTTAACTGAAGACACGTATGCCCGCCAAGAAGAGCAGCGGGCGTGCTTCGAAATATACCGGAACCTAGGCCTAGCTCGACGAAATTAACCGACATTGAAATCGCTTATAGCGCATGTAGGCATGACGCTTCTATGTGAGGGTCAACTTACACTCGGCTGACTACCACAGGAGTGGTCAGGATGCAAAACGGCCAGACGTTCTAGGATGAGTAGTTAGGCTGATGGGGATGAGGGTGCCGGAGAAGAACTCAACGGCCTCATCTACCGACCTAAACTAATCGACTGAGACAGGGAAATCAGTCATCTCCACAAATGCAGACCACCGTGCCCGCGTCAAGCATCACCGGGGCGGTGTCTCAGACGGCAGAAACCCAGAAAATGATATTTAAATGGGAAAGTGATCAAGACCATGGAGGTCATAGACTACCACCAACCAATATCATACTGTGCATCCAGAGAGCACAGTGATAGATCGAGGCAGGAAAATGAAGCGGTTCTCGGGCAGTGATGTGTAAACTCATCGACATTTAGGATACCTATCTCCAGCTGGTCGATCAGGTCGGTAAGGACCTGACCGCGGGGATTAATTGAGTAATCTCCCCAGAGGGGTGTCTACCGTTCAGATCTCCGAGCAAGAGAAAGGGCCTCGGCAGTTGCACAGCTAGTGCCTGAAAGCACCCAGGAAGGGTGGGCGGGGGGCACGGGCCCAGCATGGTCTCCTGCAAAATATAGCTAAGGAAAAATTGGAGACGAGCCTCTGCAGCTCCTCCCAGTTGTGTCGGGAGTCCGCGGCAATTCCATTGAAGGAATATATCCTCCAAGCCTAGCTCGGAGGAGATGCGGGGGCTTCTTCGAAGAAATGACCCTCACATGAATGGCCGTACGATTCCCGGAGGCAGAACTCCGGGCGCTGTTGGACGGAAAATGCACTGAAGGCGCTGGCGCCTTTGAGGACTTATCGGGGGAGGTTGGGCTCGCCATGCGAGTATTCTTCTCCCTCTGCCTCGAAACCCTAGGTAAGCAGGGGGTTCGTCCTTTGGAGGATCCACCGCCTTCGGGTCACCCAGCCTAGCACTCGGTGGGGCGTAGGAGCCGAAACTCCTTTAGTGGTGTCCTTATTTTGGAAGAGGCTGGCCTCCTCCACATTATTTGACTTTTTTGTGTGTTTCTTTTCCCCGTAAGGGGCGCGGCGATTTGCCTTCCTGGCCGCCGTGCTGACGGGACTCAGCGCCCCATCCGGACACAGATTAGCCTCTTCTTCTTTTCTTAATTTTGCCTCTGTACGGGTCGACGGATGTGCCCACTGGGGAGCATCGTCTGCAGGACCGTGCCTTAGACGAGTTTTGGTTGCCCGGGTCGTCATTTTGTTTCTGAG
Source organism: Ceratothoa steindachneri (assembly GCA_963969495.1). Classification (NCBI taxonomy): domain Eukaryota; kingdom Metazoa; phylum Arthropoda; class Malacostraca; order Isopoda; family Cymothoidae; genus Ceratothoa; species Ceratothoa steindachneri. The sequence goes on from OZ018332.1 coordinate 13,624,866, forward strand.
AGGTCTTAGTACCGCAGTCCAGAGAATCTCAGTTATGCGGCTCCGCTGTTTTTAAAACGACAGTGGGAGTCAGGGAGCGGGTTACCCCGTCTGGGCTGTATGGGCGCTCTTTGGACTCACAATGACGATTTGGTGCATGATCTCAGCTCCAAGGGCAGCTCAAATTAAAATATATACTTGGACCCTGACGGTAGACGCTTTGGTCCTTTTGGGTCAGAAGTCGACCCTCAGTTGGATTACGACCGATTTTTAGTCTTGAAAGCGAACGATAGTCCTCTTAGTAAGGATGACATCTTCGACGTCTACGAAGATTTTGTTGAGAAATGTGGCGAACCTGGCCAAATGTGGCCACGTAATGATGGCGCATTGATAGTCGAGGCGAAATCAAGCGAGCAGCATCAGCGGATTAAGACTCTACAGTCTTTAGTTTCTGTAGACATGCCCGCTGCTTCGCACCAGACATTTAACACCAGTAAAGGTGTTATCGCATCGAGAGAGTTAATAGATTACGATGTTGACAGGCTGGTATCAAAACTTACCAATCGGAAGGTTGTAAGGGCCCACTGCATTTCTAGGTTTGTGAATGGCGCTAGGTTACCTACCGCCACTACATTCCTGACGTTCAACAGATTGGAACCGCCCAAGTACCTTAAGACTAGCTATCTTAACATCACAATCAAGCCTTACGTTGAAAACCCACGACGATGCTTCCATTGCCAACGCTTTGGCTATGTAATCAAGTTTTGTAAACAGGCAAGGTTGTGTGTGAATTGTGGATGGGGCAGCAATGCACCTTTCTCTATGAGAGAGAAGTCATTGCCATTATAAACAAGAACAGGGTCAGTTTTAAAAAGGCCAGAAGAAGGGTAAAGGAGATGTATGTACAACCTGGTGTGAGCTTTTCTGATGCACTGCGTTCTACCGGGCAAAGAAAGGGAGAAGCCAGAGACCTCCTACTGGTTCTCCTGTGCCTGACCAGGTAAAAAGTCCTCCACTTCCTAAACGTACATCTTCTCGTGATGAACACTCTTGGTCAGCACCTAACAGTGCTTTTGAGGTTACCAACAAGAAGAGGAACCTTCCATCCTCTCCTAGTTCCCCAAGGGTGGTTAAGCACCTTGCTCCCGCTCCAGAACATGTTGGTCCTCAGGTGGTATCCATTCCACCTCTGGACATTCACCCTGCCCCTAAAGGACAAGGTCTTCTTCAGCTCCAAAGCCAGTTATTACTCGCCCCCCCCCTTGTTGATACTGGTTTGGAATTCCTTCAATCCCTGAATGAGAAGGAACCAAACTTTGCTCCTTCCCAGGAGACAGCTGTTGTGGAGATTACCCCCTCATCTGAGGAGGACTCTCAAAAACTGACTCCACATCCTTCTCTATCAGCATCGAATTCACAACTTTTGCCGATGTCCTCGCCACCACCATCGCCTCTACCATCCCAACCAATACCACCAGCTGTGTCAACATCGTCCGTTCCCTCGACACCTGAACTGACTCCTGGAGTTGCTTCCATCTCTGCTTCTCCAGTCAAGACAGTTATCTCTTACAGCCACTTATCAAAATCTGATGCACCTCCTCTTAAAGAAAAAACAAAGGCAAAACTCAAGTTTCCGATGCCTCCTTTGTTATACTCCAAGCCTAAGGCTAGTTAGTATGACACGAACTACTTCCGCTGGTAGTTCAAATCCAAAATCTCATACCCCTAAGGGAAGGAAGAAATCTACCGTTATGCTTAAACGGTAACAATGTTTCTAATTATTCATTGGAACCTCCAAGGTCTCTTCCCTAAATGGGAAGAGTTCAAGCTCCTGCTTAAGGATTACAATCCCGATTGTATTGCTATACAGGAGACTTGCTTGGGTACTCGCAGAGTACCCAACATTTCGGGTTTTGTGGGATATTATAAGAACCCAGGACAACTAATTCATGGTTCTGCTGTTTTTGTTAACAACAGGGTTCCCCACAACCAGCTCTCTCTTAACACAGACCTGCAGGCGGTTGCTGTCCGCCTGTTTTCCAGTCGCCATTATTCGGTCTGTTCGCTGTATCTTCCTCCTGGCGAGGAAAGAGATACAGCTGTTTTAGCTACAAAGTTAGCTAATTTAATTTTTCAACTCCCTCCTCCTTTTTTATTGATTGGCGACTTTAATGCTCGACACCCCATTTGGGGGGGACCATGATAACAACCCTAGAGGAAATATGATTGAGAGATTTATGGGCACTAATGATGTCTGCTTTCTTAACGATGGCAGCCACACATCATTTCTGTTCACCAAGCTGTAGAGCTGATTTTGACTGGACAGTGGATCCTGAATTGCGAGACAGTGATCACTTCCCTATTGTAATAAAACCATGTACAGGTAGTCCTCCACCACCACCTAGCAAAAGATGGAATACAAAAAAAAGCAAACTGGCCTAAGTTCAGGCACCTCTAGAGCCATGATGGGTCATTCCCTCATGAAGATATTGAAGTGGCTATTGATGATTTTCTAGCCCACGTCAATTATGCAGCTAATTCCTCCATCCCACTCTCCGGCTCAACTGCTCGTGGACCACAATTGCCCTGGTGGTCTGCTGAATGCTCGAGAGTTGTCACTGAATGTAAACAGGCTTGCCGACGTTACCATCGGTGCCCCACGATGGTAAAGAAACTTGCTCGTAACTGAGCAAGGGCAGCACGGCGATGCACCCTTCGACGAGCTCGAAAGACCTCGCTGGATGGTTACATCGCATCGATATGTTGGCAGACCCGTGTAGACAAAATTTGGAAGAGGGTCAAAAAGCTATTGGGGAAATCGAATGGCTTTACAGCTCCCAACATTGTTCATGCCAGAGAACTGTTGGGAGACTTGTCCCATATTTCCGATGCTTTAGCCAGGTCGTTTGCTAAAATTTCAAGCCCAGACAACTATTGCATCTAATTCCAGCGCTTTAGGCTCGAACAGCAGCAGCATCCTATCAACTTTATGGAGCCTAACATGGATAATCAGCCTTATAACCGGCTCTTTTCTATCCATGAGCTCCATAATGCACTGAAGCACTGTGGATCCACTGCCCCCGGATTGGATGACATTTCCTATGATATGATTAGGAATATGCATCCATCCCTCATCTCATAATTGCTGGACATCTCTAACTTCATCTTGATTAGGGGCTGCTTCCCTTCTATGTGGAGGGAGGCTGTAGTTTTACTTTTCCGAAAACCAGGAAAGGATGGGACGGAACCCACCCATTACCGCACCATTGCCCTTACTAGTTGGCCATGTAAATTATTTGAGGGGGATGATAAATACAAGCATCGGCTGGTTTTTGGAGAAAACCATCTTATATCTCCCTCTCAATTAGGGTTCAGAAAAAAAACAAGAGTACCATCGACCCGCTTGTTAGAATGGAGTCTTATATAAGAGATGCTTTTTCAAAGAGGCAGCATTCTGTTGCTGTTTTCTTTGATATTGAGAAAGCATATGATTGGGGCCTGCGGGACTTTCTCCCCAGGTTTGTCGAGCAATTCCTCATGTGTCCTATCAGAGCCCGTAGAGAAAGTTGAGGGTATGCCACAGAGAAGTGTCCTCAGTGTCACCTGCTTCTATGTGACCATCAATAACATTATCGCAAATCTCCCAGCTAAGATTTCCTCAACTCTATATGTGGATGACTTAGAGCTTAGCTGTTCATCGCATAGACTTCCATTTGTCATCCGTAGGCTACAGCGGGTTATAAATACCGTAGCTGATAATGCTTCTTCCAAGGGCTTCCGCTTTTCTGCAGTAAAGAACAAAGCTGTCCACTTTTAAAATCATAGATCGGTGACATGGGACCCTCATTTGTCACTCTATGGTGTCCCTGTCACCTTTGAGCCCCATTTCATATTTCTAGGGGTGATCTTTGATTCAAGGCTTTCTTGGAGGCCTCATTTGGACGCTTTGAAAAGGTCTTGTCTGAAGAGAATGGACATACGAGGGGCGGTCAATAAGTTTTGCAATTCGGATATAAGGGAACGAGATATGGGGAAAAGTGTTTTAGTATTTTTCAATATAACTACCCTCGACTTCAATGCACTTGCGCCACTTGTCCCTGAGGCTTCGAATTCCCGACAACCAGAAATCTCCCGACTGCTGTTCAATCCACTCCTGGACGGCGAGCTGGTCATCTTCATCGTCCCCAAACCCGCGTCCACGCAGTGCAGCCTTGAGCTGGCGGAATAAAAAGTAGTTGCTAGGGACAAGATCTGGACTGTAGGGGCGATGATTGAGCTCCTCAAATCCGCACTCGCGCAGGGCAGCTTGTAAAACTCTGGCCTTGTGGACTTTGACGACGTTGAAGTCGATCATGGGGCAGAGACCTTGGTCATGGCCAAATTGTCGTGGATGATGTTGATAACACTTCTATGTGATATTCCAAGTTCTCGCTCGATTTCTTCGATCTTCACCCGTCTATTTTCGAGGATCATCCTCTCCACACGGGCCACATTGTCCTCGTTGGTCACGTCTGACGGAGGTCATCTTCAAGGGACTCACGCCCATGGCGGAACTCCATATTCCAGCGAGCAATGGTTACATAGGAAGGGGCGGTGTCTGTATATACTGCAACCATGCGTTCATGGATCTCTTTTGCATTCTTGCCTTCCTTGGTCAAAAATCTGATCACTGCGCGGTGCTCAACCTTCTCCATTGTTGAAATATTTGTGACTGACGATCTGCGATCAGCTACTGTTTCTTAAATAGAAGAGGCAGGAGCGTGCGGCTGCAGGTCCTGACTTGTCATAACTTGTCCTAACACCCCCGCAAACAGCCATCCCTGTTCCTCTGTTTTGCCCTACCGATTCGCAAAACCTATTGACCGCCCCTCGTAATGAAATTACTGTCACACACTTCTTGGGGAAGTGATCGACGCACCCTGTGGCTTCTGTATTCAGCATTGGTCCAGTCAAAGCTGGATTATGGGTTACAGGTTCAATTTGCGAACAGTAGCCTCATATGATAGATTTCCATCCCTGGCTCGCCCGTTTGCTCTGCGCATGGCCGAACACACAGGATGTCTAAGGGAGTTTTCTGTTATTCCGTTTTCAATACCAGAGATTCACCCATGGCTCATACCACCTGCGTTGATGTGCAAGGGGCTTACTGGTAGGCCCAGGATCAGTTCTTGCCTGTAGCCTTGAGAACCATGTATAATCAACACTCCTCCCACTATCGGCCTAGCACCTTTGTGTTCACCAACGGATCCAAGTCATCGGACGGGGTTGGAGCTGCTGCTGTCTTCCCATCTCAGACAGCATTGGTTCGCCTACAAAGTACAGCGTCTGTTTACACAACAGAACTTGTTGCCATTCTTGCTGCACTCTTTGTTATTGCTCCTATGCCATCTGGTTGTCTTACGATATTCTCTGACTCCCTTAGTTCTCTTGAGGCAGTGAGTGCTTTTTGTTCTAGCCATCGGCTGGTTTCCAAGATCCAGCGGTGTCTTTTTTATCTTTCTCTTATTCATAAGATTTCTTTTTGCTGGGTTTCTAGTCACTTGGGCATCCCAGGTAATGAAAGGGCGAATGCTGCAACCAAGGAGGTGGCATTATTGGGGACACCCCCATCAGCCCCAGTCCCACTTCGTGATGTTTATCCCCTCATCACCGAATATGTAGTCGGCTTATGGCAGAAGATGTGGGATGAGCTTCCTCCCACCAAACTACATTCCATAAAACCTTCAGTCCTCCCATGGCCACGTACCATGAGACCACGTAAACTGGAAGTTATTTTGTGCCGACTGAGGATAGGCCATTGCCGCCTCACTCATGGACACTTGATCAATAGGCAACCCCCACCTTTGTGCATCCTGTGAGGGGTACAGCTGTCCATCCTTCACACCTTTGCCAAGTCTCCCCTTTTGAGAAATCTCGGGAGGAGGGTCTTCCCTTTCATTACTGGGCAGATAGCCCCCCCAACAGGTTCTGCGGGGCATCTTGTCTGAGACTCATGTCTCTTTTAGTGTGAATAGAATATTTAAATTTTTAGAAGAATCTAATCTTTTAGCTAAAATTTAATATATTGTTTCATGATTTTATATTTTCTGTTCTTGTATCTATTGTTGATCCATCTATAGTCTACGGTTTTATCGTTTGTCGAGTTCTCAATAGTTTATTTTTTATATCCTTTTACCCCCTTTGATGGTTTTAAATTCCTGTACTTCCATTCTATTGATCTTAATTTCATAGCTATATTTTAATATATTCTCCAGATGTCTATATTTTTACTGAGAACACTCATGCAAATTACGCGTCCTTGAATTTGGCTGCGGCTGGTCCGTTTGGGCTTCGCAACATTTATTTTCGGAACTATTCATTCATTCACTGTGTGTCTTTTTGTAGGTCGCATGTACCTGCACCGAGGGGAGGCGGGCCTACCCCCGACGCCGGAGCATGCTTCCTTCTTGTCCTTTTGCCTTTTCTCATTATTTTTTATCGCTGTTATTTGTTAGTTACATATTATTATTTGTTCCCTGTTATTTTATTTTTTTTTTTAATATAGCCTAGTAGTAGGCTTTGCTGTGTACGGCGACTTATGCCCAAGTAGGCATTCGCTAGATGGTCTACCGAAATGAAAAGAAAAGAAAATGCCCTTCCATCTTCACTCCTTTCTTTGCATTGGTGAGCGTAGACACTTTATGTGAGAGATACGCCGTTTGTCCCTTCGCTTTAACCTCGAGGGGGCGAATAATCCTTGCGATTTTCTTGTTAATTTCGTGGGTCTTATTTCCATTGGTTTGGGGGTATTTTCCCAAAAGCCCCACCCATTCAGTGAACATGCTTTCGTTGGATTACGATACATTCCTTATCTTTGTTGGGGTGAAGGGAGTAATATCCACATTGTCTCTATTTCATCCCCTAATCGTGTTGTTTACCCCTAACTACGAATATGGTAACAGTAAACCTTTTGGTAAATAGAGAAATGGCTAATCCATTGCCTTCTGTGTAATGTTCATTTTCCCCTCCGGCGGGAGGAGGGGGAGGGGGGGGGGTATGTCGCGTCGCTCTTTTGGATTCAAAAATAAATTCTCAGTTCTGGTGCGCTCCATTTACGGGGAGGATGGGGGGGGGGGGAATGAATCATTGCGTGTCGCTTTCCTCTTATCATTGTTGTGTTTTTAGTTTACATAGTTTGTTTCTGTTTTTACTGGGGTAGGTGGGGGTGGGGGGGATATTCTGGTGTTCGCGGTCTTTTATTATGTGAGCGATTAGAACTGAAGCGACCGAGTGTGATTGATGGAAGGTAATTTTAGTCGCCGTGTATCTATTATTAAATGTGAAATTGAGGAGAAGAATTTAGCGTGAATTCACATAGGCGAGTTCGGGGCAACTCTTCTGCCCTACCTCGAAGGCTCTATTTTGGGGATGGTGACAAAGGGTGTTTTTTTTTTTAAGAACGAGACTGTGTTTCCTCTCGGGAAGTATTTATTGAGTGTATTGTTTGGAAGGAACGGGGCCGGGGGGGGGATTATAGGCATGCCATTTGGGAGGCGTTTGACGGAACCAGGGAGACGCATTTCAAGATAACCCGAGGAATAAATTCGTGTCCAAGAGTACAGTTTACTGGATTTCCTCGTCCCTGCACAGGCATAATCGCTCAATGGAGGAAGAAAGTGCACCAAAGGGGCTGTCACTGGGATACGGATGCTGAATTCGCATGGGTGATTTTGACATTGCCACCAACTCGAGAGAAAATGGTGGGGACCTTAATTTAATAGCTTAAATTTTCAACTTGTTTCTTGTTCACCCTCTCTCCGTGAATCCCTGTGTTTGGAACTGCCCAATGGTGCCGATTCTACCTTTCATTTCATACACACAATCTATCCACATTTGTAATGATGGATCGCGGTCGGCCGAGATGCTTTTTGGTGTTCTTGGTCCACTTCTGTTTCGCATTATTCTTCTTTTCCCTCTTGGTATTTGTTTTCGAAGCTGAAGATACGCAAATCTATCTATCCTCGTTTGTTGAAACTCTCGAGCAACTTTCGGAGACCCAAACATGAGAAAATAGTGTGTACTGGTGTTCATTCCTGGTGTGGCTCACTGCAAATTGTGTCAATCTTAACCTTGCCGCCTCCAATGTCCCATTTATAGTAGATAAAAATCTCTTTTCACCTTTGATATAATCAGTTTTATCAACTAGGCCATATGACCCCGTGGACCCGGTCACGTGGGCAGCGGCTCTGCTTCTCCTCGGGGGAGAAGGCCAACCCGGGCACCACAAAATGGACATGTACACTATGCAATAAATACATCCACAAAAGACAAACACTCATAATGTGCAACAACACCACAACACTAAAATTAAACAATACACAAAACAGTGGATGTGCCCAAAACACCAAGCACCACACCCATCAACGCCCACCCAACAAACTCACAACCCACAAACATCACAAACCTCTAGACAATCAAAGAAACGCACTACCCACAACAAGCACCTAAAAATACTACAAATAAACAAATGGACTGAACAAGAAAACGACAGAACTCGATCGCCTCACAAACAAACATGAAATAGACAATCACCATCCAAGAAACCGAACTCACGGAAAAACAAAAACCCTCAAATCACAGACTACACAGCAATCAAGACCGGCAGAAAACACAAAGAGGGAGGAGGCCTCATCACATACATCAAAAACATCTCCTATACACAGACCCCCCCTACCAAACAACATAAACACACAAAAAACTGAAGCACAATTCACCAAAATCCACATAAGTAAAACTAAGCACTTACACCTCACAAACCTCTACATTTCACCGAGAGACACCACGAACCCCAAACACCAAAATGAAGATGCAGACATAACAAACTTCCTCACCCACGCAACCACTCTCACTAACTCTATAATTCCAGGAGACATCAACGCACACTCAGAACTTTGGAACTTACCCACAGAAGACCACAGAAGAGAACTCATCGCCGACATCACCCAAAACTCAAATCACATAACCTTAAACACAGGTACACCAACCAGCATACCCACACACCCCAACCAACAACCCACTTCGCCAGACATCACCACTGCAACAAACACCATACACAGACACCTCACCCGGAACACGACACACGCTCTCTCCTCTGACCATCTCCCCATCTTAATCACAGTATACACAAAAACACACTTCATGTTACAAAACCTCAAAACATACACAAATTATCACAAGGAAAACTGGACAGAATACACAAAAGAAATTGAACAAGTACTCTCCAATATCCAACTCCCAAAGATGCACACACGGCAAACAAAATACTAACCAACGCCATCCTACAAGCAGACAAACACAACATCCCGCGTGGAAAAATACACAACACACAAAAACTACTCCCTGAACCAATCAGAAACCTCATAGCACAACTGAACAACACTAGAAAACAAAACCCATCAGAACCCAACATTATAGAAAAAAAAAAACAAATAGATCGCGCCATACAAGAACACAAACAAGAATCATGGAAAATTCAGCTAGACCAGCAATGGGACCACAAAACAAACACACACAAACTCTGGAAAACCATTACTGGCCTCAAATAAAAAACCAACACAGTCACAAAACAACACCATCACCTTCAGAAACAAAGAAGCCACAACACCCATAAAAAAGCAGAACACTTCAACAAACAATTCACAAACACAACCATACATCAAACGAAAAATGAAAACAGGAAAATAGACACTTACAAAAAAACTCCCCAAACCACAATTCACAACCACAACAGAACAATAAAACAAGCAAGACCTAGGCCAAAACGCCATAAACCTTCTCACGCACACTTACAACCTCGCCATAAAGACAAACAACATACCTAAACAATGGTAAGTAGCAAAAATAATCCCAATACCCAAACTAAACAAAGGAGACCCCTACAGACCAATATCGCTGCTTTCGCCCATAGCCAAAACACTAGAAAAAAATCATCCTACCCTACATCACATCCAACATCCCAAACACACCACACCAACATGGGTTCAAACCCATGCACTCAACCACCATACGATTGCACACAATAAACAACATAATCATAAATGGATTCAACAAGAAAATTCCACCTCAAAGAACCATAGCACTCGCCCTTGAAATGTCCAAAGCATTCGACACAGTAAACCTACACAAACTAATCAACAAGATCCACAAACCCACCATACCCACCACCCTCATCAAGTACAAAGGAACGACTCGAATACACCCAAAAGAAAAAACACAAAATCTAAACACAGTCACACAAAATCCAGAGTTCCCCAAGGAAGAGTACTTTCCCCAACACTTTTCAACATCTACACCTCAGATATACCACTCCTCCACAAACAGTAAAAAATTGTCACCTACGCAGACGACATCATACAACAAACCAGAAGCCGATGCACAAAAGAGATACAACCTTACCTCAACAAAATACACACATAGACAATAGAAAACTTACTAAAGCTAAACGTCACCAAAACAATGACCACTGTCTTCATACCACACCCTGCAGAATACAACATAACCCTAAATCTAAATATACAAAACATAACACTACCCACCACAAAAGAACCAAAGATCCTTGGCCTCACTTTCGACCCCAATCTCAGATACTCAAAACACATACGAAACACAATAGTCAAGGCCACGAAAACACTAAAAGACATCAAGGCACTCACAATTACACACTGGGGAAAAACCAAGGAAACGCTCATTAACACATAGAAGACAATCACAAGACCAGTACTAGAATACGCCAACACAATCTGGTCCACAATCATTTCAGAAACTAACGCCAAAAACTACAGACAATACAAAACACAGCCCTCCGCACTTCCACAGAATGCACTCTTGACACAAACACCCAACATCTACACGACGATACGAACATCCTACCAATCAAAATTCACCTAAAACTACATGCATCACAACTCAGGCAGAACGCAACATCCAAATCATCCCCTCCACCACATCACCAGACAACCTCCCAATCACCGACACAAAAAAAAAACAGACCATTTTCGATAACAACTACACCAACTTAGACACAGACCCCAACACAACAACAGAAGACACAATCGAGCAAAACATGAAAGCAATCCACTCTCAGATCACACAACAATACTTGACACACAGAACCCACAACAAAATATTAAGTGCACAACTCACAACAAACAATCACAAAGTAGATCAGAAGAACACTAGCACAAATACGAACAAACAAATCACCACCCCAAACATCATACATGCACAAAATATCTCCCACCACCATCATGTATAGAAGATGTAGAGCCTGGAGGGCAGACATGCGTCTCGATGCCACCAGACATCCTTCGATTTGAGAATGTTTATGGAAGCCTTTGATGATGTGTATGAGAGAGAAGTAGGATAAAAGTGGAAGCAGAAAATGGTAAGGTGATGATGGTATTTGCGGGTGTGATATCATTCCGTGGTGACGCCATTGAACAAGTATAAAATTTTAAGCAAAGCTGTGCAAGTTCCGCACTATGCGGAAGTGCAAAATGGTATGCAGAGGTGCGGTGTGCCACCAACTTGGTAAATGGTGCAGAATGGTCTGCGCACCTGTTTGCACTCTTGTGAAATTAAATTTTAAACTATAAATAATAATAAACGTCGAGTCAATTGATTAAGACTTATGAGAATTGATCACGCAACATTTGTTTGACAAATTGATCCTGGATGATAAATAGAAGTCATCCACGTAAACCCCAATAACAACACTTGTAGTCGTTATATAAAATATAGTTTAAATAATTTGTTGGTAATATTTTTTCAATTTTTAATTCGATTTTTTAAAAACTTTTCGTTAATAAACAACAATAATATTGTTGGAAAAAAAGATTATAAAAAGATTTACAGGAATATTTACAAAACAATATAAGACTTAATGATAGGATAATAAACTTGAATTTTGTTTCACTTGCCTTCCAAAAAATATATTTAAATTTTTGATATGTAGTCATTAGGATTGTGTAAAAAAAAAAAAAAAGAAGTTTTATGCAATCATGAACAAGTAAAATATATTCTTATTATTTTCCGTAATTTATTGCCCTTTAAATTTTATTTCAGTTCCCTATATCTTTTGCAGTCTGTTATAAGAGTTTCTATAACAAACACAGGTTTGAAATAAAATGTTATTTTATAACTAAATGCGTTGTCAATTTCAGCAAATCAAATTTTGAGTAGATTGTAAATCAGATGGAGCTAAAAATAATTTTTTGGAAACTGAAATTTGCTCCAAGCGGGTTTTTTTTTTCAAGACACGATTGTAAATAAACAAGTATATCTAGAGCTGAAATTGAACTTACCGGTGTATTGAGGTTTAGATAGTGACATAGAGACAAATAATGATAACAGTATGATAGAAGATAATCAATTTCCTGATAAAGTGGCGTAAGAATATTATATATATATATATATATATATTAATTGTGAGGGGGAAGAAATACATATGTTTGACGCCCCTGTTGGAAGAAATTTCTTATCTTAAGTAAAGATAAAATATTTATAAATTATTTGTATTAGTTATTTAATACTTATATTATTGATCTGATAGTTTAAGATGCCTAGCAGATACCTATGTAAGTCAAGACAAAAATTGACATAATTTTAAACTTTGTAGAGAAGAATTTCTTAATTTGGAGTGAGGGTCGTTGCTGTTGTTATGTTCTCTTGATATAAATAACAATGCGATGACTGATGTCTGTCGGCTATTCTTTCCGCATTTAAGATTTTGTCGACTATTTTTTGTATTTAGTTTACCAATCAACGTATCTGAATTAGTGTTTTTACTTTTTAAGTTTTGCAGTTCAGCGATTTTACGGACATGGTCACTTAATTTAGCAATATTTTGAATCAACTTCATTTACAATATAATAATTATCATTTTATTAACTAGCTACCTGAAGTTTGTAAAAAAAAAAAAAATAATAGGTGCCGGTGTGGAACTGCGAAAAATCAACCCCGTAAGGGGCACGGCGATTTGCTTTCCTGGTCGCCGTGGTGACGGGACTGAGCGCCTCAGAGAGAGAGAGAGAGAGAGAGAGAGAGAGAGAGAGAGAGAGAGAGAGAGAGAGAGAGGCCCCGTTCGGCTCCGGCTTAGCCTCTTCTGCTTTCTGATACACTGTCTTCTTATCCTACTTCCGCACTTTCCCTAGAACCTCTCCAACAACTATCTCTGGTCGGCCTCTAATTTCATAAGGTAGACGCCGACCAGCTTCCTCTCAGCCAACTATCTCGGATCGGGGCTGAAGGGGAGGGGACAACGCCCCCTCACCCCTGAACTTAAGTGGTGTTTTTTTAATAACTTGCTTCCCCCGAACCCAGACCCTTCTCACATACCCTTTCTCTCTCCTTTCAAGATCTAGCAATTTTACGCCAACCCCAAGGTGGAGCTGCCTGGCCACTGGACGGAAGGAGTTATCTCAAATGGCGGCAGCTGTCTTCGCCGGCCCAGTATTCGCCCCTCGCAGAGCGGGCTACTGCGTGGGGGGATTAGCGTTTGCGTCCCGCATTACTAATAGGGTCACCATGCCCGATGACAGCTCCACAGTAGAAAAGGGGGTTCCACCCCTGTACTTTCTCAGGGGACTCTCCAAACTTCTTTTACCGGAAAGGAGGGTTACTCCTCTCCCATGCCTATGGGTGCAGGGAACCGCCTTCTTTCGAGTCGCCCTTGAGCGACTCTCTCCTACTAGCGGCAGTCACCTCTTTACTATCCCAGGGGAGTGCCAAGAAAGCAGGTCAGCGGCACATAATTAATTGACCGCTCCTGATGGGAGCGGCTCGATAGGGCCAACCCCCCTTAGGGAAACGAGTGATGACGGGGCACGTGGTCCCGGGCCCTCTTAAAGTTCTGCGGGCGTGGCTAGCAAATTTACAGGGGGTCACCTTACGTGACCCCCTCTCCTCGACGGATGCCGACCCAGGACCTCTGAATGCGGGGCCTCGACGTAATCGAGGCTCTACTCTGCGTAGTTCTGGTCTTCGTTTGGGACTCCCCACCCGGGGGAGCAACGGGGCAGGACGTGCCGATCTTGGCTTGGTCGCTTACCGAAACGGCAGCACCCTCCGCGGAAGGAGAGGAGCCCCTCTAAGCTCAAAATTAGAGCACCGCTGGAAAGAGAGAGGCACCCGAGGGCACCTGCAGAAAAGGGGGTGAAGGGGAGTCCCCTACACCCGTAGGCAATTTTTTTAAAAATTTTATAGAGCCCATGTGGCAACTGCCAACTTGGGCATAAGTCGCCGAAAAACACGACAGTCTAGAACGAGGCTACTTTAAAATAAAAATATGAAAACTTAACAATGATATAAATTGGAAAAACTTAACAATCAGGAAGCAATCTCCGGCAGCGGGGGGAGGTCCCCCCTCACCCCGGTGCAGGAGAGTGCAGCCTACAAACAAAACAATAACAAACAAAAAACAAAAAAGAACCTTAAATAAAGGGGAGAAACCCGGCCTCCACCCAAAAGTCAACAAGTCCACAAGTCAATGTGCACGAACTCGTCCCGAGCACAAGGGACAGTCGGTAGCGACCCCGCATATCCCGGTACCGTGCCAGGTATCGTGCGCGAAGATCACCCAGACTGGGACATTCGACAAGAATGTGCCAACAGTCTGGGGGACGACGCAGTCGTCGCAATAGGGTGCTGGCGAGCGCTCCATCAGATAGCGATGCGTCACACGAGTATGTCCGATTCGGAGACGACAGAAAGCGACCTGAAGCCGTCGCGGCATTGGGGGATAGGTCCATGAGAACAGTCGCGGCGCAATGGCCCGTATTCTTGCCATGTAGTCGGTGTGAGGAAGAGCGAAACGCTGGTCTAGTCGCAGAGTCCTCGCGGACTCTTTGGCGCGCCCATTCCCCGCAATTCCTACATGTCCAGGAACCCAGCAGAAGATAATCTCGACATCTGCCCTGCTCGCAAAAACCGTGGCGTCACGGATATCGCGAACCAGGGGATGCGGAGATTCCAATGCCCCGAGAGCACTCAGTGCGCGTTGTGAGTCGCTATAGATCACAATCCGCTCTCCGAACCGGGCACGTCGCGTAATCTCCCGTACCGAGTGTTGTATTGCCACCAGCTCGGCCGTGAAGACAGACGCAGCGCCTGGTAGAGCCTCGCTGACTTCAAACAGAGGGGATACGGCGTGGAAGCCAACCCCCTCTTGGGACTTGGAACCATCCGTATACACTGGCACGGTTTCAGCGTGACACGATGTGTGCTCCAAAAAGATAGAACGCAATACTCCCGGCGCCGTACAAGCTTTGGGAGCAGAGGCGTGGCGACAAATAGCCAAATGTCGTACCCTCCAGGGTGGCGTCTTGGGCAGAACCACGGGCGCCACCGGCCCGAGAGCTATACCTAGCTTCGAAGGAGTTTCCTGGCCCTAAACCCAAAGGACTTAGGGTATGACTGGCGTCTCTCGGCGGCATAGGCACCATCGACATCAGCTGCGGATGCAGTGAGAGCTGTTGGCGACTGAGGGAGACGCCGGGCTCGCGCGTACAGGCGAGTGATGCACTGCATGCGGCGCAGAGCGAGTGGCATCTCCCCAGCATCGAGCAACAGGCTCTCAAGGGAGGAAGTGCGGAAGGCACCGGTCGCAATGCGAAGGCCGGTGCGGTGGATCGAATCCACCTTCCGCAATAAACGCTCGGCTGCGGATGCATAAAACTCGCATCCGTAGTCGAGCTTCGAACGAACAAAGGATCGATAAAAAAGTAGGGCAGTAGCCCTATCAGCGCCCCAGGCGCACCCGTAGGCAAAGGAGAGGAGTAAGTCTCCTCTCCGGTTAGAGTTTTGGAGGGTCCTCTGCGAGAGCACAGGGGGGAGAGACCTCCATTTTTTCAGTGGAGCTGCCCGAAGGCGGCTCCATCCGTGGTGAAAGGAAAAGGGTAAGAGTTTGATTTTTTTTTCATCATCGGGCATCGGGGACCCTATTAGTGATACGGGAAGCAAACGCTAATCACCCCCGCAGTAGCCCGCTCTGCGAGGGGTGAACATGGGGTTGGCAGAACCAGCTGCTGCAGTTAGGAACACACCTTTCCGCCCAGTGGTCAGGCAGCCCTTCGGCATGGCGACTCCACCTTGAGCTGGGCGTA
This sequence comes from Ceratothoa steindachneri, assembly GCA_963969495.1. Lineage (NCBI taxonomy): Eukaryota > Metazoa > Arthropoda > Malacostraca > Isopoda > Cymothoidae > Ceratothoa > Ceratothoa steindachneri. Next base: position 13,640,984 of record OZ018332.1, read on the forward strand.
AAGTCGATAGATATATAAAGGAGAGAGGAAGGTGTGGGTTGGGATGAATCAGGTTGTTAAAAGCCCACCACCCCAAGCCGGAGCTAAGGGGTGAGGGGTCATTGTCCCTTCCACCCTCAGCCCCGATCTGGGATGGATGGGTGAGAGGAAGCTGGTCGATGTCTACCCTGTGAAATTAGAAGCCGACCAGAGAGGGTTGTGGGAGAAATACAGGCTGTCTGAAGGAAAGAGAAAAGGCTAAGCTGGGGCAGGACGGGGCGCTGAGTCCCGTTAGCACGGCGGCCAAGAAGGCAAATCGCCGTGCTCCTTACGGGGAGCTGGAAGTGAAATGTCTGAAGGACATATTTAATCCGATTAGCTCGCATGCATTGTGGCCGGAAGGGTTCGCAATCCTCCTAACATCAGCAGGTGCGTAAAAGAATAGTTAGGGGAAAGGAAGATGGGGCAGGGAAAATGTAGACATGTTAAAGCCGTTTTTAAAATGTAAAAGGGCGAACGAAGCAACAAATACCGAAGAGGCCGTAGCAAAATGTAAATAAAACGACGCTGGGTTGTCGGCGACAACCATGCCATTTGAAGGGAAGGGGGGGGGGCTACGCGCCCACCAGTTACTCGTAATGCTACAGCGATACGACGAGAGGGCAATATCTTGCTTATCTCGCCCCTTCGCCAAAAGGAAGCAGACTTGGGAACGCGATACGCTATCGCAGACAGGGCGATAAGGCGTACCTTACCTGGCTGGTGTCATGGCACCACACCTCCCCGAACCCCCCCACCCCGCACCACCTTTACTTGTTTAAAATGGCGAAAACCAACGGAAGGCATTTGAGGTGAAAGTGATAGAATTTCGGGGAAAGAAAGTGGTGGTGGGGAGATGCAGAATCCTATTATATTTAAACATTATTTATTAAACAAAAATAAAGGATAGACGAACGAGGGATTCTTTCCTCCGAGATGTAAAGCGCAATGGCAAAGAGGTCCTAGCGCGTAGATAGTTAGGAGAGATGTGTAAAAGAAAGTGGTGAATTAGACGAGGCGAAAAGAGTGGAAGATATAGGTACAGCCGCAGGTCCTCCTGCAAGGATTGGTGCCGGGAGGGCGTGCCGTTCCATCAATTGGCATTACCTCCTGCTACACCATCCATACCCCTAAGGGGGGAAGGGGTAAGAGACTTGGGAAGAATGAAAAAAAAAAGTGTAAAACAACCCAAGCGGCAACACCAGTTTCTCTTAAGGCGCGCCTCTCCATCAGGTACCAGGTGTAACAAACAAGAATAAAAGCTCCTATAGAAAATGGTAAGGTTAGGTGAAGAGTGTGAGTGCGCGCGCAGGTGCAGTATTTACCTGCCTTCCCCCAAGTCCGGGATCATAGGTTGCTATAACAGCCGTCGCACCTCCCATCCGGCCACTAACCAAATTCAATTTACCTTAACTTCGCTAAACGTGTAAAGGAGGCAGCGCTTCTATTCTTCAGCTTGGGTGTAGCCCACTCGAAGCCAAACAGCGAGTGCTCGCAACTCTCCTTAAGGTGGTCCCGTACTACTACTGACAATAGCGCTTAAAATAATAATAATGATAATGACAGCTGCTGTTTACTCACCAACTCAGAGAACGCTATCGCTCAGACATCTATCCGGCCGTCTCGCTCTGCCAAAGAGAAGAAAAGCAGTTAAAAGCCCGTCCGTATAACCAACCTAAACTTTGAAGGGCGCCTGGAGTCGGCCGGGAAGGGTGTAGGTGGGGGTGCTAATAGCTCGCTTCCCAAACAATTACAAGTGGAATCCCTTTCCACTCCACTCTGGCAAAATGACAGCACCCCCTAAACACACCTCCCAACCATATCAGATTGGAAAGTTCCACGACTCTTCATCGAAGGCGGGCCCCACTCAGATTACCTCCTATAACGCCTAAGTACAGAATACTTATACTGGATAGGGAATAGGGGGCTAGGATATTAAGGGTGGGGAGCTGTGGCCTGGGCAAGAGCGCTGATCACCCAAGGAATGATGCTCCAGTGAAATTTATCTCTCGTCTAAGAAGAATAGTTATATAAAAATGGTTCTTAGAATCGTTTCCAATTTGCTGTCTACTCTTTAATAACTCGGCCTCAGTCTTGAAAGAGAGCGTAAACAACCAGTTCATAAAAATGGTGGTTGGGTTTAACATTACTGCATGAATGACGTTGACGTGTGAATATTGGCTTCATCGGTGATACTTTGCCTTGTTATTTACAAGCGCAAAGCTACTTTGGTATGTTATCTACATGCATTCTAGAGAAACCGGAATACAATGACAGGCGGGTCCTTTCTTTTTTTTATTACTCCTGACCTCTGTAAATCCACAGGGGAATTAGCTTTTAATGACTTCCTCTTCCGGTAAAGTTTAGGGAGGGTGGTATGCTATAAAAACAAGGTCTGCTGACCAAAAAAGCGTGCCCTCACTTATTCTGATTTATGCCCTTACGACTTTCAGTAATTCCCGGAGTAACCTTGACAATTCTATCATTCGAAAGAGAATGTAAGGGCTTCAAATTTCGTTAGAATCGGCCGAATAGTTGTTATTACAAAAAAAAAAACTAATTCCCTGAGTAACCTTGGGAGGACTTTGGCAACTATATCATTTTAAAGGGAATGTAAAACAATATAAAGGTTTCAAATTTCGTTAGAATCAGCCGAATTGTCATGATGTTATTGAAAAAAAAACTAATTCCCGGGCTAAACTTCAGATGACCTTATCAATTATATCATTCTAAAGAGAATGTAAAAAAAACATAAGGGTTTAAATTTCGTTAGAATCTGCCCCCCCCCCTCCCCAAAGAAAAAAAATCCTTGGCTAACCTTAGGAGGACTTTGCCAATTATATTATTCGAAATATAATATAAAACGAGATAAGGGTTTGGAATTTCGTTAGAATCTGCCGAAGTTAAGATGTTATTGCCAAAACAATATAATTCACGGGCTAACGTTGTGAGGACTGGCGATTGTATCATTCGAAAGAGAATGTAAAACAACATAAGGGTTTCAAATTTCGTTAGAATCGGCTGAATAGTTACAATATCATTAAAAAAGAATCGCCCGCGACTAAAATGTCACAACTTTCTAATAGCTTATTAAGAAGCAGAACTAAATTATATTAAAGTATTTTTTAATTCAAATGGCGGGCCTTAACTTTTTGTCACACGTCATAATTTATGGAATTGGAAAGGTGAAAATAGTCTAAAATAGTATAGCATAGTATAACATAGCATATTATTGCATATTGGTGCTTATTATATTATAGCATACCATAGCATTGCAAAACATAATATAGTATAGTACCTCCTAGATAGTATAGCCTAGAATAGTATAACATTTTATAGCATAGCCTAGTATAGTCTCGAATAGTAGCCTAGCAAAACCTAGCTTACCGTAGGATAGCCTGCCATAGTATTACCTCACCTACCATAACAAAGCCTAGCCTAGATTGGCTAACATAGTAAATCCTGCCTAGCATAGCATAGTATAAGAGTATATTGTCATAGCATAGCCTAGTCTAGACTAGGATTCCTTATAATAGTAGAACTTACCATACCATACTCTAGCGTAGCTAGCATAGTATAGCCTTGCCCTACATAGTATAGCTTAGCCTGCAATAGTATACCTTAGCCTAGACTAGCAGAAAATGTATAGTATGGCCTATTCTATCTTAGAAACCATGGTAGGAGTAGTCTAACATAGCCTAGTACAGTCTAGCATATATAAGATAGTAAAGCTTACCATAGTATAGCATATCCTAACCTAGTATAGTTTAGAATAGTAAATAACATAGTATAGCCTACCTTACCCTAATCTAGCTTAGCATGGTATAGTATAACCTAGGCTAGCATAGCATAAACTAGTCTAGCATAGCTTAACATAGTATATCATATCCTATTCTAGCATGGTATATCTTGGCAAACCCAACCATAGTCTAGCCTACCCTAGCCTAACATGGTACACTATTATCTAGCCTAGTCTAGCGTAGTATAGTCCTGCATAGCCTAGTATACCCTTGTATAGCCCAGCCTAGTATATATATCATGGCATAGAATAGTATGGTATGCCCTAGAGTAGCCTAATATAGACTTGCATATATAGCCTAACCTACGAGTAGCTTAACTAAGCCTAGTGTAGGAAAACTCAGCCTAGCTTAGTATAGTATACCTGAGCCTATCCAGTGTATTCTAGCCTAGCTTAGCGCAGCCTTCAATTGTATATTAATTAAAACTTAGTCTAGTATAGCCTATCTTAGCCTAGTTCACTGGAGCCTAGTCTAGTTAGCATATTCTAACATAGCCTACCTTACCCTAGTTAGTATAGTATATCATAGTATTGCCTAGACTAGACTATTAGATATTAGCCTAGGCTTGTATAGCATGCATAACATAGCCTAGCCTACCCTAGCAAAGCCTCGTTTATCCTAACCTGGTATAGCTTTTCATGCCCTGCTTAGCTTAGCCTTAACTATCTTAGACAAGTATAGCCTATACTATCCTATCATACCCTAGTCAAGCATTATACAGGGTGTCTACTTGTTTAGTGATTTTTAATTCAAGAACTTTTAAAAAATAATCAAGGACAGGTTTTATTTAGCCATTGTTTTTTTTTCATTAAATTAAAAAAGTGCAATAAACATTATGGGACATTGATGAAGGTGAGGTATTTAAGGGAAAAATGGGTTATAAGCAAATCATAACCAAAATCAACTCACAAGTGCAAAAAAATAAGAACAAGGTATCCAAGCGACAGTCACAGAAGTATAGCGAGCATCCATCATAAAATACAATACATCCAAAGCCTACATATGTTCACTCACATGAGTGAGTAGATTAACTTAAATATTACTATTTTCCTAATAGACATTAAAAAGTATATAAATAGAGAATTTTAAAAAATAATCTAAACAATCACTCAATGATTTATTTTTTAAATTCAAGCACCATCTACCATTTTCATCAAATTCAAGGGATTTTCAAGGATTTCAAGGGTAGTAGACACCCTGGAATAGCTTATTGTCTAGCCTAACATACTATATGCTATCTTAGCATAGCATATTATAGCCTAAATTAGCATAGTATATCTTACCTTTGTACATTATATCTTAGACTATTCTAGGCTTGCCTAGCAGAGTATAGCAAATTATAGCCCAGTCTAGTCTAGCAGAGTATCGGCCCAAAAGTTATGATGTTATTGCCTAAACAAAATAATTCCCAGGCTAACTTTGGAAGGACTGTGGCAATTATATCATTCGAAAGAGAATGTAAACAACATAATGGTTTAAATTTAGTTATAATTGACCGAATAGTTATGATGTTATTGCCCCCCCCCCCAAAAAAAATTCCTGGGCTAACTTGGGAGGACTTTGGCAATTATAGAATTCGAAAGAGAATGTAAAACAACATGAGGGTTTCAAATTTCGTTAGAATCGGCCGGATAGTTACAATGTTATTACCCCCCCAAAAGAGGCAAAACGGGGACAGTCGCTCGCGACTAAAAAATAATTCCTTTCAGTCATTGGAGCAACCCTTAAGATGCTCGCAAAACAATTCTATACGGAAACCAGCGACGAAACTAAGGCACTAGCATTTTTAAGAAGACGGAGTTTTGGACGAAGAACAAGATACTCTACCGTGTCATCGACGTGGCGGAGAGATGGAGGAAGGCTCAGAAAAGAAGACGAAATGGCGAATTTATGCCGCGTTCTTCGTTGCAGAAACCGTGGATGTCAAATTTTTCGTTCCGTTGGCAGTGGCGATGTTTTTTCCACTATACAAATTTAAATAACAAACTAAACTGCAAGCTCTCTCTCTCTCTCTATCTCTCTGACAAATTTTATAACTGATCTGGTTATAATATAGTTCAAAATTTAACTGGTAGAGATACAGAAGCAATATGCGATTGGTTCAGCATATGCAGAGAAGTTTGTAAAGCGATTGTTTCAGTCCAGAATTGTGATCAAATATATGAAGCACGATTTGCAGGAGGCCGATTATTGCAAGGAGACCGGGCTCCTAATTCAACAGACAGCGAAGCTGAAGTGGAAAATAACTGTAACCATGGGAGACGTATTGATGGTCCCTGGGTGTTCGGTTGGAAGAAAAGTTTAGATTGCCGATACTTGTACGTTAAAAGAACAGACCGTGAGACACTCCACCCAATTAGTCGGAGAGAAGTCGTTGAAGGCTCAATAATCTATTCCGACGAATGGCCAGCCTACTCTAATTTAAACCAACTCAATTTCAGTCATTTTTCCGTAAATCATCAGGAATATTAGACCGATCCTTACACCGGCGCACATACACAAGCCATGAAAAATCCTGGCTTGATGCAAAGATTCGTATCTTGAAAAAAGATGAAAGGTGTCAATCAAAACACATTTCAATCGCATCTAGACTACTTCTGTTGGTGGATGATGAGAAAAGAAGCTCCTGACCTCTATCTAGCATTTTTAGCCGATTGTACGTGCTGTTTATCGATAGAATATAAATAAAAAGATTTTCCTATTATTTCCATTACCAATTTTCTATGTTATATATAATTGAAAAAATAAAAACATCTGTTTCATTCAAACAAAACAAGGTGAATTATTATGTAAATATCATACCAAAGCGAAATATGTACGGTGTAGATATTTTGACCATGTAGAAAACAAGCCAAAGTAGCAGCGGCTTCATCTCTATTGGCTCGAAATGCCTGTGAACCATTTTTTGGACACAATTAGTGCCAAGGAAGTTAGGTCTTAGCTGCAAAGTTTAGCCCTAAAAACAATGGTTTGAATGAAAACCCCCCAGAATTTCTACTCTTAGAAGTGGTCTCCAGGCTAAGGCTTATTTATGATCTGCATTTAACGGGACGTGAAAGTTATTCATTAAGAGCTCCTCAATAATAAGCAAACAATTACTGAAAGTCCTTTAATCTAAATGTTCAACAATTGCAACGTGTAAATGAAGCTATTGAACAAAAACGTCCTTCATTGGTCAACCGAAAACGGTGCCCTACTCCTCTATGACAATACACCCCCACGTGTGACACGTTTGAACCAAGACAAAATTATTTCTTTTGAGTTGAGATGTTCTTAGTCATCCTCCTCCACATTCACGAGACTTTTCCCGATGTGATTACCATTCATTTACGACATTATAACGAGTTAAATGGTAAACGTTTACTCTGATATGAAGAATGTAGAAAAGGGTATTAAAAATTATATTCTTTCCTTTTGAAAATACGCCATTACTTTTTTAACAACCTAATAAAAGGCAAAAACCAAAGGGAGAATCTGTTTGTAAAGAGAGAGCGGTAAAGCAAGAGGTGAAGTTTAGGGAAGTGAAAATGTGTGGAAGATATATAGTAGGGGCGGGCAACCCTTGGCACGCCGATGTCTTATTTCTGGCACGCGAAAGCACAGTTTTTTTAAAGAGGTTTTTAAGAAGGATGTAGAATGATGAGAAATTCAGACACTTTCCAAACATCGATGATCTCCCGAAAGAGGACATAACAGACCGCCAATGTCTTCAAAAGCTGTTTGTAAAAATTATTGAGGCAGTTCTTTGCAAGATTTGCTAGGCTTAGAGAACTGGAAGAGACGGCAAAATTCATTAAGCTTCCAGACAGTATCAAACTGGATGAACTAAACTTGCAAATGTTTTCATTGGATAGAAATGGATGATTTGAAATGCATTTGATTAAATTTCAAAGTAGCTCAATTTGGAAACAAAACATTTGTTGATCTTAGAGTTGACTTAGAAAATAGTGAAAAAGGAGCGATTAGAGATGGGAGTAACAGAGAGAAATGCGGAAAACGAAGTATTAAGGATTTAGAATACTATTCCAGAAAATTATCTGTTTAAAGAACCTTGCAACAGCATTACTATCCATGTTTTCGTCTACATATGCTTATGAATCTTTGTTGAGTTTCGTAAGAGGAGTAACCTGATGGATGAAACTAGTAGTGCATGCATCTCTCAAGGTTACTAAATATAAACCCGATATAAAATCTGTCATCAGTGATACAACAACAGAAATCCCGCAGAAAAATAATATATAGAAAGAGTCAAGTTTTCTGACTCTAGTTTTATCTGATGTTTTCTTTTGAAAGTGGTTGTTTGAATGTAGTTTTGAAGGTAAATAAATATATTTTCTTTTTTTATACATCAATTGTAAAGGATTTAAAATAAGCAAAAGATTATCTGTTAGTAACCTTTTACTGTGATTTAGTAATACAAAGGTATAACTGGGAAAAAATAATGACTGATTAATCGAAAAAAATACCAATGTTAATTTTTTGTGTTGATGTTAATAATAGTCGTTAAATTGTGTGAATATGTATGGCAGTTACAGTTATACTTAGAGGTTAATGAAAAAATCCACACAAAGAACCTTTTCGTAAAGCCAGTTATAATCTTTTTCATTCAGTCAGTTTTACATAATTTACATAATGACTTACAATACTGTGTCTTTACTGCTCTTGGGTGATTCTTTATTATTTAAAAATGTTCTTCAAATGGTTAAGAGATATCGAATAATATGTTCTCAAAAAAATTGGGTTGGCACGTGAAAAAATTGTGTGTTAGATATTTGGCCGATTTTGGCACGTACTCTCAAAAAGGTTGCCCACCCCTGATATTATAGCATTGGCGCCGGGAGAACAAGCAATCCTCCACATGTCACCTCAGGGCACAAATTTACGAACTCAGATTCATCCAAACTACTTCACTCTCATTAACTTGGCCACGATCTTTACAAGCATCTATTTAGACCAAAATTGTGGGAAGATTCCAATGTTGGTTTTTACGTAATTTTTGTTTTTAATACATGCAAAATCTGTTTAGAACGTTGAAGTTGGGGTAGACTGCATATTCTAACATCAACCATGTCGGTAGGCCGCATATTCTAACATCCAACATGTGGGTAGACCGCATATTATATTAAACATGTAGGTAAACCATATATTATAACATCAAGCGTCGGTAGACAGCATATTCTAACATGTCAGTAGATCGCATAACTTCAAATAGGTCTGTAGACCGCATATTATAAATCAAACATCGGTAGACCGTATAACATCAAACATGTAGAGCTCATGCTAGCCGAGTGGATACGGCGTTGCTCTCCCAACGTGGCGGTACCGGGTTCGATCCCGAATCCCGGCATGAGCGGACGGACACAAACGTCAGCGGACGCAGAGATCTCGCTACCGATTGGCGGACGCGCTGTGCTCACCCCGTTTTGGGGTGGGTAGATCTTACTCCTCTCACCTCACACATAGCCAATCATAACACTGTTTTCTTTCCTCTCCCGTCTTCGCAGCACAACACACACACACAGACTCACTCTCCCTCTCTCTATCCACATACTCATACCTCTGCCCCGGGGCGACGAAGGCTTCCACCAAAACGCTGTTTGGTGTCAAAAACACAATACTTCCTGGCACTTCTCCCCAAAGAGGACCGGCCCCTGGTATCCTCCTCCTGGGTCAAGGAAGGATTGGCGTCGACTAATTAACATTAAACATGTCGGTAGACCGCATATTTGAACATCAAACATGTTTCAAGACTGCATATTACAACATCAAAGGTCGGTAGACCATTTATTAGAACAACCAACATATCGGAAGACCGCATATTTTAATATCAAACTTTTCAGTAGTTGCTGCCTCGGGAGAAGTCAAGAAAAGAAGATTTAATCATATAAGGATTGGCCAATAAGGGCGGATAACCTTACGAAGCCTATTCCAATTTGATAACACGGTCACCCCCCCCCCCCCTAAAGCTGCGGATGTTATCCACCATAGTTTGGCGCGAAGCGATGGCTACTACCATCGGTATTATAAAGTTGGCATAAGTCGCGCGCACTTTTGAGTTGGCTACGACCTAAAACCACAGTAATTACGAGTACCTGCAGTCAATAAACATAAAAAGGATTCGCCGCTCACCACCCAATCTCGCGCACGATATAAGGAAGAAATTTTGTTGTTTTTTTTCTAAATAATATCAAGGGTAAATTATATTTGGTATTCCAAGCTAATTACGACCCGCAAAAATGAAATCTATATTTTTGTGTATACGGTTTCTTACTCAGGGGGAGAGTGAAGGGCTTCCCCCTAAATCAGTATTTCCTTTAACGAACTTGCGTCAGACGCTTTCTGAGGTAAGGAAGCTATGGTTTGGCTGTGAGTGAGGGCAATGCAAATTATTGCTTCACCGCCCACCAGTTCGGCTACTTGTTTCTTGCTATCATCTCTTCCACAGACCCCCCTCCCCCCCAAATCCTGTATATGCTGCGCTCACACACGGATAAGGCCAACTTGTAGACTGGCAACAAATGATGCACGCCAATCATGACCTAGATGCGGTTATGCGCACCTGAGACGCGTGCGAGACATGCCTGAGACATTGCCGAGGCCCTCGGCCACGGCAATGGCGATTCATTCACTCAACCGGCGTCCCTCCCGTATGGGGGTTTGGGGGAGGGAACACTTGGGGTGCACTGCATTTCCGTCAAAGACTGACACTCCATTGATGGGAAGAGGTGGAGTGGGGAGGAAAATGCTACAGCTCCCCTCCCCTTGCGCACACACCGTCATCTCCCTGCTCAGCAATGAATGTGAACTTGGCACGCAAACGAATATTTTTTTTATATTTGGTTTGGCACTCAGCACAGTCCCATCTTTCTACACAAACTTCCATTTCATCATCGCCATCGCATAATCATACTCAACACCGTCAAGGAACGATCTGGCAACTGTTGCAGCACAACCTTCTTCCCCTCAAAACACATCCACAATCAAAAATGAGCCGAGCACAACTTTTAAAAAATCGTATCTTCGAGGTTTTTGCTCTGTGGCACAAACTTGCTCCCCGAGGTCGTTAAAAAAATTAAGAGAGTTGAAAAATAACAAGGTTAACGAGGAATGGCCAGAGACGCTTCCTTTTCCTCTGGGTCTTCTTATGTCGTACACTTATTTGGTCCTTGTCTGTTCTTTGGCAACCACGCTTCGAGGTTGGGAGACAATTTCCCAGAGCGTTTCCTAACCGCACATTCCTCCTACCTGGCTGTTTTCATTTGTCACGGCAGCGGGCGCAGATGGCAACCAGGGGGAATGTCTGCTTATTTTATGATGACATTCTAACGGGCAGTGATTTGGTGACGAGGGACTGGGGGACCTTCAATCCAAACAACAAGCAGTTTCAAGACTGATTTGGGGCTCATCCAATGCAAGATATCTCTCATACACGCATAAGAGATTTGTGTGGCTACTCCTTGATGATCCGTAAACAGAAAAACCTGACGGAGATAAGACGAAACGAATTAAGTGTGGCCTTATCAGTGCTACACCAGTGAGACACTTTTGTGCGCGAGAGAGGTACGTCCCAACGCGTGCCACTCAACGATCGTCAAGTCAAATCTACTACTGACATCTTGTTCAAGCGAAGCATCACAAGACATCTAATCCCCCACCCCACCCCAGTTACAAGATGCAGGTACTACGTCGGTCCAATATATTCCCCCTCTATTGCATGAATATATGTAAGTAGGCCATGTAAAAGAAACGAAAATGGGGTTTCCAAGGCGCTTCTTCTTTTAACAAAATAAACCTAAAATACTTTTGCAAACAAAGGTTTCCCTAATAGTGAACGAGGCTCATTCCACTTCACGCAACAGTTTAAAAAACTTTGTGGTCGCATCCATAAACCACCCCAATGATAAGAGACGTCAAGCTTTTACACACACACACACACATATATATATATATATATATATATATATATATATATATATATATATATATATATATATATATATATATATATATATATATATATATATATATATATACACAGTTCTTGTACACTACAGAAGATAAAGGGTGCAACAACACGCTACTATCAGCTCGCTGCCCCATTCTGCTAACTGCTGGGAATATTGTTAATTCTCTTATGCAAGATGCAGTTTCGTATTCTCATAACTACTTATAAGTTCTCGCAACCATCTCACTCCGTTTTATGACTTTCACCGGAATACCAACTCAACTTTGCAGTCAGGCTTCTTCACCATCGTCTGATAACACAATCCAACAATCCCAACACTCAAGAGTCTAGACACAACCAGGGTACGCATGCGGTCCAACTTTTCCAGACGTCTCAAGATTGACGCCTATTCAAACGGCAAACAAACTCTTGCGGCAATCTTCTTCGGGGCAAACAAACTCTCGCGGCAATCTTCTTCGGGGCAAACAAACTCTCGCGGCAATCTTCTTCGGATTAAATGTAGAATTTGGACGTCAGGTCACCCAAATGGAGAATACAGATTACCAAATATTCCCTAATGTAGAATCCAGACTTCAACTACCTCGTAATCTACAATCACACCAATTGCAAAATCTTATTTAGTTTAATTTAAAACAATTTAAAGGTTCTTATAAATTTGAATTTTACTATCATAAGTTTAATCAAAAGAATATTGTGGAAAAAATGGTACACCACAAAATTGGAAAAGCGAATTGTTAATATTTCTTTCATTCCACATAAATTCAAAGTGTGATCTACAAACATTCAGATTTTATAATACTTTTTGCCGATTTCAATGATTTACAGTTATGTGAGTAAGTCCAAAATCTTGTTGAATGCACCTGTAATCCTTCTATTCATCAATGTTAAGTGTAATTCCAGGAATTACTTTTTGAATAAGTGGTATTAACGTATCTTCATCTCTCTTTTCCACAATATCCATATAACTTACAGAGGTTTAGTGTTGTGGCAACCAGACCAAAATCCATAATGGCGTGTTCACTATCTATGGGCTTGTGAGAAAAAACATGATTCATATATTTCTACAATAATGCCACGACCACAAAGTTGCACTGGATTGTCTTCGTGGTTGTCGTAGGTCAGGTATGAGCTCCCTGACCTTCAATGGCCTCCCTGGATGCGGGGAAATGAGAAGACGGGGGAAATGCCCCCTTTTGGCGTGGGTCACAAGAAATTATATAAGAGTGCTTATTCTATCTTTGCCCGATTTCAGTCAAATGCTATGTGGTTCTGGGAATCGTGTCCATACAGTTGCTTGATAACGGACGGTTGTTACCTGTGGTCCATAACCATTCCGACCGAACGAAGTAGCATCTGCATCGGCATAGCTTCTATTCACGTCGTTGGCGTTATTCTGTGTTTGATTTACATTCAAGGTTTTTTCTTGGGTGTTAGGTGGTGAGGTCCCTAGTTCTCTTCCACGGTCTCTTATTCAGTATATTCGAGACAACCCTGATTTATCAGGGTTCCTGCATCCACCACCTGGGGGGCGCGCCTGGTAAGAGTTTTTTCTCCTACCTCTCCTGAATTTTGTATGATTAGGCTTCTCATGCTCAAGATTTTAAGGGCCTTGACATAAACTTTGAGCTAAGTGCATTGCTCAGTTTGCATTTCTGTAATCTTTATTCTTTTCGCCGTTGATTTGGATGGGGTTTATGGATATAATCCTGGTATTTAATTTTATGGATCTTTTCTCTTATTATTGCGCAATTTCGTCTCTAAAACCAGATGGCTGAAAGGGGTGAAATGCCGTTCTCATGCGCTGGAATCGATGGATGCGATTATTCTTATGTTATACGGATTGGGGAGGGGGGCGAATAGGAGGAAACTAAAAAAAAATAAAAGCTAATCACTATGTAAGACCACCTTGACCCCCCCCCCCTTTCGAGCAGAGACCAGATGGTATCAAACAAAATCCTAAGGGAGGACAACGAAGATTCTCACGTGGAAGCCGGGGAGACACCCCACCTGAGTTTAGCTAAATCAGCCGATTCCACCCCCGACATGACCTGCGGACAAGAGCCTCCAGTCAATACCATGCCTCGAGGCCATAATTATCGCCAGACGAGCATCTTTTCAAACTCTTATCTGAAACAGAGCTAATCCGTTCGGCGCCAGGATATCCCTTGAGACAGAAGCCGTGCCCGGAGGCCTTTTAGCGACTTTGCTGGCTGAGTGTGTATATATATATATATATATATATATATATATATATATTCAGGGTCCCCCGTTACTCGAGTGTACAGCTCACTTCCCTCGAAGAAATGCCCCCCTTTCGTCTCGAGTCGAGCCAATGAAGTTTGAAGGTCTCGTCGCTAGATCATCACCATGAACTTTTAACCATCCTCTATTGGAAAGTTCGTGCGGCATACTCCTCTCACCCCGTTCACGGAAGTACGTGGCTCCGTCCGAGTGCACTCCCCCAAGCCTAAGTGTATCTCGCTACTCCGCCCACGAGTAATTTATCTTGCTCCAACCTCACCTCGCTCTTCCTTGAAGTAATCGACTCCCATTGCAAGATCTTCTCATCCCGTGCAATCCGAGTCTGGGTTCCGTCACCACCTCCACCTTCTCCGAGAAGCTAGTCCGCAAGGTAAAGGTCATTCCGCCCATTTTTTTTTATATCTCCTCTGTCCATAATTTGTTAATTACCGAGTCTCACTTTCATTTCTCTATTGCATTAGTCTATGTCCGATCTGCTCATTGCAATTGCATAATACCTCAATCTTGACCCGTGTATATATTTTTGTGATTACTTTTTTTTGTAATTAAAACATTTATTTTTGGGTAGACTCTTTAAATAACCTCGAATGAATCCTGGCAATTTTACGAACCCTTTAAGGAGGTAGGCCTCGCTCCCATGGAACTGGAGCGAGGCCTACCTCCACACTCTTCATTCACGCGAGGCCTACCTCCACACTCTTCATTCACGCGAGGCCTCTCAACTTTCGGCCGCCTATTAATGCGTGTACGGACACACGGACTAGGTTGTACACCCATAATTCCTCGACACATTATTTAATGGATAAAACTTTACGTCTTTGTAAATTTGAGCAACTAAGGATTTTCCTTTATTTCGTTGCCTCCATAAGATCGATCAGCGGTTCCACATTCTATTTTATTCCCCATTTTCGCATTGGCGCAAACCGACTCTATTTGGTTTGTGTGGGCACCAGTTTCTGGATTCCTAAAGTTCGTCGATTGGTTAACAGTCAAATGTTAATACAGCATCTCTGTCAAGGATTAATTATAGATAATAATGTTTCTGCCAACCTATGAGGAACTGCATACATGAAACACTCGCACGTTTCCCTGCAAATCCCCCTGAAAACCCACTGCACTGGTAAAACCCTCCAGACATTGTTCTTCCTCTAGCAAGTTCGTACGTTGTCATTTTTAAGGGTGAAAACAATGCTTATGCTTCTAAAAAAAAACAAAGATGACAGCGTAATCACTCGAGTAATCGGCCGTTCAGCCATCTGGCTGAGGAGAGGAAATTGCGCCATAATAAGAGAAAAGATCCAATTTTATAATGCGGTATTTAATTTTAACATGAAAATGAAATAAAATAATTTGTTAAAATTCAATGTTTTATGTATTTTTCCGGTGAAAAAACTCAAATGTTTAAAGAATAGCTTAAACAAGCCAAATGGAGAATATAGACCCCAACCGTCCGCTAAGATAGAATTCGGACCCCAACCTTGCTAGGGGGTCCAAATTCTACATATGATCAATCTTATCGATTCGTTTTAATTACACTCATCTTCCACTCTATTCTGCTTTTAAAGCCAGATTTTACCTGAGAGTTGTACTTCAAATTATCTCTAAAGAGTACTATCGAATATCTAATGATTGCCCCCCCCCCCCTTGTCAATAGCAGTGGCCAAACTAATCTCGGGAGGAGATGCTAAATCCTCCGAATTCACAGAACGACTCTGATGCTTGATTGAAGTAGCTCACCATACTGAGGAGGATAAAAGGGAATCACAATGGAAGGAAGCAAAGATAGCACACGCGTGCGCGGGATTTTTTTTTTTTTTTTTTTAAGGGGCTATCTGGCGACTGCCGACTTAGGCATAAGTCGCCGTAAAAAACAGCCTAGTTCTAGGCTACTTTAAAAAATTAAACAGAAAACAATAAAAAGAAATAACAATAACAATAACAAAGCAATAACAAAAACAATTACAAAAACAACAACAATTAAATCGGGTTAAATAAAAGGGAGAAGGCCGGCCTCCCCCCAAAAGTCAATAAGTCCACCAGTCAAAGTACACGCACTCGTCCCGAGCACAAGGGACAGGCGGTAGCGACCCCGCCCATCCCGGTACCGGGACAGGTGTCGTGCGCGAAGATCACCCAGACTGGGACATTCGACAAGAATGTGCCGAACAGTCTGGGGGACGACGCAGTCGTTGCAATAGGGCGCAGGCGAGCGCTCCATCAGATAGCGATGCGTCACACGAGTGTGTCCGATTCGGAGACGACAGAAAGCAACCTGAAGCCGCCGCGGCATTGGGGGATAGGTCCATGGGAACAGTCGCGGCGCAATGGCACGCAACTTTAAGTTCCCCTCGACCGTCTCCCATCTTCTTTGCCAAGCAGTCCGAAGAGCTGCCCGTATTCCTGCCATGTAGTCAGTGTGAGGAAGAGCAAAACGCTGGTCCGGTCGCAGAGTCCTCGCGGACTCTTTGGCGCCCTCATTCCCCGCAATTCCTACATGTCCAGGAACCCAGCAGAAGATAATCTCGACATCTGCCCGGCTCGCCAAAACCGTGGCGTCACGGATTTCGCGAACCAGGGGATGCGGAGATTCCAATGCCCCGAGAGCACTCAGGGCGCTTTGTGAGTCGCTATAGATCACAATCCGGTCTCCGAACCGGGCACGTCGCGTAATCTCCCGTACCGAGTGGTGTATTGCCACCAGCTCGGCCGTGAAGACAGACGCAGCACCTGGTAGAGCCCCGCTGACTTCAAACAAAGGGGATACGGCGTGAAAGCCGACCCCCTCTTGGGACTTGGAGCCATCCGTATACACTGGCACGGTACCAGCGTGACACGATGTGTGCTCCAAAAAGGTCGAACGCAATACTCCCGGCGCAGTACAAGCTTTGGGAGCAGAGGCGTGGCGACAAATAGCCAAATGTGGTACCCTCCAGGGTGGCGTCCTGGGCAGAACCAGGGGCGCCACCGGCCCGAGAGCTATATCTACCTCTCGAAGGAGTTTCCTGTCACTAAACCCAAAGGGCTTAGGGTATGACTGGCGTCTCTCGGCGGCATAGGCACCATCGAGATCAGCTGCGGATGCAGTGAGAGCTGTTGGCGACTGAGGGAGGCGCCGGGCTCGCGCGTACAGGCGAGTGATGCACTGCACGCGGCGCAGAGCGAGTGGCATCTCCCCAGCATCGACCAACAGGCTCTCAATGGGGGAAGTGCGGAAGGCACCGGTCGCAAGGCGAAGGCCGGTGTGGTGGATTGAATCCACCTTCCGCAATAAACGCTCGGCTGCGGATGCATAAAACTCGCATCCGTAGTCGAGCTTCGAGCGAACAAAGGATCGATAAAAAAGTAGGGCGGTAGCCCTATCAGCGCCCCAAGCGCTGAACGTCACGGAACGGAGAATGTCCATGGCGCGGGTACAAGAGACCCTAAGGCTGCGAATATGAGCCTCCCAGGTGAGGCGTCGGTCGAATACAAGACCAAGGAAACGGTGCGACTCAACCACATCCAGGCGCACCCCATTTAGAAACAAATCTGGGTCGGGGTGAAGCCGTGGATGGCGGCAGAAGTGCACCACCTTAGTCTTGGCCAAAGAAAACCGAAACCTGTGTGCTTCGGCATAGTGAGAGACGCGGTTCAATGCCTGTTGGAGTCGACGCTCCAGAGTTGGCATCTGGGCCGCGCCAAAATAGATCGAAAGGTCGTCCACGTAGAGCGTAGCGAGAACATCTTCCGGCAGCACCGAGGTGATGCCGTTGATGCTCAGGGCAAAGAGTGTGACACTGAGGACACTTCCCTGCGGGACACCCTCTTCCTGCTCCTTTGGGCCGGAGAGGGCTCCCCCCACCCGTACGTGGAATCGACGATCTCGCAAAAATTCAGATATAAACATTGGGAGGCGTCCCCTCGCCCCCATCGTGTGGAGAGTCTCCATGATACCGTATCGCCATGCGGTATCATAGGCCTTCTCCAGATCAAAAAACACCGTGGCGTAGTGCTGTCTACGTAGGAAAGCCTCGCAGACGGCATTTTCCAGTCGGAGCAGAGCATCCGACGTGGAGTGGAACTTACGGAAGCCGCAATGTGCAGAAGACAGATGGCCTCCGCTGTCCAGGAAATAGGCTAATCTAACATTTACCAATTTCTCCATCAACTTGCACACGCAAGAGGTTAGAGAGATTGGGCGGAAACCGGTCGGAGTAGAGTGATCTCTCCCCGGCTTGCGAAAGGCAAGCACAGTAGCGATTCGCCACGAGTCTGGGAGAAGACCTTCCACCCAGATCCTGTTGAACAAATCTAACAGAAAGGCCATGCCTCGCTCACCCAGGTGTCGAAGCATGGCGTACGGGACATCGTCCGGACCATGGGCGGTGTCCGCGCACGAAACGAGAGCGGAACGCAACTCACTCACAGTAAACTTGTCGTTGAAGGGTTCTCCGCCTCTGGAGGTAAAGTCCAGCCGGCGGCCTTCCGCGACATCACGACGTGCATTGAATGCTGGCGGAGCAGCATCACGGCTAGAGAATGCGGAAAAAGCGGTCGCTAAGGATTCCGCCACGGACGCGGGGTCCGAGATTGCGGTCCCATTCTCCTGGAAAACGGGAGGGGGGTCCTGCGAGAACTTGCCCCGAATCCTTTTGACTCGCTTCCACACCTCAGCTAAAGGGGTCTTCCCGTTAAGTGAAGACACGTATGCCCGCCAAGAAGAGCGGCGGGCGTGCTTCGAAATATACCGGAACCTAGCCCTAGCCCGACGAAATTCAGCGACAGTGAAATCGTTCGGGCGGCGCTTATAGCGCATGTAGGCATAACGCTTCTGTTTGAGGGCCGTCTCACACTCGGCCGACCACCATGGGAGTGGTCGGCGTGCAAAACGGCCAGACGTCCTAGGAATAGTAGTCAGGCCCACGGCGATGAGGTTGCCGGAGAATAACTCAACGGCCTCCTCTACCGACCTAAACTCCTCGACTGAGATAGAGAATTCAGTCATTTCCTAAAATGCAGGCCACCGCGCCCGCGCCAAGCACCACCGAGGTGGTCTCTCAGGCGGCAGTTGCCCTGAAAATAATATTTGAATGGAAAAGTGATCACTACCATGGGGGTCATCGACCACCCCCCAATCAAAATCAGGCTGTGCATCCGAAAGGCACAAAGACAGGTCAAGGCAAGAAAATGAAGCGGTTCTCGGACAGTGATGCGTAAACTCATCCACGTTTAGGACACCCATCTCAAGCTCTTCGATTAGATCGGCAAGGACTTGTCCCCTGGGATTTATGGAGTAATCTCCCCAGAGAGGATGCCTGCCGTTCAGATCTCCAAGCAAGAGATAGGGCCTCGGCAACCGTGCCACGACGCGGCGGAAGTCCCCCGCCGGTGGAATGTACGCAGAAATGATAGTATACCTCCTATTCAGGTGCAACTGCACAGCCACTGCCTGAAAGGAGGTATCTAAAGAGAAAGGAAGAACGGAGACATCATGCCGGGTGTAAACCGCGCATCCCCCAGCCCGGCCATCCCGCGGTGGTGGGGTCGCAAGACCCTTATACCCCGGGAGGGCAGGCAGGGGGCACGCGCCTAGCATGGTCTCCTGCAAAATAATAGCTAACGGGGAACGGGACGAGGCGAGCCTCCGCAGCTCCTCCCAGTTGGCCCGGAGTCCACGGCAATTCCATTGAAGGAATATGCCCTCCAGGCCTAGCTCGGAGGAGACGCGGGGGCCCTCCTCGAATTGAAGACCCTCACGGGAATGGCCGTACGCTTCCCAGGGGCAGAAACCCGGGCGCTGTTGGCCGGACAAAGCGCTGGAGGCGCTGTCGCCTTCGATGACTTATTGCGGGAGGTTGGGCTCGCCATGCGAGTCTTTTCCTCCCTCCGCTTCGAAACCTTAGGCGGGCGCTGCAGCTTCGGAGGCGGGGGGCCCTCTTTTCGAGGAACCACCGTCTCCGAGCCACTCGCTCCACCTCGGGGCGTGGGCGAAGGAGCCGAAGCTCCTTTGTTGCTGTCCTCATTTCGGGGGGACAGCTTTAGGAACCCCTGAAGATGGCCTAGCGACCATCTTCATGGGTGTTGCCTCCTGTGAGTCTAAAGACTCGGTGGAGGCGCGTGGCCGTTTCGCCTTGCGGGAAACGGTCACGCTGGGGGAAGAGGGGGGAGCCCTGGTTTTAGCTGGGGCTGGGTATGAACCCTTTTTGCCGCCAGCTTTACCAGGGGAGCGCCCGGGTTGGGTAGAGCCCGCAGAAGGGCTCCGAATGGGCGCGGAAACAACCGTGCTCGTTGGCCTGGATGGGCCAGGAGCAGAGGGTGCCTTTCGAACTACTGAGGCATATGACGTCCCAGGCAGAGCCGGGCGCGCCAGGACCAAGTCCTTAGCCTCGCGGAATGAGAGTCTATCCTGGGCCTAAACGGCCAGGATTTCTTTCTCCAGGAGATATGCACCACATTGCTTCGAAGAAGCAGGGTGCGTCTCTCCGCAATTGACACACTTGGCCACACACGATTTGGACTTATCGTGTGCGACCTTGGAGCAATTTACACAGACTTCGGGTGACCCCGACTTTGCACGTCTACATGAGCGATTCGTATGGCCGAAGCGGTGACAGTAATAGCACCGCCGCGGCAGTGGCACGAATGCCTTCACGCGGTAGCGGTACCAACCGGCACGCACCGACTCAGGGAGCTTGTCACTGTCGAACGTGACGAAGAGTGTAGGGGTGGGTCTCGAAGCCCCTCCCTGTTTTCTCATCACACGTTCGACCTTGACCGCCCCATGGTCGGCCAGCTCTAGGGTGATGTCCTCAATGGAGTAGTCAACGAGTTCCCTCGCATAAACTACTCCTTTCACAAAGTTCATGGTAGAGTGCGGCGTCACACTCACCGGGGTGCCATGAAGTGTCCGAAGAGCACTTATCTTGGCCGCCTCGGCGGGATTCGCCGCATTCGCCAGAAGGCTGCCGTGCGAGAAACGGGTCACCTTCGGCTCTCTACCAATTGCACTAGCTAATCCTCTCCTCTGATGGATCATGTTGCCCTTGGACAACATGGTGCCATCAGTGGAGCGAATAATGAGGAAGCGTTTGAAGCCAGCGGGCTCGAAAACGCCAGGTAACCTCTGAATGAGGGGCCCCGATGTCATCGAGGCTCCGCCCTGTGCACTTTTGGTGTTAGTCTTGGTCAGGGGCTCCACACACGAGGGGGTAGAGGGGCCGGATGTGCCGATCTTGGCTTGGTCGCCTACCAAAGTGGCAGCAGACCCATCCGTCCCCGCAGCCCCCGCGGATGGAGAGGAGCCCCGAGTCTTTTTCGTCTTTTTAGTCTTCTTTGTCTTTTTCTTTTTTGGAGAGGAGGGCGGGGAATGAACCCGCTTTTCACCTCCGCCGGCAGAAGCCCCCAGGCCAGATGGACCGGCCTCAGCCAGGTCCCTCTCTGAAATGGAGAAGGTCCTGGTTGTCGTAGGGGCACCTGTCGGAGGAGATCCCTCCCCTCCTTTTACTGCCTCGGAGCCCTCAGCCATTTGAGGAGGACCTTGCATAGGGGCGGACTCGGGTTCGGTGCTTGGCGCCGAGCCCGAATTCCCCCCCATGGAAGGCCCTACCGTCTGAGGCTGGGTCTCCTCAAGGACCATGTTTATCACAGGAAGGGCCTCCAGTTGGCCATCCCCTCCCAGGACATCGCAGGTCCCCTTGGCAGTGTCGCCAGTCTTGTTTCGGGAGGCACAGGCCTTGACCCCAGCAAGGTTTAAAATTCTTGCCAGCAGGTCTTTTGAGGGAAGCGACCGAAGGGGCCTGGCTTCCCTCTCCCCCCTAAGGGGGTTTGCCCTACCGAGCAGCTTTGATGGGAAGCGGCTGGCTAAGGGCTGCCTGCTGGCTTTCTTGGCAGTCCCCTTGGAAAGAAAAGAGGGGACTGCCGCTGGGAAAAGGGAGGTGCCCGAAAGCACCTCCAGAGAAGGGAGTGAGGGGGAGTCCCCTGCACCCGTAGGCGAAAGAGAGGAGTAAGCCTCCTCTCCGGTTAGAGAAATATGGAGGGTCCCCTGTGCAAGCACAGGGGGGGGTGACCTCCATTTTTTTGCTGGAGCTGCACGAGGGCGGCTCCGTCGATGGAACAGGGGAAGTTGAGGGTTGGGTTTGTTTTGTTTTTTTATCATCATTGGGCATGGTGACCCTTTTTTAAACACCTCTCGCAGTAGCCCGCACTGCGAGAGGTGCTTACAAGCCCGGCAGAGCCAGGCGCCGCCATTTAAGACCACCCCTCCCGCCTGGTGGCCTGGCAGTCCATCGGCATGGCGGCTCCACCTTAGACACGGCGTAAAAATTAATAGATTGTGAAGAGGAGAGGAAAAGGGATGTGAGGAAGGTATGGGTGGGGATGAAGCAGGTAGTTAAAAACCAGCAACCCCAGACCGGAGCTCAGGGGTTAGGGAACATTGTCCCCCACCCCCTCAGCCCCGATGCGGGACGGTTGGCTGAAAGGAAGGTCAGCATCTACCCTGTGAAATTAGAGGCTGACCAGAGAAAGTTGTGGGAGAGGTTGTGTGAAAAGAGAGGAAACAAGTGTTTTGAAGGAAGAGAGGCTAAGCTGGGGCCGGACGGGGTGCTGAGTCCCGTCAGCACGGCGGCCAAGATGGCAAATCGCGGGAAAATGGAAAAGAAACAATTCAATTTTTAAAAGGTCACACAAAGACCCGGAGCCGGATACGACCTTCTTCCTGAACGGAAACATCTCCTTTTCCAAGTTGAGCGAAATTAAGTATGATTAGTCACCGGGCGGGACTCCGATTCGAGTCCAGCTCGTGGTTTGTGCCTTGTAACCTCTCGTGCCTCGACCCCAATGTATTAAATTGTATGTCGCCGCCACTGAGGCTCCTTTTTTTTAATTTAAAAGGGTGTCATCTGGCGACTATCATCGAGGGCATAGCAACCAAAATTCGTCGTATGCTATATTATAGGCAATTATGAAAAGTGAGAGAAAAAGAAGCGAATAATCAGCGCAAAACCAAACTAAAACAAAAAAGAAAGGCATGAGGTAGGGCGGCCCGACCCTCTCTACTTTTTTTTTTAATAAAGTTTAATACCCTCTTCCACCCATTGTTGGGTCTTAATGGGCGGAAGATTTAAAAATGGGTAAAAAGACGATCTGCGAGAGAATACCAGTTTATCTTGCGGTACATTATGCTGCTACTACTCTAGGTTTCAGTTGTAGCAGGGCTATTACCCCCCCCCCCCCCCCCCTAAATAAAAGTTAAAGACAACGCCACAAGCGCCATCATGAGACGGGACGAATCCGCACTAAAATCCTCACCCCAAACTAGAGAAGCAAAGAGGTCCTCACTTTAAAATGGCTACGCAGGATTTGAATAAAAACACAAAGTCATCGTCTGGAGGTAAATTTATTACGGACGATAGAAGAAGACGTGAAGACAGATTATGCGCAACCCCGGAGCAAAGGTGGTGAAAATGGAGGAACAAACCGCCAAGGGATTACATTTTCATTGCGGAATAAAAAGCATTAAACAGATCAATTTTCAATACTGCAATACATTCAGTGATCACGGACTAGTTAAAACTCAGCATAAAGTAGTATAATTTACTCTTGGGTGCTTATTTTTTAGGCCTAAAAGCAAGAAAAAGAACTTTTGTCGGAATTCTTTTGAAATACGGACAATCCAACTCTTTTTTTCATCAAATTTGATTTACTAGTTTCTAGGGACCAGTTGCTATTTCCTCTTGTTAAACATTAAAATTGAAGATCGATTTTAGAAATAACCGATAAAACCTTCGAATATACGAAAAAAAAAAGCCATTCCTACATACATTTTAATAGATTTTCTGAACTTCACCCATTTTGTAATTCCTTTTCTTTTAAAAAAATTACCAAACTTTCGATAATCCTATTTTTTTTCTCTGAACTTCACCATTTTTTTTTTTTAAATCCAAAGTTAAACTTATCGATAAACTGATGTTAAAACCTTTGGCCATTACTATATCCATATCTCGAAATTTGCTCTTGTTCTATTTTTACAAACAAAATTTATTTGCGCCACTCTTTACATGAAGAGCTTACGCTTTACAGGCCTACATACCTTCTTTCTGTGGCATACGGCTTATCTGGCTTTAGCAACGAGGTTTTGGTATTAAAAAAAGTTTCCAGTACATATCTCCTAAGAATTTATTTTCTAGGCTTAAAAGCAAGAAAAAAAAACTTTTATCTTAATTCTTTCGATATACGGAAAAACAATCCTGAGCTCTTTTTTTTCAACCTAATTTGCTTTTATATGCGAAAAAAAAAAAAAAAAAAAACCCAGCCATGCCTTAATTTTAATACATTTTCTGAACTTCACGATTTTAAATTATTTTGGTTTAAAAATTTTCGAAAAATATTAGATAATCAATCATATTTCATTTTTCTGAACTCTTATTAAAAAAATCTTGCAAAATTCAAGTTAAAATATATTTCTTTACTTAGGAGACAGGTTTCGGTTTTAAATGAGGAGAAAAGTATATGTGGGAAACCAAATTAAAATTAAATATTAAAAATAAAAATTGTTGACAAAATCATCAATGGGCGATATTTACATATAAGGTGGCTCGCAGAATTCTAATTTTTGGTTATCTGCTGAACAAAGATAAGATTTATTAAGTAATGAAAATACAAAAAGTAAATTTTAAATTAATCACGTAATTAATTACCAAATACATAATCAATTGCAAAATATAAGGATAGTTAATATTGGGGAAAGGGGGAATTGCGTAGAGACGAGAAAGCTATGAGTCGAAGGAGGAATATTAAAGTTTCCAAGAGTCGGTGGAAATCAGCTATTTCGAAATTATATGAAAGTAATTCTAATATATACATACAAGCCGCTGTTCTCTTCCTTGACAGCAAGAGCTTGGTTACAGAGGCATCCTTGCAGGGGTGTGGCCTACGAGCTTATTTGCTAATCTTAACCGCTTTTTTTAATCCCCTTTATAGACTTTATTTTAACACTTTGAACACCCTTTTCTCCTTCTTCATCTTAATCTTCTTTCTCTTCTTCTTCTTGATCTTTTTAACTATTTCAATCCTTTGAATTTCCAAAACACCCGAAGTCATTTGTCAACTAAGCAAAAAAAAATAATTTATAAATGTTCAAAAAATCCCCATCTTAAATTATATATACATATTTAAAGTTAAAATTTACAGTTTTGCATTTTAGAATTATTATTTTTTTTAAATGATTGTTAAAAAATAAATATTCATTTAAGTTTTGGTCTCGACATTTTTTTTTATTATTTAAAGTTTCTGTTTAATTCGAAAACTTCATACTTTACACTTTTAAAAAAACACTATGACTGTTAAAAATACTTTTAAAATTGATCATTTTAATTTTTATTTATTTAGTTTACAATTAGTCCAAGAAAAGTATTTAGGTATATTCTAGTTTATTATTATTAAGACTTCAATTTCACGCAACTTCATCGTTTTACGGTAATTCGTTTTTACTTTAATCTTTTATTTTTAAACGTTTTATATTAATTATCTTTTTAAAATTTCGTCACTCATTGTAGTTTTATACACTTTTATGTTAATTAACTTAATATTAATCACTTTATTATTTTAACACTTTATATCGTTCTAATTTACTTCAGAATGGTTAAAATTAAGAATCTCATGGACGAGTGTTGCTTCAATTATATCACTATGTCAGTCGATCGGTCGGTCCTTAGTTTGCTTTTTATCTTTGTTTTGGTAACAACATTGTAACTCTTTCGCCGATTCTAACGAAAGTGGAACCCTTATGTTGTTTTACATTCTCTTTCGAATGATATAATTGACAAGGTCCTCCCAAGTTACCCGGGGAATTACTTAGCAATAACATCATAACTGTTCGGCCGATTCTAACGAAATTTGAAACCCTTATGTTGTTTTACATTCTCCTTCGAATGATACAATTGTCAAGGTACTTCCAAGGTTAGTCTTGGAATTATTGAAAGTTTTGAAGGTCGTAAGGTCATTCATCAGAATAAATGAGAGCACGCGACTTTTTAGTCAGCAGACCTTGTTTTTCTTTAGATGGTTGAATCGCATCTAAAGATAAATCTAGATTTATCGACGTCGATAAGGCGATTTAAAATTATAGACTGGCTTACAACGCTCGAGAGTTTATTTTCCAGGCTAAGTTCACATAGAATGTTTGGAGATACGTTGAGATAGTGAGCTGCCCGGTTCACCGACATAAATATCTGGGCTTATATCGAAGAAATCGTTCAAAGTTAAAAGGGAAAGAGAATGCAATCTGGCAGGGTTTTACGAATTCTTTGATACTATTTAATTTTGAAGAAAAAGGGAGTGAAATAGATATCTGAGCTGAGGATTTGGAGCCCGTCTTATTTGTAGAGAAAAATGGCGCTCGGGCTTTCAAATTGCATGATTCAATTAACCAGAGGGGATAGTGGAGGAGTATGAACATATGGTTTAAATGATTCAATTCGCCTCGAAGAAGAATAGGATCACAAATCCTGTATGCTCGTAAAAATAGTGATTGAGGAACCACTCGTTTGGTAGACGAGTCAGGGAAAGAGAAGAAATGAAGGTATGATTCAGGGTGTGTCGGTTTACTATGAGGGCTTCGCCAGATCATCGCCAAACGTACCGTTGGTCGTTTCTACCAGAGCATTTTAGCTAATTTAGCTATCTCCAAGATGCTTTTTAGCGAACACCAAACGGGCATATTCATGAGCTCTCTACAATAGAGGCTTCCTTATAGGAACACGTCCATAAATCCTTCCAGGTGTAAATAACGTTGTACTATTGAATCAAGAACATCTACGTCGCGTACTGCACAATTTGCTTGTAACTCGTCATTCGATGGTCATGAATTATTTCTGTCTTCATCCTAGACCGAACATCTCTGTGATGCAATTAGATTTATACTTCGTAATAATGTTCCTTATCGAATAAATTGGAATGTTCATAATGGAGTTAATTTTTCTCTACCCATGACTAGTCTTGCGCAGTTTAACAATAGGGGTTTCTTCACCATATCGCTCTTGGAAATGTTTTTTACATGACAAATCTGGCACCTAAATTAGTAGCTAGCCTATCCTTCTCAACGTTCTAGTTTACTCTAGAATCATTTCAAAAACGTTTTAAAAACTTCCGGAGTGTGGGTTTATTATATATAAAAACAAAAAAATGCCTATGTGATCATTAAAACAGCAAACTATCCATGTTACCTATATGTACCTTTGCACTGGCATAATATCACCTCGAATGCGAAACCAGCATTTAGTTACTATAATCGCCTCTTCTAAATTATTTAAATACCAGGCAATGGCTTCGCCACTCCCCCCTAGGGGAGGGGGGCTTGCGCTTCGCTACTAAGATTAAAATTTAAAATATCAAAAAAGCAGCCATGGTTAAATTTTTATAAATTTTCTGAATTTCGCCAATTATAATAATTTTAAAAAGGAACTCTAAACTAAATTTCCCCCCTTTCAAAATATCACGTTGCTAAAATATAGTTATAGAAGATATATAAAAATACATTTTCTGAACTTCACCATTTGTAATTCTTTGGAGTTTAAAAATTTCACAAAATTTCGATACTTATATTTATTTCTGACCTTCATCATTTTATTTTTTGATATGATAAAATAATTATTAGAAATAACTTTGATAAAAAAAAGTCATAACCAAACTAGGATGAAATTATTATTCAAATACTCAAAAAAATCCCCTTCTCAAATTATAGAGTTAGTGATGATGATGATGATGAATGATACCATACAAAGAACAGAATATTCCTGCTACAATATAAACACGATAAACGGATTAAGACTAAAATGTAAGGAGGGGCCCCTAAGTTATTAGACCGTGTCTGACATTGCTTATACTTCTGCACGCATCTGTAACAACCTCCGGAAAGAAAATAAATTCTCAATGCACTTAAGAGTGAGAAATGAAGTGTAAGTTAGGTTAACACTGGAGTAAAAATAAAACCCTCCAGGTTTGGGGTATTATCCCAGTGTAATACTTGCCATTGTTTACAAACTATCTATAGAATAAAAGATACATTGGGTATGATCGAATACTCCAGTTGTACTCTTTTTTTTTCCTTTTTTTAGGGGGGTTACTGCAGTTGTCGAAGAGATAGTGAGGATTGCGAATGTAAGTAATGGAAATTAATCGGGTATTTGTTTTTAATTACAATTATATTTAAATTGTAGAAAGTGGGTGGTTGCCTTGTCAGTGACCGGCATGTCGACCAGGCGTGGAATTGTTTGAAGTATGCCAATCTCTTCACCCTAATTTGTAAAGATGCTTATATGTACATTTCCCTGTGTCGCCAAAATAAGAATACATAAGACGTTGTAGAAGGCGAAAAAAGGTTACTCGTGTCCATAAACGTATCCCTCCTTTTCCCCTCCAAGAGGATTACAGGGTAGGGGGAGTGAGGTATGTCCATCTAACATTCAATTTCAGTATCGACTATGCGTGAGTTCTAAAATCTAGGTCGACTAAAATTACGGTTTTACTCGGTGTGAGTGATTTTTTTTTCTTTAATTTTAGGAGCCCATCTGGTTACTGCCTACTAGGGCAGAAGTCGCAGTACTCAGAAAAGAGCTGACTACTATACTATATAAAAAACAAACAAAATGTAATTAGTAATTAACAACGATAAAAAGTAAAAAGGTTAAACAAAAAGAGAAAACAAAGCAAAAAGGAAGCAAGAAGAAAGTTCGCTCGGGCGTCGGGGATAGGCACGCCTCCCCTCGGCGCAGGAAAAAGCGATCTCACCCCCTCCCCGCCCCCGGTGTTAAATGAAGAGGAGGAGGCAAGCTTCCGCCAAAAAGTCATATAGTCCACAAGTCTCTGTGCACGAACCAGTCTCAGATACAAGGAACAAGCGGTAGCGACCGCGCTGCTCGTGAAGGTAGGTGAGGTGCGAGATCACTCAGAATGGGACATTCAACAAGAATGTGCCGAACAGTCTGGGGAACAACGCAGTCGTTGAATAAGGCGCAGGTGAGCACCCCATCAAATGATGGTGCATCCCGCGAGTGTGTCAAATTCGGATACGACAGAAAACAGCCTGAAGCCGTCGCGGCACTGGGAGGTAGATCCATGGGACGTAACTTTAAGTTCCCCTGACTGTTTCCCATCTTCTTTGCCATGCCACCCGGAGGGCAGATAGTATGCCTTGCACGTAATCGATGTGAAGAAGAGCGCAACGCTGGTTTAGTCGCTTAGTCCTCGAGGAATCTTTGGCAGAGTCATTCCAGGCAATTCCTACATGTCCAGGAAGCCAGCAGAAGATAATCTCGACATCCGCTCGGCTCGCCAAAACAGTAACGTCACGGATATCGCGAATCAGGGGATGCGAAGATTCCAATGCCCCGAGAGGACTCAGGGCGCTTTGTGAGTCGCTATAAATGACAATCCGGTCTCCGAACAGGGCACGTCGTGTAATCTCTCGTACCGAGTGGTGTATTGGAACCAGCTCAGGCGTGAAGACAGAGGCAGCACCAGGCAGAACCCCGCTGACTTCAAACAGACGGGTACGGCATGGAAATCCACCCGCTCTTGGTCCTTGGAGCCATCCGTATACACTGGCACGGTTCAGGCGTGACATGAAGTGTGTTCCCAAAAGGCCGAACGCAATACTCCCGGCGCTGTACAAGCTTTGGGAGCAGAGGCGTGGCGACAAATAGTCAAAAGTGGTAGCCTCCAGGGTGGCGTCCTGGCAGAACCAGGGGAGCCACCGGTCCGAGAGTAAGACCGATCTCTCAGAGTTTCCTAGGTTTAAACCCAAAGGGCTTCGGGTATGACTATTGTCTTTCGGTAGCGTAGGCACCGTCGAGATCTGCTGCGGATGCAGTGAGAGCTGCTGGAGACATAAGGAGGCGCCAGGCTGGCGAATACAATCGAATAATCCACTGTGCACGGCGAAGAGTGAGTGGCATCTCTCGAGCATCGATAGTAGGCTCTCAATGGGGGACGTGCGGAAGGTACCGGTAGCCAGTCGAAGGCCGTGGGGGTGGATTGAGCCGTATTTCCGCAATACAAGCTGGGCATCGGATTCATCAAACTCGCATCAGTAGTCAAGCTTCAAAAAAACTAGGGATCGATAAAAAAGTAAGGCAGGAGCCGTATCAAGGCCGTAAACGCTGAATATCCATGGTGGGGGTACAACATTGAGGCATGAGAAATCCCGGGCAACGACGGGCGCCCCAGCACCAAGTCATTAGCCTCGCGAAATGAGAGACGATCGTGTGCCTGAATGGCCAGGATTTTCTTCTCAAGGAGATACGCACCACATTGCTTCGAAGAAGCGAGGTGTGGCTCTCCGCAATTGACACACTTGGCCACATACGATTTGGAGCAACTTACACAGATTTCGGGTAACCCCGACTTTGCACGTCGACAGGAGCGATTAGTATGGCCGAAGTGGTGACAGTAATAGCACCTCCGTGGTAGTGGCGCGAATACTTTCACGCGGTAGCGATACCAACCGGCACGCAACGACTCAGGGAGCATGTCACAGTCGAACATCACAAAGAGTGTAGGGGTGGGTCTCGAGGCCCCTCCCTGTTTCCTCATCACACGTTCGACCTTGACCGCCCCATGGTCGTCCATCTCTAAGGTGATGTCTATGGGTTTTTTTTGTTGTTTTTTAAGAGCTCATCTGGCGACTGTTACATGGGCATTAATCGCCGTATTAAAACTGGCCTAGTTCTAGGCTACTTTAAAATAAAATTAAAGAAACGAAAAAAACACCCCAAATGATGTCTATGGAGTAGTCCACGAGTTTCCTCGCATAAACTACTCCTTTCACGAAGTTCATGGTAGAGTGCGGCGTCACACTCACAGGCGAGCCATCAAGTGTCCAACAGGCACTAATCATGGCCACCTCGGAGGGATTCATCGCATTCGCCAAAAAGCTACCGTCAGAGAAACAGGTCACATTCGGCTATATACCAATCACACTAGGAAAAGCTCTCCTCTGATGGATCATGTTGCCCTTAGCCAACATGCTGCCATCACCGGAGCGAATAACCAAGAAGCGTTTGAAGCTAGCGGGCTCGAAAACGCCGGGTAGTCTCTGAATGAAGAGCCCGGACGTAATCGAGGCTCCACTCGGCGCACTTCTACTTTTGGTCTTTGTGAGGGATTCCACATTCGGGCGGCAGCGGGGCCGGACGTGCCGATCTTGGCTTGGTCGCTTATCGAAGCAGCAGACCCATCCGTCCCCGCAGCTCCCACGGATGGAGAGGAGCTCCGAGTCTATTTCGTTTTTTTTCTTTTCTTTTTAGGAGAGGAGGGCGGGGAATGAATACGCTTCTCCCCTCCGCCGGCAGAAGCCCCCAGACCAGATGGACCAGCCCCAGCAAGGTCCTTCTCCTAAATGGAGGTCCTGGCGGTCGCAGGGGCACCAACCGGAGGAGGATCTTGCATAGGGGTGGACTCGGGTTCGGTGATTGGCACCGAGGCCAGATTCGCCCCCATAGAAGCCCGTACCGTCTGAGGCTGGGTTGCCTAAAGGACCATGTCTATCTCGGAGGGAGGGGGGCTCCATTTCCCCCTCCCCTGACATCACAGGTCCCATTGGCAACGGCATAAGGGTAGAGTATGGGGAGGTAGAGGGCTTGACCTCCGCTAAAGTTCGTATACGAGCCAGCAGTTCTCTGGAGGGAAGCGGCCGATGGGCCCTGTCTTCTCTCTCTCTCCCCTAAGGGGGTTTGCCCTACCGAGCCGCTTCAATGGGAAGCGGTCGGTGATGGGCTGCCTGCTAGCTTTCTTGCCAGTCCCCTTGGAAAGTAAAGGGGGGACTGCCGCTGGAAATAGGGAGGCACCCGAGGGCACCTCCAGACAAGTGGGTGAGGAGGAGTCCCCCTACACCCGTAGGCAAAGGAGAGTAGTAAGCCTATTCTCCGGTTAAAGAGATATGGCGGGTCCCCTGCGAGAGCACAGGTGGGAGAGACCACCATTTTTTTCACTGGAGCTGCCCGAAGGCGGCTCCGACAATGGTGAGGGGGAAATGAGAAGTTTTATTTTGGAGTTTTACATAATCGGGAATGGGAACCCTATTCTTTCTGCGGGAAGCAAACGCTAATCACCCCTCGCAGTGGCCCGCTCTGCGAGGGGTGCGTATGGGGCTGGCAGAGCCAGGTGCCGCTAAATTAGGCCACCCCTCCCGCCTGGTGACCTGGTAGCCTTTCAGCATGGCGGCTCCACCTCGGGCACGGTGTAAAAAAATACTAGATAGTGAAGTGAGAAGGAAAGGGGATGTGAGGAAGGTATGGGTGGGGATGAAGTAGGTTGTTAAAAACCCACCATCCCAACCCAGAGCTCAGGGGTTCGAGAACATTGTTCCCTCTCCCCTCAGCCCCGATCCGGGATAGTTGACTGATAAGAAGGTCATCATCTATCCTGTGAAAAGAGAGGCCGACCAGAGAAAGTTGTGGGAATAACCTATGCGAGCCCACCCACCCCAACATTTAAGAATCAAACGACAGCCTATTTCATCCCTTGATACCCAACAAATCTCGTCCTGTAGCGCTTCGAGAGGGAAAGTGGGAAGGAGGGGGGAGTACGAGGGAGTGGGTCGCACTTACAAATAAATGCCTGTACCTTTTTGTACGAACCTGTTCCTCAAAGCCTATAAAAATCCCTTCAGACCTCCGAAAGCGAAAACCACCGCGAACATCTATGCCAGAAGGTTTTCCAAAGAGAGGAATATAAAAAACGAGTGGTGATGTTAGGGCAAGTGAAAATGTGTGGAAGATAAATCGCCCAGAAAGTTTTCCAAAGAGAGGAATGTCAAAAACGACAGTGGTGATGTTAGGGGAAGTGTAAATGTGTGGAAGATAAATCGCCCAAGCGAATTGGATAGTGTGAAACTAGGGGAGCGCATAACTCCCCTGCCAACATGCTCTTTAGTACAAAATTAACGAGGGTTGCTCACGCCGCCTTACCCTCGGCCTAATATTTCAATCTAGTAGAGTTGCGCCCACCCGGGTAGCCTAGTTACATAAACCTTCCACACATTTTCACTGTTCCTAATTTCACCACTTTCTTCACAAACACTTTTTAAAACCTTAGATCGATGCCCTCGTATGGAGCCATTTCTAAAAACAAAACTTGCCCTTTTATATTTTCTTATTCCCTGTCTTCTCTCCCCCTCCCCTTTCCTCTAACGAGTAATCATTTCTTCGTTGGATTACCAACTGAACCGTCAATTAACAGTGTGCAACAAATGTCAGCCTTCAAAATGCTACAGAGACGTGAAAATCATTGGTATTCATTTTTGTGCGACTAAAAAAAAAATCACGAAGTGGCTCGACTTTTGTAAATAGTAAAAAAAAAATCAGTTCTTAAACGTTTTTATTTCAGATTTCTAAACTATTTTACTTAAAATTTCTTAATTTGATTAGAATTATAATCAAATATTCCAAGAAGACAATGTAAGAATCTTTTATATTCTTTTTTTTTTTACATATGCAGCTCGTTAACATGTAAGAAACCTCTCCCCGAAAAATTAATCCTTTGATCAAGAGATTTTCATTTAAACTTTGGCGGCAAAATGGCCGATCAAAATAAAGAATTGGTACCGCATGTATGTTGTACATGTTGTAATGCATTGCCTAAATAGTCTAAATAAAAAAAACAACACGATAGTTTGGTGTGAACCACACTTATTCTTGCTTAATGAACACTCAAGAGAAAGTATTTGATGTAGTTAATTTGAATAATGTAGACAGATAACAATTGGTTTTAGGAAAATGACCGCATTTAAATATAAGCAATAAAAAAACCCATCTATTTCTTTTAATTCCAGGAAAATTGCCTAGTGTCGTCAACTAACGAAACTTACGTGAGCCCCAATATCCATTAATCCCATTCTTTTCCATGGGCAACAGCTCAGCAGAGGTGGGCGGTCCGATTATCCGATTAATCGGACTCGCATTTTCGAATCGGATAATCCAATCGAACCGGACAGCCGAAAATTCCAAGAGAGTTGCGATTAATCCCGGTCGGCGTCGTCTTGTTTTTTTCGCAATATCAGTTTCTTAATAGATTTTTCTCAAGTAAATATTTTTTCGTTTTATTCAATTCTATTCACACTTTCGTATTTTCTCTATAATATAATGCGTAAAATATCATGATTAATTATTAAATCATATATAATAAAAAGGTTATATTTTACAAGTATAAAGTAGGTATAATACGTGTTTAGCTTTGGTTTTTCGTACGCGTCACATATCGGTTAAGTGACGCGCGCACTAGTTTAGAGCCAGTCGTCGTGAGAGCAAGCTGATACTGCGTTGCTCCCTTGTCACCACTTGTGAACGCTTCGAAGTAATCCTTCTGTTTTCATTTTCCTGCTATTGCGGACCCCAACGGCAGTAAGTTGCACCGTTAATATTTGCATTTAGTATTTCGTTCTAATGGTATTCCTATGATCATATCTAGACTATTAGTTTCATAAAGTAACGATAAATCAAGCTTAAAGTTCGTGAATTAGCCATTTCATACAAGTTTCATCATTTATTCGTGCGCACCGGCTTCTTACTTGTGCTCACTTGCTTGTTGATAGTTAGCATTTATTTGTACATTCAACTTAGCATTTATTTGTGCGTTTCGTAATTTTTTTCAGCTATGGGTCGGACATCCTCGGGCCTAAGAGGGCGGCCCTCGCTGCACCGAACTTCGAAGCCCTCATCTTTATGAAGGGCAACTTCCACCTCGTCAAGAAGGCCCACGAGGTGGAGGATGAAGACGAGGACTAAGCTGGCGGGCTTAAAGTAGAGTAGGGTGGAAAACTTTAAATATTATGAGGTATATATGGAACAAAGATGTTAGTTAACCCTATTTTTTTCTGAGAGAATATATTAGTATTACTGTGTGTATTTTGTGTAATATGTACTGTATAGTTTAATTTTTTGTTATATTATATTTTAATTAAAATAAAATGTTTATTTTTAATCTTAAAAGCTTTTTTTCTTTTTGTATTAGTTAGAAATGGCTTATTTAGGGTAAAAAAGCATTAAATTATCTTTAGAAACATTGAAAATCGCTTTAAAAACATTGAATCGCTTTTAAAAATATCGAATCGCATGTAAAAAATTTAATCAAATCGGATAATCGCTAATCGGACTTCAATTATTTCGAATCGCGCCCACCTCTGCCGCTCAGCATTACTTTTGACACTAAACACCCTAAGCCTTCCCTCACCCACTCATTACCACCTTCAGCCTCAGTTCTCAATACCGCTTTTTAAACGTAGTTCTCTGCTGGTAGCTGTCAGTAGTAAGGGCATAGTGGCATAAATCAAAATCATTTAATGGTTTTATAGACAACTAAGCTAAAAACAACAACAAAACCAATCAATAGCTCGCACAAAACAAAACACAACTAAGAGACGAATAGCATGGTCAGGTAACTTGGGGAGGCCCGCTCCCTCGGCGACCCGACCGTGGACACAACACCCCTTAAACTAGGAAGAGGCCCGACTCCACCCAGAAGTAGCGTCTCCAATAGTCCCGGTCCCTAGACAGGTAGCATGTGCGAAGCTTCCTCTGACTAGGACGGGGGGGGAGGGGGAGGGCAAAAATGTGCCGGACATTCTTGGGGGACAAAGCAGTCGCCACAGTAAGGTTCAG
The DNA here is from genome assembly GCA_963969495.1 of Ceratothoa steindachneri. Taxonomy (NCBI): domain Eukaryota; kingdom Metazoa; phylum Arthropoda; class Malacostraca; order Isopoda; family Cymothoidae; genus Ceratothoa; species Ceratothoa steindachneri. The sequence goes on from OZ018332.1 coordinate 13,676,662, forward strand.
GGAAGCATCGGCCTTCTCATTTCCCGCAAAACCTACACATCTAGAAAGCCAGCAGGAAATAATATCTACGTCCTACTTACTGGTTGGCAGCAGACGGCGTCACGAATACATCGAACTTTAAAGGGGTGTAAGGTGATTGAAAAGCATCGAGGACACTCAGTGCGCTCTGTAGGTCGCTAGAAATCATAATTTCGTCTCTACCGTGAAGAGGCCCGCAGTCTTCAAACAAAGGGGAGAAAGCGTAAAAGCCGACCCGCTCATCGGATTGTGAGTCACCGTGTGCATTGGCATAGCTTTAGTTTGACAAAACACGTGACAACATAGGTTTAAAGGTCGTATCCTCTAGGGTGGCATCCTGGGTAGAACGATAGGCGCCAGTGGCCTTTACATTGAAGTGTCGAACGTATTGCGTTGCCCTATATCTAAAAGGTTTTGGTACAAAAGGCGCCTCACGTCGGAATCGGGAGTATCGAAATAAGCCGCTAACGAAACATAAGCCTTTTTCGACGGAGGGAGACGCTGGGATCGCGCATAACTCAAGTATGTACGCCGTAAAGCGAACAACATTTCCACAACATCAAAAGATATATTCTCTCTCTCTCTAAGAAAAAAAAAACGTGCGAAGGGTAAAGGTCGCTCAGCAAAGACCAGTGTGGTGGATTGAGTCCATGCGACCTACAACAAAGGGAGTCAAGTAAAATGGAGGAAGCCATCCTTCTCAAAAAAAAACAAAACATAGCTCACGTCTGTAGAACTCTGGATGTCGGCAGAAGTACACCACCTTAGTGGTGCATTTAGAAACAGGTCACCTTCGGTTCATTACTAGGTAATCTAGCTAATGCTCTCCTACGATGGATCATGTTTCCCTGTGCCAATATGCTGCCATCAGTGGAGCGAAAACTAGAAAGCGTTTGAAGCCAGCGGGCTCAAAAACGCCATATGGTCTCTGATTGAAGGGCCACGACGTAGTGGGGGCTCCACTCATCGCTAATTACAACTTTGGTCTTAGTTTGGGCCTCGAGTCACCTCCACTTCCTCGGCACATGAGAGGAATGAGACCGCGCTTGGAGACGGCTCTTCTTGCACCTGTGGGCGCATTGAGGTATTCCTTCCCATGACGGAGGGGAGTGGAATGGATAAGTCCCCATAGGATCACAAACGTCCAGTATGTGATCATTATCACATACTCGGTCTCCGGATGAGACCCAAGATGTGCCTTGATAGCTCGACCACAACCATACCCAGATACTTTGTCCTTGCGCTATAACCTATAAAGGATTGGACCGGCATAACCACCTCGCATGTGCACTGAGCGTGATGTGATGAGGAGAGCTGGCATCCACAAGCATAACCTGCTCCTAATATCTTTCCTAATCGGGCATTCGGCCCTAGTAGCAGGTAGGTGGTATCTCGTAGTGTATCCTGCCCTCTACCAGGTTCTCATAAGTATCTGAAAGAGAACCTATTGTTAACGTGCCCAAGCACTGGGGGCGGGGGAGGTTGCATGACCTCCAGGTTTTAGTTACAGCAGGGGTGTTGCTCCCAGTTATATGATCCCCCAACCCCTCTGGGCTTAAACGTGGGCACTCGGTCCGCCCCTCCAGTTATCAGGTGTGTGTAGATTTAAAATACAACCCTCCCTGGAATAACATTTTTAAAAATCAATGGAAAAACTAAGTGGCTCACTCAGGTGCTCCTCGGGAAATTTGTCACCCTCGGAGACCCAAGCAAGGAGGCCGCCAATAATTTAAAACTACCACATCCCAACCTGGCACGTAAGAGCAACTCCTAGTGCCCAAGGACAGGTACGGCGCTCGAAGAGCTCTCCGAAACTAAGACATTCCATCTTATAAATGGAGATAGGAAGCTTTGTTTACAAAAATGATAGGATGAAAAAAAATATCATTTAACTTTATTAAATCCGCGCTAAAGTATACATCACTTTACACGGGGGATAATGATATGTAACCGTAGGAATGACAAGGTTATGCTAAACAGGTCTTTTAAATCTTAATCTTGGTTCATTGTCTCATTCTCTCTACGTGTTTTCCTATTCTACATTATTCTCTTTCTTCCGAATATTCTACTTGCCCCGTTGCTTTATCAACAATTTATTTTAAGTCCTTTTGATATAAAAAAGGAATGGAATAATAAAAAAATAACAGAACAAGGGATTTGATCAACAATAATGATTCTTACTCTTCTTCCTCGCAATATTTCGATAGATACGTTCAAAGAATTATTGGAGACTCCCATGGGCTTTAACTAATGGGTGGGACCAAATAGTCCGGCGGAGCGTTAGAACATGCGAATCGCTGAAAGGGGACTGGACCCAAGACCAACGAGGGCCGAACATCTGCGAGACTTCCTTCGAAGTGTCCGGCGAGAGCTCGCCATTGCCTCTTTTCCGCTCAGGCCATACAAGTGCGGTGAGCAACAAGGCAGACAGACGCAATGCCAAGAAACTGCCGCTCCCTGGAAACCTTAGTATAAGCTCGCTCTCTCCGCCAGACCAAGTGCCGCCCCTTTTAACTGTGGCACTAAAGGAACCCAAGACATATTCACGGATAGGGCACCCTCCCCCCCCCTCCCCCTCCCCAGCTTGGGATCGATCGAGTAACAAGGTACCAAAGCACTTTCCTAGTCAATCCAGTGATTAATGACCTGGATCCGCAAGGGAAATGCGCTAAATAAGGTGATTGATGGTAGTCCAAAACTACGAAGGAGGGTGTGGCACGAAACAATAGACCTATATCCATTAGTGGTGCCATTGAAGAGGAGGATTCATTGAAGGAATCAAGATAAGGGTCGCAAACTAGGTCATAGCCCTACAGTGACCTGTGGCTGGAAATTAGGCCGCGAAAGAAATCCTAGAAGGGGGGGGGGAGATGAAAGTTGCGGAAATACGGATGTTGGAATGGTTGTGTGGCGTGATCTTGTTAGACAGAATTAGAGAAAGATTTAAATGAGAGGAACAATGAAGGTATGAGAAGTGTTGAGGATCATATAGGCGAAAAGAGTGCAGTGGTATGACATGTGATGGAGGCGAGAAAATCACTATAAGGAAAACAGAATTTTGCGGGGGAATGTCCCAGAAAGAAGGATTACAAAAAGAAAATCACCCATCTGGCGACTGCCTTCAAGGGCATGAGGGTAAGTCACGGTAATTAAAATTCTAGCCAAGTACAAAAGGCTATTCTAAAATTCGCAAAACAAAACAAGGAAGCACGCTCCGGCAAGGGAGAAGCGGTAGCGATCCCGCTCGTCCCGAGACGGGAAAGGAAACGTGCGCGAAGATCGCCCAGAATGGCACATTCAACCAGAATGTGCCGAACAGTTTGAGGGACAATGCAGTCATGACAATAAAACGCAGGCGAGCGCTCCAGCAAATGGCGGTGCACCCCGCGAGTGTGTCCAATCCAGAGACGACAGAAAGCAACCTGAAGCCGTCGCAGCATTGGGGGCTAGGTCAATGGGAACAGTCGCAGCGCAATGGTACGCAACTTTAGGTTCCCCTCGACCGTCTCCCATCTTCTTTGCGAAGCAGCCCGGAGAGTTGCTCGTACTCCTGCCATGTAATCGGTGTGAGGAGGAGCGAAACGCTCATCTGGTCGCCCAGTTCTCGAGGACTCTTTGGCGCGCTCAGTCCTCGCAAATCCTACATGTCCAGGAACCCAGCAGAACATAATCTCCCACATCCCGAGAGCACTCAAGGCGCTTTGTGAGTCGCTATAAATCGCAATCCTGTCTCCGAACCGGGCACGTCGCCTTATCTCCCGAACCAAGCGGTGCATTGCCACCAGCTCGGCCGTGAAGACAGACGCAGCGCCCGACAAGAGCCCCCCCCTGACTTCAAACAGAGGGGATACGGCGTGAAAGCCGACCACCTCTTGGGACTTGGAGCCATCCGTATACACTGGCACGGTTCCAGCGTGACACGAGGTGTGCTCCAAAAAGGTCGAACATAATACTCCCGGCGCTGTAGAAGCTTTGGGAGCAGAGGCGTGGAGACAAGTAGTCAAAGGTGGTATCATTGGTGAGGGGGCAGTGTCCCCTTCCCTTTCAGCCCCGATCCGGGATGGTTAGGTGAGAGGAAGCTGGTCGGCATCTACCCTGTGAAATTAGAAGCCGACCAGAGAAAGTTGTGCGAGAAGTTGTAGGGAGAGTGAGGAAGTAGGGTAAAAACGCAGGCTGTCAGAAAGAAGAAGAGGCTAAGCTGGGGTCGGACGGGGCGCTGAGTCCCGTCAGATCGGTGGGCAGGAAAGCAAATCGCCGTGCCCCTTAAGGGGGTAGCATGGGAGCCCCCCTCTCGCCAGAGTACTGATCAAATTGGCTTGGTAACACTAGGGACTGACTTTATCGGCCGGTGGCCAAACGTTACGCGGGGTGGCGTCCTACCAGGACTTAGGCGTAAAAATGATAAACGGAGGAAAAGAAAGATGGGGGCAGTAGAAGAGTTAAGGGGGTGAGGATAGAGTAAGAATGTTAATCCTCCCCCACCCGAAGACAAGATATAGGGGGGTGACCACTACTCCCGGCCCCGTGAATTTTTCGTACGCTGTAGCACTGCCTTACTACCTTCTGAAGAGCGTTGTATATTCACGCGTGCTTATAGAAAGAGAGACTTTTGAGCCTTCGCCATCTAAGAACTCGACTGTCCTGGGTGTCTTTAGGAGCCCAGTCGATCTGCAAAGATTTAATATATCTTTTCGCTGCGAAGTAGAGTTAAAATGATGGGCTAAAAACCCTCATTGCTCCCGTCCAACGACCTGCGTGGGAACCTGCTCGGATGACTGCCCTTCATTAATTTCGTCTTAACTATGTCAGCCACTTGGACTGGCATAATTAAGGGCTTGCGTGGAAACTGGTTTGAGGCCTATCCCACAGCAGAAGCACAAGTCAGAAATTCTCTCGAATTTGGGGCAAAACTGCGAGTCCCGGACGGAGGAGAAATCCTCATCGCCCGGGGGACCCGGCCAGAATCATAGAGGGAGTTACACCCGTTTCTATGTAGTTGGATGCAGTTTTGGCGTACGTACCCGTGAGGGGGTGGCACAAACTTAGCGGTCGTTGATTCGGCCGCTATGCATTAAGTCCACCAAGCTCAACCCTCTGAGGTCCCCACTCGAGAACCATCCCGCATCCATCATCCCCCCTCATCCCGGCACCATCCGAGCGGGGAAACAACAGGAAACTGGACGGGAGCACTCTTCTCACGTCAGAGTCAAACCTAACCCTTGACTGTACCTCCTTTACCACTTATCACTTTTTTTTTCACATACAAAATTTAACATATATTTTCACACATAAAAAAAATAATTCAAGAAAGAAGAGAGAAGACGTCGGCGACGATGGAGGCCCTCCCTAAGAGGGTCCCCCTACGGACCTTACCCGGAATGAAGACCCCTGAGAAAAAGAACGTGTGCGAATCCTTATTCGCAAATTTAAGGATAGCATTAATCAAACTCATCGATATTCCCAACGGTTTCATCGCCATGTGCGGTGAAACCAAGGATATAGACCGGCTCCTATCCGATGAAGGGGCCGAAGTTTTAAAAACCCTCAACCTCGAAGCAAAAACCCCACCAGCAATCTCCGCATACCGAAGCGTAATCTGCCGTAAGGTAGAGAGCTGGGTGGGTGAAAACTCCCCCGCAGAAATAAAAGCTGAACTCGAGAAAAATCACAACTGGGCAAAGATAAGGGAGGTCATAAAATTTAGAGACCACACCCATGTCTTTAAGGTGACATTTCAAACAACTGAAATGGCCCACAAGGCGGCAACCGAGGGACTCCTCATTTTCAACATGAGGATCCCAGGAGCAAATATAGAGCACGAGAAGTATCATAACATACAAATGTGCTTCGTGTGCTATTCTCTGGAACAGCACACCACTGCCAACTGCCCCCAAAAAGGACAAATCTGGTGCAGCGAATGTGCCACACAGGGTCATAGATATGACTCCTGCAAGAGCGATACGAAATTATGCATGAATTGCAAGGGGCCCCATCGAACGATGGCCTTGAACTGCCCCAAGAGGAAAGAAATAATAAAGAAGATGGAAGAAAATGAAAAAAAGAAGAAAACTGCTACATACGCGAGCACGGTGAAAAGAAGTGAAGGGATGACATCGACTCCCTCACCGATGATTTTCACCAGCGATCTGAGTGCAAAGATACTTATTTGCATAACTCATGCGAAGGTGGCTAACGCGGTAGAGCCTGGATGTTACAACCAGGTTTTAAACACGCTTCTTAAAGCTAACAATTTGCCATCTATCATTGTGCCTGATGATCCTGAATGCTCTAGGGCATTTAAGGATAGCATAATGGGCAATAGCAAAAAAGAAAATGCCACCGGATTAAGCGAAGTCATGGAGTCTCACTCATCGGAGGAATCCGAAGAAGAGGATGAGACTAATGACAAGGAAGAAGAAGAACATTCAACATCTTCGGATAGTGACGAGGGCCCATGCACTCGCACTAGGGCAACGAAGAGTCGGTCAAAGACTCCCAGCCCTCCCCAGAAGAAGGTAAAGCCTGGGCACCCCAGACCCGCCCCACAGGCCCCCAAGAGTAAGAAAAAGAAGAAACACAGGTAACTCATCTTACCATGGAGCGGAACTCACTAAGAATCTTGGAAATAAACACCAATGGCTGGACAACCAAAAGAACTCTCTACGGAAATGTGTTCAGGGAAATAGATGCAGATGTCATCTTGATTTCTGAACACGGGATTGACACTCGTAGTTCTGAAATTAAGATCTGGAACTACGACGTGTTAATCACGAATTACTCTCAAGAGCGGTACGACGGTGCCGCCATCGCCATCAAAAGAGGGATCAAGTATAAAACCATAAGAAACTTGGAAGAATCCTATCTTGCAATAGAGGTCGAACTCGATATAGGAAAGCTGGTCATCGCCACCGGGTACCAGCCACCGAGACGAGAATATTTACCTATTCATTCTCTCTCTGGCCTATTTGGCAGAAGGACCCCCACCATATTAATGGGGGACCTTAATGCCAGATGTCGGGATTCTGGGTACAGGACCTTCAATGGAATTGGAAGGTGCCTGGAAACTATGATGGACCGAAACATGGTCCATAGAATAGGCCCGGACTTCCCGACCTATACTCGAGGAAGAAGTGCCACAAAACCAGACATTTGTCTGGCTAATCGTCAGCTGCCGTTCAATTACTACATGGAACCAGTCCAGGTACCATGTAGTGATCATATAGGGATCCTACTCACCATCAATAGGAACCCTATACAAGTCCCAGCTCCAGTCAGAAAAGACTACAGGAGAGCCAACTGGGCACGGTACGCTGGTCTCCTCGAGGCCTATCGCCCACCAGATCTGGACGAGGCAATTCTCGAGGAGATAGACGAGGCACTCGACGACCTCAACGAACATCTAATTATTGCAGATAGGGCTTGCATCCCCAAAACCCAGTATAAAACCATCTCCTCATACAGGTGGACTGGGTATATGAAAGATCTTTATAGAGAATTGAGAGTTATGTATGAGTTAAATATAACAAATGCAACATTTGACTCGCTACAACGAAGTAGAGAGATCAAGGAAGAGCTCAACCAGTTGATCCTCGAACAACAACAGAGACAATGGGACGATGCGATCGAGAGCCTCGATCAAGATGCATCCCCCAAGGACTTTTGGAAGAAAGTCAAAAGTCTCAGAGGATCATCTGGAAAAAAGAAGAAAATGGAAATCCAAAAAGAAGATGGATCCATTGAAACTGCAGAAAATATCATCGAAGTGATATTCCGGCGTTATTGGGAAAAAATCTTCAGCATATCGGAAGATGAAAACGAAGATTTTGACATAGAGTTCGAAAATAACATCGTAGACGAGCTTAACACGGAAATACATCGAACGCATCCTCATCACCAGGTGGATAGACTGCGTGACGGAGACGCCGAGATCACAGAAGAAGAGATCCTTGGCGCACTCCGCTCATTCCGACAGAAAGCCCCAGGCCAATCGGGGCTTACGAAGCTTAACTTCGAAAAGGCACCAGCCAACATCATCGAAGGAATGAGACGAATTTTCAACGCATGTCTGAATACAGGGTACTTTCCAGATGCTTACAAAACGGCAAAGATGATCTTTTTGCCCAAGCATGGAAAGGACCCTACGTTGAGAGAGAGCTACCGCCCAATTTCACTCCTGGAATTTGGCGGGAAACTCTTTGAGAAGATCCTCAACGGAAGACTGGTGTCTCACCTGGAAGAAAACTCCCTCTACAACCCTTGCCAATTCGGGTTTAGAAAGAAGCGAAGTACGGAAATGGCAATTAATGTCATAACGGAAAAGCTTTCCCAAGCCAAACGGGACAGGAGTTATGTGGATATCGTTTGTCGGGATGTGTCAAAGGCGTTTGATAAGGTGTGGCAGCGGGGCATGCAGTATAAGATCTTAAGGCTGGGTCTAAGTGAAAACTTAGAAAGAACTCTCTGTGACTATGTCATGGAGAGAGCGGCGTATGTCAGTCTAGGGTGCACGGACGGACCAAAGTTTCCGCTCACTGCGGGCCTCCCGCAGGGGGGGTGTCTGTCCCCCACCCTTTACTCGATATACACCGCGGACGTCCCAGACCCTGTGTACCCCAATTCCCTCAATATTCAATACGCCGATGATTTCAGCCAGATAATCGTATCTCCATGGAGGCATGCGCCGTGGCAAGCTCGCATGACAGCGATGGAAATCACGAACCTTAATAACTACGAGGCTCAGTGGAAAATAAGAACAAACCAAGAGAAATTCAAGGTGGTCCCCATCGGACGCACCTCAAGGGCAGACGTGCGTGTGGGGGATACGCGATACCCCTACACCAACGAATGCAATGTACTCGGTATGAAAATCACCTCTACCGGGTACAAAAAGCACGTCGAAGAACGAATTTCTCGAGCCTCGTCCGCTGTCAGAACTCTATACAGCTTCAGAAATCTACGTGAAAGCAACAAGAAGAAGATCTACAATGCCCTTGTAAGATCTACGTTGCTTTACCCCGCCTCCACCCTCTCATGTGTCTCAAAAACACAAAAGAGGCGTCTTCAAGTAGTGCAAAATAAATGCATGTACCTAATAACGGGTACACGCAGGCATGAAAGAAGACGGCAAGAAGACCTGCACAGAGAGGCGGGGATAATTCCCATTAACAAAGTCATAGAAGAACGGACCCGGAAAATGCAGGATCTGGTTAATCGTGAACTGAGTGATGAAATCACCCAGATGATTAACCAGAACAGAAGAGCTGAATGTCGCCCCAGATTCCCCAGCTCCGCCAACCGAGTGGCTGGCGGAGACAAAGTGCCGTTCTATGCGTAAAATGAGAAAAAAGAAACCTGTGAAAATAAGATCATTCACAAGAACAATGAAAAAACTCGAAAACTTACTACGACAAGTTACCGATATAGACTACCCTACCAAGAAATGAAAAACTCACCGATTACGACGAGAACTTCGAAAGAAGTAATCTACCAAAGAAGAAAGAAGAAAGAAGAAACAATAATACTACTAAAATACACACACAATAAAACAATACAACAAGCACGCACTTAAATATATTTAAAAACATATACAAAACAGGCAATGCACAACATAAACCATAAAAATACTAAAGTTGCTAAGACAAATGGCTTGAACGCCATAATAATTATAATTTTATAAGTTTATAACTTTATAATTGTTACCAAAAACCAAAAACAACAAAAATGAATTCACACAACCAAGAAAATAAATTAAAGTGATAAGTCTGATCACCAGACCCTAGGCATCTCTTTGCACCTCTACCACACTTCTTTCTCTCTTCTCCACTTGTCTATTTTCTCTGTCCCCCCACACACCCTATCGTCTCCCCTCACATGCACCCCCACTTAAACAAAGTCAAAGTCAAAGTCAAACCCGGCCCCGCTAACGGATGAATGGACGAAAGCTGGTCGGCAACAAGCGTGGCACGAAAGAGAGGCCAAAAGGGACGTGTGAAAAAACAACTAAAGGTGTAGCTGCTTCCGGTGGAATATCAGTAATATAGTTTCTCTTTCCACACACTTGTCCATCCTAGAACAACGAACTACATGCTTCCGATTTATTTTTGCACGGAATTTAAAGCGCAATAGCAACGAGGCCACATCACGCAGCAAATTTACAGTAAAAGTAGACAAGTGAAAATGCGTGCAAGATATATAGCAGCAGATCTTGATGCAGGTAATGGGGCAGGGAGGGCACATGACCTGCAGAGATCACATCTCAAGCAAGTGCATAAAAGGTTATATAATGAAAAGATGGGGGGGGGGCAATATAAAAGGGTAGGGAGAATGCAGACATATTAAAACTCGCCCTTCCCCCCAACCATCACCCCTTCCGATCCCAAGCAGGGATAGATGAACGAAAACTGGTTGGCGACTAGCCTACGATATTAGTAATCTTCCAAGAAAACGTGAGAAACTTGAAAATACGAAAAAGACAAAATGTAAATATCTAAATATGGTAGTCTCAATCTAGTTCGAAAGCGCCGGCAGCACTGGGGCCAGGCGGGTGTGTTGCTCATCAAGGTAGCGGGTTTAACAACTTACACAGGGCACATAATTGGGATATTAACATTTGCTTAGTAGTTGTTTCAATGGTACGGGGCCCCAGAGTAGCTATGTGGTACATGCCCGAGAGAGGGGCAAAACATTACTGCAGAGAAACATCGAATCCATCTCTAAAGACCCTTTAAAATGTACCAAATGGATGTGGGAAGGGGGCATTGTTCGCGTGGCGCTATCTGGTAACAGTCCAAAAAGGACCTCCATTTATTCCCAATACCTCGGGTAACGGAAATCGGTTTAATTCAATGAGAGCAACGGTTACTAGTAAGAAAAGGAGCGACAGGACACAGTGGAGGGGGGGGGGAGGTATAAAGATGAGACAACAATAGCGTGAATCGTGTCGTTGAACGACAGCACAGCTGTTAAAAACAGGATACCCACCAAAGCAGAAACCGAAACGACCTTCCGAGCAGAATGGTTCCCCGGCTTTGCGATTTCGTCACGGCCCCATTTCCGTTCGACTAATGTTTTCGCACACAACACGAAACGTGCCCTAAAACACTCCACGGAGCATTACTCCAGATGCGATTCACTTCCGGCGTCGCAACCGATGCAATGGCGTCATCAATGACATCGGCGACAATGGAACACGGTTCGCAGTGGTCATGAGGCCATTAATCATCCTCCACACCAGTTTGAATGACAAAGTGGGATGATGGGATCACTTATCACACCCTCTGCCCACCCAACCCGGCTAACAAAGTGGATTCAAGTGCTTCGGCTGAATTCGTGTGCTGGAAGTGACGTAACCAACGATGGCATTTTTTCCACCCAGTGGAACCAAGCGGGATAAGTTGGTACAAAAAACGACTACTTAAACGCACGAACTTTATATTTAATATATGCAGCAAAAAACAAAATGGTACAGTTAGGGGACCTGAAAAGGTTTTGGACGCATATAGTCATAATAATACACACTTACGCTCTACTAATTCACCTAAGATCGTAAATATATAAGTAACCTACGAGTAAATTGGAAAAAAATTCCGAGCGCTTTTATTTTCCCCCAAACATCTTTAAGAGGCGGAAAAGAGGGGACGATTTGAAGATTTTCGGATAAACGTAGCTAAGAAGTGGGATAAAAATAATAATCATTAATTTCAACCCTCAATTGAACGCTGTACTGACTCAGAACCCATTACTGCGTTCACTGCACCCCTGCCCCTGTTCAACTCCTTGGAGCTTGTGGGGATAGTGCGGTTGCCCATGCCGAGCCAGGATACCCAAATTGTCATTGAGACACCCCCTCCGTGCACAAAGAGGACCTTACGTCGAGGAGAGTTGCTTCCATCCCGCCCCAACTTGCCTCCTACAAACTACACCGTTGGGATTGTACTTTTAGGATCATGCGTTGTTTTTCTGCCTCCAAACGTCGTGACTAACACTATTTCGCCCAAATAACTCAATCTTCGTCTCGTCAGACCATAATACAGCGTCCCCAAAGACTTCAGACGATTTCTGACAGGAATTGGTTTCAACAAAGGTGTCTTTCTTGTTGTGCGAGAATGGAATCCCTCGTTCCTAAGAACTGCTCTAATTGTATTTTTGCATACATTCGTTCCAGCTGCTTCCAAATCTTTTTGAAGTTCGATCGAGTCACTCGAGGATTCTTCTTTACTTTTCGGACTATATATTTAGCCACACAGTTTGAAGTTTTAGATGGACGCCCTGAATGTGGTAGACTTGCAGTGGCCTGATATGACGTGAACCGGCGAATCGTGTCACCAACAGGGTGGGCAAATAAAAAAAAAACCCAGCCCTAAAAAAACCCGAGTTTATTCTCGTGGTTTTTATTTGCTTTTTCAAGTGAAATTTAAAAAAACCCGGGTTTTTTTTTCAAGAAATGAAAAAAAACTATTCAAAATTCATATTTATGTTTATAATTTAAACAAATATGTATCAAATTAAGTTTATTTATCTGATACTGACTCATAATAATTCATCTCTCCTTCTACAGATTATGGGTATCATGGGTACCCATAATTCTCAATCAGTGATCTGTTCTTACCTTAATATAATTATTAAACTAATTTATTATTATTATAAAAATAGAGATAGCGATTCTTTTTATATGCTATTCTAATGCTTGTAGCATTTGTTTTTCGAAAAACCCAAGATTTGAAAAAAAAACCAGAATAAAACCTGGGTTTTTTTAAAAAAAACCCGGGTTTTATGGGGCTTTATCAAAATTTGGGGTTTTTTGCCTACCCTGGTCACCAATGGTTGAGATTGGTATTTTTAGCATAGATGAAATTTTTCTATAGCCCAAACCACTTTTATGTAACTGAACAATTAGTTCTCTGCTCCTTTTTGGCAATTCTTTAGTCTTGGCCATATTAGAACTAGAGTGTTGAACGATGACCTCATTCTAATGCAGCTCTCAGACACTGACTGAGGTCCGCTGTTTCAAGTGGACGAAGTAGATTATTTTTCTAGAAAGTTCTAAAACATTCCATATATATATATATATATATATATATATATATATATATATATATAGAGAGAGAGAGAGAGAGAGAGAGAGAGAGAGAGAGAGCGCTCTCCTTTAAAGGCAATGCCGGGGGAGAGGGAGAGATGAGGGGGGGGGGGGGCAGAACCAACCGTTTGTCACCTGCGTGAAGTTAAAGTGCGATCGATTGGCGAAACTGGGGTCACCCAAGCACTTAAGAGGCGCTTCTGCCAGAGAAGCCCTCGCCCTCGTTGCCGCCGCAATCACAAGAGAGGCACCTCGAACCGTCACAGAGCCAAAAGCAAACTGCCAAGCGTCTCGGCCACGCTCCCTTTCCTTGGCACTCTCCTCCTCCCTTAGAGGTACTCATGCCGTTTAGAGCCCAAGGCAAATCGAGGTCCTCCTCGACCTCGGGAATGCAACGCTGGCAGCTAACCCTACCCAAAGATGGGGACTTGCTGCCTTCGGTGAAGAACGTACATATATTCAACACCATCGTCGAAAGAAACATTCATTTTGTGCCACATACCCTCGTTGGTTCCCACTATTTTAACCCCAAATCAGCTACGTCACTCCATAGTCAGATGAGGGCTGCGGGGAGAGGAGGCAAGAGGAGCGCTAATCCGAATCAGCGAGGCTCAACATGAAAGCCAGAAATGGCACTCACCACCCAACAAGCCCCCGCGTCTCACCCGAGAGGTAAACAAGCGCTCAGGCCTCGACCCCCACCCCACCCCACCCCACCCACTTTCAATTATTTACAAAACGAGGGCAAGTAACTGAGAGAAACATTCTTTTTTTTTTAGTGCCCATCTACTTTTGGCTCACTCCCTCCACCCCCGCGTTCACGTGGCTAAAAATAAGAGCCGAGGCGAAGGCAAAAAGCGACGAGCCCCTCCTTCAAAGACACCCTATCAGGAACTCCGGGGAAACGAAAGAGGCGGCTTGATATCCCCTCGGAGAGTGTGACCCATCCTTTCGCATACGATGCCTTTCTCCTCTGAGATCAAGGAACCGACATATACGCACAGGCGGTTCCTTTCACCCCATCCTAACAGTGCATCGGAAGTGTGTCGGAGTAACCGTTCAAAAAAAGAATGCCGCCACGTATGGCTGGCTTCCTACGGCCGTTTGGGAGAGTTGACTAATACCAACCAACAAAGGGACGGAGGAGGTCGGACACGTAGCGGATGATAAGGGGCGCTAAACCCCTCCCCCCCCTTTCAGCATCCGGATGCGATGGTTATTTTTCGGTTTATGCCCGCCCTCGAATTTTTCAATAATATATATATATATATATATATATATATATATATATATATATATATATATATATATATATATATATATATATATATATATATATATATATATATATTTAAAAACAATTGTTCTTTTAATGTAGACAATGTTTTTTCTTGGGCAAATTAAAAAAAAGTTTTGGGGGACGGGAGGGGGTAGGCTATTGCAATCCCATCATATTGTATTATACAGTATATCAGTTTTAACTTAATTTAGAAATGGGAAATTTGCCCCCCCATACCCCTCACTTAATTGTGTCGGGGTGGGTACCGACACCCGCCCACAAATTAAAAAAAACAAACTCGCAAATATTCAATTCGAAAAAGTCTAGTTTCGAATTCAAAGGTGCAATTGCCAAATCTCGTTAGGCCTCTATTTGTTTATAGCCTATTACGTAACTCGTTCGTACCCATAAGTACACAGTTATAGCATCTTAATTAAAGAAATATTTATAGTGCTTTTACAAAAATAAACTATATAAACCCCTACGTAACCGATTCTTTTGAGGCGAAGACTTTACAAAAGTAAAAATATTAAACTAACTAGATTCTTTCAATTCGAAGATGGCGGTCAATCTATTTTTCGTCCTAGTGTATACATAGATATACACTATATAGGATTTGGCTATTTTTTTTTTTTTTTTTTAATACAGATATTTATAACAAAGCGCCCACGAAATTCGAGGGCGGGCGGGCATAAAGCAAAAAATAAGCGAGGCGTTTTACGAAGGAAAAATAAAAACTTTGGCTGACCATTTGTTTTTTTATACAACAGCGCTCACCTGGCGCCTGCGAAGAAGGGTATAAGTCGCAGTAATTAATTTTCAGCCTAATAATGCTAGGCTATATTGAAAAACAAAACAAAAGCAAAAACAAATTAAACAAAACTAAAAAAACTTAAAAGTAAACAAAAGACGAAAGAAACAAAAAAAAAAAGTAATATGAAAGCAAGAAATGGCTCTGCGAAGTCGGGGACGGGCCTACCTCCCTCCGGCACAAAAGCATGCGAATTAAAAATCAAATCAAATAACTTATTTCCAAAACTTTTGAATGTTTTCCTAATTATAGAATATCTCGCGGACTCTTTGGCGCCCTCATTCCCCGCAATTCCTACATGCCCAGGAACCCAGCAAAAGACAATCTCGAGATCCGCCCGGCTTGCCAAAACCGTGGTGTCACGGATATCGCAATTCCAATGCCCAGTGAGCACTCGGGGAGCTTTGTGAGTCGCTATAAATCACAATCTGGTCTCTGAACAGGGCACGTCGCGTAATCTCCCGTAGCGAGTAGTATATTGCCACCAGCTCGGCCGTGAAGTCAGACGCACCGCCTAGCAGAGCCCTGCAGACTTCAAACAGAGGGGATACGGCGTGGAAGCCGACCCCCGCTTGGGACTTGGAGCCAACCGTTTACACTGGCACGGTTCCAGCGTGACACGAGGTGTGCTCCAAAAAGGTCGAACGCAATACTCCCGGCGCTGTACAAGCTTTGGGAGCAGAGGCGTGACAACAAATAGCCAAAGGTGGTATCCTCCAGGGTGTCGTCCTGGGCAGAACCAGGGGCGACACCGGTACAAGAGCTATACCTATCTCCCGATGGCCCTTCCTAGCCCTAAACCAAGGGAGCTTAGGGTATGACTGGCGTCTCTCGGCGGCATGGGCACAGTCGAAATCAACTGCGGATGCAGTGAGAGTTGTTTGCGACTGAGGGTGGCGCCGGGCTCGCGCGTACATGCAAGTAATGCACTGTGTACGGCGTAGAGCGAGTGACATCTCCTCACCATCGACAAGTAGGCTCTCAATGGGGGAAGTGCGGAAGTCACCGGTCGCAAGGCGGAGACCGGTGTGGTGGATCGAGTCCACCTTCCGAAATACACGCTCAGCTGCGGATGAATAAAACTTGCATCCGTAGTCGAGCTTAGAACGAACAAAGGGTCGATAAAAAAGTAAGGTTTAAGCGAACGTCACGGAACGAAGAATATCCATGGCGCGGGTACAAGAGACCATAAGGCTGCGAATATGAGCCCTCCCAGGTGAGGCGTCGGTCAAATACAAGACCAAGGAAAAGGTGTGATTCAATCACTTCCAGGCGTACCTTATTAAAAAACAAGTATGGGTAAGGCTGGAGCCATGGATGGCGGCAGAAGTGCACCACCTTAGTCTTGCCTAAGGAAAACCGAAACCTCTGCGCTTCGGCATAGCGAGAGAAAGGGTTCAATACCTGTTGGAGTCGACGCTCCAGAATTGGCATCTGGGCAGCGCCACAAGAGATCGAAAAGTCGTACACGTAGAGCGTAGCGAGAACATCTTCCGGCAGCACCGAGGTGATGCCGTTGATGCTCAGAGAAAAGTGTGACAATAAGGTCACTTCGCTGCGCTACACCCTCTTCGTGCTCCTGCAGGACCGAGAGGGCTCCCTCCATCCGTACGCGGAATCGACAATCTCGCAAAAATTTACATATTGAGACTGGGAGGCGTTCCCTCGCCCCCCATCCTGTAGAGTGTCTTCATGATATTGTCTCGCCATGCGGTATCATAGGCCTTCTACAGATCGAAAAACACCGTGGCGTAGAGCTGTCTATGGAGGAAGGCCTCGCAGACGGCATTTTCCAGTCGGAGCAGAGCATCCAACGTGGAGTGGAACTTGAGGAAACCGCACTGTGCAGAAGATAGATGGCCTTCGCTGTCCAGGAAAAAGGCTAATCTAACATTTACCAATTTCTCCATCAACTTGCACACGCAAGAGGTTAGAGATCGGGCGGAAACCGGTTTGCGAAAGGCGAACACAGTGGCGATTCGCCAGGAATCCGGGACGAGACCCTCCACCCAGATTCTGTTGAACAAATCTAACAGAAAGGCCATGCCTCGCTCACCCAGGTGTCGAAGCATGGCGTACGGGACATTTTCCGGACAATGGGCGGTGTCCGCGCATGAAGCAAGAGTAGAACGCAACTCAGTCAATGTAAACCTGTCTTTGAAGGGTTATCCGACTCTGGAGTCGACGCTCCAGAATTGGCATCTGGGCAGCGCCACAAGAGATCGAAAAGTCGTACACGTAGAGCGTAGCGAGAACATCTTCCGGCAGCACCGAGGTGATGCCGTTGATGCTCAGAGAAAAGTGTGACAATAAGGTCACTTCGCTGCGCTACACCCTCTTCGTGCTCCTACAGGACCGAGAGGGCTCCCTCCATCCGTACGCGGAATCGACAATCTCGCAAAAATTTACATATTGAGACTGGGAGGCGTTCCCTCGCCCCCCATCCTGTAGAGTGTCTTCATGATATTGTCTCGCCATGCGGTATCATAGGCCTTCTACAGATCGAAAAACACCGTGGCGTAGAGCTGTCTATGGAGGAAGGCCTCGCAGACGGCATTTTCCAGTCGGAGCAGAGCATCCAACGTGGAGTGGAACTTGAGGAAACCGCACTGTGCAGAAGATAGATGGCCTTCGCTGTCCAGGAAAAAGGCTAATCTAACATTTACCAATTTCTCCATCAACTTGCACACGCAAGAGGTTAGAGATCGGGCGGAAACCGGTTTGCGAAAGGCGAACACAGTGGCGATTCGCCAGGAATCCGGGACGAGACCCTCCACCCAGATTCTGTTGAACAAATCTAACAGAAAGGCCATGCCTCGCTCACCCAGGTGTCGAAGCATGGCGTACGGGACATTTTCCGGACAATGGGCGGTGTCCGCGCATGAAGCAAGAGTAGAACGCAACTCAGTCAATGTAAACCTGTCTTTGAAGGGTTATCCGACTCTGGAAGTAAAATCCGGTTGGCGGTGTTCCGGGATATCACGACGCGCATTGAATGCTGGCGGAGCAGCATCCCAGCTAGAGAATGCGGAGAAAACGGTCGTGAAGGACTCCGCCACGGACGCAGGGTTCGAGATTATGGTTCCATTTTCCTCGAGAACGGGAGGGGGGTCCTGCGAGAACTTGCCCCGAATCCTTGACTCGTTTCCACACCTCTGCTAGAGTAGTCTTACCGTTTTCTGAAGACACCTATGGCTAGCAGGAGGAGCAGCGGGCGTGCTTAGAAACATACCGGGACCTACACCTAGCTCGACGAAATTCACCGACAGTAAAATCATTCTGGCGGCGCTTATAACGCATGTAGGCATAACACTTCTGTTTGAAAGCCGTTGCACACTCGGTTGACCATCAGGGAAGTAGTGGAGGTGAAAAATGGCCAGACGTTCTAGGAATATTAGTTAGGCCCACGGCGATGAGGTTGCCAGAGAATAACTCAACGGCCCCATCAACCGACCTAAACTCCTCGAATGAGATAGAACTGCGGACCACCACGCCCGCGTCAAGCACAACCGGGGCAGGGTCTCGGGCGGCAGCGGCCGATAAAAAATATTTTGAATGGGAAAGTGATCACTACCATGGAGGTCATCGACCAGCCCCCAAACAAAATCAGGCTGCGCATCTGGAGAGCACAATGATAGTTCAAGACAGGAAAATGAAGCGGTTCTCGGGCAGTGATGCGTAAACTCATACACATTTAGGACACCCATCTCAAGCTCGTCGATCAGGTCGGCAAGGATCTGACCTGTGAGATTGATCGAGTAATCTCGCCAGAGGGGGTCTCTACCGTTCAAAGCACCGATCAGTAGAAAGGGTCTCGGCGAACGTGCCGCGAGGCGACGGAAATCCCCCGCGTCGAAGTCGGCTGAGGGTGGAATGTACGCAGAAATAAGAGTATACCCCCTGTCCACTTACAACTGCATTACCTTGCCTGAAGGGAGGTATTTAATGCAAAAAGAATAAAGACATCATGCCGGGTGTAAATGAAGCATCCTGCTGCTCGGCCCCCACCCAGTGTCTTTTGGCTCGTAGAACCCTTATACCCCAGGATGGTGGGCAGTGGACACGCGCCCACCATGTTCTCCTGCAAAAACTTAGCTAAGGGAAAACGGGAGGAGCCGAACCTCGCAGCTCCTTTCGATTGGCCCGAGGTCTGCTGCAATTCAATTTAAGGAATATGCCCACCAGTCCTAGCTCGGAGGAGATGCGGGGGCACTCTTCGAAGAGAAAACACTCTCACGGGAGTTGCCATCCGCTTCCGTAGTTGGCCGAATAATCCACTGTCGCCTTTGAAGACTTACCAGGAGAGGTTGGGGTCGCCATGAGTCTTTTCTTCCCTTCGCCTCGAAACCTTGGACAGGCAGGGGTCCCTTATTTGGAGGACCCACAGTCTTCAAGCTACCCAGCCTAGCACTGAGTTTAGGCGTAGGAACCTTAGCTCCTTTGGTGCTGCCCTCCTTTAGAGAAGCAGCTTTAGGAACCCGGAAGACAGCTTCACAACCACTTTCTGAGGTGTTGCCTCCTGCGAGTCTAACGACTTGGTGGAGGCACGCGGCCGTTTCACCGTACCGGAAAAGGTCACGCTATGCGAGAGGGGGATGGGAAGCTCTGGTTTTAGTTGAGGCTGGGTGTGAACCCTTTATGACGCCAACTCTACTAGGGGAGCACCCAGGGTAGGTATAAGCCGCATAAGGGTTCCAAATAGGCGGTAAAACAACCGTACTTGTAGGCCCGTTGGGCCTAGGAGCAGACGTCGGGCGAGATAAGACAAAGTCCTTAGCATCGCGAAATGTAAGACTGACGATCCGTAACTTGAGCATCCATGATTTACGTCTCCAGGAGATAAGCACCGCATTGCTTCGCAGAAGCGGGGTGCGACAATCCGCAATTGACACACTTGGCTGGAAGCCAAGTGAATATTGGAAAAGTTACCTGGATCATGATGATATGCGCCGGGTACCAAAATGGCGACATGACTAGTCCTAAATGGTCTGTTAACACTAAAGGCTGTATGACATGACGTGAGTAGCTATACTGGAGACTAGGAAGTCGTGGCTTGCAGGGAGGAACACAAGAGGCGTCCTGACTGCATCCGCACGCCGGAATTCATCCAACAAGTGCAGGAGAAGGTGAGGGAAGACCCAAGCAAGATAATCCGGGCTTTGGCGACAGAGATGGGTGTCGGAGTCGCCACCATGAAGCTGGGCTTGAATGAGGACCTTCGATACCACTCGTACAAGAGGCGCAAGGGACAAATTCTGACAGATAAAGCTAAGGAGAACTGCTTGACAAAGGCAAAGAAACTCATGAACAAGCTGTAGAGCGGGGAACGATCTGACTCTTCTCTGATGAGAAGAACTTCTGCCAGAACCAGTTACACAACACCCAGACAACAGGTGGCTAGCCTAACGTCAAGCCCTGTAGTAAACACTGCATCTGCAGTATTACCCCCAGAGCTAGGTCCGCATGCTACGGATAAACCCTCAAAGAAAAAGAAAAAGGGAAAGAAACAGAAAGAAGAGAAAGTTGAAGCAGAAAATAAAGTAGAAGCAGAAGAAAAGATAAAAACTGAAGAGTATATAACAAAGGAAGATAGGGGAAAGATGAATAAGAAAAAGAAGAAGAAAAATAACAAGAAAAATAAGATGGAGAAGAAAGAGGGAACCGAAGTTCGCTTCCGGAAAGAAAGCCTCAAACCTCTGCACGGAGATGTCCGAGGGTTACCCTTGTGGGCGATTCCCAAGCATAAGGTTTGCAGCCCCTGCTAGCGGCCCGTCTTCGCACTAGTGTGAAGGTATGCTGCCAGTCAGGACCGGAAAACCACCACATCAGGGTAGAGGCTGAGAAATCTCAGATCTCCGAGAATTCAGTCGTTGCCCTGATGGTGAGTGGAAATGACCTCTACCTCCGAGGAGGCAAAGTAGGCCCCAGCGAGAAAATTCTCAGCATGGTTATGGGAGCCGTGGACGACTGCGTATTGAGAACTCGCAGACGGGTTGTTGTAGGGATGCTCCCAAGAAGAGGTTCTAGCCGGACAGCTCACACAAGGAACGTGACCTTAACCAGCGCCTGTCCGACCTCTGTACGGCGGAGGGGGGGTCTTCTTTCTGGACCCTTACCGCACCTTTTACGGTGGAAACGACCTTTACCAAAGGGACGGAGTGCACTTTTCATTCAAGGGAAAGGCTGTACTCTGTAACTTAATCCAGGATGTCGTAGAGCGGACGCAGAGGAGCGTCCGACCCAGAGTGAAGGCGGACATAAGAGAGTATGCCCGTGTCGCTCCTGGAACGACGTTCTTAGATGTAGCAAAGAGGGGTACTGTCACACGCAAGAAGCCGGGAAACGGAAGAGCGTAGGGAGTCCTACACTAGGGGGACTCCCTCAAAGTTCTTCTGTTCAATGCGAGGTCAATCAGAAATAGGTTTCTTGAGCTCCGTGGACTCGTAGCAATAGCAGAACCTGACATGGTGGCCATAACCGAGACGTGGATAAAAACCTCAAGCCGAGATTTTGAAGGTGAATTCACGATTCCCAGTTACCAGCTCTTCCAGAAAAATAGGCCAGACAGAGAGGGTGACGGTGTGATGTTGTATGTCATGGATACTCTCAACCTAGAGATAGGTCCTGCCAAATACAGGACCCTGGTGCTTTATAGACCTCCTGCCAAACTCGTTGAAAAGGACAGAGATCTGTACCAGCTACTAGGAGAACTTGTCGAAGACAGAGTGTGTATCGTCATGGGAGATTTCAACACACAAGTTGACTGAGAAACCAGAGAACCCTGTGGCGAGAACGCACTAATCCTGGAGTTCGCTAACAACGAGTTCCTGACTCAATGGGTGAGAGAGCCAACAAGAGAAGACAATATCCTCGACTTGGTTCTCACCTCTGAGGATGACATCGTTGAGGATCTCTCTGTTGGCGAGGAGCTCGGTGGCAGTGACCACCGACTAATTAGATTTGTAGTCAAAGTCCTCAAGGCAGAGCCTGGAACTAGTAAATCGAGGAAACTTGATTTGAGAAGAACAGACTTTGCAGGTCTACGCGCTGGACTGACTGACGCGAGGCTAGAAGAGTGCGAGAATGTTGAAGACTCGTGGAATAGTTTCAAAACCACATTCATGAGTCTTCAATCGCGTTTCATCCCTCTGAAATGCCCCCGTCGTTCTTCTGTTCAACCAAAGTGGTTTAATAGAGAAATCGGGCAACTGCTTAGGGGGAAGAGAAATGTGTACCGGCAATCGAAGATCTCGCGTGACTTTGACGAATACCGGAGGCTAGCCACGAGAGTGAAGTCCAGCATAAGGGCGGCTAAGCAGTCTGAGGAACTCCAAGTGGCGAGACTCTGTAAAGAGAATCTCAAGGAGTTTTTTGAATATGTAAACAGCCGTAAACCAATCCGTCGAACTATTGGCCTTTGAAGAATGAAGAGGGTACAATAAAGCACTCAGATGCAGAAAATGCTAACCTCCTCAGCGACTACTTCTCTTCAGTGTTTACTGAAGAGTGTGGTCCCATCCCTCATCCGACGGATTCCTACTCGGGAGAAAAGCTGGAGGATTTGGACTTCACCGTAGGAGAAATAAAAAAGAAGATCAGTGACCTAATGACGAATAAGTCACCTGGCCCGGATGGGTTTCTACCTAAAGTGTTGAAAGAAGTGCGAGATCAAGTGTCACGACACTTGAGCGCAATCTTCAACATGTCAATTCGGACCGAATGCGTTCCTAGAGACTGGCGTGAAGCGGAGGTGACTCCTATCTTCAAGAAAGGAGACCGTAGCCAACCGTCGAACTACCGACCTATCAGTCTGACCTCGATAGTCGGTAAACTCATGGAAAGCATAATGGTGGACAAAATGACGTCGCATTTAGAGTCAAAGCTGCTACTGAGGAGTTCCCAACACGGCTTCCGAAGGCAACGGTCATGCCTGACGAACCGTGTGGAATTCTTCCACTTCGTCTTCAGTGAGCACGATCGGGACAAGGCGGTGGATGTGGTCTACTTAGAATTTCAGAAAGCCTTTGATAAGGTACCACACCACCGCCTTCTCCGGAAAGTGCGAACGCTAGGCATAAACGAAAAAGTAGCAGGCTGGATAGAGAACTGGCTAAGTCGCAAACGGTAACGGGTGGTGGTGAATGGACAGGCTTCTGAGTGGGTGCACGTTACTAGCGGAGTGCCTCAAGGTTCTGTTCTAGGACCACTACTATTCATCATCTACGTCAACGACATGGACGGTGACATGGTAGCCAATATTTCTAAATTTGCAGACGATACCAAGGTTGGTATGAACGTAGCAAAGGATGGAAATACTGCCCGTCTGTAAGATGATCTTCGAAAGATTGGGGAGTGGTCTGATACGTGGCAAATGCCTTTCAACGTGGGGAAATGCAAAGTGATGCATATTTGCCACCGAAATCCTCAATCACCCTATATCCTTAAGGGCACTGCTCTTGAATCCACCGACATTGAGAAGGACTTGGGTGTAACTATCACGAGTGACCTCAAGTTCTCGAAACAGTGTATTGAGGTGGAGAAGAAAGCCCAAAGGATGTTAGGGTATATAAAGCGACAGTTTGGATATGGGAACAAGGAGATAGTACTGTGTATGTACAACCCTCTCGTCCGACAGCACCTGGAGTATGCTGTACAATTTTGGAGTCCTTCATTCCGAAAAGACATCGCAAGATTGGAACGCGTGCAAGCCAGGGCAACCAAACTGATTCCCTCTATCGGACATAAAAGTTATGAAGATAGATTAAGGAAATTAGATATGTTCTCGCTGGAAACCCGGAGACTACGTTGTCAGCTTATCGAAGTGTTTAAATTACTTCGAGGCTTCGACAGACTGGACTACGGGGATATTTTCCAGCTCAGCGAGGGGAGAACAAGAAATCACGGCTTTAAACTTGAACTGAAGCGATACCACCGTGATCTGTGTGGGAAATTCCTCACTTCCAGTATCTGCGGTAGTTGGAACGCACTTCCGACGGAAGTTGTCAACAGTGAATCTGTTGACCAGTTCAAGTCAAGACTAGATAAAGTCTTGCGAAATCGCCGTTAAGATCCTCGCGAGTGATCTTCGAGGTTGCCAACGGACACCTTCGAAGTTTGCGCCAAAAGTACCCTCCTTGTATGGACTGTAAGGTCTTCTAGGGTACTTATTTTCCTTGTAGCTCCTTATAATCCATGCGGCGTTCCTTTAATCTTGAAGACCAAGTTCCCTCAAACTGCGATAGTCTGTGGGTGTCTGTCTCCAGTGAGGGTGACGCCATGGCGCCTCACTTGTTTGAGCAGGGCCTTAGGCTCAATTCAGACGGTTATGTGGTCAAACTCTGGCTGGAGAGGGTTGCTGCTGGAAGCCCCGCTTTTTAGCCTCGATTATAATCCCATGAAGTACTCTCTGTGTGTGTGTGTGGCGGGACTGAGAAAGAGACCTACCGCCTGCCTCCAAACATAAGTCTGAGCTGGTGGCCAAGATGAAGGAGGTGTTCAAATATATTCCCAGGGACACAGTGAGGAGCGCATGCGCCAGGTGCAAGCTGAGGGTAGCGGCCATTTTGAGTATACTTTTATCTCCCAGCCATAATCTAGTTGATATTTTTAATTTTTTTATAATACATTTATTTTTTCGGATATTTTGCGGGTTTTTTTTTTCTTTTATGCAAACAGCCAAATTTAGCAAGAATTCCTTGTATACATATGTAACTCATAAGAGCATTTCTCCTGGGTTGCTTCATTAATGATTATATTTGTCTTTTTTCCGGGAATTCTTGCGCAGAAATTTCTTATCTCTTTAAATCTGAATAAAAAAAACAACAGTTAGAAGGGAGTTAATAACTTCAAACTTTTTTTTAAAATTTCGTTCTTTATATCTAGTGTGCATCGAAATTTTCAGAAATATTACGAGTGTACTATGACTATTAGTAATATATAAATGCTTTTAATATTTATTGTTGTAAACAAAGAACTAATGATTGATGAAAATGCATAGAAAATAATATTGCCACTTTCTGAACTGTTTTGAAGAAAACTGAAAAGTCTGGTCATTTTTGGTAATTAATTGGTCATTTCAAGAGGTTACAAATTAATTTCTAGCAATACCCAAGTTAATTACAAGTCAAATGTATTGACCAAGTTAGTTAAATAGCGAGGTGGCCACTCCATGTACCAAACTACCTCAGCTCGCCCAACGTTGTTTTGAGTTGCATGAAGCCTTTTAGAGCGGAACACTCTCTCGATCGCGCTCTCTGCAGACTTCAACCGATAAACTAAAATAAAGTTACATGTTGCGTAGGTAATCTGAAAAATTGACCTTTGGGTACCATTACAACAAATTGAATGAAGACCAAATGAGACAAGACCAGAGCTATTTAAAGTAATAGGAAAAAATGATAAATGCAATAAGAAAATTGCTGAATACTTCAACGATATATTAGAAACTGGTGAAAAAACAGATGATTGGAAAGTAACAAAAACGAAAATGATACCGACAAATACAAGACCTGAAATCAATAACACTAACAAACATAGACTATAAATTATTTATGTCATTGGTGAAAAACAAATTAGACAACACAAAAAATAGTGATAAAGACTCAGAACTGCAAGCAGGTTTCACAAAGGGTAGAGAGATAGAAGACAAATATACTGGTTGTAAAATACTGTCTAGAAGTTATAGAAATAAAAAAAAAACTATTAGTAATAGCAACAATAGACTTTCAAAAAGCATTTGAATCTATGGATAACATGATTAAGCAACTAATAAAATATAAAGTCCAGCCGCAGATAATAGATATAATAGCAAAAATATATAATAAAACAAGAATATGAATAAACAAAAAAACACCCTATTTAAATTAAGTACATACGAGATAATTGAGGAGCTGCCTAAGAGTGGAAATGCGATTCAAGGACGAAAATCTTAAATAAATAGGCTCTTTCTTCTTTGCGGACGATGGCCTCCAATGATCACAGTGGAAAAGAGGCCATAAAAAACAAAGCTCTTAACACAGATATCGAGAAAGAGTGGCCTAGAAATTAATACAAGAAAAAGCAAATTTATCATCTTTACCACGAAAGAACAACCCGTAGAAATAGAAGGGAAGTAGTCAGCACCAGTATAAAATACTAGGAGTAACTATTAACAATAAAATGGAAACATGACATACCCAATAATCGCAAAAGGCTGCAACAAAGTAGAAATTGGAAAAAAAAACGAGTGGTACCTTGCCTACCTACTATACGCCACAAACGAAGTGGATATGAACCAGGAAGAAGTAGAAGCAAGGTCAACAGACTTAAATCGCGTGCTCTCAATTATCCTAACCTATGACTTTACGACCTTCAGAACTTTCAGAAACCATGGAAAAGTAAAATGGTTAACATCCGACCGACCTAGGGTCCTAGTAACTTATCGAATCGCGTCCACGCGACTAAAAATACCAAAATGGAGAACGAGGTAAATAGAACAATATTGGCAGCAAACGAGAGAACTTCTATAGGCAGCTTAAGAGGAGAGATAGGAGCATGCATCACTGGTAATCACAAGGATAATGAAAAATAAAATGACATCTAAAAGATATAACTATTAAAAGAGAAAGAAAAAACAACTAATAGTAAAGATAATGAGGTCTATAATGGACAGAAAGAAATAAAAAAAATATATGAAAGAAGTCAATAAATATGTATATGGATAACCTTAAGCTAAACTTTAGACAGCTAGAAAAGATATCAAGAGAGGAATGGAAAAACAAAATAAAAGAGTGAGATACAAAAATATGGAGACAGAATATTATAATTAAAACATCGCCAAACCTAGATTTGAAATGGAGGAAAAGAGATGGGAGGGCAAGGATACACTTAGGACAACGCTTTTGCAGCAAGCCTACTGTATAAGTGCAGGACAATAGACTTAAAGGGACTAACACAGGAGGAAAACGAGGAATGCTCAATCTGTGGTGAGGTGAAAGAAGATGTAAGACATTTCATAAGGCTATGCTAATATCAGCAACTATATATAAAGGTCAAAAGCACCTTACTATTTGACAATATTAAAATAAGAATAAAAGAGATAATAGCTAAACTATGGAACCAAAGAAATAAAAAAGATTAGGGAAATGCAACACCAATAAAAATGAATAAAACCTAACCAAATTATACTTTACAGGAGTGCCGTAACAGAGGCATTACTCCCACAACACCATATGATCCGAAGCCCATATTCTGAAATGTGGGAACGAAATTTGCCACAAAAGTGGTGAGAAAAATTTATAATTAGCACGAAAGACTAAAACTATAGAAGCGGGCGAGTCATGGATACTCCCTCCCCTCCGGTGAGCGACAGAAACCGCATATGAGAGAACAGACTGGTCACGGAACCCTCCCCGGCAATGAAAACATACCTCCAAAGTGCCATCATGGGTCTCCCCGAAACCAGCAATTCCTCTTACCTGAAAAGACAAAGAAAGAAAGAAGTAAAAATCAGAGTCGGGACTAAGGTGCATTTCTTTCGTCTAATAAGAGAAACGATCATAAGATATTAAAATGGGGCGCCTAACACACACACAAACACACATACACCACTCGTTACCTAAATTCTTGTAATCATAAAATGTATTATGTAAACAGCACGATCGTTTAGGGAGGCCGAGAGGCGAGATTTACATACATTTGATATATGGAAATGTGTGAAGAGATGCTGGTGGGGAAGGGGGGAGCATTAGTAGTAAGTAATCGAGCATAAATCGAGAGCCCCCTCAGAAACAAGATGGAGAAGGAAGGTTTAGATGCTCAAGACATGGTGAATGTGTACAAACGAACACAAAGACAAATATACGAAAGAGAAACCCCAATGGGCAGGCAGGTGGACGAAGGTGTCGGTATCTGTGTGTGTGTGTGTGTGTGTGTGTATGTATATAATTAAAATTATAAATTTTGTGCACTTAACTGCTCATAAATTTGCCCCTCCCCCTCCCCCTATGCTCACAATAACTTAATCCTTGTTTAAATAATTAACTATTTATGATTTATCACTATAAAATGTATATGTGTATTCATATATAATTGTACAGTACTTTCCAGTCCTAATTAATCTTAATGTTAATTGTTTTGCTATTTAAAGCTAATTTTGGTTCAATTTATCAGGCCAGAAGATGAGCTTGTCTTTGCTCGAAACGTAGCCAAAAGAAATAAAGAATGAATACTGTCATTCTCTTTGCCATTGGATTCTTACTCCGAATATTATAATATATAGTTCTATAGCTCTCATCTGGCAACCACCAGCGAGGGTAGGATCGCCTAAAAAAACCTACAAAATACTTTAATAATACATTTCAAAACATCAATACCAACTGGAAACAAATTCAAGAGATGTGCAGGTCCCGCGTGGTACACCTGGCTCCTTCAGAGACCTGAACGGGCAACCAACAATTGAAAAGAAAAGAAAAAAACAAGTCAGCCGCCAGCATCAGGGAGATATTTTCCCCCCGCCCATCTGGCGGCGACTGCCTACGACGGCACAAGTCGCGCTAATTATTCAAGCCTAATTGATTAAAACAAAACAAAACAAGAAGCACACTGCGACGTCACGCGGAGGCCCGCCTCTCCTGCCAACAGCACCAAAGTCAAATAAATGGAGGAGGCCAGCCTCCTCCAAAAAGTCGAATAGATAAAAGACACCAAAACACAAAACAAATCCCAAACAAACGAAGACAAAAACAAAAAAACAAGAAAGCACGCTCTGGCGTCGGGGGGGGGAGGCTATTGCGCAGGATCCTGCGAGCATCACCAAAGAGTTAAATCAAATGGAGGAGACTAGCTTCCTCCTAAAAGTCAAATAATCCACAAGTCAATGTGCACGAACACGTCCCGAGTACAAGGGACGAGCGGCCGCGACCCTAGGTAACGTGCGCGAAGATCGCCCAGATTGGGACATTCAACAAGAATGCGCCGAACAGTCTTGGGGACAATGCAGTCGTCGTAGTAAGGTACAGGCGAGCGCTCCATCAAATGGTGGTGCGCCTAATTACACCAAGGAAGAGCGGTAGCGACATCGCTCATAACGGTAATCGGGCACGTCCCTGAAGAAGTCCATTCAACAAAAATAGGGCATACAGTCTGAGGGACAAAGCAGTATTGGAAAGAAGGTTCAGGGAACGCTCCATCAGAAGGGTCTGGGTCCCGCGAGTGTGCCCGATTCGTAAACACCACGAAATAACTTCATACCTCGTTCAAGCATTGGTTGGGGGATAAGCTCACGTGAAAAGTGGGGACACAATGACACGCAACTATAATTTCCCGTCCGCCATCTCCCATCTTCTTTTCAATGCAGCCCGAAGTGCTGACCTACACCCTGCTGGTTGATCAGTCTGCCGCAGATAGCCTGGCCACCTCTTCAGCGCACTCGTTATTAACAACCATTACATGTCTACGAACCTAAAAAAAAAGACGACGAACTCGACCTTCCCCACTCCCCGAATCAGAGTTTCCATGACATCAATGATACTGCAGTTAGAACACTGCGAGTAGCTAGAGATTACAAAAAGCGGGATAGGATCCGGGCATGCGTTTGGATAATGATGAGCTTGGGATAAATAGCAGATTCGCAACAACAGATAACCTTAAATGCACCCTCAACACTTCTAGTCTAATCTATTGTCGAAGAGAGTCCGGCCAACCTCGATGTCATTGACTGCAAAATAACAACAATGATTCAACGAAGGTCGGTGAGAGTTGGAAGTAAATAAAGATGATAAGACGAGAGTTGTGGGTTCTCGCTCGTTATTAATGAATGGCGAGATCTGGGAAGGGTGGCCGCCATAATGTTGTACGTAAAGAAAATGGTGAAATTAGTAGATGTAAAAATGTTTGGAACGAAAAAAAGAATACTAGGGGCATATGAGAGAGGAGAAGTGTGGCGTTGATAATTATCATTGAATGTTGTGGTGGCCAAACATCGCCGTAGATAAGACCTCAGTGCGTGCGTGAGATGTACAGAGAAAATTACTCGAAGAAAACAACAACCCCAAACCCCCTCCCCTCACCTCGTCCCGATGACGCGCGCCTGCTTTCATCAATTACACTAAATTGACACGCTAAATAACGAAGACCACTAGTCACCCCCCCCCCCCAATATATATATATATATATATATATATATATATATATATATATATATATATATATATATATATATATATATATATAGAGAGAGAGAGAGAGAGAGAGAGAGAGAGAGAGGAAG
This sequence comes from Ceratothoa steindachneri, assembly GCA_963969495.1. Taxonomy (NCBI): domain Eukaryota; kingdom Metazoa; phylum Arthropoda; class Malacostraca; order Isopoda; family Cymothoidae; genus Ceratothoa; species Ceratothoa steindachneri. The sequence goes on from OZ018332.1 coordinate 13,707,092, forward strand.
ATTGCTTCTCGAAAACCTGAATTAAAATTTTTAACAGAAATTCTAAGGCAAGGAAAATTGCTGCTGACATTTTTTTATTTAGTTAGCGGCGACTTTTCGACCATAATACGGTCATCTTCTTAGGCCTATAAAATATATACTAAAGCACAATTCTAAAGGTACAAATATAACATTCATAGTTTTAGCTTTGAATAGGAAAAATTAGAGTTTAAACAATTTCTAAAATTAGAGTTTAGATTTATAGTAAAACCAGGCAATTGCGTCTCCACTCCCCCCTACGGGGGAGCTTGAGCTTCGCTACTGAGATTAAAATTTAAAATCTAAAAAAAGCAGCCATGGTTAAATTTTTATAAATTTTCTGAACTTGGCCAATTATAATAATTTTAAAAAAGGAACTCTAAACTAAATTTTCCCCACTTTCAAAATATCACGTTGCTAAAATATAGTTAGAGAAGAAGATATATAAAAATAAATTTTCTGAACTTCACCATTTGTAATTCTTTGGGTTTTAAAAAATTCACGAAATTTCGATACTTATATATATTTCTGAACTTCACCATTTTGTTTTTTGATATTATAAAAAAATTATTAGAAATAACTTTGATAAAAAAACATAAGTCATAACCAAACTAAGATGAAATTATTATTCAAATGCTCAAAAAAATCTCCTTCTTAAATTATAGTTAGTAAAGTGAAAATTAATATATATTGATATATATATATATATATATATATATATATATATATATATATATATATATATATATATATATATATATATAGATCGAGCCAAAGAGAGGAAAAAAATTATATCCGGCAGAAAGTTTCTAAAGAGAGATCTGTAAAGGTAGAAGTTGAAGATATAGGAAATTATTTTTGTGTGGAAACTAGTTACACAATCATATAATGTAATTAGACATTTGTACCAAATAAATTCAGTATATATATAAATACATACATACATACATATATATATATATATATATATATATATAATATTTACTTTCAATTATTTACATACTTACTTAAAGCCCCTTTTGCTTTAATTACAACCCTAATTTTTCGTGGCATTGATTTTACCAAATTTCCAAAATCTCTTTACTACTCAACATGTAATTTTTCATGCAGTTCTCTTTTTTTTATGTGAAGTACTTCTTATTGCTTTCAAAGTACATCTCAAAAGTGCTCTATTGTATTTAAGTCTAGGTTCTGTGGTGGCCACCCCATAGGGGTGATCCCCATTTTCGAAACCAATTCTTGGTGTGGTTGTATGTATGGCATGGGTAGAGCATTGCACTGCAAAAAGACACCATGGATGGGTCTAAAACCTGACATGTGGTATAAGGTGTGGAGTTCATTATTCTTTGGCAGAAAATCCTCTCTCCTGACCCCGATGAAGACATGCAGACCCATACCATGATAGTACTACTTCTACGCTTCACAGTTGGTACCACACAAGCAGGGTAAAATGCCTCTCCAACTCTACGTCTCACAAAGTTAGTCCCAAAAGGGAAAATCTGAAAAATTCTTACAAAAAGTTAAATCCTTAACTCTATAATTTAACTTGGTGAATTTTTAAAATTTTTGAAAATGTTTTTTTTTTGCTTAGTGGACAAGTAACCTTTCATGTTTTTGAGTTTAGGTTTATTTGAAACTTTTATTCGCAGGGCTGTTTTTTGTATGTTTCGAGCTTTTATCAAACTTCTTTCAAAGAGTTCAGAAAAAATAAATATAATTATCGAATGATTTGGAATGAAAAAACATACAAATCGTGAAGTTCAAAAAATGTATTAAAATTAGGGCTTTGGCGCTTTTTTACTATCATTTCGTATATAAAACAAATTTAGATGAAAAAAGAGATCTGACGAAGGTTTTTCTATATATCAAACCGGGTGAAGTAACTTTAAAAAAAGGTTTCAGGGTGTGTATGTTGAAAAAAGTGTTTGGAAAATTCTCAGCTATATATAAATCTTCAAGGGATAAAGATAATATAATAAAAGGTGAAATAACTTTAACAAAATGTTTCAGGGTATCTATGTTGAAAAAGGTGTTCAGGGTGTTAAAATAAAGAGTCTATAAAGGGGATTTAAAAAAGCGGTTTAGAATAGCAAATAAGCCGTAGGCCACACGCCGAAGGAGTGTCTGTGGAACCAAGTTCTTTCTTTAAGAAAGAATAAGAAGTATGGCTTGTATTTAGATAATTTCCTTCCAAAATATATTTAAATGGAATTAAATAAATGGAATTCATCGGACCAGATAACTTTAGACCATTGTTTGTGTCTATTTTTTGCGATCTTTGGCTCAGATATCCATGGCTTCTATCTCGCCTTAATCTTTATATCTCCTAACTGCTCTGGGTGATATGTTTGAACTTGAAGCTTCATTGAACTCCCCAGCAAGTTCGGAAGATGTTTATCTGCGATTCTGTAGTGAAACCCAAATGAAAGATGTCTTCTCTAGGTCTAGTAAGACGTTTTCTGACACTTCTCTTTCATGTTTTATGTTGGTTTGGACAACATATCTTTTAACATTTTAATTTGTTTAGCCACTTCTACTTGCGATAACCCTTGGCAATGGATAAATTGGATTTGTGCTCTATATTCTTCTGTGAGTTAAGTTTTAGTTATACTACTTATTTAGATCCCTAGGGCAAAGGTCGCCTTAATCAGACTACAGCTTACTACTAGGCTAGATAAAAAACAAACAAATAAAGATAAGTAAATGAACAAAGGCTAAGAAACAGGCTAAAAAAAGGAACAACAGCAATAAATAAACATTAGCAAAAAAGCGCCAAGAAGCAAGCAGACTCCGGAGTCGGGAGTAGGTCGGCCTCTCCCCGGCCCACGAACATGCGGCCTTACAACAAGCGTCAAATGAAGTGGAGGAGGCCAGCCTCCTCCAAAAAGTCCCATAGTCCGCAAGTCTGTGTGCAAGAATCAGTTTCGAGTATAAGGGACAAACGGTTGTGACCCCTTCGTCCAGGTTTAATGTGGCGTAGAAGCTTTTTACCCCTACTACACCATCCATCCTTTTGCAGGTAAAAAAGGGGGCGGGTGTATTTAGTGAAAAAAAAGCGAGGGTGAACAGAATTGCATTAAAGAGCCTCTTAAACCCTAAAAAGGTGGGGCTGGGAAAAGGGATGCGGGGTACATGGGTAAAACCGTGCGCGCATACAATCCAAGTCCGGCGCAAATTTGTACTCTTCCAGGTGCAAAAATACAAGAATTTGTGGCAAGAAGCGCGAAATGGCGATAATAATGTGGGGTTGAACCCCACGTCTCAGACTCTCAGCCTCGTTCGGTAACAATCCAACCACAGATGCGGGCGGAAGCGCACGCCACGTTCCGTGACACGATCCAAACAAGTTCCCTTCTAGCATCTCCCGCTCGGGATCATTAAGGGCTTCCGAAAAGTGAACGCAGCGCTGGGGGCGAGGGAGAACACTGGGCGGAAAGAGGAAACTGGTGAACGGGGCGAGCTAAAAACCTCAACGGGCCGTGGGTTTGAGATTACCGCCCTGCGCTGTGGGATGCCACGCGACCAACAACCAACGCCAGTGTGGCAGACGTCCTCGGAACGGGATAAGTCGTCTCAAGAAGCAAAGCATCCAGGTTCTCCCAAAAGGCTTGTATAATGCGCCGCTTGACATGGGAAATTAAAATATGGCCTACATGTCCCTTAAGCTCCATTATAGCACCTATACTTGTTATCATTAATTACCTTTACTCTACTCACATTCCTTTCGTTCTCGACCCAATCAATAGAGGAGGGGAGGTCGGTGAAGAATCCTCCTACCCATACCTGATGGTTCGCTCTGACCTGTAAATATAATCACAATCCCACAATTACACACACACACATTTGCCTTCCTCCTCTAATTATTGAAAATCAATAGAGGGGGATGAAAGGGAGGGGGGGGGGTACTCAGCGTCGAACCAGAGAATTGGGGCTAAAGGGAAACCCGCCACATCAGAATCACTAACAGAAAAGGTGGGTGAGGCAAGGGAAAGGGGCTGCAGACTGGGCAAAACTCACCAAATTATGTGAAGTCCCCCCCCCCCCTTCTTCTCCTTACCCGACCACACAAGTCGAATGTAGAACGAAAGAACGAAAAACCAAGCACGATAGAGTTGGAGCAAGCAGAGCGGAATTGCCATAAAGATTATCCACTGATGACTAGTCATGTCCACCAGGCAAAAGGGCAAGCAAAACCCGGTTAAATCTAGATACTGGGACGAGGGCAGACGGATTCCAACTCCCCAGTGACTGGGAGGACAAAACCTTCTTTTTTTTCATTACATTAATTAGAATTTATAAGAGAAAGAAACATGAATTCCCGCTAGAGAGTTCTTGGAAAGAGAGTACTAGACTCCGCAATAAAGGCAGGTTCCATTCTTTTACCATAATCTTGGGCCCAATTAGAGGGGAAAGGTTAACCCGTGGGGAGACGCTTTTTTTTCTGGGCAAATGAGCTGCTGTGATGACCCATATGAGTTGGCATTCGGAAATTGGTGCCAACCAACGAGGACACTCAATTCTCTCTTCCAACAGGGATTCCTTTTTTATTTTGGCCTAACAGGGTTGTGCGTGGATAGCTCTGAAGGACGCTTTGCAAGACCCGTTTTATTCACTATGGACGTGACGCTATTAGACAAATAAAAGAACTAGGAGGCAAGTGTTAGAATGAGACCCCTCCCACATCCTGAATCTTCGATGAGAGTGACAAATTAATATTGATTTTTTCTCTCCAAAATATAATATACAAGCGAATGCAACTGCAGTTTAATTTGAATAGGGAGAATTGTAACCATTAACAATGTCGGCTGACGAAAGCAAAAAAAAAAAGCATTTATCATCATCATCATCACTAACTCTATAATTTAAGAACGGGATTTTTTGGGGAGTATTTGAATAATAATTTCATCTTAGTTTGGTAATGACTTAAGTCTATTTTAAATTTGTATCAAGGTAATTTCTAAGAATTTCTTTAGAGTTTGAAAGAAAAACAAAATAGTTTAGTTCAGAAAAATAAATAGGATTATCCAATGATTTATAATGTTTTCAAAGAAAATGAATTACATTTGGTGAAATTCAGAAAATTTATTAAAATTTAAGTAAAGCTGCTTTTTTATTTTATCTCTAACTATATTTTAGCAACGTGATATTTTGAAAGGGGGGAAATTTAGTTTAGAGTTCCTTTAAGAAATTATTATAATTGGTGAAGTTCAGAAAATGTATAAAAATTTAACCATGGCTGCTTTTTTTTAGATTTTAAATTTTAATCTTAGTAGCGAAGCGCAAACTCGCGAAGCCATTGCCTGGTCTCCCTAATAAACAAATTAGTCCCCATTTAATATAAAGCTTGGTCCTGTACGACTTTTATGCTGTTTCTGAACATTCTGACACCGCGTGGATCGGAACCTACGTTTAAACTCTAAATCCCCACAGAAATAAAAGCCTACCAAAGGAGTACAAAATGGGTGGGCCAAACCCATTCCAAGTCATTTTATTTTACCACAAGAAAATGCCTGCAATCTGAAAATGAAACCCCCAGATGCTAAAAGTCTAGAGAGAATGAGGCATCAATGAGATAAGTAAAATTCGGGTAGTTTTGCTCACTTAGGCATTCCATTATCAAACTGAGGAATGGCATCCTGTTCGGAGGCAATCCGATGACACTTAAAATGCGGACAAAGTTTGCTGGTGGTCAGGTTTAGAGTGACATTCTAAGTCACATTTCACTTAACACATAACAATATTGACCTATCGAGAGAGGAGTCCTTGTATCGTTGCTAAGATCGGGTACGCGTATTCGTGGAGAAAATTATTAGCATTTAGTAAAAGACCAAGCGAAAACTAACATAGGGACCTCCGCCAGAAACGTGAAATGAATGTGAACGATACATAGTCCGCTAAGCAGGGATGGCGCGCAACTCTCCAGAACCTAAGCAACTCTCCAGAACCTAAGCAACCCACAGCCCTTACAATTAAATCCGACCCCCCTTTTTTAAATAGAACGTTTAACGCCCTCCTTCACCCATTGCTGGATCTAAATAGGTGCGAAATAATTTTGGGAAAATTAAAAGAGTGGCAAAAGACGACCCGAGAGAGAGCACCACTTTCTCTTGGGGCCATGGGGCCCTGGGACCCTGGGGCCGGGAGGGCAGTTGCTCCCCTAGGTTTCAGTTGTAGCATGGATATTGATTGCCCCCATTACACCACCCAGCCCCTTGCTGGGCTCCGACCACCTGCTCTCGTTGTGACAGAGAGGGCGCGCAATTCTCCAGATGCCAGCTGCAACATGATTACCCATGCAACACCGGATAACCCCGAAATTCCATAATTATGCAATGGCGATCGTAAATACCTATTAAATAGTCTTGCTCTCTGAGGTGAGGAAACGCCACCCTAAACTAATTAACGAAGCAGAGCCAGCTCGAACAGCTGCTTATTTACTACTCTTGAAAAGTGGCTCTTTGGCGACGAACTTCAAAAGGGCGAACGCGAGAATCTCTGGAGCGCGCCCGGCCAAAAAAACCTCGAATTCTCCTTAGGAGGAAACTGCAAACTGAGCCACTCTCATTCTTCGAAACCCACAATATTTAAAATTGTTCTGGAAGAATGACTTTATTTTTGCATCTTGCCTACTTTGTTCTTTCTATTCATCCCTTCCATTGTCTCATTGCCTCACCCCCCTAACGAAAGTCCATGTGTAGGAAATAAGGAACACACGGGCCAGCAAGGCGCGTACATGTAGTTGCTGAACTAAATGGTAGAAATTCCTCCAATCCTACTCATTCCACGTTTCAAAATTGCTATAGGTCCTGCCGCTATCTATGAGATTAAGGCATGGCGTGCGACAGTGCCAACAAGATTACGTCGCCTGGGTGGCCGCATCAAGCAGGAAATAGTGCCACTTCCGCCGGCCGCATCGGACCGCACGATTCGAGGCACAGGCATCGCGCACTATATCACTCCGCGCACAGGAGCGAAACAATTGGGTGTTTACGGCGAACGGAGATGAGCCATCGCCCTGTCGAGGCAGTGGACGGATCGTGGGGTCTTCCGCTCCCCGACACCAGTTTGTATTTATTTTACTGAATAGAGTTAAAGCCTTTACAACGCCCCCCTCATATATATATATATATATATATATATATATATATATATATATATATATATATATATATATATATATATAAATATATATATATATACATACACCAGCCAATGGTTTCGCCACTCTACCCGGGGAGGAGCATGCGTTTCGCTACTAAAATTAAAATTTAAAATCTAAATAAAGCAGCCATGGTCAATTTTTTATAAATTTTCTGAACTTCGCCAATTATAATAATTTCTTAAATGAAATCTAAACTAAATTTCCCCCCTTTCAAAATACCACGTTGCTAAAATATAGCTATAGAAGATTTTTCTTAGCATACGGCCGTTAGAGCCGTATGCTAAAACAAATGTGAAATGCACATTTGAGCAAAAGACCTATTTTTTATGTATTTTATATTTTAGCCTTTTTCATATAATAAATTTATAAATAATTGTGAAGCTACACTAAATCTAATAAAAGTGCATTTCACATTTTTCTTAGCATACGGCCGAATATTTATTTCTGAACTTCCCCATTTTGTTTGTTTTTCACTAACTCTATAATTTAAGAATGGAATTTTTTTGAGTATTTGAATAATTTTATTTTGCTTTACCTCTTTTTAGGGGCCAGTAGTTATTTTCTCCCGATAAAGATTAAAATAGGAAATATATAACTTTCGAATATCATAAAAATAAAATGTACAACCATGACTAAATTTTTATAAATTTTCTTTACTTCGCCATTTGTTATTCTTTTTGTTTTGAAAAATTCCAAAACATTCGACAATCCTATTTATTTTTTCTAAACTTCACCAATTTGTTTTTTTCCAACTCTTAAAGAAACTCAGAGAAAGAAATTGAATAAAAACTAAAAATATAGTTGGGTAATAACTGAACTAGGAGAAAAAAAGGGTAATAACCGAACTAGGAGAAAAAAGAGTAATAACCGAACTAGGAGAAAAAAGTGATAACCGAACTAGGAGAAAAAAGGGTAATAAGGAAACAAGGAGAAAAAGGGTAATAACCGAACTAAGAGACCAAAAGGGTAATAACCGAACTAGGAGAAAAAAGGGTAATAACTGAACTAGGAGAAAAAGGGTAATAACAGAACTATGAGAAAAAAAGGGGTAATAACCGAACTAAGAGAAAAAAAGGGTCATAACCGAACTAGGACGAAAAAAGGGTAATACCTGAACTAGGACAAAAAAAGGGTAATAACCGAACTAAGAAAAAAAGGGTAATAGCCGAACTAGTAGAAAAATAGGGTAATAACCGAACTAGGAGAAAAAAAGGTAATAACCGAACTAGGAGAAAAAGGGTAATAACCGAACTAGGAGAAAAAGGGTAATAACCGAACTAGGAGAAAAAAGGGTCATAACCGAACTAGGAGAAAAAAAGGTAATAACCGAACTAGGATAAAAAAGGTAATAACCGAACTAGGATAAAAAAGGGTAATAACCGAACTAAGAGAAAAAAATGGTCATAACCGAACTAGGAGAGAAAAAAGGGTCATAACCGAACTAGGGGAAAAGGGCAATAACCGAACTAAGAGAAAAAAAGGGTAATGACCAAACTAGGAGAAAAAAAGGGTAATCGAACTAGGAGAAAAAAAGGGTAATAACCAAACTAGGAGAAAAAAGGAAAATAACCGAACTAGGAGAAAAAATGGTCATAACCGAACTAGGAGAAAAAAGGGTCATAACCGAACTAGGAGAAAAAAAGGGGTGATAACCGAACTAAGAGAAAAAGAGTCATAACCGAACTAGGACAAAAAAAGGGTAATAACCGAACTAGGACAAAAAAGGGTAATAACCGAACTAGGAGAAAAAAGGGTTATTAATAGCCGAACTAGGAGAAAAAAGGGTAATAACCGAACTAATAGAAAAAGGGTAATAACCGAACTAGGAGAAAAAAGGGTAATAACCGAACTAGAAGAAAAAAGGGTAATAACCGAACTAGGAGAAAAAAGGGTCATAACCGAACTAGGATAAAAAGGTAATAACCGAACTAGGATAAAAAAAGGTAATAACCGAACTAGGAGAAAAAAGGGTAATAAGGAAACAAGGAGAAAAAGGGTAATAACCGAACTAGGAGAAAAAAGGTAATAACCGAACTAGGAGACCAAAAGGGTAATAACCGAACTAGGAGAAAAAAGGGTAATAACTGAACTAGGAGAAAAAGGGTAATAACCGAACTATGAGAAAAAAGGGGTAATAACCAAACTAAGAGAAAAAAGGGTCATAACCGAACTAGGACGAAAAAAGGGTAATAACTGAACTAGGACAAAAAAAAGGTAATAACCGAACTAAGAAAAAAAGGGTAATAGCCGAACTAGGAGAAAAAAAGGTAATAACCGAACTATGAGAAAAAGAGGGTAATAACCGAACTAAGAGCAAAAATGGTCATAACCGAACTAGGAGAGAAAAAAAGGGTAATTACCGAACTAGAAGAAAAATGGGTAATAACCGAACTAGGAGAAAAAAGGGTCATAACCGAACTGGGAGAAAAAAAGGGTCATAACCGAACTAGGGGAAAAAAGGGTAATAACCGAACTAAGAGAAAAAAAGGGTAATGACCGAACTAGGAGAAAAAAAGGGTAATAACCGAACTAGGAGAAAAAAGGGTCATAACCGAACTAGGAGAAAAAAAGGGTCATAACCGAACTAGGAGAAAAAAAGGGTAATAACCGAACTAGGAGAAAAAAAAGGGTAATGACCGAACTAGGAGAAAAAAAGGGTAATAACCGAACTAGGAGAAAAAAAGGGTAATAACCGAACTAGGAGAAAAAAATCACTCATTATATTACAAAATATAGTACACTATATTTTTGGTGGTAGGTGTATATATACATATGATACTACTAAATATAGTAAGTAGTCCTTATTTTATTTATGAAATGCCTAAAGGGCCAATTAGGCTCAACCTGGAATGATTTCTGAATTTATTTATTTCGGTGAAGTCAAAAATTTCTATCATTTAATTCTATTTTCCTGTTCTAATCACAACTGTTTTATTCTATTTTTCACTTCTTTTTAGTGATTTCTTGTGTGAAGGGAAGTGGGTGGAAGAGACAGCGGTGCTGTGATTGGCTATGTGTGATGATTTATGTGGTAGGAGCTGTCTGCGCGTGTGCTCAGCCAATACTAGACGCACCGCCTCGTTGGCGGCTGCCCCCTTAGAGCGTGTATGTTTTTTTTTGTGTTCCCTCTCGCCGCTACTCGAGCCCGGTACCAGGATGGGTAAAAGCAACGGCTCGTCAACTAGGCTAGCGAGAGCTCATTTAACCTTTCATAAAAAATCATTCCCCGAAAAAAGGAGGCTGAGGAAAATTCCAAATTTATATCAATCACTAAAATCAAAACAAACGAAGGCATTTGGTAAATGTTCGTTAAATGACCGGCCAACCCGACGCAATTTCAGTTATATAGTTAATCAACCATCCCAAATTAATTTGCGACAAGCTCCCAAACCTTGGGCAAATGCTTCTTCAGGCTATAATGCTGTACATAAATCTTCTTACCGACTTTAGTGGAAAGTAGACCTTAGTTTACTTTAGTGTAGTAAAGAATGCAGGGAGAGATAAATGGAGAAATGCACGAATCCTTCCCTTTTACTTAGGCAAGAAAGAATGAAGGGCAGAGGACAAAGGACAGAATTGTAAAAAAAAAAAATGCCGGACAAGAAACGCCACAAAGGAGAGAGAGCTCCTCCCGCTAGCCCAGGGAAGACGTTCGCTCATAACTACGAACTTCCCCCACCTCAACCCTAGACGGAGAGGGGGAGGTAGAGGAGAGGACGAGGGGGAATGGATCGTCAGCGCAACTTCAAATGTAGGAAAATGAGGTTTGAGGACGGAAGGAGGGGCAAGTGATCGATAGCGCGCGACACCGTCGGAATGCCCCGAAAGCATTTCGGCGAACGCGTTCGAGGCCTCCGAATCCTCCGACACCACCTCACGACCAAAGCCAGACCCGCGCGGACCCTCCACCTGCCCGACAGCTCTTGGAGGCGCCCAGTCCACGCAGGGGAAAGGGAAGAGAACGCCAAAGCAACAAGGAGATAGAAGAAGACGGGGAGGGGAGAAGCACACGGAAGGAAAGGGCAAGGAAGATAAGAGAAAGAACGCGGAAATGAAATAAGACAAGGAAGAAGAGAACGTAAATGGGAAGAAAAATATAGGAACGAAAATAGAAAAGACAACGAATAGAGAAAAGATTGAAGAAGAATCGAAGGAGAAATTAAAAGGAAGAAAAAAAATGACCGAACAGAAAGGACGAGAAAAAAAAGGACCAAAAGAAAAGAAAAAAGGACAAGGAAGGAGATAAGAGAATGGGCAATGACCGAGAAAGAAAAGAGAAATGAAATGAACAAGTTATAGTCAAAATCAACGAGCAACTGAACTTTTTTTTTAAACACTAGGACCATAAGAAGTGTTGAAGTTAGGAGAAGTGAAAATATGAGCCCCACATAACCCGAGTAGAGGATCCGGAACCCTTAAAAGGGGTGGGGGAAATGCCATGAATATAGCTCTTGAATAAAAATTAAAGCAGCAAACACACACACAAACCTACTGTTAACTTTAAATCACTTTTATCCCAAAGAGTCCATACAGATAAAACAAATAGAGGCTGCGCGCGCACACAAACAGAATTATCGGACGTATCTCTCGCGTTTGTCTACCTTTAAAAAATGCCACTGCAAAAAATGAAAGTTCGAGGACACGGGGAGAGGGTGATATCGATCGAGTACCCCTCTCCCCCCAATTCTTCCTTCGAGTCGTCCTTGAGGGTAGGGGGGGTCACCAAGTAAATCTTCCTTTCGAACACGTTCCCCCCCCAAAAAAAAATTTCACGCATACTTCGGGCTCTCAGGAAAGTCACAAACGTCCCCCTCTCCGGGCAAGTCAGAAGGCCAGGAAAAAAGAGAGAGAGAGAGAGAAGTGAATTAATTAACGTCTGAGAGAAGAGGGAGGAAAAAAAAAGTTGGGTCTGGATGACGTATTTCAAAACCACAGAGGAGTTCGAACTGAAGAGCGTGACCTTTCACCACAAACCAACATATCCAGTCACCTCCCAGACGGCGGTGCTCAACACCGCAAAGGGAGAAAAAAAAGGGGGTGGTGAACTGGGGCAATGCTTCTTCTCCTCACAAGCACCCACCTTGCATCCATGGCAACCTGTCTCAAATCGCGGCCAATTAGGGCTGACGATCGGAGGGGAGTAAGTGGGGGGAGGCGAACGAGGCAAAAGACGGCCAAAGAATGACAAACCTGAATAGGACTAGACAACGATGGAGGCCTCGGATCAATCTTGAAAAGGGATATTTCGAGGTTTCTACCAACAAATCCCATTAACTAACATCTGTAGGGAAGGAGGTACGACGACATACATCTATTACATGATCCAACCTAATTATTCCCAGAACTAACATAATATAAAGTCATATAATTCAAGGAAATGGCCTAAAGTTACAAAAGAAATACGGAATATACAATGAAAAAGTGGTGAAGGCTTGAGAAATGTGAAAATGAAATAAGAGATAGGTTAACTTGAAATGAAGTTCGCTCAAGGCCAGACTATAATGGCAATAAAATGAATACCCTGCAAATGGCAAATACGTAACGGGTTTTGCAAAGATTCTGTTATATTCGGGTATTTTTTTTATATCTTTCGAGAGGTTTACACGTGATAGAGAAAGTTCCGTCAAAAAAAAAAACTTTTACTTTTCGAGCACGTGTCATTAAAACATCTTTTCCATTGTGTTCAGGTGTGTCGAGAGGGAAGTGAAAGGAATCGAGATCTCTGCTCTCATGCGCGCGGAATACAAGTCTGACATCGCCGGCGGTTCAACGTCAGCCCGATAACCGTCCACAGAGTCTGGGAGAAGCTCAAGAACGTGGAAGACCTCAAATATCGACCTCGTTCAGGCAAACCTCAAGTTATCAACCGTTTGGCTGTGAGAAAGGCCTTCGAAAGGGCCCCGAACCCGAAAATGCCTGCGCTCGCCAAGATCTCGGTGGCCAGAGTTCCCAGTGCCGTCGGGAGCGCTTTAGTCGCCTTATCAAAGACTTGAACAGTCATGGCAATCGAATTCTCCCTTTTTCTAATGACAGCCTTCACGGTCGATCCGGTCATCAACAAGCACAACGACCGCGTGGTAAGCCTCGGCCAGGACGTCTAAGAGGTTGGCTACGACGTGTCCACGACCAAGCACCCGCCCTCCGGGATGATACTCGGCGTTGTGACATCAAATGGCGAGAAGATGCGATGCCGCCGGTGGGGTTCACAGCCGGTTACAGGCTTACCACGGCCGATTATAAAGCCATCTTGGCAACAAAATTCCTGCCCTGGGAGAGAAAGATCACGAAGAAGGCGGACAGGTCATTCAGCAGGACGGTGCCCCAGCCTACACGGACAAGACCGCTCATTGAATGGTTGGGGTAGGAATTTTGGCTGCCGCAGTCGCCCGAACTTAATCAACTCGACTGTAGCGTGCGGGCACTTGTCGAGGTCAAGGCCTGCAAGGTCCGCTACAGAAACGTGTACAAGGCTTTCAGCTCTTGCCTGGAGCGCGTGTTCACCGTCGAGGGCGGCCACATTGATTAATATTACAATATGTTAAAAAAAAATGAAAACGTCTCTACCTACCATTGTGTCCTTTATTTGAGAGCGTCGTAACGCGTGTAACAGGACTTTTGCAATACCCGCTAGATTTTAAAAATCATTTATCTCCATTTTTTGAGTTTCGACTAAATATTTATGAAAGCCAAATTAAATTCAAGTAAACTACAAAAGGGATAATTAGTAAGTGCATTTTGAAATATGTATGACCTGTGGTTGAGCAGTCGATCCAAAAGGTTGTGCGGAGGTGCCCGATGATCAATGCGTGCTTAATTAACCTTTAGGCTTTCGCAGTGGTAACTATTGAAAATAAAAGATATTGCATATTAAATCTGGGGGTGCACCGGTTGCCATCAACACCTGGCCTTGGAGACACATTTTTAACAACCAAGACAATTCCATTTTGCTCTCTCTCTCATTGTATCGACCTTTGATTGAAGAAGGACGCTAGGAGGAAGCGAGACTATCCGCTCCACCATTCCTCTTCCAATTTGGAGGCGCTATTTTTTGTTTTGGGGATTTTGTCGTCGCATATTCAAGCAAAAATGAAATCTTAATATTACGGCACTTTTGAATCGTGATGGGCATTTAAATCAATTTGATGACTAGACTAATTCAATCAATACCAAGCCACCCCCAGGCTCTCGCAGTGCTAACAATTGAAAATTACAAAAGGGCATTCAAATAAATTTGCTGACTGGACTAATTCAATCATCACCTGGCCACCCGAAACAAGTTCTAACGAGCAAAGTCAACTATTAACTGCATGCTAAATTTGGGAGACCAACAATACTCTGACTAAGAACGCGAAGCTGTCATTCTCTTCTAAGAATCACTTTATAATCCTCGTCTCTTATTTCTCACTCGCACTTGCAAGAAACAGTTGGGGTATTCGGTAAAGCCCATCCTCTTCTTGGCCTTGTTTGACCTTCGGATTCTCTCGCGCAGCAACCGGACAAACTCGCTCACTTGATTATTTGTACGCGCATGACGAGACGTCGTCCAAACGAGTCTTTGAACTGTCTTTCTCATTTACCATTTGGCGCCCAATAAAGTGTGAATGAGAATACACCTTTCACTTCAAAATAAGACTATTATTCATCTTTACCGGTGTATCTGACAAAACTATTTGGTGTTCGCTTTTACATTCCAACGATTGGGAACCGAGAAAAAACTGGGTCTTACTGACGCGGAGTAATGAATGGAAGAACCACGGAACAAATAACATCAAGGTGCAAGAAACGAATAGTAAAGAAGGAACCAGATACACAAAGAGGGTGGTTTAACGGCCAACTTCAAATTGATAAATAGACGAAGATTACGTACGCATTTCACAAGTAATTACAAGTACCTGGACTTAAAAAAACAAAGAACAAGATCGCTTAAAAAATGGGTTCAATAAAGAGCGAAACTTAGCAAACACCAACAGAAACAAGAACAATATCGATACCACATTTTTTTGGAGCCAATCTGGCGACTGCCTACTTTGGCATAAGTTGCCGTACTCGGTACAGCCTACTAGGAGGATATATTAAAAAAACAAAAACAAATACCAACGATATAAGAAGACAAAGGCTAAAAAAAAAAAATCGAAAGCAAAAAGGCAAGAAGGAAGCGCGCTCCGGCGTCGGGGGTAGGCCTGCTTCCGCTCGGCGCAGGAACATGCGACCTAAGAAAAGTCAAATAAAGTGAAGGAGGAAAGCCTCCTCCAAAAAGCCATATAGTCCGCAGGTCAGTGTGCACGAAACAGTCGCGAATAACAGGAAGAAGTGGTAGCGCCCCGCTCCGGGACAGGCAACGTGCTGAAAATCACCCAGATTGGGACATTCAACAAGAATGTGCCGAACAGTCAGGGCGACAACACAGCCGTCACAATAAGATGCAGGCAAGCGCTCCATCAAATGGCGGTACGTCCCGCGAGTGTGTCCAATTCGGAGAGGACAGAAAGCAACCTGAAGACGTCGCGGCATTAGGGGGTAGGGCCATGGGAACAGTCGCGGCGCAATGACACTCAACTTTTAAGTTCCTGTCGACCTTCTCCCATCTTCTTTGTCAAGCCGCCCGGAGGGCAGCCCACATTTCTGCAATATAATCAGTGTGAGGAAGAGCGAAACGCTGGTCTGGTCACCTTGTCCTCGCGGACTCTTTGACACATTCATTCTCCGCAATTCATACATGTCCAGGAACCAAGCAGGAGATAATCTCGACATCCGCCCGGTTCACCCAAACCCTGGCACCACGGATATCGCGAACCAGGGGATGCGGAGATACCAATGCCCCAAGAGCACTCAGGGCAGGTCAAGTTATCTCCCGTACCGAGCGATGTATTGCAACGAGTTCGGCTGTGAAGACAGACGAAGCATCTGGTAGAGCCTCACTGACTTCAAACAGAAAAAATACAGCGTGGAAGCCGACTCCCACTTGGGAATTGGAGCCAATCGTATACACTAGGCACGGTTCCAGCGTGACACGGAGTGTGCTTCAAAAAGGCCGAACGCAGTACTCCCGGGGCAGTAGAAACTTTTCAAGCAGAGACATGGCGACAAAGTCAAAAGTGGTGATACCATTTAGGGTGGTGTTCTGGGCAGAACCAAGGGGGCCACCGGCCCGAGAACCATACCGAACTCTCGAAAGAGTTTCCTAGCCTTAAACCAAAAGTGCTTAAAGTATGACTGGAGCCTTTCGGAGGCAGAGGCGCCGTTAAGATCAGCTGTGGATGCAGTGAGAGTTGTTGGTGACTGAGGGTTGCGCCGGGCTGGCGCATCACCTCAGCATCAACAAATAGGCTCTCAATGTGGGAAATGCGGAAGGGACCAGTCGCCAGGAAAAGGCCGGTGTGGTGGATCGAGTCCACCTTCCGCAAAAAACTCGCATCCGTAGTCGAGCTTCGAACGAACAAAGGATCAATAAAAAAGTAAGGCAGTAATCAGCGCCCCAGGCGATGAACGTCACGGAGCTAAGAATATCCATGGCGCGGGTACAATAGACCATAAGGCTGCGAATATGAGCGCCCAGGTGAGGGGTCGGTCAATACAGATAAAGGAAACGGCGCGAGTCCACCACTTGCAGGCGAACCCCATTTAGAAACAAGTCTGGGTCAGGGTGGAGCCGTGGATGACGGCAGAAGTGCACCACCTTAGTCTTGACCAGGGAAAACTGAAGCCTGCGGGGTTCTGCATAGCGATAGACGCGGTTCAATGCCTGTTGGAGTCGAAGCTCCAGAGTTGGCAATTGGGTCGCGCCAAAGGAAATCGAAAGGTCGTCCACGTAAAGCGTAGCGAGAACATCTTCCGGCAGCACCGAGGTGATGCCGTTGATGCTCAGGGCAAAGAGTGTGACACTGAGGACACTTCCATGCGGGACACCCTCTTCCTGCTCCTTTGGGCCGGAGGGCGCTCCCCCCAACCGTACGCGGAATCGACGATCTCGCATAAATTCAGATATAAACATTGGGAGGCGTCCCCTCGCCCCCATCGTGTGGAGAGTCCCTATGATACCGTATCGCCATGCAGTATAATAGGCCTTCTCCAGATCGGAGAAGGTCGGAGCAAAGTAACCGACATGGAGTGGAAATTGCGGAAGCCGCACTGTGCAGAAGACAGGTGGCCACCGCTGTCCAGATAAAAGGCTAATCTAACATTTACCAATTTCCCCATCAACTTCCACACGCAAGAGGTTAGAGAAATTGGGCGGAAACTGGCCGGGGTAGTGATCTCTCACGAAAACGGGAGGAGACGAACCTCTGCAGCTCTTTAGTTCGCCTGGAGTCCGGGTAATTCCATTGAAGGAATATCTCCCCCAGGCCTAGCTCGGAGGAGATACGGGGGCCCTCTTCGAAGAGAAGACCATCACGGAAATGGCCGTAGGGTTCCCCGAGGCTGAGCTCCGGGCGCTGTTGGTCGGACAATGCTCTGAAGGCGCTATCGCCTTTAATGACTTATCAGGGGAGGTTAGGGTTGCCATGCGAGTCTTTTACCTCCCCCGCTTCGAAATCTTATGCGGCCGGGGCAGTTTCGAAAGCAGGGATCCCTCCTTTGGAGGATCCACCGCCTTCGAGTTACCTAGCCTAGCACTCGGTGTGGGATTAGGAGCCGAAGCTCCTTTAATGCTGTCTTCCTTTCGGGGTACAGCTTTAGGAATCCCAGAAGATGGCCTCACAACCAACTTTAGCGGTGTTGCCTCCTGTGAGTCTATAGACTCGGCGAAGGTGCGAGGCCGTTTGGCCTTACAGGAAAGAGGGAGGGGAAGCCTGGCCTCGCGAAATGAGAGACGATCCTGGGCCTGAAGGGCCAGGATTTCCTTCTAAAGGAGATAAGCACTGAATTGATTCGAAGAGGCGCGGTGCAGCTCTTCGCAATTGACAGACTTACGGCCGTATGCTAAAACAAATGTGAAATGCACTTTTATCAGATTTAGTGTAGCTGCACAATTATATATAAATTTATTATATGCAAAAGGCTAAAATGTAAAATAAATAAAAAAAAAGTTTTTTGCTCAAATGTCCATTTTACACTTGTTTTTTTTTCATACGGCCGTTAGTCACACACGATTTGGACGTATCGTGTGCGGCCTTGGAGCAACTTACACAGATTTGGGGTAATCCAGACTTTGCACGTATACGGTAGCGATTCGTATGACCGAAGCGGTGGCATTAGTTACTCCTCCGAGGCAGTGGCACAAATACCTGCACGCCTTAGCGATACCAACCGGCACGCAGGGACTGAGGGAGCTTGTCACAGTCGAACGTGACGAAGAGTGTAGGGGTGGGTTTCGAGGCCTCTCCCTGTTTTTTCATCACACGCTCGACCTTGAGCGCTCCATGGTAGGCCAACCACTTTCATGAAGTTCATGGTAGAGTGCGGCGTCACACTCACCGGGGTACCATCAAGTGTCCGAAAGCCACTAATCATGGCCGCCTCGGAAGGATTCAGCGCATTCAAGGGCTCCAGTCCGATAAACGCGTCACCATCGGCTCTCTACCAATCACGATAGCTAGTGCTCTTCTTTGCGAGATCATGTTGCCCTTGGCCAACATGCTACCATCAGTGTAGCGAATTATGAGAACGCGTTTGAAGCCAACTGGCTCGAAAACGCCAGGTAATCTCTGAATAAGGGAAGCGCGACGTGATCGGAGCTCCGCTCTGCACTTTTAGTCTTTATATGGGCTTCCCGGGGAGCACCGGGGCAGGACCTTTTAAGAAAGGAGGGTGAGGAATGAACCTGCTTCTCTCCTCATTCGGAAGGAGCCCTTAGGCCAGATGGTCCGGCCTCAGCAAGATCCTTCTCTGAAATGGAGGTGATAGGTGTCGCAGGGGCACCAGCAGCGGGGCGAGATTCCTCCTACCTCCTTCTGAGGCCTCGGGGACGCGAGCCGTCTAAAGAGGAGCTTGCACAGGGCCGGGCTCGGGTTCCTTACTTGGCACCGAGCCCGGGTTCGGCCCCATCGAAGATCCTAAGTTCGGGGCTGGGTCACCTTAGGGACCATGGCCATCTTAGGGGAGAGGGGGGGCTTAAAGTGCCCCCCCCCCTCCAGACATCGCTGATCGCATTCGAGCTACCTTTTTTCTCGTCTTAGTCAGGCGAACCGGCATCTATCAAGGAAGAGAAGGGGGTAGCTATGCAGGCCCTGTTTAAACTCAAGATACACGAGTGCAAGAGGTTAGGGAACAGGGGTCGACGGGGGCATGCTATCCCTTGCCCCCCTAAAGGGGTTGGCCTTATCTAGCCGCTCCCAGCGGGAGCTGTCAATATTGGGCCGCCTGCGTGCTTTCTTGGTAGTCCCCTATGAAAGAAAAGGAGGGAGAGCCGCTGGAACGAAGGAGTCGCCCAATGGCGGCTTCAGAGAAGGGGGTCGGGGGAGTCCACCGCACCTGTAGACTAAGGAGTAGAGTAAGCCTCCTGTGATAGAACGAGTTGAAGCTGCGTTAATTTCAACTCCTATCCCGTATTATTTAAAACCACGATGCTGCCCACGTGCATCTTCGATTCGAGGCTTGGAGCCTTATCACAGCTACCGGATGTCAATGTTTAAACAAGGAGGTTATCGTCCCCCCGTTCGCCCCCATACGCCGACCTCGCCAGATTGAGTTAGGCTTATGGGCAGATAAGGCATTGTTCTCCGGCTTGGCTGTGCGTTCCCTCGAAGCTCCCTCCCCATTGTCCCCCCCCCCGCCAAGGAGATGTCCTGGCTATTTATATGGAAACTTTACCACTAAGATCAGATTGGAGATCCAGATTTTCGTCGCGAAACATCACCACGACCCTCTCTCCCTTTGTGCGCCAAGGGACCTCGACCTCGAGATTCACCATCACTTGTCCAGAAGGAGGACAATATCCATTGAGTGCCAAAGTTCGAGCCTTTGCGACGCCGAGTCCAAAAGGCTTCCCCCTTGTTGTTCAGAGGAGAACAGCACTAGAACAGCCATTGTTCTTTTGAGGCCTTCGCCAAGAAACGGTTCTCACCCTTCCCCCTTGTTGTTCAGAGGAGAACAGCATTAGAACAGCCATTGTTCTTCGAGCCCCGTTGACAAGAAACGGTTCTCACCCTTCCCCCGTGTTGTTCAGAGGAGAACAGCATTAGAACAGCTATTGTTCTTGAGCCCGTAGACAAGAGACGGTTCTCACCCTTCCCCCTTGTTGTTCAGAGGAGAACAACATTAGAACAGCCATTGTTCTTGAGCCCGTAGAAAAGAGACGGTTCTCATCCCCCCTTTGTCCAGAAGAGAACAACCTAGAACAGCCATTGTTCTTCAAGCCGTTCGTCGAGAAACGGTTCTCCTTCCCAAGGCGCCACGTCAGGATCCTTTTATCCCCCCCCCCCTTCGGCTGGAACTTGCCAGCGGACCGGAACTCCTTCAAGCCACCTTCCACTGCACCACTAGTGTAAAAGTTACGTAAGCCAAACGTCACCTTTGAGTACTTAACCCTTTTGTAAATTCTATCCTGTGCTTTAAATGGTTTATCGAACCATCCCATCTCTTTAACTCTATATTTGTTTTACCTTTATAAATCCTTTAAATCCTCGGATTAGCCGAGCCCCCACGACCCTTTCAATTCTCTGTTTATGTCAATATTTTCCGTCTTGTGTTTATTGATAGTTATTATTAATAAAACTCTATTTTATTAATGATAGCAATATTATTATCCTTGAGCTCAGTTCCACTTCTTAAGCATATCGAAGATACATAATATCGACCGCCAGACATTAACGCACTCTAAAGATAATTAAGGAAGTTCCCTCAACGAATAGTGATATATGGTATCGTCGGGAGTCATTCTACGACACCTCCTTTCCGGTAGACAAAATTTGGATGGTCCCCTAACAAATCACAGGGGATTGGGGCACTTTTTCTGCTGTGGAGCTGCCCGAAGGCGGCTCCGACGATGTTAAGAGGGGAAGGTAAAAATCTCATCATTGGGTATGGTGACCCTATTGTTTTCACGGGAGGCAAACGCTAATCACCCCACGCAGTAGCCTGCTCTGCGAGGGGTGAACACGGGGCCGGCAAAGCCAGCTGTCAACATTCAAGACCACTCCTCCCGCCCACTGGCCAGGCAGCCCTTCTAAGGTCTAAGGTCCAAGGTCCCAGCTTTGCCTTTGCAACGGCGCTGGGTTGTCGATGTCTTTTCCTGTTTTACAGTTTATATTTTAGTTCTGTATTTTACTTTGCCAGTAAGTCCATATACTATTTATATATTGTTTCACTTGTTCCACTTTATTTTCATTTCTTTCCTTGAACAGCAATAAGTCACTTAGTTCACTGTGCTCCACCCCATGTGCTCTTCTCTTATTCTGTAGGGCTACACATTCCACTAAAAAGTGTTTCATGGTCTCTGTTGGTTCCCCACGCAAAGGGGAACTGGCGTCTGCATTACTGAAAGTCTTTCTCCAGTTGAGCTTCAAGGTGTGAGAACGGCACTTGAACAACAGTAATGAATTGAGGTCATTTGTATATCGTCCTGATTCTTCCTTGATTTCTCTCTTGTTGTTATAATATATTTCTGCTGTTGATTTTTGATTGAGTTCCTCTCTCCATCTTTCTGTGTGAAGATTGTTCACTTTCAACTTTAATTCTTCCATTTTCATTCCTTTCAGCTGGCTGAGCTCTTGTATTTTTAGTTCTTGTTTGTATTTTTTAATTGTGTTGAACCACTTACAGTGCAGAGTCCGCCCTCAATGTCTCGCAGCACTGCTTTCAGCAGATCATTGTCTCCTCCAACAATGTGTTTGACATAAGTCAGCTTTGTTTTTATGTCCCTTGCAAAAACTATTGAGGCTCCTATTTCTGTTTGTACTACTGTTCTGGGGTGTATTTTGGTGCTCCTAGGATCTGTCTACAGACATTATTTTCTCTTATTTGCATGTTCTTCCATTTCTTTTTGTGTCCACTCTATGACAGATGAGCCAGTTAATATACTCAAGAGGGCAATATTTTTCCAAAAGGTCTTACCTATCATCAGTTTCTTTGTTGATCCAGCAATTATTGAGTAGGTCATGTTCATCATCTTTGTACATTGATTTAGTTTTTCTTTTTTATGCCTCAGGGAAAAGTTTCTTGAGTTTGTGACTTTTATTCCTAGATATTTTATTTCATCCATTACTCTTATTTTCTTGATCTTGCCTAAGTAAATGTTGTCTTTTATCATATATTAGTAAGTTACATTTTTCGGTGTTGACTTCTAGGCCAAATTCTGTTGATGTTGTTGTTAATAGTTCTATCATGTTTTCCATTTCCTCTATTGAGCCAGAAAGAAGGAGACCGTCATCTGCCTAGAAGAGCACAGGAATGTAAAAGTCTCTTGTTCAACGTTCTAAATCCTTTTTCTGATTTACAAATTTTATCAATAATATTATTAATGATTGGTAGGAATAACAAGGGGAGCCAGTGCATCCTTGCCGGATTCCATTCTTGATTTCAGTTTCATATACTTTATCCTTTCCAATATATAAACTCGTACTGTCTTCTGAATATAGCTTTACTAATACTTCAATTAGTCTATTGCTGTAGTTATTAGTATTTTATCCTGTTTCATGCTGGTGTCAATACAGGGTTTGAGTATAAGATTATCTTTCAGCCTCCTACCTTTTGTGAATCCATATTGGAATTCACCCATTTTGCCATTTACATATATTTAGGGGTAAACATGAAGATCGATGGCGCGCCCGAAAAAGTGTGTGGGGGGTTTTTGCGTGTATGTTTCGTTCACCCGCGGATGCATATTCATGCGTGTTTGGTTAAATAAAAACGTTAGAACATTATTCTATAAACAATCATGATTATATATGGGGGTTGTGCCCCCAGACCCCCCTCATTTATTGAAACTCAGGATCATCGTAGGGGAGGGGGGCGCAGTGATAAACTCCCCACGAGCAGTTCCCTTGAATTTCCTCCAAAAAGGTGAAACATATTGGAACAGGGACGAAATATTTTGCGTCCCATCGTTTGCGCCGCCGATCTTCATGTTTACCTATTTAGGTGTTAAGTTAACTAAGATTTCACAATGCTAGGCGTAAAATTGATAGACCGTGAAATGAGAGAAATGGGGTAGGTGAGGAAGGTGTGGGTGGGGTCAGGGGGCGTTGTTCCCCTCCTCCCTTAGCCCCGATCAGGGATAGTTGGGTGAGAGGAAGCTGGTTGGTGTCTACCCTGTGAAATTAGAAGCAGACCAGAGAAAGTTGTAGGAGAGATTGTTGGGAAAGTCAGGAATCAGGGTAAAAAGACAAGGGGCCAGAAAGACGGAGAAGAGGCTAAACTGGGAACGGACGGGGCGCTTGGTCCCATCAGCACGGAGGCCAGGAAAGCAAATCACCCGGCCCCTTACGGGGTAAAGAGGGGGGGGGGGAGCACGAAAGGAGACACCGGAATTGGCCTATTTCAAAACATACGGACGCAAATTATTAAACAACCTCAAAGAAAATAAGAGTTTGAAGGATAACATACGGTTTCTTCAGTCATCCTACCATTCCCTCATCCCTCCATCAATTATTTAGAGTTAATTACTGATTACCTAAGATACCCCTCGCTCTCTCTAAGGAAATAGGACACTTGGTGGGTTCTCCATCCAACTACAGCTTTAACCATCTCATATGAATAAATTTTGAAAAAAAATGGAGATAACACACTAATTAGAAACTGCAATAAAGCTCTCGGATAGGTCTTCAGCCCTCAAACATCTTTCCATTAACACATTATTAATAGTAATAAAATATTAAATGAATATCGCAGTGCCAAGCTATTCTTCCCTATCGAGTTTTTGGCACGGGTCGCACTATAAGAAATCAGATAAAAATGGAACAATTCTCCCGCCTCCCTTAAATTTCCCTTTATCTAAAAATACGCGACGCCGAGCTCATACGAAACATTACGCCCAGGGATGCTCCCAAGGTTCTTTGAGCGTGAAATATTTTTAGGTCTTAGTTTACTATACATTATAAAATGCATTGAAAAGGAAACAAATTTCAAAGATGTCATCTTATGACAAACGGGTGGTTGGGAGAAGTGACTCGGGGACCGAGCCAAGGCATGCTCATGTGGAATTCACGCCGCGGGATATCTCGTTCGGGGCCCTAATCGCGTTGTTATAGTCAGTTTATTCGTTCAGGTGAATATTCAAGAATGTTATGGCCCGTTAGGTGGGAAATATGTCAGGTTTAACGGCCGTATGCTAAGAAAAATGTGAAATGCACTTTTATCAGATTTAGTGTAGGTTCACAATTATTTATAAATTTATTATATGTAGAAGGCTAAACTGTAAAATACATAAAAAGTTTTTTTGCTCAAATGTTGATTTCACATTTGTTTTAGCATACAGCCGTTAGTGTCATTTTTTTCCTCAATTTGTATTAGTTTGTTCTTGGAGTTGCAACTACTTTTTGAGGTCAAACGCTCAATTAGGCCAACTCAAGAACAACAATTATCTCTCTCTCACCTTTCGTTATGGAGAAGCCTATTGTGCACAACAGTTAATTCGAGTAAGTTTCGAGGCTTCTCTCTTCGCCTTTCAGCGCAACAATGAAGTGAAGAGACTTGAAAAATGGGTAAACAGAACATCAAATTTATTCCTCCATCACTCTATATTTTTGGAACGGGAATTTTGCAAAAATTGAACATTTTCTTTGCTTAGTTAATGAATGACTTGGTATCTTTTTTCAGTTTTCTAAAATCAAGATATTATTATGATTATTATTATTATTGGTGAAGTTCAGAAAATTTATAAAAATGTAACCATGGCTGCTTTTTATTTTATTTTTAACAAAGTTATTTCTAAAATAGATTTTCAATTTGGATCTTTATCGGCCCCTAAAATCGAGTAGAGCTAAATGAGGAATGAAGAAGCCGCTTATTTTGTCCCTAACAATATATTTTAAGAAAGGGGATTTTGGGATGGGTTAAATATAAAGAAATGAATGAGAAGAAGAATAAGAGTAGGATAATAAGAAAAGAAGGAGGGTGAGGATGAGGAGAGAAAGAAGAATGAGGAAAGGAGAAGAAGTGAAAAAGATGAGGCGTTAGAAGGATAAGAAGAAGAAAAGGGAAGAGGAGGAAGAGGAGAAAAATAGAATAGGAATAGTAGGAGGAAGAGAAGAAAAGATTGAAGAACAAGGACAAGAAAAGAAAAAAAGAAAATGAGAATAAGAAAGAGGAAGGGTTGAGAAGGAAAGGAATAGGAGATGGATAAGGAAGAAGAAAAGACCGGAAAAGAGAAAAAGAAGAGGAAGAAAAGAAGATGGCGAGGATAATAATATTAATGATAATAATAATAGTAAGAACTTTTTTTTAAGAATTCTCCTTTTCTTAAAATAAACAAGCGTTTTGAAGAGGTAAAACCTAACGATCAATTCTCCGCTCGGGATTGTTGTTGTTTTCGAGCCCCCAATGTATTGGGACTCTTGTTTTTTTTTAGGGGGGAGGGGGGGTCGTTCAACCCGCGCATGAATATGCGTGTTGAAATCCAAGTTCAAATTCGATGGCGCTATTTTTGTTTGTATTTAAAGAACGCAAGAAATCGCTAAACACATATAAATGAAATGAAAACAATGAAAAATGGATTTTACTCACATTATTCAGGCGGAGAGAGATGCGAAATAGCGGCGAGGACTAAAGTCAATTGCGACCTCGCTACAGAAATTACTGTAAACGTTTTTAGGGGCGTACGACTCTACATCTCACATGCCGGTCGGTCCCCGTTGTGCTTTTTGTTTCGTAATAACATTGTAGCTATTCGGCCAATTCTAACGAAACCTGAAAGCTTTATTTTATTTGAAAGTCTCTTTCAAATGATATAATTCACAAAATCACCCCAAGGTTAGCCGGGGAATTATTTGGCGATAACGCAATAACATCATAACTATTCGGCCGATTCTAACAAAATTTGAAACCCTTATTTTGTCCAACGTTCTCTTTCGAATGATATAACTTCCAGTGTCCTCCCAAGGTTAGTCAGGGAATTTTTGAAAGTCGTAAGGTCATAAAATCAGAATAAGTGAGAGCACGGGACCTTTTGGTCAGCAGACCTTGTTTCCGAAACATCAAATTCATGTGAAATTCTCTCCAACTATTTTAATGTAGAATGGCATTAAATATCGTGGGGCTTATCATAATGATCACGGGGAATTGAAAATTTAATTAATTTGTGGTCGCCTAAAAAGTCTATGACTTTTTCGCGGTTGGTAACTAACGCGGAAAACGTGAAAGAATGCACAGTTCAGATAATGAGGCCTAGACAAAAACTGACTCAAATGACTCAAGATTTGTATCATGGCTATATGGACGACAAAAACTGACTCAAATGACTCAAGATTTGTATCATGGCTATGTGGACGACAAAAACTAGTGCACCCAAAATATCTACCTAATTATTTATTTTAAAATGTTAGGTAAATCCCTAAAAAAATATTCAGAAAATAAACAATAATAAAACTAAAAAAAAAATGCTAGAAAAAGATGGGAAAAATAATAAATATAAAGAACCTAAATAATCCTTATAACGATTCTATCTGAAATAAACCTGCACGTCACTATAAAAAATATGGGCAAAAATTAAAAAGTAGAAAAAACCCCCGATTAAAACCTAAAATAGGAAAAAGAAAAAAACAAACTACAACACAAAAAGAAAATTTGAACTGCATTGGTCACGTGTCATCTCTTTGTATCATGATTCGGGCAGTAAAAAGATAACCTAAAACTTGAAAAAGTTGACTTTATTTTCAATGACTGATTATGGTAGGCTACCTTGCGGAGTAGTAGACCTCCGCTTCCGCTTTATTTCATCCCGACATATTAAAGTATTTTTCCAATATTTCCCGGCAGAAAGTTGCGGTCTCTCTTTAGGAGTTTAAGCATGGAGAATGATCTCTCAACAGACGCTGTTGTTGGCTGACATTTAAGGAGATAAGAAAAAATTGTTGGTGATATTTCAGGTCTACGGAGTTCAATTATCTCATAAATACCATTTTCTTTAGGTCTTCTTTCAATGTACTGCTTCATCTCACAAGGATCGTCATCAAAGTTAATGGTAGTAAGAGTCTCATATGCCTCTTTAATTGTGAAATCAGTTGCTTCCATCCTAGGCACCAAGCGAGCAATTTGACAGTAATTCATTTTAATGGAAAGTAGTTGCGTTGGTAAATTTTTCTTATGACACAATATCTTTAGCCTTCCGAACGATAATTCCATTACCTTCTGTGGAATTTCTTTTCCAGCACGGAAGTGAAGTCCATGCGCTGGAGAAGATTCTAGAATTTGGTTAGGCTTAAATTGGTAAGCCTCCCGCCCCCATCCACAAGCGGTAGCCTCGAACCGCTTCCACCACGGGCACCTTTACGCGGGTTAGAATCGCCTCGGCGTGAAGATTCGAGGCCATTCGAGTAGCGCTGTTTCCCCCCACCCCAGCGGGGGAAGCCTCGGATATATATAGGGCTCGTCTTCCATGTGGAAGAGACAGAGTGGAGGAGTCTCGCTCGGACCCGAGAAGATTCCCCTAGTTCCAAGTCAGGTGCTAACAACAAGGCAAAGTATAGGCTGAACTTTTTGTGTGTTGGAATTAGCCCAGCCAGTGAGGTAATTCCATTTGACGATCGCCGCCGAGCGATTTTTCCGACTCCACTCATCAACTCCTGTCGAAGCCCTACTCGTTTTCGGGTGGCCGAAACAATCCCCCTGGACCGGACGTTACCCCCGCCCCCTTTTGAAAAACCATCATCACGTCAACTTCCCGCTCAGAAGCTCCGAGCGCCCTCGCCCGCACGTTTATTGCCTGCAGAAGACATCCGTGAACCCTTACCCTGCGTCTCACCCGGTATCCCCCGTAAGCCAACCCCTCTCCCCCTTCAGCAACCCAATTGAGTTAATCCCCCCCCCCTTTGAATAGTCTCCTTCTGTAATACATTAATTTCTAACTTCAGAGTTTGATGCATAACTCTGCAATTCCCCCTCGTTTACCGATGTAATTTTGCCCATTAATTCTCTTATTTTATGTAAATAAAATTATATTTTTGTACATGCCTCTTTAAATAACCTTGAGCTTTGCCATTACTCAAATTTTACCTGACCTCGTTGCACTCTTTCTCGCTGTTCCGCGCGTCGAAACTCGTGGCGTTCCGTCCTTTGTCGGTTCGCCTTTAAGTTATTGGTCCCTCCCACATAGATATAATATGGTATTGATATAATGTAATGTCATACCACGACACCTTCAAAATTCTCAACAATGCATTTGACGCTTGGAAAATTGTCTGCATAATAGAAAGCAGCGTTTAGCCAACTTGCCCAACGTGTTAAAATTGGTTCTGGGGGAGTACCAATTTCTTGAAATAAAGCCTTCCTCTCTTTAATTTTAACAGTAAAGGCCTTGACGCATGTAATTAGAGCATCGACTTCACTATAAAATGATTTTATATGCATTGCAGTTATGTAACAGATGTGCAACACACGTTACATGGAAAAGTCTTGGGAAAAGTTTCTTGAATGATGCTCCAGCCGACACCATATAACGAGCTACATCAGATGAAGCAAGCAGAAATTTTCTCTTGCTATCTCAAATTCTTTCATGGTATCATCAATCCTGTGTATGACATTTTGCGCATTAACAGATCCGACAAGGACATCACATTTGATTAAATACTTTTTTTTCTGGAACATTAATAATTCACGCAAGTATATTCAAATATTTAGAGCCTCTTGCTTAACTTTCGTCAACGACGAAGATAATTAGTTTTCCTAGCTGATTCACTCTCGGCCATTTTCCTGGATATTGATCTACAAGTTGTCACACTGGGGACTGCTACACCCAAATCAGAAAATAATTGTTTTATATGAGGATGGTACAATTTATGAAGGGGTATGTCGGCTGACAAAAATGTAGTCACTAGCATTTCAGTAAAATCTGAAGACTTAAAGTTTAACACTGTTTGTGTCTTTCCAGTTTCCACACATTTAGGTAGGCTACGCTGGTGTTTTTGAGTCGAACGATGTTTCTCCACGAAAAAGGTTTTTTCGTGCTTCACTATAACACAACAAATTTAACAATGAAGTTTGTCGTATAATGACCCACAAACAGATATGTTTACTTCTACCCGAAATGAGTGGCCGCTCAAGGTCAAATGAGTGACCTTAGCTCAGTTCTGGTCGCGGTAGAAATGGGAGTAGAAGTAGTTGACGGGGGAACAACCTTCCCAAAATGAGTGCAAGGAATTTAAATAACAAACAATAGAGTGCAGTTGGCCGTTACTAAACGAATGAAGGCTGCAGGCTATAAGGCTTATGAAAAGGTAGAAACAAAAAAATAAACTTTAATAATTTACACAGAATACACAATAACTATTTAGAATGAAATAATGACAATGGATACTGGATTTTTACAGTAATCGATCTAACAGAGCTACTTGGAGCGAACAGGGGCGAGCTGCTCCTACGAGAGTGTTCGGGAGGTTATAACGAGCCTCGGTACGTATGTACACAGTTAGGGATGACTGGCAAAGATGCCACAAATGATTCGGCTCAGCCTTGCTTGGGTTCGAGGCTTTAAGAAATAAAACGGGAAATGGTTGGTTATTCGAAGTACTTTAACCACGGGGAGTTTAACCTCTAGTAGTAACACTAACTGGAGGGAGTATTCGTGCCAAACGAAATGTACCGAAACCAAGGATGGGCCAATTGACTGTGGCTCAGATCCTTCGGTATAATTCTTGCCTTCGGGCTCGTAGGGAAATGGAGCGCGATCGGGAATGAAGTGTCTCGTTGAGAGTGCCAGGCTTATACTGTCGATGCCCAATTGGGACCAGTCGGAACCATTACTGCCTTAGCCCAAGGGGGAAGGGCTCTCCTTGATCAAACACGGCGCTGAGGGATAGGAAGTACCCCGGCGGGGGTTTCTTGATAACGCCCCGGGAGGCGGCAGAGGCGCGCGTTTGACATTCCAATGCCTCTCTTATTGCTGAAAGCAGTTTGATATTCGGACTGTTCCCACGGCTCTCGCTCGGAGACGCCCGACCTTGTGGTTTCGACAGGGCACATGACGCCAAGGAACCTCTATTCTCGATAAAATTATTTTTTTTCTGAACAAATGAATTCATTGGATATTTTTCAATTACAGCACGCCCTTTAGAAATAGATGGCATCTCAACTTTAGGATGTTTATATATATATATAATTCAAGACTGCCAAAAAGACCACCAAAAAATAAGCACAAACGCGAACAATAGCCGTTAAACAGCAAATGAAAAAGGCAGGAGTTGCTAATTGGTAGGCCACCAGTTTCCAATTAGTACGCAAAAAGTTACCAGATATATTTTTATTCTATATTTTTTTACTTTCTTGATATAAAGTTTGTTGACCTGACGTGTAAAAGTTAACTTTTTGTTGACCTATTAACTTTGTTACTATACCCCCTAGTCATTTTTAATGCATTAAAAGCTGTTCCAGAGGAAAGTATCTTGTAAAGGACAAGTTGACTTAATTGACTTTTAACGGCCCTAATCATGACTCTCGGGGTGACAGAAACTAAGAAAATATAATTATAAATTTGAAATTAGTAGGTAATTCCCTAAAAAAAATGCAGATTTGAAAAATGAGAAAAACTAAAAAAAATAATAGAAAAACATGGGTAAAAGAATAAATATAAAGAAACTAATTAATCCTTAAAATGATTTTATCGGAATTAAACGGGCATGTACGTATACGGAAAATGGCAAGAATTCTAGAAATACAAACTAAAATAGGAAAGAGAAAAAACAAACTGCTATCGCCCTTAGTTAACTAGTTTATTTTCTAAAGATGAATGCGTAAAAATGAAGGCTGGAGAGCTTTGCTACCCTTAATTTATTTTGGTTTGGGGAGGGGGGGGCACTGCACCCCCCACCGCCCTTGAGACAGGTGAAACATATTGGAAAATGGACGAAATATTATGGGAGCAAGGACAATCGCGAGCGGGGAACGGATTAAGATTTACCTTTGAAGAAAGAAATTCAGAACTAATTAATTTTTGTATGGTGTGGGTTAATAATTAACAAAGTATTTATTATATTTAATTATCTTTGGTTTTTATACTTTAAAACGGATTCAATTGGCGTTTAAACAAAGAGTTAAAAAGGCGGAATGAAATGAGGTTGAAAAAAGCGGTTTCAAAGGCCCAATAGGCCGAGGCCAACAGCCAGAAGGGCTTTTAACGAGCGCAATCTCCACCCGCACGTGGGAGTGGCGAAGCCATGGCTTGTTTTTTTTTTTATAAATGAGTGTTAAAAAAAGTTACCAAACTGCCACTGGTGAACATTCCTTCTTTTAATAGTTTCAGGGCAAATAAAATATATTAGCATTTTCACTATATTTGGTGATAAAATTAGTTTGTCTATTACAAAAGTTACTTTTTTCATAAAAAAATAGATTGTATTATTAAAATGTGAGCATTGATAATTTGTACTCAATCTATTGCTTTTTGTGGAAGTTGTGTCTTCACATTTGGGTGCATTTTTGTAGGTACTTTTTTGTTTTAAACTTTGTCAGATTCATGACAAATATACGGACTCGGAACAACGCCGGTGTTTACTTCATGGTCGGCGCAAGCCCGGCTGAGAAAGGAGGAGGGTTAGCTGGCTGAGGGGTGCAAATCCCTCACAGGTAAAATTAAACACCGGTGTAACTAATCATTAGGGGTCGCACGCACCAAAAACTGTTGAAATAAACTGAGATCCCAGACCAGATAATAAAATGCATATAAAGATCAGAATGACAACCGCGCCCGAAGATAACGGATTTTAAGGTCATTATGTGATCCCTTTTTTTCCTCCAATAGTTCGCCCTGGTGATATATATCTTCTTAAATCTCTCGCCTCTGATAAAACACGTATAATTTGTAAACCTGATAAAGGAAATGGTGTTATTATTATGGATAGGAAAGAATACACTAACAAAATGATGGTCACACTTTCAGTCACAAGCAAATTTTAAAAAGTAAAAGATCAAATTATTCAAACTTTGATTCATATAGAAGATCGTATTAATCATTTTTATCCAAATTGAAGACGGGCAAATATCTATCTAACGAAATATACATATAACAAGTTACACGTATCAAGCTCTGTTCCTGACATACTATATGAAAAACCTAAAACCCATAAGGAAGGAGTTCCACTCCGCCCCATTTTTTCCGCATGTAATACACCCTCTATGGCATATAAAAAATTCCTAGTACCCGTCCTTCCCGAACTTACCAATAATGACTACACCATAGCTAATTTCCGAAAAATTGTAGAAGACCTGTGCACCCGTTCGGACGCTGCTGACGTCATAATGGTGAGTTATGACGACGAATACACAAATATTCCGGTGAATGAAACAATCCAAATTTGAACAAACTTTCTTTTTAATTCTTGTCAAAAAGTAATAGGTATTACAAAAGGACTATTTGTCATTTTTGGAATTGGCTGTCTTGAATTCGTATTTTATATTTAATAAAGAATTTTACGTCCAAAAAGGAGTGAGGATGGGCCTACCACGTGGGCCAACTTTCGCGAACATCTTCTTATGCCATTATGAACAACTTTGGTTCAATAACTGTCCCATTGAATATAAACCTCTCGATTACAGACGTTATGTCGATGATACATTTGTATTAATGAAATCACGACAACAAGCGGAACAATTCCTTAAATACTTGAACTCTAGACATAAAAATATAACTTATACAATGGAGATCTCGAAAAATAGTAGACTTCCATTTTTGGATATAGATATTAAACATTCAGGAAGAGAATATGAAACTTCAGTCTATAGGAAGCCTACATTTACAGGTGTAGGCACAAGCTTCTTTAAGTTTCTTGCCAGAAAATCTTAAGTTATCCTGGATAAAAAGACTTATTCATCGAGCCTACAATATATGTTCTTCATGACTGCTGCATTTAGAATTCTCTTTTCTAAAAACTTTCTTAATGCTCTCTATCAAAAAAATCCAACAGAAAATACTGTAGAAAAATTATCCATTTTCTCTAGTCTTCCATACGTTGGTAAAAAAATCAAATGACTGTATTGTAAATTAAATTAAGAAGATTAAATAAATTCTATCCATATCTCGACCCAAAATTCATGTTAAAAAATGGGCACAATAAAAGAATTATAGACTCGAGAAAGAGTGGAAGCAAGAAACTACTAAGAGGATGGACAAGATAAGGATAAGACATTTATTGAGGAAAATTGATACAAATCAAATGAAAGAAAACTGGGCAGTAGAAGACCAAAACTACAGAAGAAAATATATAAATAGAAAAGTTAATTTGAAGCCTAGGCACAATATTGGATCCTATTTCAGCTATAAGGACCGAATTTCATTTCCTTGCCTCTCCTCTGTAATTTAGAAATATAGTTGTGAATCTTGCGATTCATCTTATATTGGTTCGACCATTAGGTCAATCCATTGTGGAATCGAGCAACATCGGGGAAGGTCGACCCGCACTGGGCTGATTCTAAACAAACCAGACCCCCCTCGCCCATACGAGATCACATCAAAGTATGTAAGTCAAACTTAATATGGATAATTTTGAAATACTTAGTCATATCCGCCATCCCAACGAACTACGGATATTAGAATCATTTTACGTCCTAAAACTTAAACCTAATTTAAATATCAATCAAGCTTCATCCAATCTTTATATTGTATCATGAATTATTGAAATTTTTATTCTTGTATTAATTAATTAAACAGTTTATCCTAAATTGCAATATCCAATTTTAGAATTTTATGAAAACTAGAAATTTTAACTCTCTACTATCCTAGTTTCTTAGTGCCGATGTTGAGGCTACGACCTCGAAACGTTCAAACCCAGACAAATAAAGATGCTTTTATCAGTAGCGTGTTTGGTTTTCACCTCTCTCTCTCTCTCTCTCTCTCTCTCTCTCTCTCTCTCTCTATATATATATATATATATATATATATATATATATATATATATATATATATATATATATATATATATATCCTCCTTAACTCTATAATTTAACTTGGTGAATTTTTAAAATTTTTGAAAATGTTTTTTTTTGCTTAGTGGACAAGTAACCTTTCATGTTTTTGAGTTTAGGTTTATTTGAAACTTTTATTCGCAGGGCTGTTTTTTGTATGTTTCGAACTTTTATCAAACTTCTTTCAAAGAGTTCAGAAAAAATAAATATAATTATCGAATGATTTGGAATGAAAAAACAAATCGTGAAGTTCAAAAAATGTATTAAAATTAGAGCTTTGGCGCTTTTTTACTATCATTTCGTATATAAAACAAATTTAGATGAAAAAAGAGATCTGACGAAGGTTTTTCTATATATCAAACCGGGTGAAGTAACTTTAAAAAAAGGTTTCAGGGTGTGTATGTTGAAAAAAGTGTTTGGAAAATTCTCAGCTATATATAAATCTTCAAGGGATAAAGATAATATAATAAAAAGTGAAATAACTTTAACAAAATGTTTCAGGGTATCTATGTTGAAAAAGGTGTTCAGGGTGTTAAAATAAAGAGTCTATAAAGGGGATTAAAAAAAGCGGTTTAGAATAGCAAATAAGCCGTAGGCCACACGCCGAAGGAGTGCCTGTGGAACCAAGTTCTTTCTGTAAGAAAGAATACGAAGTATGGCTTGTATATATATATATATATATATATATATATATATATATATATATATATATATATATATATATATATATATATATATATATATATGGATATGAGAATCTCACAAAGTAGCGCGTGAGAAGAGCAAAAACGCAAAAAATCTCACAGGAAAATGAAAGGCGGATTCCAAGTACTTTCGAACTTGTTCAGTTCATTCTCTATGAAAAACGAATAATTTTACAAAGGTGGTATATATATATGAGAAACAACAGAGTGATGCCCCACCCATGTACAACGAAAGGTGACAGAGTAGAAAAATATT
The DNA here is from genome assembly GCA_963969495.1 of Ceratothoa steindachneri. Taxonomy (NCBI): domain Eukaryota; kingdom Metazoa; phylum Arthropoda; class Malacostraca; order Isopoda; family Cymothoidae; genus Ceratothoa; species Ceratothoa steindachneri. Next base: position 13,742,217 of record OZ018332.1, read on the forward strand.
ATCAAAGACGGGTTTAGATACCAGATATGGAGGATAAAATCAAAATAGATAAGGTCTACCTCGGCAAATTCCAACTGTGAGCAAATAATGTAGATATTTAGGTCACAAAACTAAGTACATACACACGTAATTATGAATACATAAAACTAAAGAGGAGAAATATAACTAAATTAATAAATCGACAATTTCGTTATAAATAAGCCTTTTAATAACAGGGGCCAGTTTAAAGAGACTATGGGATATATTAAAATTAGGCAAGAAATTAATGAATGGGCATTCGACAATATTTCTTTGATCAAAGTAATCAGATTTGTAAATAAATTTAGCGGAATTCCAATTGAGAGGGTCACTATTTTCAGATAAATGGACAAAGAAAGTACTAGTACTTTCACCCTTCCTAATATTGTATTTATGTTGCATCAAGCGTACACTTAATAATTTACTTGTTTGCCCAAAGTATTGCTTAGGGCAAACTGAACAATCGACATAATAACCCCCCCCCCCTCCCTAATACTATTGTTATTATTATGAATAAACATTTTGTACGTGGTAGACTGATACTTGAATATGACAGAAATATTTAACCTATTCAAGAGGCGGTGAAACAAAGAAAAGGACTCAGAAAACGATAAAACAAGGTAGTTCTTAAAATTATATGCGGGAGGGATTTCAGTTCTGTAAAACGATTTTTTTTTTTTGCCAAATCTAGGCATCCTGCAAGAAGTTTTTTGGGGGTAACAAAGATTGTTACCTATTTCAAAGATCTTAGAAATCTCAAGATCCAAGAATTCTGGGCTGCCGACCCGCAACCTCAGGAGAAACATTGAAATATATAGACCGTTTGTATTTATTTCAATGTTTCTCCGGCTGCGGATGCAGTGAGCCATTGACGACTATGGGAGGCGCTGGACTCGCTCGAATAGTGTAATGTTCACGGCACATAGTGGGTGGCATCTCACTAGTATAGACAAGTAGGCTCTCAATGGGGAACGTGCGGGAGGCACCAGACGCCAGGCGGAGACCGGTGTTGTGGATCGAGACCACCTTCCGTGAAAACGTTCAGCTGCCGATGCATAAAACTCGCATTCGTGGTCAAGCTTCGGGCGAACAAAGGCTCAAAGCCTTAGGGTGTACAAGATACCCTATGGCTGCGAATATGAGCCTCCCAGGTGAGGCGTCGGTCAAAAACAAGACCAAGGAAACCATGTGAATCCACCACTTACAGGAACAAGTCCGGGTCGAAGTATAGCCGTGGTTGGGGGCAGAAGTGCACCACCTTAGTCTTGGCCAAGGAAAACTCTCCACCAATAAGGCTAGCGAGTGCTCTCATCTGATGGAACATGTAGCCATTGGCCAACATGCTTCTATCAGTGGAGCGTATGATCAGAAGGCTTTTGAAGCCAGCGGGCTCGAAAATGTCAGGTAGTCCCTCAATGAGGGGCCTGGCATAATCGAGGCTCCGCTCGACACACTTGCAACTTTGTGCTCTGTAAGGGTAAACCACAACGTAGCTAACGAAGCACTCAAAAATGACTAGGTAGCGGCTGGGTGGCGCGGGGCGGCGAGTTGAAGGCCGCCATGCAGCTAGTCACATACGCACTCACGGCAAATGTTATAAATACGACCCCCTGACGCAAAGTTGGTATGAAAGGGACCTGCTGTTACTTACACAGCCTTACCAGACTCCTGCCAGTATTGGTTGCCATTACATCTGCCGTTGCACCTGTGCCAGCTCCCGATCTACTCTCATCTGTCGCTCTCCCCGGGAGGTCGGATAAATCTGAGCTTGTTACGACTCTCCCCTGTTTCCAGGATAATCACGATATGTATATTGCCTTACTACTTCCGTGACAGGTATTTGGAGTATTTATTTTGATATTGCGTCCCATTCTTTGGTTCTCGTTATCGAGACCTACAGTTACTTAGAAGGGACGTAAGACGCGAGTATATTCCTGTACTAATTGTCTGGAGTAGCACTACTTATTTTATAACGACGTGTTGTCGTTAGTGGTTTATTCCCGTGACATTAAGTTGTGATCTATTTGTGCTCTGTATTTATTTAATACATTTAAGGAAGCATTCCTTTTGTTATTTTACCCTAGCAGATATCTGAGCACCCTCTTAGACCTCTCTTTATTTTTGTTTTGGGCCGAGAAAACATAGGTCCTTATCTTGCCTTTAATATTGGTCTGGGCCTTTCACCCGTGGGAGCTTCGGGGCCGGACGTGCCGATCTTGGCCTGGTCGCTTGCCGAAACGTCCGTCCCCTGAGCTCCCGTGGAGGGAGAGGAACCCTTAGTCTTTCTTTTCTTTTTAGGAGAGGAGGGTGGGGAATGAAACCGCTTCTCTCCACCGCCGGAAGTCGCCCTAGTCCTGATGCACCGGCCTCAGCAATATCCTTCTCTGAAATGGAGGTCTTGGGCGGGAGGGAAGTCCCTCCTCTCCTTGTGAGTCCTCCGGGGCCTGAGCTTTCTGAGAAGCTTACACAGCAGCTAACTCAAGTTCGGGTTCGAACCCATGGAAGATCCTTCTGTTTGGGGCTGGGTCACCTCCGGGACCATGTTCATCTCAGGGAGCCTCCTTTTTCCTTACCCCCCTCCCAAGAACAGACCATAGATGATACCTCCACCTGGATGGTAAGCGAGAGTAGAAAGCAACTCACTTAGCGTAACCAAGTCGGGGAAGGATTGCGGTCTGCGGAGGTAAAGACCAGTCAGCGGTCTTGATCAAACCCACGACGCGCTAAAATCTGGTGGAGCAGCATCCCGGTTAGAGAATGCGGTCGCGGAGCTCTCCGCCTCGCACGCGGTCCCGTCCGCCTGGAGGAAGTGAAGGAGATCCTGCGAAAACCTGCCCAGAATTCTTATGACGCGCCTCCACAAATCTGCAGAGGGAGTTTTCCCGTTAAGTGAAGACACGTATGCACACCATGCTTCGGACCATACCGGGACCTAGTCCCCTCTCGACGAAATTTATCTATAGTCGAATCCTTTGGGCGGCGCTTGTAGAACATATAGGCATGCCACTTTTCTCTGAGGGCTGTTTCATACTCGGGCGAAAACCAAGGAAGCGTGCGACGTGCAAAAGTGCTAAACGTTCTAGGAATAGTAGTCAGACCGTCCACGATCAAGGTTCCGGAGAACTCAACAAACTCATCAACGGAATTAATCTCCTCGACCCGGATAGAGAAATCACTCATTTCCTGAAATTCTCGGTCCAACTAGGCTTTTACTGGGGTGGCAGCGGCGCAAAAAATATTTGGATAGGAAATTGAGCTCTATCATGAATGTCACCTTTCACCCCAAAACAGTATGTGCGTCCGAAAGCACAATGGTAGATAAATACAAGAAAAGGAAGTACTTCTCAGACAATGATAGTTCGGACACCAATCTCTTAGCTTAGAAGTGATGTATACCGTTTAAATCTCTTGAACAAATCAAGCAGCCTCGGTAATCGTGCCATGACGCATGAAAGTCGCTGAAATTTAAGTATGCCCCCTATACAGCTGGAGATGCAAGAAAGAGAACAGAGATATGTCGCGCATTCCCCTCCCCGTCCATCATTTCGTGGCCGAGGGGTTTCAAAACCCTTATAGCCTAGAAGGGTGGCAGGAGCACGAGCCTAAATGGTCTTAAGACAAATTGTTAAATAGGACCTGGGAAGATACGAATCTAGGGTATTTCCAGTGAAGGAAAATGCCATCCAAGCCTTGCGTGAAGGAGACCCTCATGAATGGTCGAAACCTTTCTCGGTGCAGAACGTCGGGAGTTGTCCACAGAAGGCACCAAAACCTTCACTGCTTTCAAGGGCTTACTTGAGGGAAGATTGGCTCGGGGTACGAGTTTTCTCCTCTTCCAATCTCGAAAACTTTGGCGAACGTTGGACAAGGGCAAAGGAAACGAAGTTCCCGTGTTGCTGTCCTCATTACGGGGGCAGTCTAAAGAGGCCCAAGGAATTGTCTCGCAAAAACCATTCCCGGTTTTCCCCCTGTGAGTTTAACGACTTGGTGGAGGAGCGTGGCATCTTCGCCTTTTGCGAAGGGGTCGTGGCAATGAGGGTGCTGGATTTAGTCCGTGCGGGGTTCGATCCCGTATTGATGCCAGCTCAACCAAGGTGGCACCCGTGAGAGGTAGTACCTGCAGAGGGGGATTTGAACGGACGCGGTGGCTACAGTGTTCATAGGCATGGGGGGAGGAGGGGCAGGACCAGGTGCTATATTCAAATGAGAGGCGTAGAAAGTTCCAGATCACACAGGGCACGACAGGACAAATTTCCAGGTCAATTGAAAAATAGATTCGATGCGCGACTGCGGCGGCCAGAAGTCCTTTGAACAGAAGTTCATGTTCGACCCCAACCACTCTTGCGCGGTCTTGGCTGTGTGGGCCAGGGCACTGTGCTGTTGACAGATGTAGTCCGCCTTCTTCGTGATCTTTCTCACCCAGGAGAAGACTTTCGTGGCAATGCTGGGTTAGGATTGCTTAAAAAACCCAACAAATCTGATGGGACAATTTATTTTTAATTCATCTTCATAGATGAGTCGATAATCTATGTAGTGCCAAACAATCTGAGCGTGTTCCTCAAGACTAGGACACGTTTTCGATCCTTTTGCACCAATCCACCAAAATCATGGATAGAGTACCATGTCTGTTTATGGCAGTGGAGAGTTGCACATTGTAGATGGCACTATAGAGCAAGATCAATACAAATCAATACTGGAATGATGGTTGTTGCCTCATTAACGTAGATGACCACTAAAACAAAGTGATGAATGTATAGGGTCTTTCTTATTCGTGTAGGCAAGGTTGTATAAATGTAAAGTTTTCACAGAGTTTTTATATGGCGACAAAATACAAATCCTCCCATGTCCTAAGAACAGCCATGATATTTACCCCCGTAGAAAATCTATGGGCAATTATAATGCGATATGAAGAAAGATCAAAGCATTAATACCAGTGTGGCCGATAAATACCGACCGATATACAAAGCTCCAGTGCAACACTCTAATAAACACTAACGGATTGTTTACAAACGATTACTATTGATGTTGGCTTTTGTAAATTTAAATACAATGTATATGTTGTGATTATATAACACTATAAACTGAAAATATTGTTATTTTAGTCTTTAGGCATTAAAAAAAAAAACTTAAATGACATGAAACGACCTAAGTTACGCTCGCTCATTTGAAGATGGCATTCAAGATAGCTTGTTTTTAAATTTTATATAATTATGAAAATGTAAATAAGCTAAGTCTTTCCGGCTCTAAATTATTATTTGTAAAGTAAACCATCATAGATTAATACACATTTTTTCATAGCTAAAAATCGGCGACCCTGGTAATGTAACAAATTGTTACATCTCCTGCAAAAGTAACCGGAATCCCATAAATTGGTATTATATATAGTCCAAATCGGCGGCACTGGTATTGCAACAAAAATTTCTGTAGACAGATCACAGAGCCACGTTCATAAAAGCCAAAACGAATAACATGAATTCGAAAAACGAGCAGAACCTTCGTAAGACACGCATATATCGGGGAAAGACGCGTAAGAAAGCTAAAAAGGAAATCGACAAGGAGACATTGAAAACCGAAGAAGAAAATCGACGAAGGCAATGAAACCCAAGGAAAACTAAATAGGAAATCGACAAGGACATCATCAGAGAAACTCGAAAAAAACAACAACTGAATTTACATGACCTGACACCGAAGAAATGAAGCCTCAGCCATCACGAGTCTTAACGGGGGGTTAGGGGAAGGCGCTGGCCAAGGAAACAAATTATTTCTGAGCTTTCGGGCAAAAAAACGGAGAAAAAACATAAAAATGGGCGTAAAAAAGAAATGCTATAAATTTATTGAACAAAGGGGGAAGTGAGGCCCATCACAAGATGCCTAAAGTCCCCAAATTGTCTACTCGATCCTACGTATCTTTGCCACTTAATTAAATAATTAAATTGTAGGACGAAATTATGTCCTATATTAAATGCGTCATTCGAGTGACAAACGATCGAACCGAGAAAAAGATCCTCTTGGCTGAACGGAACAAAGTGATAGTTATTCCCCCCTCCCCCGACTTCCTCGGCCAAATTAGTAATGAGGGAAGGAGGGAGGGAATGAGGGAATGAGGGAGGGAGGGAGGATACTAGCATTGGGAATGTAGACAACCAAAGTACTGCAATGTACGAACACCTCCCAGAGAGTAATGACGTCAGAAATGACAACAAATACGTGATGACCACCAAATACCAGTTACCACTTAAAAAGAACAAGTTATAAACACTCCATTAATCACAAAACCGTGATTACTTCCCCTCTTCCGACCGAGCCAAAAGAACCCCATTAATCACAAAAGCGTAATGGCACTAAATACCCCATTAATCACAAAAGAACCCCACTTAAACACCCCATTTACCACAAAAGCGTGAACCCCCCTTTCCGACGAACCAAAATAACCCCATTTGACTCCTCATTAACCCATCATCTCTACGCGGTTTTTTTTTGTTTTTAATTTCAATTGGCGACCAACAGCGAGGGTAAAACCGCCGAAAAAGAACCCATAAAAAAACGAGCCACCGAAAGGTTTACACAAATTTCAATACTATGGAGGCTCCCCTGACTGCCTGTCCCTTGTACTCGGGACGAGTGCATGCACATTGACTGGTGGACTTGTTGACTTTTAGGGAGAGGCTGCCTTGTCCCTATTATTTAACCAGGGTTTTTTTCTTTGTTTTTTTTTCCCTTATAGGTCGCACGCTCCTGCTCGCTTCCTTTTCCTATTTTTGGGTGGGAGGGGGGGGGATTGTTTTTTTATCCTTTTGAATTTGATTTTAAAGTAACCTAGTACTAGGCCGGTTTTTAATACGGCGACTAATGCCCAAGTAGGCAGTCGCCAGATGAGCTCTTAAAAAAACAAAACAAAAAAAAAACCCCGCTCCCCTGAACATACCACCATTCAGTTGGCAGGGGTTCGACCTCAGTCGACACCAGGAAGAAGCGGAAGCGGCCCCGCAGAGGATGAGGACATTCAACCAAGATGCGGCGTTCTTCGCAGAAAGGTCTGTGCGCGAAACAGACTCACAATGGGGGTGTCAAGTGTAGCAAGGGGCAACAATGCTGCAATTGATATCTGAGGGAATACGTTCCCTTCTGTCCTCAACGCCCGCAGCTGGAGTTGCCTCTGATGGGTATATCTCTTCCGCAAATTTTAATCTTATATTCACCACTTTCTTTAAAGACAATCAGCGTGAGATTCCCTCGTTGGTTTTTGCTTACAAAGAGAAACAAAGAGGGGTGACCCCATTCAGCTCTGGCGACCTGATTTCCGAAGGCATGCAACCTAGACGCGTTAGCTCCTCACACGACCTCCTCCTCCTCCTCAAAGGGCAGAACCACACCGATAATAATTTCCTTATGTCTGCTGTCTTTATTACCTACCGTTGTCACCTTTCGTGAATTTACTCCCCATTTTTGTTCTCACGCGTACTACACTTTGAGAAGTAGCAGCGACCACATCACCATTACTAATAGCACCCGTTGGTAGTTTTAATTCCAAACTTATTGTAAGCCATTCCTATTGGATCACATGATAAGCCACACTGGCACCTGCACCTGATGATACCTCCCGCCCCCTGAAGACAAGCAATCCCAGATTTTTTTTTTTACCCGAAGACAAACCACCTCAACTTTACCCACCTGAGGTGTTTGCTGTTTCCTAGGTTGGGTGAGGGTGTGTGTTTTAAACTTTAGTTAACCTGTGGGTGAAGAGTGGTCAGTCATTGACAAGTGGATATGACACGACCACCGCACCTGTATGCAATCCTGTAGTGGGACCATTCCAGGTGAGGTTAAGTAGCGTTAGAGCTTCCACTTTCTAGCCGTTGTATGGACTGCTAGCATATGGGGGTGTTATATAATTCCCACAGCATGCAACAGCCTCCTTCCACTCTAACTTTGTCTCACAAGACAGCCCCACTTAATTGTGGTAACGTTGACGGGTCATAGAGCACAGGGTGTAGGATCCAAGCTTTCTCTCTTAATCTCCCAAGCGGTCGGAAAGAGCAGAGATTCTATCTGGTCCCAGGGAGCTATGAACATTATTATTAAATGAGTGTTTTTTTGTGTGTTTCGTAGGCCAGTTGGGGTGTTTTGAGTTTATTAGTTTTATTTGACGAAAACGAGCTGATTTTGTTTTTAAGTTGTTTGGGTTTATGCATTCCAGTAGACGATAAAGAGAGTATATGTTGTGTTGATTGAGTGTATATTTGATAACGTTTTAAGGTTGTTAAATCGTTGATTTTGTACCTAACCTCAAACTCGTCCACCCTAAGGGCTCTGGTTATGTTAGGTTAACCTAGCTAGCCTGTGTTCCGCTCACCGCTCGAAACCTACACCTGAAGATACACCACCCCACGAAAGTTTGTGTGACTTATCTTGAGGTGATTATGTCTATTTAGCCTTTTGCGGTTTGTTGCCATTAACTATGAGCTCTTATAGTTAAAGAAAACCATTCACTTTGCCCCTCGCAACATGGTTTTGTGGCACTCTTACATTGGTGCTTATTAGCTTACTCCATACTACATTCGATATCTAAATATCCTTATATTTTATTCAGTAACCATTAAAACACCGGATTATTCTTTCGTTGATCCTTCCTTCCTTTAATAGTGAAAGAATGTTTAATCCAGTGGTTTTCAACCTTTTTTATGATAGTGGCCCCCTAATTGCAATCTAGAAGCAGCCGTGGCACACCAATATAAAATAATTTACGTAGTTATAAATACTTAATTACGTGGAAAGCTTGTTGAAATTAATCACGATTGGCATTTAACCTAATTTAATCGAAATAAGACATAAAAATTTGAAAATAAATAAAGCTTACCTTTAAAAGTTTAATGGGAAATTTGAGCTTGATGACTATCAAATTTTTTTTTAATATTGATACGTATAGTTGAGAAGGAAACTCATTTCTCCAATCTTTATCTTTTCTTTGTTATTATGTTGCACAAAGCAGAGAAACTATTTTCAAATAATTTAAAATGTTGTTAGCTTTTTAATAAATGCTTGAAATATATTTTTTGCAATTTAGGCACCCAAGTGAAAACCACTGTTCTAATCCAACAAAACAAATAACGTAAAATAACTAAATTCTCATATAAAGCATCCAATATTAAACCTACAAACGTGTGTATACCCATATATACACACGCGCGTGACACCCGGGATTTAGCTGTAACACAACGTATAGAAATATTCGTATAAAATTGGAAAATTATTTTAAGCCAATTAAAGTTTGGTTATGAATAATACTTTGGTAACTTTGGTTCAATTATCCTCAACAACTCGCTCCTCAGAGAGTCTATTTCTGGCCCTGGCGGGCGTAAAAAATACGACAATTAAGATCGCGTGGCTCGATTTGGACACTTTTTGCAGGCTTGTCAAATATAGCCCACAAGTCTGGCATCTTTTGGTCTTTTGTCGCCATCCGAAGTTTAGGTTTTCTTATATTACATAATTAATTTTAAACCTGTTAGGTGTTGAGGTTTTTAGTTGAATCAGTCGCCTATCGTAACATACTTAACATGTCCAAATAAGGTGCTACTAAACGTTCATAAATTGGTATGCGGCAATTTTTTTTTTCTTTATTTAAGGGGCTATCTGGCGACTGCCGACTTAGGCATAAGTCGCCGTAAACAAACAGCCTAGTTCTAGGCTACTTTAAAAAATTGAACAGGAAACAACAATAAAAAGAAGTAACAATAACAATAACAAAGCAATAACAAAAAAATAACAAAAACAACAACAATTAAACTTGGTTAAATGAAAGGGAGAAGGCCGGCCTTCCCCAAAAAGTCAACAAGTCCACCAGTCAAAGTGCACGCACTCGTCCCGAGTACAAGGGACAGGCGGTAGCGACCCCGCCCATCCCGGTACCGGGACAGGTGTCGAGCGCGATCACCCAGACTGTGACATTCAACAAGAATGTGCCGAACAGTCCGGGGGACGACGCAGTCGTTGCAATAGGGCGCAGGCGAGCGCTCCATCAGATAGCGATGCGTCACACGAGTGTGTCCGATTCGGAGACGACAGAAAGCGACCTGAAGCCGTCGCGGCATTGGGGGATAGGTCCATGGGAACAGTCGCGGCGCAATGGCACGCAACTTTAAGTATGCGGCAAACTCTGGGGCATCAATACAAAAACGTCTAAAATTCGCGTGTGTCCTTTTCAATGGCACTACCTCACACGTGATTGGTTCCTTCCCCTTTCAAGGATACAAATGCATTTTCTTGAATTAATTTACCAAAACATTAAAGTTTGATCCTAACTCTTTCGAACAGCTGATTAAATCATAACAAGTCACTTTGTTTGAGTATTGGTTGCAGCATGGTTCCTTCATTTTTTAGCTCACATCTGGTGATCCCCTACAAGGAAATAAGTCGCCACATGTTCTTATATCCTGGTGCGAGGTTATATCACAAACCAAACCCAACAAAAAAAACAAAACGCAAAATCAAAGGCAAAAAACAAACAAAAACAAGAAGCAAAAAAAAAAAAAGCAACAAGAAGCACGCTCCAGCATCGGGTGGGAGGCGGGCCTCCCCCAGGCGTAGGAGAGTGCGATCAACCCCAAGATAATCAAATAAAAGGTGGTTATTTCAAGATCTTGCCTGAGTTAATCTCTAAACCAGCATTCCTCTACTCTGAAATCTAAGCTAATATTATGTTGAGACCCAAAGTCAGACACACTTGTTTATCTCGTTAATCCACAAAGATTATTTGCCCTCTGATCGGAATGAAAATTTCTGTCGAAAGCCGGGAGGGAACCAGGATGCGATTTGATGTTTTGCCCATTTCTTTGAAGGGAAGTATTATTATACTGTCTGTAGTGGTGAGGAAGGAAGGAGTCTTCTAACAATTTCCCGTTCAAGTTTAATTAATCCCAGAATGAGCAAGAATCCGCCAGCATCATCGAAAACCACCCCAAGGTTTGCCAAAGAATGCGTATATTACCAATTTAAGCAAACGCAAACTAATATTAATAAAAAATGTAGGGGCGGGGGGGGATATTGTAACCAATGAAGCTTCAGCATTTTTTTTCAAATCAAATTGGAGTGATGGAAATGGAAGAAAAAGTCAATAGAACCAAAAAGGAAGAGCGAAAAAGTTAATAATAAAAGCGGCGATAATAAACCATACCAACCAATATTAATGAAGACGGAAGGGTCTCGATTATAAACTCCAAGGAAGACTCGAACAATGAGCAAGCACATCTTAGCATTCATTATTTTAATTATTACTATTTACAATTAAGGGTGTTACGTAAACCACTAAGGCTGCACATGACTGGAAGGGCTCGCAACTCTCCTAAACCTGGGCAACCTTCACAACGACATCGTTGGCGTTGTAATCGTGTTGGTTGTCGATCAGGGAAAATACATGGCTATATTAAATCACTAAAAAGCCTACCTACTTCTAGCTCGTGACTATGTTCCTGAAAAAAAAAGAATATTCTTTATACATTATCCTATTTTAATTAGTCCAGGTCGAATATCCTGAATATAAATATAAATTGTTGCCTTTGGAAATAGAAGTGATGTTTATTAATTGTTGGTGCAAAGAATAATTATTCACTACCCGGAATCTTTTCAAGAAAATGAAGTGCACATGGCGAGGTGAATCTATTACCAATTGAAATAACTATTTGCGTGATGTATTGTGTGTCGTCTCTTCTAAAAAATGGTGCTACGCACGCACCTCCCCCTCGTGCTAGCGTGAACGCCCCCAACTCCCTAGGATGCGGGGCAATGAAGTTTCCCTTCCCGCCACCCCTAGTTTCCTCCCGCTTTCCGAGATGGAAACCCGGTACAATTCGTTTTCGTCTCGACGCGCAAACATCTCTTGTTAAACCCGACTCGTTCTGTAGAATCCCCTTCAAAGTGCAGTCTAGTGGTTGTCGATGGTAAGATCCCAAGTCAGAGGCAGTTAAAGGTAAGTACAGAATTTCTCATTCCCGGGAGAACGGAGCCTGTCCTTCAAATTTTCCCTCCTCTCAACTCTTGCCCATTTCTTTTACCTTTCTAAACTGTGAAATAACGAGGGTTCGCTGGGCTGACTCCGCTTAAAGAATCTCCCCTGAAAAGGCCACCTGTATCTTTTTAAGACCTTATCCTTATTTATCGGTCTCCCTTTTCCCTGGCCTTCAGCCACTCTCCTTTTTTGTTAACTGACCTAATACGTTGGTTTCCGCGCCTTACAAGAATTTGTTTTGTCTTACAGAGCCCATCTGGCGACTGTCTACTAGGGCATAAGTCGCCGTAATCATCTTAAAGCATAATACTAGGTTAGATTAAAAAAACAACATGCAAAATACACGAAACAAAAATAAAACAAGAAACAAACAGGCAAGAAAAAGGAAGCACGCTCCGGCGTCGCGGAAAGGCTGAATAACAAAGAGAGTCAAATATAATGGAGGCTATCCTCCTCCAAAAGGGTAGATAGTCCACAAGTCTGTGTGCACGAACAAGTCCCGAGTACAAGGGACGAGCGGGAACGACACCGCAAGAGGAAACGTGCGCGAAGATCTCGGTCAGACTGGGACATTCAACAAGAATGTGCCGAACAGTCTGGGGGACAACGCAGTCGTCGCAATAAAGCGCAGGCGAGCACCTCATCAAATGACGGTGCGTCTCGCGAGTGTACCCAATTTGGACACGACACAAAGCGACTTGAAGGCGTCGTGGCAGTGGAGGGTAGGTCTATGGGAACAATCAGGCGCAATAGCACGCAACTTTAAATTCCCCTCGCCAGGCAGCCTGGAGGTCTGCCCTGAGTCCTGCCAGGTAGTAGACGTGATCAAGAGAGAAGCGCTGGTCTGGTCGCCCAGTCCTCGCGGATCTTTTGGCGCGCTCATTCCCCGCAATTCGCACATGTCCAGGAACCCAGCAGAAGAATCTTGACTTCCAGCCGGCTCGCGGAAACCGAGGGACAACGAACAACGCGAACAATTGTGAGTGTGAAGATTCCAATGCCACGAGAACACTCGGTGCGCTTTTTGAGTAGCTAAATGTTTCATTACCGAGTGGTGTATTATAACCGCTTAGGACGTGAAGTCAGACGCAGGTCCTGGTAGAGCCCCGCGGACTTCAGAGGTGATAAGAAGACGATCCTCTCTCGGGAATTGGAGCAATCCGTACGGATCCAGCGTGACACGAAGTGTGCTGAAAGGGGGCGAGGGGGAAGCTTAGGACGTGCCCCATCAGAGTGTTCAAGACAAACCAGCCTAATTTGCAATCAGGTCGGGCAGACGTGCAGCTCCTCCAGGTACCAAGTGTAACAGGCTACACATGGAAGACCCCCCCCCCCTGCGGTGTCGGAATTTGGTAGGGGTTTTACCACCCTTCTCTTTCAATACTCAGTGGGGACTAAAACTATACCACGGGCCTCTACAGCGCACAGCAACCTCCGTGAAGTCGACCCGATTCGTGGCTCCATTTGGTAACTTACCGCACCCGATGCAGCTTATATTCGATGTAAGCGGACGCGGTGTTTTCACTTGGCTAAGCCGTCGCTCGCAGAGATTAATAATTCGTTTAATTAAACGACCATCACCGGAAATTAAATATTTGCCAACGCAAACAATTACGCCATAGCTGAGGATCTGATTCGTCCATGACGTGTGGGTGCGCGTGGATGTTCGCGAGTGGCTTGCGTGCATGCCAAGGCTCTAAATGGGAAGTGGTGGAATGTATGAATTGCGTGATCGTGTGGGCGTAACGACAATGCTCCCATCCGTCAAAGGCAGCCGAATCGAAGGTTAGTGAGGAGGGAAAGGTGAGGGGGGGGGGAGCTCATAACCGTGGGGAACTAACCTCTGAACTCTCACGCGACAAATGAAGCGCCTTAATGCTTTAGTAATTGGGGGAGGGGAGGGTGATTCCTCCCCTCACCCTTCTGATGACCTACCCTCCTCCCTCTATGTCAACAATGGCAGGCAGCCGCCCATCTAGACTCCAGGCCATCAATAAGATAAGGCCAACCTAAAGCCGGCGCCCATCAAACGGGGTACAAACATGAGTAGGCAAGTAAAATAGCTCATGGGGGGGGGGGGGGGGGAGTCGTGCCTCACCTCGGACGAACTTTGCATCAACTGCGAATGCTACTACTGCACTTTCCCTCCTTCCCTTTCTCGGTTCATTCTTTCTGCCCTCCCTGGCCCCTTTATTCCTTTCGTCAGGCCACCCGTAACCTAGTTAATGGGCACTCCCGCCCCACCTCCCGCCTACTGTCCCTCTCCCTCGCCTGCACCTCAACAAACAGCAAACCAATTTCCATTCTGGACGTCAAATCATTTCGTTAATACCCATTTGCATGTCTGGGCGTCCCGCGGCGAGAGAGAGGGGTGGGGTGGGGGGGGGGGGGGCTCGCGACTCATCGGCCCCTTTTCGTGTGGGAGGTGTGCATGCACACGTGTGCGTCAATTGAGCCTGAAATATTTTTGTGTAGAGAGCAGCTCAAGTTTTTGGATTATCAGAGTAAACTCACGGTGATAAGGATCGGCGAGGGCTCGCAACTCTCAGCCATGTCTGTTTGGGAGCGAATCCAGCAACATTGTAGGGGACAACTAGGAGGGGGGGGGACTTAATGACTCCTTCTTGGGCAAATCAATTCGTCAGAAATTGTGTTTCACTTGTGTGTAGCGGCTTGATTGAATGGGTGGGGGGGGGACACACCGATGGGGATTGTGAGGGGACGCGCTTGGGACCTCTCCTGACCAGGGATGAACCTTGACAGGTTAAGAGGCTTCAGCCTCTGGCAACCCCCTTCAAGGGCCTAATTCATCGTAATTAAAATTTCAGCTTAGTTCTGGCCCACTCTAAAATCCCTAAACCAAACCAAACAAAACAAACCCCACACAAGAATAACCAAAATCCAAAGACAAAACAAAAGAGCAAGAGGGAAGCATTTCGGCACCGGAGGGAAGCTCGCGCCCCCCTGCGCAGGACATGCGACCTACAATAAAGAGTCAAATAAAGTAAAGTGAAGAAAGACAACCTCCTCCAAGAAGTCAGGTAGCCCACAAGTCTGTATGTACGAACTTGTCCCGGGCACAAGGGACAAGCGGCAGTGAGCCCGCTTGATCACCCAGATTGGGAATCATCAGAGGACGAAAGAGCTCCGGGCAACCCGAACCTCTGTGGATAGAAGAGCAGGTTTAGAAAAGGGTAGGCGGGTATGTAATAAAGAAAAGTAGAGAGAGGCGGGCCCACTAGCGAGTAGGGTGGGTAATCGCTTAGGGTTACCGTACCCTGGTGCTTGGTCATCCCTGGATGGCATACAATCCACCAAGCCAACAGTTCCTCCTGGTACAAAGTACAGGTTAGAGGATAGCCATAATAACTAGTACTAATAATAATAATAACAATACTACTAATAAATAAAGCTAAAATAACACTAAGAGGGAACGAGGGGGGAAGGGCACCAACAACTTTTCCCCTTCAGAGAGGTCAGGTCAACCCAGAAAGAGAGAGAGGGGGAGAGGGGCTTCCCCAATTAGGTGGGATGCGCTGATAAAAATTTAAATTTAATCTTTTCATATCGTCATGGCGTCAAATAACGAGGGCATCGCCGTGTGGCGAGAAATGGAGTGTGATGGGTGCGTCGATCTGGGAGGCTCAAACAAACATTAACAAATGTTCGATCTGATAGATAAAAAAAGCCCCCCACCCTCAAGTAACCACTTTAATCGTGTGTTAAATGACCGCACTTTAACAGCCCTAAAAAGTGAAACATTACCTCTGTGGTGCCATTTCCCACATTTTTTTAGCCTCGGTGTGGTAGTATTACCCCTCTCCCCCCCCCCGGGCCAAATTCTCCTCCTGCGAAACATGAGTTAAGAGGCATTAATAAGGGGACACTATTTCCCTTTTAGGTTTCATTAACGGGGGCGTAAACACCCCGTGGGGTTTCTTCTTAATGGGAAAATAAGGGAATGTCAGTTTAACCAACAAGGGCATGTCCCCATATATAATGAGGAATAGGCAGGAAGGGAAAACCAATGAATAAAAAAGGACAAGTATTAAAAAAAAGGATGAAGAATACAGTAACTATTTTCATTATAGAAGAGAACGGCCATAATGCCATTGCTTTTCAAGAAACACGAATAAGAAGTGGTAAAGTTAGGTGAAATGAAAATAAGTAGATATATATGAAGTTGGAGTACCCGGAGCAACAAACTACACGGGCGTTTGGGTGTATAATATAGGCGCACCACTTTCCACACCTCCCAGCTATTTGTCGCTGGAATGCCTCCCCCCCGCCCCAACTCCCACCTCAGATTGCCAAACAATCCTTAAAAAAAATCCGTTTTCTACTTTTTCTCTCTCTACAATATCTTGCACTTTCTCATACGACTTTTTCTTCTACCATGTCTTACACTTTAAACCACATTCCACTTTAATAAAAATAAGTCAAAATAATGGCTCCAAATTTAGATGAATATATTTTATCCTATGCAATTAAGGTCGTTTACTTCCTGCTCGGCTCTGCAATAGAAAAGAACAGAATCCGCTCAACCAGGTTGCCATGCCAACGAGGACTGTTCCCCCCCCCCCCTCCGCCCATCTTCTCATCTGGCAAAGCAGTACAAGAGAGACTAAGGTGGGGTGGGGGAAGTAAAGGAGGCAACGTGGGGATTGCCCGGTTGACTCAGTGGAGAGACAAGGGAACGGAACACAAACACATTAAATAAAAAGTATAAACATCGCGCGCACACACACGTACGATATCACGCGTAGGGTTGTGGTTTAAGAAATATAACTAAAACAACCGAGAAAGGAAAAAGATATTAGGCACCGTTCCAACAACTCCCATTTCGTGTCCACCCCAACCCCCTATCTTCCACAGCTATAAAGACAAAGAGGATAAATTGGGGCGGGGAGGGGGGGCTCACCCTCGTCTTGGATCTGTTCTAGATACCTGCCCATTAGTTAGTCCACGATTAACGATACTTCTGTCAGTGTGACCCGAAACAGAGGGCGGGAGCGCTAATTAGAGTCAAAGGCTTTATGTTTGTTTGTTTTTTTAGCGTTCCTATTTGACAGCGAATAAGCAAGGGTATAGCTGAAGAAAGTAATGAGAAAAGGCAACAAGATCCATAAGAAAGACAAGGAGAAAATTCAGAGATAAAAAGAATAAAACGAAGTGGCACCCACACGCGACCCTGGGGAAGTCCAACTTTCTCTGCCACCCAAAGACATAACAATTTACAAATTGAACGAGTATGGAGGACCACCTCTATGCTGCGGTGCAGGAGCCAACCCCGAATACCAGGGACAAATACCGAGCATGTGCACCAAGCCAATTTCAACCAAAGTGTGGCTTACATTATGGGTGAACAAGCAGTCTTCTCGAAAATTTTCAGCCCAATTCCGATGGCGCAGCGTCACGCGAGTGTGTTCCTGTCCCTGACTCTGACTCTGAGGCGAAAAATAAGGACTTGGTACCGTCGAGGCCAACGTGAAAAGTATCGCGACACAATGGCACGCAACTTTAAACAACTGAGCACTGTCTCCAATTTCTTTGCCATGCAGCTCGAATGCCTGACTTGACCTGTGCCATCTATGTATTATGGGAGAGTGAAAGGCCGGTCGGGTTGCATAGTTTGTGCAGATAGCCTGGCCACCTCATCAGCACGCTCGTTTCCAGCAACCATTACATGTTGAAGAGCCAAGCACACGATAATTAGACCCTCCCCCACCTCCACCTCTCGACTCGGAGTAGTCATGACTCACGGAAGTTGCGCAAAAAGATGAGGAAATACCAATGCCACAAGGATACTTAGCGCGCTCTGTGAGTCTCTATGGACATACGAGAGATCTGCAACCCTGGCAGAGCGGGTAAACTCCGTTACGGAAAAATATGTATATTGCAAGCAGCTCGGTCGTAAAGAAAAGGGGTCACCGGGAAGAGCACCAATGACTTAAAACAAGGGGGGCGTAGTATGGAAACCATCTCGCCCCTACGAGTTGAAGCCAACAGTACATACCTGCTCGGTTCCAGTGTGATACGATGCCCAGTACCGTCAAAAAGGATCAGAACGTTTGAATTTCAATCACATCTTACATAAATCTTAACAGAGAAAATCCTTTTCCAATTTACTGAAAAAAATTGAAGTGTCCAAAATGATCCGAAGGACAGCGAAAACAAATTTCTATTTTGAAATATAATGATTAGATGGAATTTTATCAGTTGAAAAAATTTATACAAGTTCTAAGTAATTCCTATTTAGTGCAGAGACTTTTATTCTTGATGATGCTTTGACATCTGCCACAGAAACGAACCAACGAACCACTTGGTCGGTGGTAATCTTGCTCCAATCATTTTGAAGAATTTCCCCAATTTCTTGAACAGTCTTCGGAACCCTGGATTTACGCCTCTCTCCGATTGTCTTCCAAACATTTTCAATGGGATTCAAGTCTAGACTGTGCAGACCAATTCATAACAGTTATTCCCATGGCCATTGACACTTCCACCGCCAAACTTTACAGTTTGGGGTCCATGTGACGTGCTCAGTGGCGAATGCGAGACAAACATTCTTGTCCTTCGACCCATCAATATCTTGACCGCGGGTGAGCGAACGAGAAAAGTGTCTTCCTCCAGCCGAAGATTGAGATCATGGAGACAATGATGGCCAAAATCTCACTAATCAGCTGGACACGCCTTTAAACAGCCCTTATTCACAATTTAGGTATTATTTCTATCATTATAATAATAATGAGAAGGCTCGATCATCCATGCAGCAGACGCTTGCGAGGAACCGAAAGTAGTGCTGCACCTCCCGAGCGAAGGGCACGTTTTTATCTGAACACAGCAAATGAGGAGGACAGATAAGGGAGAGTTGCTGTATTTAGGATTTTAAATGTGGACTTTAATAAAAGTAATTCGAAATTTAATGGGAAGCCAAGAGAGAATCGCCCTCAAGTTCTGGACAGTTGAAGGGGACGAATTGTAGTGAAGAGGGTTCCAGTGACAGGAGTGTTACAGTAATCAAGGCACGGGATAACAAAGACATGGATGGCTATCTCAAAATTGGTTCGGTCAAAGTGGGATCGGGTACGAGTGAAGTTAAGGATATTACGGATAAAGCAGAGATGATTAGTTGTTATTAGAAACATGTGATTTGAAATCGAGTTGACTATCAAAGGAAACACCCAGGTTTCTCACGCTGTCAGAGAACGTGATCGGGGAGCCACGTAGAATGATAGAGGGGGCGGGTTACATTTTTACAGCGAGTGACATCTATTGATGTGGCTCATCAAAAGAACCTCAGTTTTGTCATAGTTGAGTTTGAGGAAGTTATCCGATAGCCATTGAGTAATCATGTCATATGCGGATAAGAGATTAGTGACGGTTACAGCGAAAGAGTTTGGGCATGGGGGGGGGGAAATATTTGCGTGTCATCGGCATAGAAATGGAAGGATAGACAAGCAACAACGTAGAAGAGGGCCAAGAGGAAGGGAGTAGATACAAAAAAGGGAGCGGGCCAAGGACAGAGCCCTGAAGAATGCTATAAAACACAACAGATGGCCGAGAGACCTCAGAAGGGTTCCGAATGGGCGCGGAAGCGATGGTGCTCCTAGGCCGGAGCCGAGGGTGTCTTTTTTAATTGAGGCATACAACGGCTTAAAGAGAGCTGGGCGCACCAGGACCAAGTCCTTAGGCTCGCCAGGATTTCCTTTTTCAGCAGATAAGCACTGCATTGGTTTTAGAAGCGGGGCGCGGATTTAAGCAGTTGCACTACTTAGCAATACACGATAGAAACTATCGTGTAAGGCATTGGGAGACTAAAACATACATACATCGGGAAAACCATACTTGGCACGTCTACAGGATCGATTCGTATGGGCGAAGCTTTGGCAATAGTAGCACCTCCGCGGCAGTGGCAGGAATGACTTCACGCGGTGGCAATATCAATCGGCACGTCCCCACTCAGTAAGCCTTTCGCGTTCGAACCTGACCAGGATTGTAAGGGTGGGGCTCGAGGCCCCTCCCTGTTTTCTCATTACCGGCGAGCAATTGAGTGTGCGATGGGCACTAATCATAATCACCTCGGAAGGGTCCGATGCATTCGCCCGAAGGCTCTCGTTCGAGAAACGGTTCACATTCGGCTCTATCAATCAAACGAGAGAATGCTTTCTGAAAGAGGGGCCCCGACGTAATCGTGCTTCCCTCAGCTGACTTGCAACTTTGGACTTCATCTAGGCTTCCTGCCTGAGGGCGTCTCAGGACTGGACGCGACGATCTTGGCCTGGTCGCGTACCAAATCGGCAGTGAACCCATCCTTCCCGAGAGCCCCGTGGAAGGAGAGGAGGGCGGGGAGTGAAGCCACTTCTCTCCACCCCTGGAAGGCAGTCCCAGGTCGGATGGATCGGTCTCTGCAACATCCTTCCCCGAGGAGGAAAAGGGATTGAATGTTAAAGGGGAACAGTTGTGGAGGAGGTCCCCCCCTCCTCTCCTTGTGAGACGTCGAGGGCCCAAGCCGAATGATGAGAAGCTTGCACATGGTCAAAGGGCAGACATAGCTTCAGTGTTTGGCAATGAGCTTTGGCCATAAAGAATGGTGCCAATGTAGCCACCGGATAAGCATACTGGAAAAAGGTGAGCAGAGTCGACGACCCAACACACTCTGTGCCTAATACTTGCCTTAGCAGGCGAGCTTTCGTTCCTCGAAGCAGACCTTAGGTTATACAATGCGACTCGAGTAAGCTTTTAAGAAGACGAAAGTGCGCCGAGTAACCAGAACCTCTGTGTGGATAGAAACGCAAGTTTGGAAAGGGGTAGGCGGGCAGGAATGCAGCGAAGTAGAGATAGGCGGGTCAACTAACGAGGAAGGTGCGTGAACACCAATTATTATACCCTGGTGCTTGGTGATCCCAGGATGGCATGCAGTCCATCCAGGCACCATGTTTAGCGGACCGAACTCTCTCTAGGTGAGAACAGTTTCTTTGTACAAAGTGCGGGTAGACAAATGGTTAAGGGGATATCTTAATAATAATACTAATAAATAATAATAATAAATAAAGATAAAGTAGCACTCGGAGGGAGCAAGGGGGAAGCGCACCAACCATTTTCCCAGAGCCCATTAGATAGTTCACGTCAGCCCAGTGACAGGGCCTCCCTAATTCCCACTCAGGCGGAGAGAATGTGCAGCTCCTTCGAGTACCAAGTGTAGCAGGTTACACAAGGTACCCCCCTGTGGGTTAGAAGTTGGGAATGATTTCCGAAATTGTTTTCCATTTAAGACGAGATCTAGAGTTACGGGTACCTCCATTTGACACAGCCCATTTCAAGACACAAGTTCGCCTAGGCTGAATATGACTGTACATATTCTTACGACCTGGTCCTTTAGCCCTGCTGTCCTAATAAGAAAATTAACCCAAGTATCTTTCAGAAGCGTTGCATTATGATGCTAGTTTGGGAGAAACATGGATTTCTCTTGGCTCCCAGAGGTTTTTAATAGGATTCAGATTGGGTGAATTTTCTTCCACGAGAACACTTGAATCTTGTGTTCCAAGATTTTTGTTTTTGTTTTTACACGGTGCCATTTATTCGTTATTAGTTCTTAACTATGCAACTTACCACCTCACAAGTAACTTGTCCATGGCATACAACTGCACAAGTGTGGCTTGTCCTCTTGCACCTAGGTACGAGACTCTTTTGAGGAAAGAAACCAAAGTAACCATCGATGAAATTTTAAGTCAACAAACAACCAGGTGTGGTGTGGGTATGGGATGCATCTGCACGGATGGGGGAAACGAGAATGGGCATCTGCGTCTAAGGTAACATGAGATGGGACAACTTCACCGACAAAATGAGAAGAAACATCTTCAGCGACGGCAGAGCTGAGAGGAGCCAGGCAGATATTATCATCAAATAGGGTAGAGATTCAAATGCTAGAAAAGACGAACCGTCAAACAAAGGGTCGCGGGGGTCAACGAACCTATAAACCCCTCCTACAGTGGTGCAACATGCATCTTGAGCAGGACAGTTCTAATCAGGGATTTGAGGAAATGCGCGGGTTCACCGTGAAATCCTCCGGAGCAGACTAAAGTAGCGACCGCATCATAACCCCTACCTTCCCCATTGTTGATTCGCTAATCTTTCTCCGCGCTCACACAAATATACACAAGCAAAATTGTATATTTGTGCTGTGCCCCCCCCCCAACAAAACCTCAAGCTCAAAGCGAACTAAAGCTTTAAAATTCGGCCTCGACGTCAGTCTTGGCGGGAGTGGAGTGGGGGCGAGGGGAGTGGGAGTCCTGGATCGAACGCCAGGAGGAAATGACGAGGGGGAGGGGACCAGAGCGCCCTCCTCGCCGAAGAGACCAACATGAGGGCAGAAAGGGGCGATGTCTGATGGGAGATTATAAATGAACCACGAGCCCCATTATCCTCTGCCATTTAGCCACCATTAACGAACCCGCAAACGCAAGCGCCACGAATAGGTAGGGTTGCGCTTCCCTCCATCTTCTTCCATTTCCCCTCAAATGACCGAAGGAAGGCATAGGAAGGAACAGAGCTTTCGGCCCACAGCAAAGCCCCGTGCCAACGTCTTCTCTCTACCCCCCCTCCTCCCTTCCAATCACCACTACCCCCTCTCATGAAAGGGTGAACGATACCCCACCCCC
Organism: Ceratothoa steindachneri; assembly: GCA_963969495.1. NCBI lineage: Eukaryota > Metazoa > Arthropoda > Malacostraca > Isopoda > Cymothoidae > Ceratothoa > Ceratothoa steindachneri. The sequence continues at coordinate 13,764,897 of OZ018332.1, forward strand.
TTCAATTCCCCCTCGTAAAGGTCAGAGGTTGAGTCGAAGACAGGGGAGAAAGAGAGAAATTAGCAGAAAGTTTGCTTGTGACACACAGGAGTAACTCGGGATGAGTGCATCAAAAGATATTGCATTTGGGTAGCGCCAACGTGGGAATTTAGATGCCTTGAATGCATTAAGGCAATTTATGACGTATCTACTTATTACACATGCAATGTATAATACAGCAGCGGCCATAGGTTTTCGGAATTTTCTTATTCGTTGGGTAATGACTATCAATATGTTGGTGTAGGTTTAAATCCAATACAATGTACATACAAAGCAAAAAAAAGTTTTTTATGTTTAAAATGGCGATGCTATTGAAATAAATGAAATTCTGGTATCAGTATGCAGTATGTTGCAGTCAAAATGTATTCATATAACATAATATATGATATTCTCTGTCCAACAAGATCTGATAATGATAAATAATGACGAAAACACCTAACTACGAGCTGCGATGGGTAAGTTGTCGCTGAGGACAACTTTGAATTCCGCTCAAGCGTGTCGTCTGGCGCCACTTTCTCTCCTTCATGCTATAGCAGACTCAGTTGTGTATCGTCAATGAAAGAGGCAATACCATAGCTGAATTAAATCCTCCACAGAATTGGAAAAGGCAAGCTATCCTACTTGAGATTCACGTCGGGAGCTCCAATCCGAAGATCTCTGAATGCTTGGGTGTCATCTGAGGACGGTGCATAGGATTGGGAAGAAGTGGGATGTGTCAGGCTGTGATTCTGAGGGTACGGCGCCTCGGAAACCTCACTCTAAGCGTTCTGATACGAAAAGAACCCCCGAATTTATCACAGAGATCTAGGCCATCATAGACAACGATCAATGAGGTCTATAGTCAGGGACAAGGGAGTGTCAAAGTTTCTCATGACGAAATCCGCTATTACCTACTCACATAAGATGAGAAGGGACCAGCCTCTGTCGCAAAGATGAAGAACAAGCGAAAGGAAGGTGGCGAACAAACTGAAGCACCCCTCAAGCCTGGCATACTTTGATTCTTTTCAGACGATAAGAATTTTTGCCAAAACAACCTATGACTTGTTGTCCCCGCCAAAAATGTACCTAGTCATGAAGACTAGGTTCCTAGTCTAATTCATAGCGTTTGGGGTTGACAGTAGGGAGGGCCACGTTATGCCCCCGATTATCTTCTCGGAGGGCCGCAGACTCAATATAGAGGGCTAAATCAAGTGCTTGGTTGAATGGCGCTTAGGCACACACTGTACGAGTGCTTGGGAGTTAGTGTTGCGCTGGATTCAGGAGATAGCGGTTGGAAGGGCGTACGTGTGGCAGCAGGAACTGTGCACCATGCCTCACAAGCAAGATGATCCAGTCTTGGCTGCAAGACAATTTCTTTGACCACGTCACTCCGAACATCTGGCCTCCCAACTCCCAAGACCTCAAACCTCCTGCAATATTATGTATGAGGCGTGGTTGAGAGAGAGACCAACAAGTCCCCGTTCACCACCGAGGTGGAGCTTAGGTCCCGGATCACCACACTTTTCCCCAAGTTAAAACATCGGGGCCGTGGAGAAGGTCTTCATCAGGTTCCGGCGACGTCGCCTGAAGGCCGTGGATGAGGCCGACGGTAATTTCGTTGAATAAAATGAATAGTACAGCAATCCTTTAAGCCATCAACATGAAGGAGAGAAATCTGCACGATGATGCTCTCAGCAGCCGACATAAATCGGCCGGAGGGTAGGCGAATTATATCCGGGTATTACACAAGTGTTGAGTGGGATCCGATAAAGCGGGAACATCCAATACTCACCTCGTTATGGACGACTCAGGGTGATGACATGTTTATGCTTCGCAAGAGCCTCTTCGGTATCCTAAGAAAACCGCAGTCCAGCTGGAGTATGAATGGACAGAGGGCAGGTATAGGTTAAAGCACCCGTCTAAGCAAACCATCGCGGACTGCAGGCCTAAGGTCATGTAAAGACCACCTGTAGAGGAATTATAACATAACGCCGCACAAGAAGGGCCAAGCGGACATATATATTAAACTCCCTGGTCGGAGAGAGCGAGAGAAGCATACCAGAAGAGGAGGGGCGTGAGAACGTTAGTTGTCTGACTAACAGTCAAACTGCCCAAAGGCTTTGATCTCCTCCGCCGAGTTGGTAGTCGAGTCGAGCTGCATGACCAAGGTAACCATAAAAGGCCATTAATCAGCTCTCAAAAGATCCGATTACCTACGAGGGCCGGAGGCCCGCGGTCAAAGCGCCCCCCAAAGCGGTGCCAGATATAAAAAAAACGAGGATAAATATTGTGACGGTCGTCGGTGCCTCTGATTAAGAAGCCGACCTGGGCTCCGCGGTGACAGCAACCATCCCCTCACCCCTCGCACTCCCCTCAGCGGCCTCGCCCCGTCCCCCTAAGATGAGGCGGTCGCCGGGCTATAAATAAGCCCGTAAGGAAAGAAAGTGTATTATTCTGTGAGAGACGATAGAGGACTAGATCGAGGAGATCGGTCCTTCACCCAGTTCCGAAATCGTTCTTCTAAAAACTTAGAAGATCGTCACGTTTTCGTATCGGTTCCATACCGAGTTATCCTTTAGAGGCTTAGTAAGAAGTCTGGCTGGATCACCATTCCTAGTGCCAAACAGGAATTTCGGGAGCAAGAGAAAAGAAGACACGTTCACCCTCGAGTGACTCTCAAATTGCAATCTCAATAATTGGGAGAGAAGAAGTAATACCTGAGGAAGTTCCATTTTTAAGTACTTTCGAAATCACCTCGTATCCCCAAACTCAGTGGGCAACCCCTTGAAGAAGACGAGGATACTAAAAGACTTCAAGAGCTACCCATCAGAGTACTCCTTGAGCTAGAGAGTACCACTCCTCTCTCTGTTGTTTAAACGTCTATCCAGAGATTAAGTTATAAGAATTTGACATCGTGCTCCCCCCCTCCCCCCCAATCTCGTGGAAAAACTTGCCGTCGGCCCCTGCAACTCAAAGAAGCTTGAAAAGTCCAATATAGCGACATCTGCCAACCCCTGATCCTTTTGATTCAGTAAGGTTTTTAATACTGTACCCAAGCTAACTAAAGGAGAAATAGTATTTAGTGACTCCTGTCATATTGCTAGTTAAGATTAGAGGCACGTAAATTGTGGCTAAAGGCTATACTAAAAGATCTCTATAAATTAACTAACTGGCAATTGGTTGATTTACGTGGATCCTACTTACGTTGTTCCTGACTATCGTCGGTAATAGGTCCTTAATCAATTCTGGCAAACCTTGTTAAACTTATTGTAAATATTTTGAGTTCATTGATAAATTAAAAAAATATATTTTTGGTTAATTCTGTGTGTTCCACTGGATCCTTTACGTGTTGACTGGCTCTTTCCTTAAAACGGATTAAACGCTGTGGCACTCTCAAAAATACAGTAATTAAAAGGTTCACTCAGCCAGCAGAGGTATTGTTTCCATCCCTAGTATTAGTGCCAGACTGGCACCCTAAAGTCCTTAAATATATAATTCTCTGACTGACAAAAAGGACACAAACAATACCTCGACACCACCAAAAGCGGTTGGTCAAACTTAAACAGGAGCGACATCGACTAGCGGGGAACATGCGCACCGGAAGTGGGCCATGCGTCCGTGGGGACGTATCTTATGGTCCGACAAGTAGACGTTATAGTTGTTCTCGACCCCCAAGGACGTTTGAGTGTGCAGGAGGGTCTTTTTCTTTTTACACCAATCTGGCGACTGCCTACAAGGGCATAAGTTCTATAATTTATTAATTACAAACTTAATACTAGGCTACATTAAATATAAAATGAGTCAAACACCAAACATAAAAAAAACAAACAAGAAGAAAGCCCGGCTCCCCCGACCAAGAAACGGGTGACCCTAGAACAAAGAGAGTGAAAGGAAAAGGAGGAGGACATCATCCGCCAAAGGGTGAGATAGTCCTCGAGTATGTGCGCACGAATCAATCGCAAATACAAAGCAGAAGCGGTAGTGACTCCACTTGTCCCGGTACCGGGATAGGAAACGAGTGCGAAGAGCACCCAGATTGAGACATTCAAGAAGAATGTGCCGAACAGTCAGGGGAACAACACAGTCGTCACAAGGTGTGGGCGAGCGCTCCATCAGATGGCGGTGCGTGCCGCGGTTGCGCCCAAATTCAAAGAGGACAGAAGGCGACCTGAAGCCGTCGCGTGTCATGGGAGGGTAGGTGCATAGGAAGAGTCGCCGCGCAATGGAACGCAGCTTCGGGTTCCCCTCGGCTTTCCCCCATCTTCTTTGCCAAGCAGCCCGGAAGGCTGCCCTGATTCCTGCCATGTTGCATGTTGTCGGTGTGAGGAAGAGCGAAGCGCTGGTCTCGTCGCCCAGTGCGACACTGAGGAAATTTCCCTACGGAACACCTTCTTCCTGCTCCATTGGGATGGAGAGGGTTACCAACAACCGATGGTGGAATCGACAATCTCGCAAAAACTTAGAGGGGACCCTTTGCCCCCATCGTCTGGAGAGATTCCAGATACCCTATCGCCATGCAGTATGATACGGCTAGTTCAGATCGAAAAACACCGTGGTGTAGTACTGGCTAGTAAGGAAAGTCTCGCAGACGGCATTTTAGAGTTGTAGCAGAGCATCAGAAGTAGAGTGGAACTTGTAGGAGCCGCACTGTGCAGAAAACAACATCCTCCGCTGTCCAGGAAAAAACGCTAATCTAACATTTACCAATTTCTCTATCAACTTGACTTGCACACGCGAGAGGTTAGAGAGATTGGGCGGAAACCGAGCGGGGTAAAGTGATCTCTCCCAGGTTTGCGAAAAGCGAGCACAATAGCTATTCGCCGGAGCCTGGGAGAATACCCTGTCAAGATCCTGTTGAACAAATTTAACAGAAAGGTATGGCATACGGGCCATCGTCAAGAACAGGGGTGGTGTTCGCGCACGAAGCGAGAGCAGAAGGCAACTCAATGTAAAAGTGTCGTTCAAGGGTTCTTCGCCTCTGGAGAAAAAGTCCAGTCGGGGACTTCAGCGACATTAGGACATGCATTAAATACCGGCGGAATAGTATCCCGGCTAGAGATTGCGGAGAAAGCGGTGGAGAAGGACTCCACCACGGACGAGGGGTGGGCGATTGCGGTCCCATTCTCGAGAGGAACGGGAAAGGGATCTTGTAAAACTTTGCTCCGAATTCTTTTGACTCGCTTCCATACCTCGGCTGGAGGGGTCTTCCTATTAAGTAAAGACAAGGATGCCAGCCAGAAAGAGAAGCGGGAGTGGTTCGAAACACACCCAAACCTAGCTCAAGCTCGACCAAATTCACCAACAGTGAAATCGTTCGGACGGCGCTTATAACTTCTTTTTTTTTTAAGAGCCTATCTGGCGACAACCCACTTCGGCACAAGTCGCCGCACACATGACAACCTAGCACTAGGCTACTTTAAAATAAGAATGAAAAACAATAACAACAATAATTAGGGAAGATCCTAACAAGGAGGAAGCAAGCTCCTGCGTCGGGAGAGGTCCCCCCGGCGCAGAAACGTCGACCTAGAAAGAAAACAACAAAAAAAAACTAGTTAAATAAAAGGGAGAAGGCTGGTCTCCCCCCAAAAGTCTATAAGTCCACCAGTCAATGTGAACGCATTCGTCTCGAGTACAAGGAACAGGCGGTAGCGATCCCGCCCATCCCGGTACCGGGACTAGCAACGTGCGCGAAGATCACCCAGACTGGAACATTCAACAAGAATGTGCCGAACAGTCTGGGGGGCGAAGCAGTCGTCACAATAAGGCGCAGGCGAGCGCTCCATTAAATGGCGATACGTCAAACGAGTGTGCCCGATTCGGAGACGACAGAAAGCGACCTGAAACCGTCCCAGCATTGGAGGATAGGTCCATGGAAACGGTCGCGGCGCAATGGAACGCAACTTTAAGTTCCCTTCGACCGTCTCCCATCTTCTTTGCCAAGCAGCCCGAAGAGCTGCCCGTATTCCTGCCATGTAGTCTGTGTGTGGAAGAGCGAAACGGTGGTCCGGTCTTCCGGTCCTTGCGGATTCTTTGGCGCCCTCATTCCCCGCAATTCCTACATGTCCAGGAACCCAGCAGAAGATAATCTCGACATCCGCCCGGCTCACTACGTGGCATCACGGATATCGCGAACCAGGGGATGCGGAGATTCCAATGCCCCGAGAGCACTCAGGGCGCTTTGTGAGTCACTATAAATCACGATCCGGTCTCCGAACCGGGCACGTCGCGTAATCTCCCGTACCGAGTGGTGTATTGCCACAGCTCAGCCATGAAGACGGACGCAGCGCCTAGTAGAGCCCCGCTGACTTCAAATAAAGGGTATACGGCGTGGAAACCGACCCCCTCTTCGGACTTGGAGCCATCCGTATACACTGGCACGGTTCCAGCGTGACACGATGTGTGCTCCAAAAAGGTCAACCGCAATACTCCCGGCGCAGTACAAGCTTTGGAAGCAGAGGCGTGGCGACAAATAGCCAACGGTGGTACCCCCCAGGGTGGCGCTCTGGGCAGAACCAGGAACGCCACCGGCCAGAGAGCTATATCTACCTCTCTAAGGAGTTTCCTAGCCCTAAACCGAGAGGGCTTAGGGTATGACTTGCGTCTCTCGGCGTCATGTGCACCATCGAGATCAGCTGCGGATGCTTTGAGAGCCGTTGGCGACAAAGGAAGACACTGCGCTCGTGCGTACAGGCGAGAAATGCACTGTACAGGCCTGGCAGGGCCAGGTGCAGTCATTTTGGACCACCCCTCCCGCCTAGTGACCTGGCAGTCCCTCAGCATGGCGGCTCCACCTTGGACGCGGCGTAAAATGGATAGGGATAGTTGGCTGAGAAGAAGGTCAGCATCTATCCTGTGAAATTAGAGGCTGATCAGAGAAAGTTGTGGGAGAGGTTGTATGAAAAGCGAGGAAACAGGGGGGAAACATTAAGTGTTTGAAGGAAGGAGAAGAGGCTTAGCTGGGGTGCGGCGCTTATAACGCATGTAAGCATAACGCTACTGTTTGAGCGCCGTCTCCCACTCGACTGACCACCACGTAAGCGCTAGGCGTGCAAAACGATCACGAAAATTATTTTTTAATGGGTGAGTTATCACTACAATGAAGGTCATCGACTACCCTCAACCCCAAACCTGGCTGTGTATCCGGAAATCACAGGAATAGAGCAAGACCCGAAAATGAAGCGGTTCTCGGGCAGTGATGCCTAAACTCATCCACACTTAGGACACTTATCTCCAGCTCGTGGAGCAGGTCGGCAAGGAGCTGACACCTGGGATTGTTCGAATGCTCTTTCCCGCCGAGTGTCTACCGTTCAAATACCCGGGCAGTAGAAAGGAGCTCGGCAACGCTGCTACGAAGCAGCCGAAGGCACCCGCGTCGAAGTCCGCTGACGGTGGAATGAATGTAGGCAGAATTAACAGTATACCTCCTACTGCCTGAATGCAACATTATAGCAAACAGAAGAACGGAGGCAACATGGCGGGTGCAAATGGTGCATCCTCCTGCCCGGCCCTCATCCCTTGTTGGTGAGGTCGCAAAACCCGTATACCCCAACAGGAGGCCAGAGAAGCAGTGGAGTAGAGATTGCATAGCATAGCAGTAAAGCATGGCGGCCGCTCTGAAATTGTATTGGGGTGCATGTCAAGTTCATGGGTGGGTCGGGTCGTCTTACCGTTTGTGATGGCACCATGAATTCAGAGGTGCCACTCTGTCTTGAGAGATTACATGCATTCCTTAGCCCAAGTATTCTCAATAAATGCCCAGACCGTGATTTTCAGCCAGAAAAATACACCATGTCGCAAGTCTGTGTCCACTACAGACTAGTTCAGGGACAACAGCACCACGGTGAAAAAACTGGCCCCCCTCCCTTGTCTCCGGCTACTGGAAAACCTCTGGCAGGACCTTATAGAGGATGGAAGATGTCTCTAGTCAACCTTCAATGAGCAACTAAAAGCAGTGATCACCGAAAAGTAGGCCAGTATCATAGCCCTCAGGTGTCGCACCCTCGCGGAGAGAGAGCATCATGGCCTCGAGGAAAAAATGCTGTCATCAAGGTAAATATGTAGATTAGCGACCCGGCCGAAAAAAAAAATTGTGTGTAAATATTATCGTTCACTCGTGTCGGAATATTCATGCGCGTTTGAGTCCTTTTCGAATTATTATTCTATAAACAATTAGGATTATATACTGGGGGGCTGTGCCCCCCAGACCCCCCAAATTTAATGAAACTCAGGATCATCGTAGTGTAGTCCCCCCATTGTGTTTACCCCCACACGAGCCGTCAACTTAAATGTACTCCAAAAACGTGAAACATTTTTGAACACGGACGAAATAGTACGTCCCATCGTTCGCGCCGACAATCTACATATTTACCCTCATCAATACTAAGGGGGATTCTCGACGCGTTATTAAGCTTCCTGTATCAGTTTAGTGCGGCTGTAATTTTCACTTAACTTTAATCTGTTTCTGACGTTTTATGGTTTGGAAAAATTTTATTTTGTCCATTCTTGTAGATTTTTTGAGACATATATAACTTATTGCTATTTATCGCTCCTTATTTCACTGTTATATTCATATTGATATGTAAATAAAAATTTTACGACCTTGCATTTACATTTGGCACTTATTGTTTGTGTGATTAGTCAATCTCTCAGGTGGAATAAGTGTGATAAATCTGAATGTGTGCACATCTAAATGTTTGTTTTTAATGGAGATTCATTCGATGGCGCACGCGCAGTGTGGACTTATATCGCGATCATCATGATAGCGAAAATCTTCCTTTCCCCTTAACATACAGCTTCAGTAAAAGCATCGTAGAGAGGAAGGCTCTCCCAATCCACATATGCGGGTAAGGAAAAGATACCCATTTGTGTGGAGGAAGTTTTACAGCATCAGTAACACATGGAAAAATATATACCCGATGAAATTTAATGCCTACTCGGTCAATTATATGCGGGCAATGCTTAACGATGGAAAAATTAACTACCTCTCCAGGTAGCTCATTCCATATCTCGTATATTCTAAATGTTAAGTAGTTGGTGATAGTAGGAGTCCTGAACATGGGAAGTTGCTGGTTCCAAACATGGTTCATCGTTATATTCTGGTTAAATTTGAACTGCACCTATATCCCTTGACAGCGGCAGTGTCCTAGTCTCTAGAGAGAGGAAAATAGCTCTCGAAGTCGCGTCTTTTCAAAGGCTGGGGACCAAAACTAAACCATGTACCCCAAATGAAGTCGCACCGAATGATACAAGGACAAGATATTTCCTTGTTTCGAAAACTGAAATTTCTCTTAATGTAACCTAACAAACCATGAGTCCTATTATCTGCCCCGACGGAGTATCAGAAAAACTTTAACTCGCTGATTATAATCAGCATACCCGTGAACTTTAGACACTGTTCTTATAGAAAGAATTCCAACTGGGGGTTTGCATACCCAGTGCGCACTACCTTCCACATGCCCAAACTGGGAGGCATTTTCCATGTGTCCGAACACCCCTTTCGGCGCAAAAAGTTAAACAGACGGGCGCTAGTTGGCGGCAAAAGGATTAATGACTAACTACCCTTGCTTTCCATTCAGAAACCTACGCCCATTAAGCCGAATAACAAGATCCGTGGCAACGTTAAAGGGACCATCTTAACACGTAAAAAAAACATCGTCGAAAAAAAAGATCCGCTGATCAAAAGCTGCGTGCTCTCACTTATTCTGATTTATGACCTTACGACCTTCGAAACTTTCAATAATTCCCGGACTAACCTTGGGAGGACCTTGACAATTATATCAATCGAAAAAGAATGAAAAACAACATGAGAGTTTCAAATCTCGTTAGAATCGGCCGAATAGTTATGATGTTATTGCCAAATAATTCCCCGGCTAACCTTGGGAGGACTTTGGCAATTATATCAATCGAAAAGAATGAAAAACAACATGAGAGTTTCAAATCTCGTTAGAATTGGCCGAATAGTTACAATGTTATCACAAAAACAAAACGGGCAAAACGGGCACTCTGTGAGGTAGTGATGGACCCCGAAATATAATCTGAACCTACTCTACCTGAACCTAGCTAACCCCCGCAGAAAAGAGCAAAAGGGGGAGGGGAGCTGACCTTGGCAGATAATCATATCGTCCATGCTCCTTCTCGGGGGTATGGGGGGCGTTATGACCTCAAATGATTAATGGGGACATTTAATAACCAAAAGCGTTCGCGTCACGAGTTCCCTCAAACCGCTATTCAATACACAGAAGGGTCGAAAACCAATGGGCGAATCTCAATCGGAGCTTTGAAAAGAAGTTTGTAAAGTGGAACAGTGACGGTATGCGAAATATGGATAGTCACATAACCACGTAAGTGAGGAAAAGAGGAAACTACGAGGCTGATAGGTCCTAGGATATTTGGGATCGCTCCAGCAACGTCACTCCGCTGAGCTTTAAACTCTTCGAACCCATGTTTGGTCAAGTCACGGTGATAACCAAAATCGAGCCTGCAATCCAACCCCGTTTCTTACTCCGGCAATCTGATAACGAAACGCATATCAATTACGACAAGAAATCGATGCAATGCCTCCTAGAAGTGACTACACCCTTCCGGGACTCCTAACACCCGTACAATTCCCACAAATTATCCCCCCTTACACCCTGACCCCATATATTGGGCCCAAAGACTGTAATAAGGTAGTCGCAGGTAACTACACAATCTAACGATCGCCTCGTCCTAATCTGGGGGAACTCGGGGTGGGGAGTAGAACGAGGTGGGAGGGAAAAATGAGCGGAGAAAGGGAGGGGATGGGAGGGGCGTTGATGTCAATGGCAGGTATATAATGGAGTGATGTTGTGGTTGCTTAAAACTAACAAGCGAAATACAACGAGGCCATTAGCAGCGGAATGTAAGGAGTGATCTGTGAAGATGGAGAAGTAAAAATATGCCAAAGATATAATATAGCCTGTCAGCGTTGGGGCAAGGGGGTATGAAAATTGCTGATTGGTTTCGACATGTTATATCCAACACACTATTGCTGGTTAACGCACTAATGAACCCAGTATCCAATTGCATCGGGATCGGCTCAGGAGGCAGTATGGAAACAAGGTTTAAATCTCAGAATTTGGAGGTCATGAACTAGGTCACCTTGGGCAAGTAAACAATGGAAGATGATGGTTAGTTAACATGTAAGCGCTCAATTGTATGCGGTGAAAACTGGAATACACACTTTCAAAAAAGTCGAATCTCACACAGAGGATTGGAGTTAATTGTGGAGACGAGGCAGGGGTGTGGAATATGCGCGACATCGTTGTGTCTTGAACCTATGCCTATATACTTTCCATACTTTTAATTCCCCATTTTCACTCCTTCCTTTACGAACCTTTCCTCACACGCCTTTTGTGGGAGATGCCCTCGATGTTTTTTTTTTACTACAAACTACGATTAAATTACAACCATCAAAAACTCTAATAAATTTGAAACCGCCACACCACAGCATCCCGAATAAGCATTATTTCTTTAAATGGCAAAAAGAAAGGAACTTGGCGCAACTATTGGTGGTAATTTCGCGCTAGAATGAAGCGGGCAGTGTGCTTACAAAAGTAAATAGTGGACAAGGAGAAAATGGCAGAACAATAAAATAAACAGGTTAAATATGACAAGGAAAACAACATATCATACCTCCATAAATACTGAGGCGATTAAACGCATCAAGCCACCACGTCATGACAACCAAAGCATGAAGATACAAACAACTGCCAGTTTACACACTTACTCCCCTCTCCTTTCATTCCACCGTGAAAAGTAGCAAATCCGCCCTCGCCTAAAATATTCGCTCCTGACCCCATATGTAAGCTCCCCATCCTGGCGTCTGCATATATATGCGCCTCGATGACATGAGCGAACTGCCGGGGCGTCCTCCGAACTAGCGCCCAAATCCCCCGCCCTTTTACAACCGTCGTAAATCGGGAACAGTGGTAGTTGGTAGCGAGGGGTAGAGGGACTCCAATCACCACTAAAACGCACCCTTGTCACAAGGTCAAAAGGACATTCCATGGCGAAATTAAGGAACATTTTCGAAAGGACCCGGGGAAGCCGCCCATGACGAGGGCAAGTTGCCAGGATCTCGTTCGAGTAAATGACGCCCTCGATAGGGGCCGGCCCTATCACAGCTGCCAGAGATTCGTGACATGACGCGACGCCCCCCCCACCCCCTTTACAAAGATTTGCACTTTGGCACAAACTTTTTTCTCCTCCGTTGGTCTGATATGCGCGTTCTTGGAGGCAGCATATTGACAGAGGCTGGCGATAGCCTTTCATTATGCCGGGGCTTTATTTAATTTTCTTCTTCTGTCAGCACCCCCCCCATCCCCTACATTTTCACTTGAGTGAACATTCCCTCTTTCGGTGGCACCATTTATTTTTGAGGGGGGGAGGAAATTTCACTCACACGAAACTCTAGGGGGGGGGGCTAGAAAATACACAATACAATCCGCCAAGCAACAAAAGTCAGCAAGCAAAGGTGGCAATGACGAAACGAGACCGCGTCTGACGTAGCCCTCCTTTACCGAAGGGGTGGGGGCAATGGATGCTGATAAGGAAATAACCGATCAATGGGTACGCGTTGAAGGCATAAAAGAAAAAAAACGTGTCTGTCTCGCTCGAGGGCACCCAGGCTCCACGCAATAAACCGCTTTATCGGACTCATTAATAAGGCGAGTTAACTCGATTTCGTGCCGATAATGCCACCCGATAATAGTATTCCCGCGCCAAGACCTCCCGCACCCCACCCCGATTACATGGCACCAGTCTCAAGGCACCAAATCAAGCAACCACATAAAAGGGTACTTGGTTTGCATTTAGAAACATCATGAGTACTTCAACGTCCAAACAGACACGCGTTCTTACTCGAGTGTGTTTGAACGCCTCAATTGATCCCTCAAAATATTAAGCCTTCCTCCCGCCGTCTCTTTGATTCTTGACATTCCCCCATCACGGATTTTCCCTTCATCTCCAGGTTTCCCTCAGCCATGTAGCTCGAATTTGTCCTTTTGGGCGCTTGTGTTCCTTTGACACGAATCATCTCCCATTTGGGGCTTCGATTATCCCCCATGAGCCCCGTCACTTAAAGATGGAAGTTTCCTATCGCCCCTATTTCCTCGCTAATCTTTTTCAGCCTTTCGCTTCTCGGTTCTTTTCCTCATTCCTCCACTATTTTTTATTCAGAATTTTCCACAGGATGCGAATGCCTCATTTTAGTAGACTCGCGAACCTGCATTAAAGTCTACGGGATTTGAATCGAACCTTTAAATATCTCTCACTCACACGCGTTTACCGCACCCACATCAACTACACTTTCGGTTCTCCACCGCAACGATACCAACCAGACTTCGGGCACAAAGGCAAAGCCACCTTCATGGTCGGTGAGATAACTTCGTAATTGCAATGATTTTTTTTTTAGCAAACAATGAGAATTTTTGAGAAAATATGTCTGGGGAAAATAGCTGGGTGGCTAGGCCGCAAAATCTCCGTAAGCCAGGCTACCCTTCTGGGCCGGACTGATAACGACGATGGGATCGACACAAATATTGCAACACCAAATATCACGAGTAGACCGAAGATGGAAGATGCCATCCGTCCCTATCCCTAAAGGATCGACTTTTACGACCGGCTCGCTCGTCATGATGGCTATCTAAGCGGGGAAAAGCATAATGTGGGATTCGATCCACGGGCCGCAACCTGGTGGTCACTGGGGAGTCTAAACCCGTATCCGGGGCCTAACCACACCAAATAGAGCGTAATTTTCTTTGACGTAGCACACTGCCTCTCCCACACGAGCGAGTACGGCAGTTTTTATCAGTAATTTTGACAAGATGGGGGTAACACAATATTAAAAACCTGAAAACTCTCCTCAACCCCTATTTTCATTGTTGACAATACTTATTATTTATTTCATTAGTGACACCTCACGCGTCTTATAAGAAAGCCCACAAACGCAATATCACGGGGCAAATTTCTAAAATGCATTAATGTTGCCCTATATACACGGGTATCCAGGTATTCGAATCGCGAGTCGAAGCGTCAAATTGGCTACCCTGGGCAAAGAAAAGGAAACCATTAATTCATTAATATTAAAAGCCATCGATTGATAATCCATTAAATCAGTCATTAATTCATAATCGAATCTTAATGATTCATTGGAGACGAGTGGGGAGAATGAATCAGAGAAGACGGAACAAAGGCTGATAAAGGTCTTCTACAAACTGATGAATACCCGCAGCTCAAAAGTCTCCACTTGGGGATTGAACGTTTTAGTTTTTATTTGAAACGAAAACCAATGAGGGCATGGTCCTCAACAGGTTGGCAAAGGACGTGGTGAAAGGTGTGTGGGGGGTGGGGGGAAGATGCACGAGGGAACCCAATTTTCGAGCGAAAAAAAAAAAGAGAGAGAGAGAGAGAGAGAGAGAGAGAGAGAGAGAGAGAGAGAGAGAGGGGGGGAGGGAGAGAGGGAGAGAGAGAGAGAAAGAGAGAAAGAGAGAAAGAGAGAGAGAGAGAGAGAGAGAGAGAGAGAGAGAGAGAGAGAGAGAGAGAGAGAGAGAGAGAGAGAGAGAGAGAGGGGGGGGAGGGAGAGAGAGAGGGGGGGAGGGAGAGAGGGAGGGAGAGAGAGAGAGGGGGAGGGAGAAAGGGAGGGAGAGAGAGGGAGGGAGGAGGCAAGGAGGGAGGGAGAGAGATAAAGAGTGAGAGATAGAAAGGAAATATAGAGATAGAGATAAAGAGACAAAAAAAAGAGAGAAAGAGATAATTACAAGAATGTAAGCACCTTATAGACCTTACGATCCTAACTCGTAGGTGCCTTTTGTGATATTCCTATCTTATTTATATCGATAAGAAAATTGGACAGTGAAGACGAAGGGTCCGCCCCCACACCCACTGAAGAGGGCATGAAAATTTTAAAATATAGGTAGATGAGTTGAAATAAACATGAATTTTGGTACCTTCTTCTTTCACTTTCATAACCCTAAATTTTCTGATAACTTTAACTAACCTTTTTTATGTGTCTACACTATTGCTAGAAACAATTTCTTCCGTACATTAAATATTTTGCGTGGGAAAATGTTTCCATATAAACTTGTTCGAAACGGTTTAAGACAAGTTTCACAGAATTGTTACAAATATAATTTTTATTAATATCAAAACAGATTGAATGCCCTACAACATTATATAGTCCTCTCACAATTTTTATAACCTTTCATTAATCCCATACGTAGTTTCTAACATGAATATATTTAACCTTTCTCAACGCATTTCATAATTGCGGTTTCTTAAGGAGAGAATTAGTTTTGTCATCCTTTCTTGCACCTTTTCCAATCTTTCAATACTTTTTCACAAATAGGGTGAGCAAACCTGCCCTTTAATGTATCCCAGTATCCTTAAATTTATTTTCTATGAGTGGAGAGAGAGCTTGAGATAGTGGATGTGTTTTTGAGAGAGACTCGTAAATAATAATAATAATACACCCGCCACGAAACCCTTAGTGCTGGATCTGGAAGCTGCCCTCCAAATGAGACTCACAACATTCGTAAAAAAAACAACAAAATGTCGTGCAAGAACGCGCACTACTCACCCCGCCCCTTTCTTCCCACAAGACAACAATCAATAAGCATTCCCCTTTGAAGAGAGAGCGAGAGAAAGGAACACTTCGATGAGCACCGACCTCCCAACCACTCCTGCCTTGACAAGATGTGTGTGAGTGGACAGATGGAGGGGGCCACTCCCACGGCTTGGCCCATTTGCATATGAAGGACATTTAATAAAGCGACGGTGTTATCACGCGCCCCGATTTGGGAACGACCGAAATTCGCCAAACTTACACGCTACTCCTTTGACACAACCAACACGGCCTCGGAACCAGAAGAACAAGTAAAGAGAACAATAACAGAAGACAAAGAAGAAGGGATAACAACTTCTTTAAATGTCGGGTTCTTTTCAATCGAACCGGGCGGCGGCCTGGAAGGCAGCCACGGTAAGCGGTCTCCCAGGGAGGCTATTTTGAAAGAGCTTTGAAATAGTCAAAAGCGGGCGAGACGGTTTTCGTGGAAGCTTTCCAATGTGTGTGTACGTGTGTGTGTGTGTGTGTGTAGGTTGTTAAGGTGGTTAGTAATGTTGTGGTGGTGTTTTTCTCTGAAGCAATGTTAGATGTGTGAAGGGGTGTAATGAGCTTAATTTTGTTGCGGGTTTGGGAGGGGGGGGGGCTTTTAGGAGCCCATCTGAAGACTGCCTACTTGGGCATAAGTTGCGCTACTCACAACAGACGAGGAATAGGCTACATTAAAATAAAAAAATGCAAAACAAAAAAATAACAAGAAAAAATAAGGAAAAGGGCAGGAAGCACGCTCCGGCGTCAGGGGGAGGCCCGCCTCCCTGCGTCACAGAAACGTGCAACCAAAAAATAAACCAAAAAAAAGGAGGCCAGGCTCCCCAAAAGTCAAAAGTGCACAAGTCAGTGTGTACGAAGTGATCCCGAGTACAAGGGACAAGCGGTAGCGACCCCGCTCAGGTAGCGTGCGAGAGGAATTTTTTTTTATCTCATCTGGCGACTGCCTTCTGGGGCATTGGTCGCCGTACTCAAGCTAGCCTAAATCTAGGCTATATTATAAGCCAAAGTAAAAGAAAAACAAAAATACAACAAAAAGCAAAAGAAAAACAAACGAATTAAAAAAATATAGAGCGAGCTCCGTCGATGGGGGAAGGCCCGCCTCCCCCCGCCGAAGAAGACCGCAATCCATAGTTGAATATTAAATAAGAGAAGGCCGGCCTCTTCCAAAAAGTCTAAAAGTCCACAGGTCCCTGTGCACGAACCCGTCCGGAGTACAAGGAACAGGCGGTAGCGAACTCGCCCAACCCAGTACCGGGACAGGTAACGTGCGCGAAGATCACGCAGACTGGGACATTCGACAAGAATGTGCCGAACAGTCTGGGGGACGACGCAGTCGTCACACTAGGGCGCAGGTGAACGCTCCAACAAATGGCGGTGCGTCTAATTTGGAGACGACAGAAAGCAACTTAAAGCCGTCGCGGCATTAGGGGGTAGCTCCATGGGAACGGTAGCGGCGCAATGGCACGCAACTTTAAGTTCCCTTCGACCGTCTCCCATCTTCTTTGCCAAGCAGTCCGAAGAGCTGCCCGTATTCCTGCTATGTAGTCGGTGTGAGGAAGAGCTAAACGCTGGACTGGTCGCCCGGTCCTAGCAGACTCTTTAGCGCCCTCATTCCACGCAATTCCTACATGTCCAGGAACCCATCAGAAGAGAATTAAGAGAAAGTATTTGAAGCCAGCGGGCTCGAAAACGCCGGGTAGTCTCTGAATGAGGAGCCCCAACGTAATCCAAGCTCCGCTCTGCGCACTTGTACTTTTGGTCTTTGTCAGGGACTCCGCCCCCGGGGGGGTCGGTGCAACGGGGCCGAAGTGCCGATTTTTGGCTTGGTCGTTTAGCAAAGAAGCAGACCCATCCGTCCCAGCAGCCCCCGTGGATGGAGAGGAGCCCCGAGTATTTTTTCGTCCTTTTGTTGATGTTTCTCTTCTTTTTAGAAGGCTTTTAAGATTCGACTTCTCCCCTCCGCCGGCAGGAGCCCCCAGGCAAGATGGACCGGCCTCAGCAAGGTCGTTTTCCGAGATGGAGAAGAACCTGGCCTTCGCGGGGGCACCAGCCGGAGGAAGAGATCACTCCCCTCCTTGTACTGCCTTGGAGACCCGAGCCGATGGGACATTACAGCTCCCATTGGCAGCGGTGTCACGAGTCGAGTATAGGAAAGCATAGGCCTTGACCACCTCTAAAGTCAGTATATGAGCCAGCAGGTCTCTAAGGGGAAGAGGCCGATGGGCCTATCTTCCATCTCCCACCCTAAGGAGGTTTACCCAAGCAAGCCGCTTCAATAGGTAGCGTCCGGTTATGGACTGCCTGCTGGCTTTTCTTGGTAGTCCACTTGGAAAGTAAAGGGGGAACTGCCGCTGGGAAGAGGGAGGCACCCGAGGGAATCTCCAGACAAGGGTGTGAGGTGGAATCCCTTACACCCGTAGGTAAAAGAGAGGAGTAAGCCTCCTCTCCGGTTAAAGAGATTTGTAGGGTCCCTTGTGAAAGCACAGGAGTAGGGGGGAACCTCCATTTTTTTCAGTGGAGATGCCCGAGGGCGGCTCCTACGGTGGACAGGGAAAAATTAAGGGGATTTTTTTTGTTAGTTTCATCATTGGGCATGGTGACCCTTTGTAATTCATGGGATGCAGACGCTAATCACCCCTCGCAATAGCTCGCTCTGCAAGGGGTGCGTACGGGGCTGGCAGAGCCAGGTGCCGCCATTTAAGGCCACCCCTCCAGTCTGGTGACATGGCAACCCTTCAGCATGGCGGCTCCACCTTGGGCACGGCGTAAAAAGGATAGAATGTAAAATGTGAAGGAAAGGGGATGTGAGGGAGGTATGGGTGAAGAGGAAGCAGGTTGTTAAAAACCCACCATCACAAACCGAAGCTCAGGGGTTGGAGAACATTGTCCCCCACCCCCTCAGCCCCGATCCGGAATAGTTGGCTGAGAAGGTCAGATTCTACCCTGTGAAAATAGAGGCCGACCAGAGAAACTTGTGGTAGAGGTTGTAGGGGAAGTGAGGAAGTAGGGGATTTATTTTTTTTTAGGACCTTATCTGGCGACTGCCCATGGGGCATAAGTGACCGCAATCAATACAGCCTAGCACTAGGCTACTTTAAAATAAGAGTATGAAAACAATGGTAAAAAAGGAAGATCACAACAATTAGGAAGCAATCTCCTGCGTCGGGGGGAGGTCCCCCTCCCACCGGCGCAGGAGCCTGAGACCTACAAAGAAAACAACAATAAAAAAACAACAGAAAAATAAAAATAAAAATAAAACAAAAAAAATCTAGTTAAATACAAAGGAGAGGGCCAGAACCCCTCCAAAAATCTATAAGTCCACCAGTCAATGTGCACGCATTCGTCCCGAGTACAAGAGACAGGCGGTAGCGACCCCACCCATCCCGGTAACGGGACAGGTAACGTGGGCGAATATCGCCCAGACTGGGACATTCAACAAGAATGTGTCGAACAGTCTGGGGGACAACACATTCGTCACAGTAGGGCGCTGGCGAGCGCTCCATCAAATGGCGATGCGTCACACGAGTGTGTCCGATTCGGAGACGACAGAAAGCGACCTGAAGCCGTCGCGGCATAAGGAGATAGGTCCATGGGAACATCGCGGCGCAATGGCACGCAACTTTAAGTTCCCTTCGACCGTCTCCCATCTTCTTTGCCAAGCAGTCCGAAGAGCTGCCCGTATTCCTGCCATGTAGTCGGTGTGAGGAAGAGCGAAACGCTGGTCCGGTCGCAGAGTCCTCGCGGACTCTTTGGCGCCCTCATCGGCCCGCTCATTTCCCACAATTGCTAGATGTCCAGGAACCCAGCAAAAGATAATCTCGACATCAGCCCGGCTCGCCAAAGCCGTGGCGTCACGAATATCGCGAACCAGCGGATGCGGAGATTCCAATGCCCCGAGAGCCCTCAGGGCGCATTATGAGTCGCTATAGATCACAATTCGGTCTCCGAACCGGGCACGTGGCGTAATCTCGGATAAAGAGTGGTGTATTGCCACCAGCTCGGCCGTGAAGACAGACGCACCGCCTGGCAGAGCCACGCTGACTTCAAACACAGGGGATACGGCGAGAAGGTCGACCCCCTGTTGGGACTTAGAGCCATCCGTATACATTGGCACGAGATGAGCTCCAAAAAGGTCGAATGCAATACTACCGGCGCTGTACAAGCTTTGGGAGCAGAGGCGGTTCGACAAATAGCCAACGGTGGTACCCTCCAGGGTAAGGCCTAGGTAGGACCAGGGGCACCACCGGCCCGAGAGCTATACCTAGCTCTCGAAGGAGTTTCCTGGCCGTAAACCCAAAAGGGCTTAGGATATGATTGGCGTCGCTCGGCGGCATAGACACCGTCGAGATCAGCTGCGGATGCAGTGAGAGCTGATGGAGACTGAGGGAGGCGCCGGGCTCGCGCGTACAGGCGAGTAACGCACTGAACGCGGCGTAGAGAGAGTGGCATCTCCCCAGCATCGACTAACAGGCTCTCAATGGGGAAACTGCGGAAGGCACCGGATGCATAAAATTCGCATCCGTAGTCGAGCTTCGAACGAACAAAGGATCGATAAAAAAGTAAAGCAGTAGCCCTATCAGCACCCCAAGCGCTGAACGTCACGGAACGGAGAATAGCTATGGCGCGGGTACAAGAGACCCTAAGGCTGCGAATATGAGCCTCCCAGGTGAGGCGTCGGTCAAATACAAGACCAAGGAAACGGTGCGATTCAACCGCTTCCAGGCGCACCAAATTAAAAAAAAAAGTCTGGGTCGGGATAGAGCAGTGGATGGCGGCAGAAATACACCACCTTAGTCTTGGCCAAGGAAAACCGAAACTTGTGCGCTTCGTCATAGCGAGGGACGCGGTTCAATGCCTGTTTGAGTCGACATTTGGGCCGCGCCAAAAGAGAGCGAAAGATCGCCCATGTAGAGCGTAGCGAGAAGATCTTCCGGCAGCACCGAGGTGATGCCGTTGATGCTCAGGGCAAAGAGTGTGACACTGAGGACACTACCCTGCGGGACACCCTCTTCCTGCTCCTTTGGGCCGGAGAGGGCTCCCCACAACCGTACGCGGAATCCACAATCTCGCAAAAATTCAGATATAAACATTGGGAGGCGTTCCCTCGCCGCCATCGTGTGGAAAGTATCCATGATAACGTATCGCCATGCAGTATCATAGGCCTTCTCAAGATCGAAAAACACCGTGGCGCAGTTTTGTCTACAAAGGAAGGCCTCGCAGACGGCATTTTCCAGTCGGAGCAGAGCAACCGACGTGGAGTTGAACTTGCGGAAGCCGCACTTTTCAGAAGAAAGATGGCCTCCGCTATCAAGTAAAAAAGGCTAATCTAACATTTACCAATTTCTCCATCAACTTGCACACGCAAGAGCTTAGAGAGATTGGGCGGATATCAGCCGGAGTAGAATGATCTCTCTCCGGTTTGCGAAAGGCAAGCACTGTAGCGATTCGCCAGGAATCTGGGAGGAGACCCTCGACCCAGATCCTGTTGAAAAAATCTAACACAAAGGCAATGCCTCGCAGACCAAGGTGTCGAAGCATGGCGTACGGGACATCGTCCGGACCATGGGCAGTGTCCGCGCACGAAGCAAGAGCGGAGCGAAACTCACTCACAGTAAATCTGTCGTTGAAGGGTTCTCCGCCTCTGGAGGTAAAGTCTAGCCGGCGGCCTTCCGCGACATCACGACGTGCATTGAATCCTGGCGGAGCAGCATCACGGCTAGAGAATGCGGAAAAAGCGGTCGCGAAGGATTCCGCCACGGACGATAGGTCCGAGATTGCGGTCCCATTCTCTTGAAAATGGGAAGGAGGCCCTGCGAGAACTTGCCCCGAATCCTTTTGACTCGCTTCCACACCTCTGCTAAAGGGGTCTTCCCGTTAAGTGAAGACACGTATGCCCGCCAAGAAGAGCAGAGGGCGTGCTTCGAAATATACTGGAACCTAGCCCTAGCCCGACGAAATTCACCGACAGTGAAATCGTTCGGGCGGCACTTATAGCGCATGTAGGCATAACGCTTCTGTTTGTGGGCCGTCTCACACTCGGCTGACCACCATAGGAGTGATCAGCGTGCGAAACGGCCAGACGTCCTAGGAATAGTAGTCAGGCTCACGGCGATGAGGTTGCCGGAGAAGAACTCAACGGCCTCATCTACCGACCTAAACTCATCGACTGAGATAGAGAATTCAGTCAATTCCTGAAATGCAGGCCACCGCGCCAGCGTAAAGCACCACCAAGCTGGACTCTCAGGCGGCAGTTGCCATGAAAATGATATTTGAATGGGAAAGTGATCACTCCCATGGAGGTCATCGACCACCCCCCAATCAAAATCAGGCTGTGCATCCAAAAAGCACAAAGATAGGGCAAGGCAAGAAAATGAAGCGTTTACGACACCCATCTCAAGCTCTTCGATCAGATCGGCAAGGACTTGCCCCCTGGAATTTATTGAGTAATCTCCCCAGAGAGGATGCCTGTTGTTCAGATCTCCAAGCAAGAGATAGGGCCTCGGCAACCGTGCCACGACGCAGCGGAAGTACCCCGCGTCGAAGTCAGTTGACGGTGGAATGTACGCAGAAATGATAGTATACCTCCTATCCAGGTGAAGCTGCACAGCCACTGCCTGAAAGGAGGTATCTAAAGTGAAAGAAAAAACGGAGACATCATGCCGGGTGTAAATCGCGCATCCCCCAGCCCGGCCATCCCGCAATAGGTGGGGTCGCAACTCCGTTGTACCCCAGGAGAGCGAGCAGGGGGCACGCGCCTAGCATGGTCTCCTGCAAAAAAATAGCTAACGGGGAACGGGACGAAACGAGCCTCCGCAGCTCCCCCCAGTTGGCTCGGAATCCACGGCAATTCCATTGAAGGAATATGCCCTCCAGGCCTAGCACGGAGGAGATGCGGGGACCTCCTCGAACAGAAGACCCTCACGGGAATGGTCGTACGCTTCCCGGGAGCAGAACCCCGGGCGCGGTTGGCCGGACAAAGCGCTGAAGGCGCTGTCGCCTTCGAGGACTTATTGGGGGAGGTTGGGCTCGTCATGGAGTCTTTTCCTCCCTCCGCCTCGAAACCTTAGGCGGGCGTTGCGGCTTGGGAGGCGGGGGGCCCTCTTTTCGAGGAACCACCGTATCTGAGCCTCTCGCTCCAACACTAGGCGTGGGCGAAGGAGCCGAAGCTCTTTGTTGCTGTCCTCCTTTCGGGGAACAGCTTTAGGAACCCCGGAAGATGGCCTAGCGACCATCTTCAGGGGTGTTGCCTCCTGTGAGTCTAACGACTCGGTGGAGGCGCGTGGCCGTTTCGCCTTACGGGAAACGGTCACGCTGGGGGAAGAGGGGGAAGCCCTGGTTTTAGCCGGGACTGGGTGTGAACCCTTTTTGCCGCCAACTTTACCAGGGGAGCGCCCGGGTTGAGTAGAGCCCGCAGAAAGGCTCCGAATGGGCGCGGAAACAACCGTGCTCGTTGGCCTGGATGGGCCAGGAGCAGAGGGTGTCTTTCTAACTATTGAGGCATATGACGTCCCAGGCAGAGAAGGGCGCACCAGGACCAAGTCATTAGCCTCGCGGAATGAGAGTCGATCCTGGGCCTGAACGTACAGGATTTCTTTCTCAAGGAGATATTTACCACATTGCTTCGAAGAAGCGGTGTGCGGCTCTCCGCAATTGACACACTTAGCCACACACGATTTGGACTTATCGTGTGCGGCCTTGGAGCAATTTACACAAACTTCGGGTGACCCCAACTTTGCACGTCTACAAGAAAGAGTCGTATGGCCGAAGCGGTGACAGAAATAGCACCGCCGCGGCAGTGGCACGAATGCCTTCACGCGGTAGCGGTACCAACCGGCACGCACCGACTCAGGGAGCTTGCCACAGTCGAGCGTGACTAAGAGTGTAGGGGTGGGCCTCGAGGCCCTTCCCTGTTTTCCAATCACACGTTCGACCTTGACCACCTCATGGTTGGCCAGCTCTAGGGTGATGTCCTCAATGGAGTAGTCAACGAGTTAGCTCGCATAAACTACTCCTTTCACAAAGTTCATGGTAGATTTTTTTTTTTTTTTTTTTTAAGAGCTCATCTGGCGACTGCCTACTTGGGCATTAGTCGCCGTATTAAAACTGGCCTAGTTCTAGGCTACTTTAAAATGAAATTAAAGAGAAAAAAAAAACAACACCCTAAAAGGGGGAAAGGAAGCAAGCTGGTGCGTCGGGGAGAGGTCCCCCCGGCGCAGGAGCGTGCAACTACAGAAAAAAAACCCAAACAAAAAACAAAACAAATGCAAAAAAACAAAAAAAAAAACCCAAACAAACCTTGCTTAAATAATAGGGAGAAGGCCGGCCTCCCCCAAGAAGTCAACAAGTCCACAAGTCAGTGTGCACGAATCTGTCCCAAGCACAAGGGACAGGCGGTAGCGACCCCGCCCATCCCGGTACTGGGACAGGTATCGTGCGCGAAGATCACCCAGACTGGGACATTCGACAAGAATGTGCCGAACAGTCTGGGGGACGACGCAGTCGTTGCAATAGGGCGCAGGCGAGCGCTCCATCAGATAGCGATGCATCACACGAGTGTGTCCGATTCGGAGACGACAGAAAGCAACCTGAAGCCGCCGCCGCGGCATTGGGGGATAGGTCCATGGGAACAGTCGCGGCGCAATGGCACGCAACTTTAAGTTCCCTTCGACCGTCTGCCATCTTCTTTGCCAAGCAGTCCGAAGAGCTGCCCGTATTCCTGCCATGTAGTCGGTGTGAGGAAGAGCGAAACGCTGGTCCGGTCGCAGAGTCCTCGCGGACACTTTGGCGCCCTCATCGGCGCGCTCATTCCCCGCAATTCCTACATGTCCAGGAACCCAGCAGAAGATAATCTCGACATCTGCCCGGCTCGCCAAAACCGTGGCGTCACGGATATCGCGAACCAGGGGATGCGGAGATTCCAATGCCCCGAGAGCACTCAGGGCGCTTTGTGAGTCGCTATAGATCACAATCCGGTCTCCGAACCGGGCACGTCGCGTAATCTCCCGTACCGAGTGGTGTATTGCCACCAGCTCGGCCGTGAAGACAGACGCAGCGCCTGGTAGAGCCCCGCTGACTTCAAACAGAGGGGATACGGCGTGGAAGCCGACCCCCTCTTGGGACTTGGAGCCATCTGTATACACTGGCACGGTACCAGCGTGACACGATGTGTGCTCCAAAAAGGTCGAACGCAATACTCCCAGCGCAGTACAAGCTTTGGGAGCAGAGGCGTGGCGACAAATAGCCAAATGTGGTACCCTCCAGGGTGGCGTCCTGGGCAGAACCAGGGGCGCCACCGGCCCGAGAGCTATATCTACCTCTCGAAGGAGTTTCCTGGCCCTAAACCCAAAGGGCTTAGGGTATGACTGGCGTCTCTCGGCGGCATAGGCACCATCGAGATCAGCTGCGGATGCAGTGAGAGCTGTTGGCGACTGAGGGAGGCGCCGGGCTCGCGCGTACAGGCGAGTGATACACTGCACGCGGCGCAGAGCGAGTGGCATCTCCCCAGCATCGACCAACAGGCTCTTAATGGGGGAAGTGCGGAAGGCACCGGTCGCAAGGCGAAGGCCGGTGTGGTGGATCGAATCCACCTTCCGCAATAAACGCTCGGCTGCGGATGCATAAAACTCGCATCCGTAGTCGATCTTCGAGCGAACAAAGGATCGATAAAAAAGTAAGGCGGTAGCCCTATCAGCGCCCTAAGCGCTGAACGTCACGGAACGGAGAATGTCCATGGCGCGGGTACAAGAGACCCTAAGGCTGCGAATATGAGCCTCCCAGGTGAGGCGTCGGTCGAATACAAGACCAAGGAAACGGTGCGACTCAACCACATCCAGGCGCACCCCATTAAGAAACAAATCTGGGTCGGGGTGAAGCCGTGGATGGCGGCAGAAGTGCACCACCTTAGTCTTGGCCAAAGAAAACCGAAACCTGTGCGCTTCGGCATAGTGAGAGACGCGGTTCAATGCCTGTTGGAGTCGACGCTCCAGAGTTGGCATCTGGGCCGCGCCAAAAGAGATCGAAAGGTCGTCCACGTAGAGCGTAGCGAGAACATCTTCCGGCAGCACCGAGGTGATGCCGTTGATGCTCAGGGCAAAGAGTGTGACACTGAGGACACTTCCCTGCGGGACACCCTCTTCCTGCTCCTTTGGGCCGGAGAGGGCTCCCCCCACCCGTACGCGGAATCGACGATCTCGCAAAAATTCAGATATATAAATTGGGAGGCGTCCCCTCGCCCCCATCGTGTGGAGAGTCTCCATGATACCGTATCGCCATGCGGTATCATAGGCCTTCTCCAGATCAAAAAACACCGTGGCGTAGTGCTGTCTACGAAGGAAAGCCTCGCAGACGGCACTTTCCAGTCGGAGCAGAGCATCCGACGTGGAGTGGAACTTACGGAAGCCGCACTGTGCAGAAGATAGATGGCCTCCGCTGTCCAGGAAATAGGCTAATCTAACATTTACCAATTTCTCCATCAACTTGCACACGCAAGAGGTTAGAGAGATTGGGCGGAAACCGGTCGGAGTAGAGTGATCTCTCCCCGGCTTGCGAAAGGCGAGCACAGTAGCGATTCGCCAGGAGTCTGGGAGAAGACCTTCCACCCAGATCCTGTTGAACAAATATAACAGAAAGGCCATGCCTCGCTCACCCAGGTGTCGAAGCATGGCGTACGGGACATCGTCCGGACCATGGGCGGTGTCCGCGCACGAAGCGAGAGCGGAACGCAACTCACTCACAGTAAACTTGTCGTTGAAGGGTTCTCCGCCTCTGGAGGTAAAGTCCAGCCGGCGGCCTTCCGCGACATCACGACGTGCATTGAATGCTGGCGGAGCAGCATCACGGCTAGAGAATGCGGAAAAAGCGGTCGCTAAGGATTCCGCCACGGACGCGGGGTCCGAGATTGCGGTCCCATTCTCCTGGAGAACGGGAGGGGGGTCCTGCGAGAACTTGCCCCGAATCCTTTTGACTCGCTTCCACACCTCAGCTAAAGGGGTCTTCCCGTTAAGTGAAGACACGTATGCCCGCCAAGAAGAGCGGCGGGCGTGCTTCGAAATATACCGGAACCTAGCCCTAGCCCGACGAAATTCACCGACAGTGAAATCGTTCGGGCGGCGCTTATAGCGCATGTAGGCATAACGCTTCTGTTTGTGGGCCGTCTCACACTCGGCCGACCACCATGGGAGTGGTCGGCGTGCAAAACGGCCAGACGTCCTAGGAATAGTAGTCAGGCCTACGGCGATGAGGTTGCCGGAGAAGAACTCAACGGCCTCATCTACCGACCTAAACTCCTCGACTGAGATAGAGAATTCAGTCATTTCCTGAAATGCAGGCCACCGCGCCCGCGCCAAGCACCACCGAGGTGGTCTCTCAGGCGGCAGTTGCCCTGAAAATGATATTTGAATGGGAAAGTGATCACTCCCATGGAGGTCATCGACCACCCCCCAATCAAAATCAGGCTGTGCATCCGAAGAGCACAAAGATAGGTCAAGGCAAGAAAATGAAGCGGTTCTCGGACAGTGATGCGTAAACTCATCCACGTTTAGGACACCCATCTCAAGCTCTTCGATCAGATCGGCAAGGACTTGTCCCCTGGGATTTATGGAGTAATCTCCCCAGAGAGGATGCCTGCCGTTCAGATCTCCAAGCAAGAGATAGGGCCTCGGCAACCGTGCCACGACGCGGCGGAAGTCCCCCGCGTCGAAGTCAGCTGACGGTGGAATGTACGCAGAAATGATAGTATACCTCCTATCCAGGTGCAGCTGCACAGCCACTGCCTGAAAGGAGGTATCTAAAGAGAAAGGAAGAACGGAGACATCATGCCGGGTGTAAACCGCGCATCCCCCAGCCCGGCCATCCCGCGCCTAGCATGGTCTCCTGCAAAAAAAATAGCTAACGGGGAACGGGACGAGACGAGCCTCCGCAGCTCCTCCCAGTTGGCCCGGAGTCCACGGCAATTCCATTGAAGGAATATGCCCTCCAGGCCTAGCTCGGAGGTGACGCAGGGGCCCTCCTCGAATTGAAGACCCTCACGGGAATG
This sequence comes from Ceratothoa steindachneri, assembly GCA_963969495.1. Taxonomy (NCBI): domain Eukaryota; kingdom Metazoa; phylum Arthropoda; class Malacostraca; order Isopoda; family Cymothoidae; genus Ceratothoa; species Ceratothoa steindachneri. Next base: position 13,792,577 of record OZ018332.1, read on the forward strand.
GCCGTACGCTTCCCGGGGGCAGAACCCCGGGCGCGGTTGGCCGGACAAAGCGCTGAAGGCGCTGTCGCATTCGAGGACTTATTGGGGGAGGTTGGGCTCGCCATGCGAGTCTTTTCCTCCCTCCGCCTCGAAACCTTAGGCGGGCGTTGCGGCTTGGGAGGCGGGGGGCCCTCTTTTCGAGGAACCACCGTCTCCGAGCCACTCGCTCCACCTCGGGGCGTGGGCGAAGGGGCCGAAGCTCCTTTGTTGCTGTCCTCCTTTCGGGGAACAGCTTTAGGAACCCCGGAAGATGGCCTAGCGACCATCTTCAGGGGTGTTGCCTCCTGTGAGTCTAACGACTCTGTGGAGGCGCGTGGCCGTTTCGCCTTACGGGAAACGGTCACGCTGGGGGAAGAGGGGGGAGCCCTGGTATTAGCCGGGGCTGGGTGTGAACCCTTTTTGCCGCCAGCTCTACCAGGGGAGCGCCCGGGTGTAGTAGAGCCCGCAGAAGGGCTCCGAATGGGCGCGGAAACAACCGTGCTCGTTGGCCTGGATGGGCCAGGAGCAGAGGGTGCTTTTCTAACTATTGAGGCATATGACGTCCCAGGCAGAGCCGGGCGCGCCAGGACCAAGTCCTTAGCCTCGCGGAATGAGAGTCGATCCTGGGCCTGAACGGCCAGGATTTCTTTCTCAAGGAGATATGCACCACATTGCTTCGAAGAAGCAGGGTGCGGCTCTCCGCAATTGACACACTTGGCCACACACGATTTGGACTTATCGTGTGCAACCTTGGAGCAATTTACACAGACTTCGGGTGACCCCGATTTTGCACGTCTACATGATCGATTCGTGTGGCCGAAGCGGTGACAGTAATAGCACCGCCGCGGCAGTGGCACGAATGCCTTCACGCGGTAGCGGTACCAACCGGCACGCACCGACTCAGGGAGCTTGTCACAGTCGAACGTGACGAAGAGTGTAGGGGTGGGTCTCGAGGCCCCTCCCTGTTTTCTCATCACACGTTCGACCTTGACCGCCCCCTGGTCGGCCAGCTCTAGGGTGATGTCTTCTATGGAGTAGTCAACGAGTTCCCTCGCATAAACTACTCCTTTTACAAAGTTCATGGTAGAGTGCGGCGTCACACTCACCGGGGTGCCATGAAGTGTCCGAAGAGCACTTATCTTGGCCGCCTCGGCGGGATTCGCCGCATTCGCCAGAAGGCTCCCGTCCGAGAAACGGGTTACCTTCGGCTCTCTACCAATTGCACTAGCTAATCCTCTCCTCTGATGGATCATGTTGCCCTTGGACAACATGGTGCCATCAGTGGAGCGAATAACGAGGAAGCGTTTGAAGCCTGCGGGCTCGAAAACGCCAGGTAACCTCTGAATGAGGGGCCCCGATGTCATCGAGGCTCCGCCCTGTGCATTCTTCGTCTTAGTCTTGGTCAGGAGCTCCGCACACGAGGGGGTAGAGGGGCCGGATTTGCCGATCTTGGCTTGGTCGCCTACCAAAGTGGCAGCAGACCCATCCGTCCCCGCAGCCCCCGCGGATGGAGAGGAGCCCCGAGTCTTTTTCGTCTTTCTTGTCTTTTTCTTCTTTTTAGGAGAGGAGGGCGGGGAATGAACCCGCTTCTCACCCCCGCCGGTAGAAGCCCCCAGGCCAGATGGACCGGCCTCAGCCAGGTCCTTCTCTGAAATGGAGAAGGTCCCGGTGGGCGCAGGGGATTCATCCGGAGGAGATCCCTCCCCTCCTTGTCCTGCCTGAGAATCCACAGCCGTTTGATGAGGACCTTGAATAGGGGCGGATTCGGGTTCGGTGCTTGGCGCCAAGCCCGGATTCCCCCCCATGGAAGGCCCTACCGTCTGAGGCTGGTTTTCCTCAAGGACCATGTCTATCACAGGAGGGGCCTCCAGTTGACCATCCCCTCCCAGGACATCGCAGGTTCCCTTGGCAGCGTCATAAGTCTTTAGTGGGGAGGCACAGGCCTTGACCCCGGCAAGGTTTAATATTTTTGCCAGCAGGTCTTTTGAGGGAAGCGACCGAAGGGGCCTGGCTTCCCTCTCCCCCCTAAGGGGGTTTGCCCTACCGAGCCGCTTGTACGAGGGGCGGTCGGCAATGGGCTGCCTGCTGGCTTTCTTGGCAGTCCCCTTAGAAAGCATAGGAGGGACTGCCGCTGGAGATAGGGAGGTGCTTGAAAGCACCTCCAGATAAGGGGGTGAGGGGGAGTCCCCTACACCCGTAGGCGTAGGAGAGGAGTAAGCCTCCTCTCCGGTTAAAGAGGTATGGAGGGTCCCCTGCGCAAGCACAGGGGGGGGGGACCTCCATCTTTTCTGTGGAGCTGCACGAGGGTGGCTCCGTTGTTGTTATAGGGGGAATTAAGGGGAGATGTTTTTTTGTTTCATCATTGGGCATGGTGACCCTCTTTGTTTTACGGGACGCAATCGCTCACCACCTCTTGCAGTAGCCCGCACTGCAAGAGGTGCTTACAGGCCCGGCAGAGCCAGGCGCCGCCATTTGGGCCCACCCCTCCCGCCTGGTGGCCTGGCAGTCCTTCGGCATGGCGGCTCCACCTTGAACACGGCGTAAAACGGATAGATTTTGAAGACGAGAGGAAAAGGGATGTGAGGAAGGTATGGGTGGGGATGAAGCAGGTTGTTAAAAGCCAACCACCCCAGACCGGAGCTCAGGGGTTAGGGGACATTGTCCCCTCCCCCCTCAGCCCCGATCCGGGACGATTGGCTGAGAAGAAGGTCAGCTTCTACCCTGTGAAATTAGAGGCTGACCAGAGAAAGTTGTGGGAGAGGTTGTATGAAAAGCGACGAGGTAGGATAGGAATACAGGCTATCTGAAGGAAGGAAGAGAGGCTAAGCTGGGGCCGGACGGGGAGTTCATGGTAGAGTGCGGCGTCACACTCACCGGGGTGCCATGAAGTGTCCGAAGAGCACTTATCTTGGCCACCTCGGCGGGATTCGCCGCATTCGCCAGAAGGCTCCCGTCCGAGAAACGGGTCATCTTCGGCTCTCTACCAATTGCACTAGCTAATCCTCTCCTCTGATGGATCATGTTGCCCTTGGCCAACATGCTGCCATCAGTGGGGCGAATAACGAGGAAGCGTTTGAAGCCAGCGGGCTCGAAAACGCTAGGGAACCTCTGAATCAGGGGCCCCGATGTCATCGAGGCTCCGCCCTGTGCACTCTTGGTCTTAGTCTTAGTCAGGGGCTTCGCACACGGGGGGGTAGAGGGGCCGGATGTGCCGATTTTGGCTTGGTCGCCTACCGAAGTGGCAGCAGACCCATCCGTCCCTGCAACCCCCGCAGATGGAGAGGAGCCCCGAGTCTTTTTAGTCTTGTTTCTATTTTTTTTTCTTTTTAGGAGAGGAGGGTGGGGAATGAACCCGCTTTTTCCCTCCGCCGGCAGGAGCCCCCAAACCAGATGGACCGGCCTCAGCTAGGTCCTTCTCTGAGATGGAGTAGGCCCTTGTAGTTGCAGGGGCACCGGTTGGAGGAGATCCCTCCTCTCCTTATACTGCCTTGGAAGCCCGGGCCGTTTGAAGAGGACCTTGCATAGGTGCGGATTCGGGTTCGGTGCTTGGCGCCGAACCAAGATTCCCCCCCGTGGAAAGCCCTACCGTCTGAGGCTGGCTTGCCTTAAGGACCATGTCTATCTCAGGAGGGGCCTCCAGTTAGCCATCCCCACCCTCCCAGGACATCGCAGGATCCGTTGGCAGCGTCACTAGTCATGTCTGGTGAAGCACAGGCCTTGACCCCGGCAAGGTTCAGTATTCTTACCAGTATGTCATTAAGGGAAGCGACCGAAGGGGCCTGGCTTCCCTCTTCCCCCTAAGGGGGTTTGCCCAACCGAGGAGCTTTAATGGGGAGCAGTCGGCTATCGGCTGCCTTTCTTGGCAGTCCCTTTGGAAAGATAAGGGGGGGACTGCGGCTGGTAAAAGCTAGGTGCCCGAAAGCACCTCCAGACAAGGGGGTGAGGGAAGAGTCCCCTACACCCGTAGGCGTAGGAGAGGAGTAAGCCTCCTCTCCGGTTAGAGAAGTTTGGACGGTCCCCTGCGCCAGCACAAGGGGGGGGGGGCTCCATTTTCCTTGTGGAGATGCCCGAGGGCAGATCCGAAGATGGAACTGGGGAAATTAAGGGGATATTTTTTGTTTCTTCATCATTGGGCAGGGTGACCCTCTTTTAATTACGGCAAAGCCAGGTGCCGCCATTCAGGACCACCCCTCCCGCCTTGTGGCCTTGCAGTCCGTCGGCATGGTGGTCCACCTTGGACACGGCGTAAAAAACAAAGATAGATAGTGAAGTGAGAAGGAAAGGGGATGTGAGGAAGGTATGGGTGGGGTTGAAGCAGGTTGTTAAAAACCAACCACCCCAGACCGGAGCTCAGGGGTTAGGGAACATTCTCCCCTCCTCCTCAGCCCCGAACCGGGACGGTTGGCTGAGAAGAAGGTCAGCATCCATCCTGTGAAATTAGAGGCTGACCAGAGAAAGTTGTGGAAAAGGTTGTAGAGGAAGTGCGGAAGTAGGGGAGAAATACAGGCTATCTGAATGAAGGAAGAGAGGCTAAGCTGGGGCCGGACGGGGGGTTGAACCTCGTCAGCACGGCGGCCAGGAAGGCAAATCGCCGCGCCCCTTACGGGGCCTATATTACTGGAAACGTCGAGTGGAAATATCCCTAAGTTTCGCGGGTAAATTAAAAATAAAAATCGAACTTCAGCCCTTATTGAAGGGGAACTAGGGCGGGCGAAGGAGCTGCGTCCAAAGGGGTGCTAAATAGGAAGGGGGCAGCTATCACCTTTCGTTCTTACCTGGAGCGGCGTCGCTGGGAATGGGGAAGCCAGCGTGTCTGCAAAAGAGAAAAACGGGCACATTAGCCGGGTCACGAACCACGGTAGACGATCCCCTTTAAAAACTACCCAATCCAACAAATAACCGTCTAACTTAAGCAAAGCAAATGATCCCAAAATAAGGACCCTCGAGGCCCAATCATAACCTAGTCATTCCAGAAAATTCCCCAGATTATAGCTTTTCTTGAATTCTCCCTCCCCCTCAGGCACCCATTTCCCCTCTAATCACCCCTCCCCTACACACACACTTTAAACGAGGCTATAACTGCTTTGACATGCATCACTATGCGGGTCCCGTCCCGGAATTCGCCTAAAGTCGAATGGGGTGACCTAAAATAGAAGGGAATCTTAAATAAGGTTCGGAATGAGAAGAACGGGACAGGGGGTTGCTGCCACCTGGTATCCTCATTCTCCTCAAGGATTCTCGTTCATTCCAACCTACTCGTCCTCATTTGCTCGCAATTTCACTCAATGGCGCTGCTTTCTCTGAAAGCCCAGAACGCTAATTCCAATTAATTCGTCATCGCCGCTTCGGTAGCAACACTCCTTTTAATAACTAGATATTACTCCCATCACCAAACCGACTATACAGCTCAAGGCGTATCTGCTGACTTCATTGGGGAAGGGAGTTCCCCGATAGAAGATAGAAGGAGAATCAATTCGAACCCCAAAATTGAGAATTGAAATTTGAGACAAAAGTATTTAACAGTTTGCTATTACGACCGGTGTAACAATCCAGCTTACCAACCCCCAATTTTTTCACGACTCCGAGACAGTAGTTCTTGGGTAAATCCTGCTACTGAACTCCCTCTAGGGACCCCAAATTATAATTAAATCGGTAGGGAAAAACTTTACCATTGAATTATTGAAAAAGCGAAAATCTTCCCACATCCACGAGGTAAGTTACTCGCTTATCTATTGGCAACACATCTCAAATTTTGTAATTTACGAATTTTTATATGTTACTAGTTCGAAATGGACAGAAATATATATTATATTTAATTATATTAGCCTAAAAGCAATATATTATAATGTATAAATGATAATACAACAAATTATTAACATTAAACATGGTGTTTATTATAAAAACACAAGAAGCAAAAGTATTGGCAACGTTTACATAATACTGATTTAACAAATCAAATTATTAAAATTAGTGGTAAAGAATGTTGGAGAATGACTGATGGAATATTCTAGACTAATCCAAGACAGCAGGTTATTTGCACGGCTAACTTTTTTGGGTGTTCATTATGGTATTAAACAGGGCTGAAGAATCATCTCTACAATAATTTTCAAATAGCAACATGGTGAAGACATCTGAAGACTCAGAAGAATATAGAAAGCGTGTAATTGAGCTGCACAACCAAGGAAATGGATATAGAAAATTCTCGGAAAGTTTGAACATCCCAATTTCATCTGTAAGCAATATTATTGTAAAATTTAGGGCTGATGGGACTATTGTTAATCGGGTGCGGAAAGGCCACCAAGAAAATTAACTGACAGATATGTGCGGTCGTGTGTTCGAATTGTCAACAAGAATACAAGTCACTTCCAAGGAATTTAAAGCAAATTCGGTTATACTCACCGCAGCGAGAAATGGACGATGGGGTGCGGCAAACACCGTTACAGGTGCCCCCCCCCCCCCCTGTTGCCATATCTGCACAAAAGTCGGGCAGCTGAACTGTAGAGATATGGCAACAGTGGGGAACACCCGTGACGGTGGTTGCCGCAACCTATCATGCACTTCTCGCTGCGGCGAGTATAGCAGTGAAACAATCTTGGACGTTACCTGAACCGTGAGTGTCTCCATGGGCGTGTACCGAGGAGGAAACCACTGTTGAAGACGGTTCACAAAAAGAGACGTTTAGAGTTTGCCAGAGAACATCTTGATGACACTGAAGCAGAACTTAGTAAAATATTATGGTCAAACGAGACTAAGCTTGAGCTGTTCGGCATAAACGACCATCACATTACGTTTGGATAAAATCTGGAGAAGCTCGTAAAGAACATCATACCTACTGTGAAACACGGAGGTAGTTCAATCATGTTGTGGTAGTGTCTTGCTGCTGCACGTAATGGCTCAATTTGTGTGATAGAAGGCATTATGAATTCCGAGGGATATCAGCGAATTTTAGATGAACATGTGAAACAATCGGCGAGGAAGCTTATTCTTGGCACATGGTTCATCTTCCAACAAGATAATGATCGCAAGCAAATCAACGCAGAAATATTTTGCCAATCAACGCTTGAAAGTGATGAAATGGCCTTCTCAAAGTCCAGATTTCAATTTGATTGAAAATATATAGAAAGAACTGAAATTACGTGTTCATAAGAGGTGACCAAGCAGCATCGCAGAGTTGAAAGCTTTTGCAGTGGAAGAGTGGAGTAAAATTCCAACTAAAACTTGCAAAAACCTTGTTCATACCTACAAAAAACGTCCGATTGCTGCTAAAGGAGGTCATACTAAGTATTAATTTATAGTTGCCAATAATATATATGTAATATTTATGAATGTTGCCAATGCTTTTGCTTCTTGTGTTTTTCTAATAAACACTATGTTTAATGTTAATAATTTGTTTTATTATCATTTATACATTATAATATAAATATGTACATTTCGAACTAGTAACGTATAAAAATTGGTAAATTACAAAATTTGAGATGTGTTGACAATAGATATGAGCGCAACTGTATATAGAAAAAAAAAATAAACGTTCCTTATAACATTAAACATTAGCTTGACATTTTTCAGCCCTCCATCCAAAGGCACAGATAAATGTTGGACCCTGCAACAATATACAGAATTCTAAATTTACCGTAAAAATCCTTTTCTTGTCTGACGACAAAAGTCGGATAAATAATGCCGCACCTAAAGACAGAATTCGTTCACCGAAAAATTTGCAACGGTCGAAACCGGCAATTTGATCTTTCGGTCTCATTAGCGCAGAGGTCTTAGTCCCATAGTACGCCTAGTCATTTCTGGTCTATAGTGAGCGCGACTTATTACCGGGCGCAGATGCGAATCGTAGAAAACATTATTACTTCCAAGTATCCCATGATTAAGAGAGGTAATCAGCAGCCATTGACGGGGTCAGAAACAATCAATGGCTAAATAAAGCGTGAAAAACGAGAACAAAAATTTATCAACACGGAAAAAGATTCAAAATTATTTCTTTCTTTATAGGTAAACTTTGTAACCAACATCGATTGAGTCATGAATAAAGAAGAAAACGCAGGGAAATGCGAAGGGGAGATGTATTTATTTTAAAAGTACAAAAAAACAACGAGGGCATCTCTACCAGAAACTTTAATTTAAGGGACTAGTACTGGTCGTGTCGAAGATAAATTACGCAAGTGACCTCGGACAGTTCTCGTAACTTTCCCAAACCATTTTGCATGAATAAATAGAACACGAAGACAGTAACTGTTGGCCAAGGCAAATAGGCAAGTCTCTAAACACTAAGATCCTAAAAGTTCGTATAACAATTTAGTACAAATAACAAAGAAGCTCAAAAGTACAAACTTGAGTCCTCCCTCCCCCCCTTAGTTAAAAAAACAACAACAAAAAACAAAAAATAAAACTGATCTTTTGAAGAATAGGACCCCCAATTTGGGGCAAATGAAGATTATTAAAAAAAGTATACGGGTAAAATAATAACAAGCATTAGTACTTTATTTAATTAATACTATATTAAATCAATCATATTAAAAATTAAACAAGAAAAGCATTGAGTAATACTTTATTACATAAATAAACTAAAAATTACCGGAATACTGTTTCGAGATTTCTACACAAAAATAATCAAACAAATTTTCCTGATGCCGTTCACGATACATAAATTCGTGTAAATAGGAGTGTAAGAAGTCTTTTTTGCACCCATACATCTTTTTTTTTTATTTTAGCTTCATGTTTGTTCCGATAGGATTCTACATGACGAGTATGAACACCTGCTCTATGATCAGCAAAATGTAACGAATTATTTTGAGTTATATGTAGGCCTCCTTGATTACTGATTATTAGGTAGGCCTATTCGTCTGAGTGCACAGTCGAGCCTTGCCTAATTACTTTTTTTAATTATTGGTAAAAAGATGACCAGCATCGCATTGTTGGACTATTTCCATGTCGTCGAGGTATCTACAATTCCAAAACCAAAATTTGGGAATGCGGAGATCATCCCCTAGGATGATTGCATTTCTGCAAAAATCATGGACTCGTCTACTTGTACCCTAATACGAGGCCCACCTAGTTGAAGTGAGTTATTTTCAGAATGCTTAGTACATACCTCCCGAAAGAAACTAAATAAATCGACTATAGTTTTCAGTGAGACATTTAATAACTTAGATGCACTTTTTTCACCAATTTCATCCCACCAATAGAAAATAGCTTTAACCCATTTATGAACGATGACCAATTTCATCTCACCAATAGAAAATAGCTTCAACCCATTTATGAACGATGACCAATTTCATCCCACCAATAGAAAATAGCTTCAACCCATTTCTGAACGATGACCAATTTCATCCCACCAATAGAAAATAGCTTCAACCCATTTCTGAACGATGCTTTTAGAATTAAAAAATAATGGTATTTTTTCCTATTTGACACTTTACATATTTGACACCTTATTTTGACACTTCTAAATATGTTTATCCCAATTTAAAGCACATTTCACGCAATTTATCACAATATTATAACCTGATCATTTTATCTCACGTTTAATAAGTTCTTTATTTTTCATCCATGTAATCACTGAAAGTGTCTTCCATTAGTAACGGCTGGATTTGACTCTCAAATATGCTTCGATCGATGCTTGCTTAAGGGCTGCTCACTAGTGAATACTTTATAATAAAGAGTGAAATTAAAATAAACTATGCCAAAATTTGGGGAAAAGGGGTAAGAGTTTGTGCGAAATTTTCGAACTGGTGTTCTTTTTCGTAATGGAAATACCCATGAATACAGCAGTGACATTAAAGGGTAAGTTACACCTTTCTAACGGTGAATCCTCAAGAGCATTATATGGATCCGGTGAGAGGAGCAAACACTCATGGATGGATGCCAAAACAAGTTTAAAGAAAATAAGAACCGTTATTAGTGAGCTTTTCGAATCCCAACTTGATCACTTTTGTTGAAAAGTACCGAGAAAAGATGCACCATATTTATTTGTGGCAAACTGAAGTGTAAAAAGGCTGGGTAGGCCGCACACTAAAGTAGCACCCTATTAACTACTTTTTCTAACAATTGGGGTCCCTGGCTGATGTGGAACCGCTATTCTTGAAAGGACAAAAGAAAAAAACTCAATTTCCAGCTTCAATCCCGAGCCGTGTCCTATCCCTCACCAATTAAGGTCTGGGAGCTTGAGCAAAAAACTTACATTTAAAACATTTAAAAAACCAAAATCTACTAGATCCTTAGAACTTCAATAATTATTTCCTCGTTTAATATGTGATAGAGCTTTGCTCCCCCTTAACACAAACTTGAAGAGATAATGATAACAAAATAAAAAAATGTTCACTCCCTACCCTCTATTAAGCGCCCGTCTAAATTCACAATGAACTCAGTTGTATAGCGATTTCGTCATGTGTACAAATAAACAATATACGACACAAATTAAATTGGCGAAATTTAACAACTTCCAAGCAGGCTTCAAACTTCTTATCAGGAGTAATCTAAAGCATACAAATCTAGCAACTAATATACTGATTATATTTCTTAAAACTAATTAGAATTAAGAAAAAAAACCAGTCTCATTTAAAATTAAAATTTACATTCAATAAAATCTGAACTCCATCATGTGAGGCATATTTAAATATCCGGTACCTTTAAATCTATATAAATACTAATATCTTTAAATCTAATTAAATACACATTTTAATATTTATTTAAACACGCGTTACCTTTAAATCTATTTAAATACACGCGACCTTTAAACATATTTAAATACCCGTTGCCTTCAAATATATTTAAATACCTACCTTTAAATCTATTTAAATACCCGCTACCTTTAAATTATTTAAACCCGTTACCTTCAAATTTATTTAAATACCTACCTTTAAATCTATTTAAATACCCGCTACCTTTAAATTATTTAAATACCCGTTGCCTTTAAATCTAATTAAATATCTGCTACATTAAAAAAAAATTAAATACCCGTTGCGCCATGCAATACTTGAGGTAGGGGGCGCCCTCTGTCGGCCAGAAGGGTAGAGTACCGACCCTAACTCAAATTATCTTGTTTCGAAGCTTTAATATTACACGTTTTGATCCCTATAATAATAATTATGTCTGCAGAAAACGAGATTATCTTGGATTATCTTTGGGGTAACAAGAAAAAAAAAAAGGTGTTGTGGTTTGGCATATTGCACTACACATTACGGAAATTTTAGGGATATAAGAGGTTTTTGCCAATAAAGACAAAAGTGCTCGGAATCTACTTTTACTAGAATGGTATTCAGCAGCTTGTCCGAGATATAAACGTGGTCTAAACTAGTTCTTGCCCCGTAAGAGGGTCGTGCCTCAGGGAATTCCCACTCCTACACACTACCGAGGGCAACGCGCCAACCCCAACTCTTCCATACACGCGTGGCGTCTTCATGCCCCTCTCTATGAGCCCCCCCCTCTCCCCGTATTGACCTTTACCCCTTATACACAACCCAACTTCATATCCGTCGCATCCGAGGAGAGGTGTGGGGGGACGGGGGACGTATCGGGGAGGGGGAAGGAGCGTTGGCAGCGTATTGATCTTCGTCGGGCTTCTGACGAAGGTTAATCTGTAGGCAGCCAAAGGCTCGCAGCGAATTCCCCATCGCCGTTCCTCTCACCGAGGAGAAGGACATGAAAGGGGCGGGTTGAGGATTCCTATTGGAATTAAGAAAGAAATTGGTGTGACCATCGGGGCAATTTTGAAGAGAGAATGGTGGGGGGAGGCGCTCTGAACTACTCCCCTCCCCCTATTCCGATTTGGTTCACTCCAGGTCGACGGTGCTTCTCGAACCATAAAGGGGGAGGAGGGAGGGTTATTCAATGCTTAACTTAAAAGAAGGGGGTGGGGGATTCTCGTTTTTTTAATGTACCTTGGGGGTTTATGTACGCGCAAGCATACGTGTGGAAATTTGAGTTATACACGCGTACATGCGCCTGCTCCTGCGTAAGTGGATGGGGATAATGGGACAATCCAGGGGCAAGTGGGGAGAGAATGTGGAAGGAAGGTTTGCCGTCCTTAGTTGAGAAAGGAACTAAAAACGGCATTGGATTTTAAAAAGCGAAACGAGAAAAGCAACGATGGCATCTCCCACAGAGTTGGTAAAAGAGAAATATGTGATGGGATGAAGATTGAAGTGAAAAGGTATGGAAGATGCATATCGACAGACGCACCCGCAGGCATTTTTTTTTTCATTTTGGTACACAACACAGCCAACTACTAGGGTATATAAAAAAAAACACAACAAAAATCAAAACAAATAACAACGATAAAAAGACAAGAGCTAAAAACACAAGAAAACTAAGCAAAAAGGTAAGACGGAAGCGCACACAGGCGTCGGGGGAAAGCCCGCCTCCCCCCCCCCGGCGCAGGAACATGCATCCTACAAAAAAAAGGTCAAATAAAGTTGTAGACTCCACCCGTTTATGTGAACGAACCCGTCCCGAGTATAAGGGACAGGCGGTAGCGACCCCGCTCGTCACGGTACCGAGACGGAATGTGCGCGAAGATCAACCAGACTGGGACATTCAACAAGGATGTGCTGAACAGTCTGGAGGACAGCGCAGTCGTCGCAGTAAGGCGCAGACGAGCGCTCCATCAAAGGGTGGTGCGTCTCGGGAGTGTGTCCAATTCGGAGACGACAGAAAGCAACCTAAACCGTCGCGGCATTGGGGAGTAGGTCCATGGCAACAGTCACGGCGATAAGGCACGCAACTTAAAGTTCCCCTCGACCGTCCCCCATCTTCTTTGCCAAGCCACCCGGAGGGTAGCTCGTATTCCTGCCATGTAATCGGTGTGAGGAAGAGCGAAACGCTGGTCTGGTCACCCAGTCCTCGCGGACTTTTTGGTGCTCTGACCGGCTGGGTAATTGCCAAACTTCATATATGGCCAGCAACCCAGCAGAATATGAGCTCGACATCTAGCTTGCTGGCGGCGACCGTGGCGTCATGGATAACGCGAACGAGGGAGAGTGGAGATTTCAATGTCATGAGAGCAGTCAGGGCCCTTTGTGAGTCGCTAAACATCACAATTAGGTCTCAGAACGGGACAAGACGCGTTATCTCCCGATGAATTCCAACCAAATCGACTGGTAGAGCACCGCTCTGGGAGTAGATGCGTGGCGACAAATTGTTAAAGGTGGTACCCTCCGTTGGCATCCTGGGAAGAACCAAAGGCGCCACGGGCCGGAAAGGTACACTGAGCTATTAAGGAGATTCCTAAAGGGATTAGGGTATGACGGGCGTCTCTCGGCGTCATAGGCATCGGCGAGACCGGATGCGGATCCTTCCTTGGGATGATCCAGGTCTTGAGCCACCCAATCCAGCTCTGGGCGGGGGTGGAGGAGCCTAAGCTTATTTAGCCTTATGGGAAACGGTCACGCTGGGGGGAGGGGAGAGACCTGATTTTATCGGGTTGTTGAGAAGCTTTTGTGCTACCAGCTCTACTAGGTGAGCGCCCGGGTTGAGTAGAACCCGAAGAAGGGTTCCGAATAGCCGCGGACTCGACCTTTCTTGTAGGCCTTAATAAGCTAGGATCAGAGGCTTCCCTTTTAAAATTTGAGGCAGAAAAGTGCCAGGCAGCGCCGGGCACGCACGGGCCAAGTCCTTGGCCTCGAAAATTAAAGACTATCCGTAACCTGAACAGCCAGGATTTCCTTCCCCAGGAGAATCGCGCCACATTGCTTCGAAGAAGCATAGTGCGGCTCTCCGCAATTTACACACTTAGTCATACACGAAAGGGACATTGTATACGGCCTTGGAGCAATGTACCCAGACTTTGGGTATATCCGAGCAATTCGTATGACAGTAATAACACATCCGCGGCAGTTGAACAAATGCCTTCACGCGGTAGCGATATCAACCGGCACACACCGACTCAGGGAGCCTGTCGCGCTCGAACGTGAAAAAGAAGGTGGGGTGAGTCTCGATGTCCCTCCCTCTTTTCTGATGACACGTTTGACTTTGACCATTCCATGGTCGGCTAGCTCTAAGGTAATGTCTTCTAAGGAGTAGTCCACTAGTTCCCTCGCGTAACCACTCCTATCCTGAAGATCATAGTAGAGTGCGGTGTCACACTCACCGGCGAACCATTGAGTGTCCGAAGAGCACTAATAATGGCGGCCTAAAAAGGGTCCAGCGAATTTGGCCAAAGTCTTCTGTCTGAGAAACGGGTTAGCTTCGGCTCTCTACCAATCAAGCTAGTTAATGCGCTCTTCTGATGGATCATGTTGGCCTGGTTCACATGCTGCCATCAGTGGGGTGAATAAGAAGAAAGAGTTAAAAAGCGGGAGCATTTTGGGAAGTAGGGTTGGGAATGAACCCGCTTCTCTCCACCGCACTAAGGAGCGGCTAGACCGGACGGACCGGCTTCAGTAAGATCCTTCTGCGAGATGGAGGTCTTGGCTGTCCAAGGGGAATTAGTAGGGGAAGGAGGTTCATTCTATCCTTGAGTCCACGGAGGCACGAGCCGTCTGAGGAGAAGCTTGCAAAGGGGCAGAGTCAGGTTCGGTGTTTTGCACCAGGCCCGGTTTCGACCCCATTTAAGATCCTGCCGTCAAAGACTGGGTCGCCTACGGAATCATGTCTCTCTAAGGGTCTGTATCCACGTGGAAATCCCCACCCAAGGCATCTCGTCTCTTGCCAGCAAACGAACCTCTATCGGGGTAGAGACTGGGCAGGCACGCCGACCGTCGCGAACTGTAAATGCAGGAGTAGAGTACTGTGGGGGCCCGAACTGGTGGGCCCTGCTATCCCTTACCTTCCTAAGATGCTTGGCGGTCCTATCGAACCACTACCACCGTAAGCAGCAAATTTTGGGCTGCCTGCCAGGTATCTTGGTATTCCCCTGTGATAGTAAAGGAGGGACTGCCACTCACAGGGAAGAGTCGCATGAGAGCACCTGCAGAGAAGGGGGTGAGAAGGGAATCTATTGCACCCGTGGGCCTAGGAGACGAGTAAGCCTCCTATCCGGTAGAAGAGGGTTAGAACGGCCCCTGAGTAAGCACAAGGTGGAGCTGCCCGAGAGCGGCTCCATAGATGGCAAAGGGTAAACCCCTTTGCCGCATGGCGATGAGAGGGGGGCCCATCTACCGGTCGAGGGGGCGTCTCGTGTTACTTCGTCCTTCACGATACTTCGAGAGGGTGAGGCCGCACTGGGAGGCGGATCCCCATACGCAGTCCCATCGTTGCGTTGCATTCACTTGGCGTAAACAGTGGCGCCGAGACGGCTTGTCACTCTTCTAGCTTTCAGGTGTAGCAGCCAACCTCTGCTACGCCACCCATATCCCGAGTTGTCCAATGAAGAGAATACTTGGATCTGGATGACAGCAAATTCTCCCAAAAGGTGGTGACAGGCACCTCCAGCCGACCCCTCTCCTCAGACGCCCTCCAGCCCCCACTGGACAGACACCCGCATACAATTCCCCTCCATAATTAGTAATAATCACCCGCAGAAGCATAAATAAAGGCGCTTCGACCGAATCAGAGAATTCACTCCCGTCACCACTATTTAAATAGATGTAAAAACCAACGAGGGCAGAAAGATGGAGGAAGTGAATTTACAAGTAAAATGTGCGAAGGCATAAAGCTCGAATGGTCAAAAGAGGAGACTACTTGGAGGGCAATAAACTAAGGAGGGTGGGGAACACACAAATTTGAGCAATAACAATAAAAATAAAAGATTAACCCAAACACACATGAATTATTATTAATGACTCAACTAAAAAAAAACACGAAAACCGACGTGGTCAAGTTCGCCTGAATATTTGTGAATAAAATGAAAAAAAGAAAATGTGTGACAAGTTCTTGTAATATAGTGGGATAAAACAAAAAAATAGGCAGATCGGGGTTTGCGTAAGCAACTAAGTTTAGAACTTGGAATAAGTTTTAACGAATAATTGTGATTAGAGGAAGAATGTGCGCTGTTGTGGCGAGTTGATCCGTAACAAGAAGCAAATAGTGAGTTTTTCCTCAAAGTTAAAGCGCAATAGCATCGAGGCCACATCACCAAGAAAGTTAGTAAGGAGAGATGTGCAAAAAGAAAGTAGTGGAGGTAGAGAAAATGAAAATGTATAGAAGACATTGCAAAAGGTCATCCTGCAGGCATTGAGGCCGGAAAGGCGTGCTGCTCTACTCCTTCAGGTTTCAGTTATAGCATGGAAATTACAACCCTGCCATCTACCCCAGATTGGGGGCGCAAATCGAGTGGGTGTAAGGAATGAGAAAGTTATATGTCACGGGGGGAAGAGGGAGTCACGGATGGGGGGGGGGAGGGAGACGTAGTGAAAGTGTTTAAAAGAGCAAAGTTGTAGTTTATTATTAAGCGAAAACTAAAGAGGGCAAATGCTATAAAGATTGTGAAGGAGAGTATTCAAGGGAAGGGCACTGACAGAGGGGCAAATGACTTATATATGTTAGGTGTGCACAAGATGCTACAGCAGGTAGCATCTTGAAGCGGAATGGGGCGGTAAATAAGAAATTGCTAAGGGTTTTATCACCCATTTCCTCTTATTTAAAATGTCTTTATTTCTATTTGGGGGACCTACTGATTAACGTGGCATCCGAACAGCGCATGGCAGCTGCCGAGTGGCTTCCGAATCAAGACTAACTTCATCCGATGTGGCTCAACTTCGCGGTGTTTCCACTCGGCTATGCCGTAGCGCCCTATGCCCCTAACTAACTGCCTCCAAAGATGGGATGCTTTGTGTTTAATAGGGGAAAGACACGGATGGGCGGTGGCGATGGGAGAAAATGCCATTGAGGATCGTTATTATCATTTCGGGCGAGGACCAATTCCATACGAGGTTTTGTCCGGATTTGGGAACACACATTTTAAAGATGTTTTGGAATTGACAAAAAATAAAATGGTAAATAACGAAGGCATGAATCATACTTATGACGAAGAATTTGCATTCCCTTAACATTTTTTTCTACGAAATCCCAGTGAGTGGGGTTCAGGGGTAGCCGACAACTGGAAGATTTCATACACTCCCAGCCCAGGGTAATGATGTGCGGGTGTAGATCTAACACCCCCATTTTAACTTGTTCGTTCGTGACCACGTTCTTTACAGAGAGATTCCATCGATGGTTTTCGCTTCAAATCAAAGTATAATAAATTATTTACAAATCCCCCCGTGAGAAATCTTTCTGGTTCAGGTCAGTTGGTTCGTTGCACTTTTACCAAACATTAATCGGAAGCCCCCCCCCCCCTCTCTCTCTCTCTCTCTATATATATATATATATATATATATATGAAAGATAATGGTAAACCACAATATTTGAATCAAGATTTTATTTATAACTATCGGACTAGTTTCGGCAAAATGCCATTTTCAACTAGTCCGATAGTCATAAATAAAATCCTGATTCAAATATTGTGGTTTACCGTTATCTTTCACTGATATACATCACGTCAATGTGATATCTTCCATTATATATATATATATATATATATATATATATATATATATATATATATATATATATATATATATTGCCCCGCAAACGTTTACAACACACCATGAAAACAGACGTTTATGCATTTATAAACACGAAAGGTGAATGAAACTTTTATTACTGACAGGATATGTATTCAAACAATAAATTAAATCATCAGGACCATACAAAAACATCAATATAGTTTTTTGTTAAAGAAATACAATTAATTAGTAACGCAAAAGTTTACAACACATATCGACTTTTATCACTTACTCATAAATGTTCGAGAAGGAGAAACTTCTTAAAATTTCTAGAACGTTCTACATTAATCTACGCACATAACTTAGGGACTGGTATAAGCTATCGCGTCCTTCATTATCAGACATCGTCCTGTAAACATTCGCACGATGGGGAAACAAACGAATCGATCAAGATCTTTGAAAACGTATTGTAGACCTTCATAAAAGTGGTATTGGTTATAGAAAAATATTTCGTCAGTTACTAGTTGCATTGAGTTCAGTTGGAACGATAATACGTCACTGGAAGTCTCGAAATTCCACTCTTCATCTGATCAGTTCTGGTCGTCCTCGCAAGATAACCGAACGTGCAGGGAGATTATTAGTAAGAAAGGTCAGTAAAACACCCAAGGTTACTCTTAAAGAACTTCAGCGTGACTTAGAAGTGAGTGGAGTTACAGTGAGTAAAGACACAATTAGTCGATCGCTTAAGTAGCATGGGCATCTACTCACGGTCTCCAAGGAAAACCCCACTTCTTACAAGAAAACAGGTTCGTGATCGTTTGAATTTTGCAAAAGTGTTTGTTGGGAAACCTGCAGAGTTTTGGGACGACGTACTTTGGTCGGATGAGACAAAGATAGAACTGTTCGGCCGTAATGGAGCTCCGAGGGTATGGCGAAAGAAGGTACCGAATACGCACCGAAGAACACTATCGCAACAGTAAAATATGGAGGTGGCTCAATCATGATCTGGGGTTGTTTTAGTGCTACAGGTGCTGGAAATATCGAAACCATAGAAGGAAGATAAATGGAGAACATTATAGAAGAATCTTGAAGAAAAATTTACGTCCAAGTGTGCATTTTCTTAAATTGAAACAGAATTGGATCTTTCAACAAGACAATGGTCCAAAGCATACGCCAAAACTGACACAAAATTGGTTTAGATCAAATGGTGTAAATGTTCTAAACTGGCCTAGTCAATCCCTAGATCTGAACCCTATCGAATATCTATGGAAGGAACTGAAGCTCAGAATCCAAAAACGAGAACCAACAAACATGTCTGAACTGAAGAAGATATGCATTGAGGAATGGAGTAATATTAACACAAACACATGTAAAAAGTACTTACGAGACTACTCTAAGCGGCTGGCTACAAGCTGTTATTAGCAACAGTGGTTATGCTACTAAATATTAAGAAACGATTTGATATATGTGTTGTAAATTTTTGCGTTACTAATTAATTGTATTTCTTCGACAAAAAACTATATTGATGTTTTTGTATGGTCCTGATGATTTAATTTATTGTTTGAATACATATCCTGTCAGTAATAAAAGTTTCATTTACCTAGCTCCAATCAATCTCTCTTTCTCCCTATGTGGTATATATATAAATATATATATATATATATATATATATATATATATATATATATATATATATATATATATTAAACCCTCAATATAACGAACTATAAGGGCGGGGGGGTGGTTCGTTAAAGCCGATGGAAATAACGATGGTTCATTCGTTAATCTGTATACGTAAATATGAATATAAAGACTGTATTGCATGTATATGTAATACGTATGTAATTACTAATATTACTAATAAAGTTAAATAGACTAAATCGGATTTAACAAACTTCGGTTCGTTAAACCTGATGGAGTTCATCCAGGAAATTTGGTTCATTATATCCGAAATTCATTATATCGAGGGTTTACTGTATATATATATATATATATATATATATATATATATATATATATATATATATATATATATATACACGCATACATATGAGGGGCGGTCAATAAGTTTTGCAAATAAGAAAACGAGATATGAGGAAAAGTGTTTTATTATTTTTCAATATAACTACCCTCGACTTCAATGCACTTGCGCCACTTGTCCCTGAGGCTTCAAATTCCCGACAACCAGAAATCTCCCGACTGATGTTCAATCCACTCTTGGACGGCGAGCTGGACATCTTCATCGTTCCCAAACCGGCGTCCACGCAGTGCAGCCTTGAGCTGGCGGAATAAAAAGTAGTCGCTAGGGGCCAGATCTGGACTGTAGGAGGAATGGTTGAGCTCCTCGAATCCGCACTCGCGCAGGGCAGCTTGTGCAACTCTGGCCTTGTGGACTTTGACGACGTTGAAGTCGATCATGGGGCGTGAGGTTTCTAGGGACTCAACGGGAAGAGACCTTGGCCATGGCCAAATTGTCGTGGATGATGTTGATAACACTTCCATGTGATATTCCAAGTTCTCACTCGATTTTTCGACCTTCACGCGTCGATTTTCGAGGATCATCCTCTTCACACGGCCACATTGTCCTCGTTGGTAACGTCTGACGGGCGTCCTGGACGGGGGTCATCTTCAAGGGACTACCTATTCAAGCGAGCAATGGTTGCATATGAAGGGGCGGTGTCGGTGTACACTGCAACCATGCGTTCATCTATCTCTTTTGCATTCTTGCCTTCCTTGGTCAAAAGTTTGATCACTGCGCAGTGCTCAACCTTCTCCATTGTTGAAATATTTGTGACTAACGATCTGCGATCAGCTACTGCTTCTTAAATAGGCGAGGCAGGAGCGTGCGGCTGCAGGTCCTGACTTGTCATAACACCCCCACAAACAGCCATCCCCCTTCCTCTGTTTTGCACTACCGATTCGCAAAACTTATTGACCGCCCCTCGTACATGGCCTTAGGGCGAATTTTGAAATTCACCATTCTTCATCCCCTCCACCACGTTCTTTTCGCAATGGGGAGAGTAGGGGGGCGGGGGGCACGCGGGGGTGGGGGATCGAATAGCAAGCCATTGGCCTCCGTAGCCTCTGCCCAGCCTAAAAGGGATATCATGTTAATGCATTCGACCCGATCTCTTTTGTTATTTTTATCGATATACTACGACTCGCTATGTGCATATTCATATAAATTCGCGTACATGATGTACGTGCGCCCGACTACGTACACGCGTCCCAATCCCTGCCTTCGGAGCTCCACGACCCCCGCCCCCCGCTATTTCTTGGTAACGAGACTTCGTGAGAGGGAGAAGGGATCTGGCACTCAGGCCGTATAATTGTATTAGAACGAGAGCTTTAGCCACCATATTATGAAACGCTGACCGTTAAATCACCAATTTAAGCGAGAAGCCAACTTGAGGGGATAGGAAACCCGAAGAGGGGAGGGGGGCGCAATTATTCTGAAACCTATCCTGGTTCGAGAGGGGAAGCACATGGTCCCCTGATGAAAACAGACACCTTCCCATACAAAACTGATCCTCATTGTGCCACCAAAATCAGCGGGGAGAATCCCCGCATTGCAATACCAAACCTCATCAATCTGCAATAAGAGTGTCGGGGAGTGTCATCTTAATCCGGACGTACATTTACATAGAAAACGGACATACACAGCCATGACCACCCTCTCAGGGGAGAAGCCAACACAAACACAAGCAAAACCCGGGTTCGTCTCTCGAGTCGCGTAGCGCGGGAGATGGCGGCCGCGAATCGCCAAGGAAATTTAGACCGCGAAAAAAATTCAGTTAAAACTCGAAAAATCGCGCAATTTCCAAATCTTGTTAAACCTATAAAGTGGGTGGGGTGGAGTGGGGAAGTGGCTCAAGGTCGCGAAACAGAAGCACAAGAGGTAGTTACTTAAAACTAAGAAGCGAAAACCAACTAGGGAATCCCCTACTAAAAGTATGTTAAAAGAAATCTGTAAAGAAAATAGTAAAGTTAGGCCCAAGTGAAAATGTGTGGAAGATGTATAGCCACTTCGCTTGCCGGAGTTGGGGCCTGGAAGTCACGCAACGAAGACGGAGGGGAAACAGGACATCCAAATAGGCTATTACGGAAGGTACGTAGGTATTTACCGGGAAGGCACGCAACTCTCCTGATCGTGGGGAATATAATGGGAAGAAAATTCAATGGAACACTAGTCCCCAACCGAGTCGGGCAGGTGAGGGGAAAAAAACAAACCAGCTTCAACTAACAAGGGCAAGAGCTCATCGTGAAACTAAAAGAATGCAATTACAACACGAGAATTCCCATATGATTGGCAATCAATAGGCAAATTTGGGGTTCAACGCTGAGGGGAAGGGGGAGAGGTGAGTGGGTGGGAAACGGGTTGCCTCCAGACAGAGGTTGTCTGGAGGGCCCAGACAAAGCTGTGAATGTCCATCTGTCTGGGGCGAAAGCTTTGTGCTTCAATCGCGAGCAATCGCATAGTTCCATGGCGACCAAAGAATGCGAATTCCCCCCCCCCCCCCCGGCCTGCATACGCTTTCCCTCACCCGCTATGAAAAGTATTTGCATATTTTCTCGCTTACCATCGGATTCCTTCTTGAGGATGGGTTACGGGGGAGAGGGTGAAGAGGGTCGCAGAGGAACGCTCATATTTAAGGGAGCAAAGGAAAAGATGTGGGGGAGAATGGTAGAAAAAAAACCCAATAAATGAATGGGGAACATAAGGAAAAATCCTAAAAAAAAATTGGGGGTGGAGGGCACGGTATTATTACCACCGATCTGCATTCTGTTGAGGGCTTTTAACATATGAACCACTGATCTATGGAGAGTATAGTAACCGTCCTTATGACGATTCGAATCGGGACTATATCCGACCATCTGCCAAATCCGAAGTTACTTAACTTCGCTCTAATATGAAGCGATGTTCCCACTCGGCTAGGCCGAGGCCTATGGTGAATCTCATAGGCCTCATCGCACTCACTAATCAAGGCAAGGAGAAGGGGGGGGGGGGGGAGTTACGACCAAAACAAATCCAATTCTGTAAAGAATGTAGGAGGTGACAATGACAGCTGCAACGGAGACTACGAAAGCCATGGGAGGCAGAAAGGAACACAGCAGGCGTTCTAACTGCCTCTGCACGCCGGAATTCATCGAACAACTGCAGGACAAGGTTATGAAAGCCCCGAGCAAGGGACTCCGGGCTTTGGCGAGAGAGAGGGGTGTTATAGTACCCACCATGTAACTGACCTGAATGAGGACCTTCGCTACTACCACTCTTAAAGAGGCGCAAGGGACAAATTCCGACAGCCAAGTAGAACTGCTTGCAAAGAAGCTCCTAAACAAGCTGAAACATCCTGTTGAGCTGCGGACGATCAGGTTCTTCTCAGATGAAAAGAGATTCTGACAGGACAAGTTGCCCAACAGCTAGAGGAACCGGTGGCTTGCCTATAATGCATTGGACGTTCCCGTATTATAAAGACAATTTTCCCCAAACTGTGATGGTCCGGGAGTGTCTGCAGTGAGGGTGACGCCATGCCGCTCCACATGTTTGAACAGGAACTTATGCTCAATTTAGACGGATATATAGAGCTGCTGGAGAGTGTGGTCAAACCCTGGCTGGAAAGGCTTGCTGCTGGAAAGCCATACCTCCGGAGAGTGTCAGAAGTGGTTGTGGGAGAATTTCTATGACTTCACCAGCCCCACTTTCTGGCCTCCTAGATCCCCTAATTGTAAGCCCATGGATTACTATGGATTGGACACGGTTGAGAAAGACACCGATGGCTCTGATTGCTGCCTGCAACCCCAAGGCCGAGCTGGTGGCCAAGTTCAAGATGTTCGAAAATCTTCCAAGGGACACTGAGGAACGCATGCGTCAGGTTCCGGAGCGGTCTCCAGGCCGTGG
The DNA here is from genome assembly GCA_963969495.1 of Ceratothoa steindachneri. Taxonomy (NCBI): domain Eukaryota; kingdom Metazoa; phylum Arthropoda; class Malacostraca; order Isopoda; family Cymothoidae; genus Ceratothoa; species Ceratothoa steindachneri. The sequence continues at coordinate 13,815,923 of OZ018332.1, forward strand.
TAGAAGCTAAGGCCGGATACTTTGAGTAGACTTGCCTCCACCATAATCTCGTTGATAATTTTTAATTTGAAAAATACACTTATTTTTGGCTGAGGTATTTTTCTGAGACTGAGTCACTGAAAGACGAAGATTCAAATAAAGATGCTGATGATATCGTTTAGGTAATGTATAATTTAGGTGGAGGTTTTCTCAATATTAAATATGATTTTGTACCGAATTTGCAAACCAATGACATAAGCGAGTGTGCAACCGGTGGAGAGAGATTTAAAAACGAGGTCTGCTTACTAAAGTCGCGTGCCTCACTCTTATTTATGACCTTACGCCTTTCAAAACTTTCAATAATTACCGGACTAACCTTGGGAGGACCTTGGCAATTATATCCTTTGAAAGAGAATGTAAAACATAAACGTTTCAAATTCCCTTGGAATCGGCTGAATAGTTATGATGTTAATGACAAATAATTCCCTAGCTAACCTTGGGAGGACCTTAGCAATTCTATCATTCAAAAGAGAACGTAAAACAACAAGGATTTCATATTTCATAGAATCGGCCGAATAGTTACAATGTTATTAACAAAACAAATAAAAAGCAAAACGTGGAGTCGCACGCGACTAAAAATGGGAATAAGAAAGTTAAACCCCCAGACAAAATCATTTGGTATGGCAACCCCCCCCCCATTTTTAACATCAATTCGTTAAACCGTACCATGCAATTATTCCCTATATCTTAGAAGCAGAAAAGAAAGAGCTTTGAAAACTATTATTTACTCATATTTTTATGGATCACAAAGTTATTAAATAAAAAAAAAATGTTCTTCGTAGGGATGAAGCAGCTTCAACCGAGTGGAAAACCTGCTTCGATTGGAACCAAGTTAAGCCACATCAAACAAATTGCCGGGTCGAGTCCCATTTCGGATTACCTGCACAGCTATGCTACTACTATCTTTTCAAATGCATGGCGATTTGAATAATGGTAATTACAACTAAGAATCAATTTACACCTCACTGCTATTACAATTTAAAATGAGAATGCCCTTTTTATTGCGTTGAATTATATGCACTAAAGTAAATTTATCAATTGATAATTCGATGATCCATTGCGGAAGGCATTGACCAAATAGTATATCAAAGGAAAACCAATACGATTTTGTTAAGAAAATTCGGACCTTGTGTTCTTTCAAAGTACACTCGATTTCTACATTAACAAATCTGAGAACAAGACATACAATTCTGTAGTGCTCGACATTGGAGGAGAAGTCGTAAAAAGATTAATTACAAACCACAGATGTTCAAGGTTACACTTTTTATTTTGATATTTATTATTTCATTTCGTATAATCCGCTAAAGTAGTTCTCAGATTTAGGAATATGTACAACAGGCAGACTATAAGGAGAAGAGGATTTCAATTTACCCGAACAAAGGAAAATAGATCTTACAAAGATTTTTTTGTTTTTTAATTGTAAGAGCTAATCAGGCGACTGCCTACTTGGGCATAAGTCGCCGTATTCACAACTGCCTAGTATTAGGCTACTTTAAAATAGTAACATGAAAAAACAACAAAGAAAACAAGAAAATAAAGGAAGAGGCAGGAAGCAAGCTGCAGCCTCGGGGGAGGGGTCCGCCTCCCCCCGCCGCAAGAACGTAAACAAAAAAGCAACCAGAGAAGTAGGGCGGCCTGCCACAAAAAGTCGGTAAGTCAATCAGTCAACGTGCACGAACCCGATACGAGTACAAGGGACAGGGGTTAGCGACCCCACCTATCCCGGTACCAGGACAGGTAAAATGCACGAAGATCGCCGAGACAGGAATATTCAAACAGAATGTGCCGAACAGTGTGGAGGACAACGCATTCTTCACAGTAGGGCGCAGGCGAGCGCTCCATCAAATGGCAGTGCGTCTCGCGAGTGTGTTCAATTCGGCGACGACATAAAGCAACCTGAAGCCCCCGCGGCATTGGGGGGAGGGGGTCTATAGGAACAGTCGCGGCGCAATGGCACGGAACTTTAAGTTCCCATCGACCGTCTCTCATCTTCTTTGTCAAGCAGCCTGGAGAACTACCCGTATTCCTGCCATGTAGTCGGTGTGAGGAAGAGTGAAACGCTGGTCCGGGCGCCCAAGTCTCGCGGACTCTTTGGGGCCCTCATCGGCACGCTCATTCCTCGCAAGGATATCGCGAACTAGGAGATGCGGAGATGCTAAAACCCCGAGACAACTCAGGGCGCATGGTGAGTCGCAAAAAATCACAATCTGGTCTCCGAACCGGGCACGTCGCGTAATCTCCCTCCCGTACAGAGTGGTGTATTGCGACCAGCTGAGCCGTGAAGACAGACGCAGCGCCTGACAGAGCCCCGCTGACTTCAAACAGAGAGTATACGGCGTGGAAGCCGACCCACTCTTGGGACTTGGAGCCATCCGTAAACATTGGCACGGTTCCAGTATGACACGAGGTGGGCTCCAAAAAGGTCGAACGCAATACTCCCGGCGCTGTATAAGCTTTGGGAGCAGAGGCGTGGCGACAAATAGCCAAAGGTGGTACCCTCCAGGGGGGCGTGTTGGGCAGAACCAGGGACGCCACCGGCCCGAGAGCTATACCTAGCTCCCAAAGGAGTCTCCTGGCCGTAAAACCAAAGGGCTTAGGGTAGGAATGGCGTCTCTCGGCAGCATAGGCACCGTCGAAATCAGCTGCGAATGGAGAGAGAGCGTTTGGCGACTAAGGGAGGCGCCGGGCTCGTGCGTACAGGCGAATAATTCAATGTGCACGGCAGAGAGCGAGTGGCATCTCCCCAGCATCGATAAGAAGGCTCTCAATAGGGGACGTGCGGAAGGCACCGGTCGCCAGGCGAAGGCCAGTGTGGTGGATCGAGTCCACCTTCCGCAATACAGGCTCAGCTGCAGATGCATAAAACTCGCATCCGTAGTCGAGCTTCGAACGAACAAAGGATCGATAAAAAAGTAAGGGAGTAGCCCTATCAGCGCCGCAAGCTCCGAACGTCACGGAACAAAGATTATCTATGGCGCGGGTACAAGAGACCCTAAGGCTGCGAATATGGGCCTCCCAGGTGAGGCGTCGGTCGAATACAAGACCAAGGAAACGGTGCGACTCAACCACATCCAGGCGCACCCCATTATAAAACAAATCTGGGTCGGGGTGAAGTCGTGGATGGCGGCAGAAGTGCACCACCTTAGTCTTGGCCAAAGAAAACCGAAACCTGTGCGCTTCGGCATAGCGAGAGACGCGGTTCAATGCCTGGTGGGATCGACGCTCCAGAGTTGGCATCTGGGCCGCGCCAAAAGAGATCGAAAGGTGGTCCACGTAGAGCGAAGCGAGAACATCTCCCAGCAGCACCGAGGTGATGAAGTTGATGCTCAGGGCGAAGAGTGTGACACTGAGGACACTTCCCTGCGGGACACCCTCTTCCTGCTCCATTGGGCCGGAGAGGGCTCCCCCAACCCGTACGCGGAATTGACGATCTCGTAAAAATTCAGATATAAACATTGGGAGGCGTCCCCTCGCCGCCATCATGTGGAAAGTATCCATGATACCGTATCGCCATGCAGTATCATAGGCATTCTCAAGATCGAAAAACACCGTGGCGCAGTTTTGTCTACAAAGGCAGGCCTCGCAGACGGCATTTTCCAGTCGGAGCAGAGCATCCGACGTGGAGTGGAACTTGCGGAAGCCGCACTGTTCAGAAGACAGATGGCATCCGCTATCAAGAAAAAAAGGCTAATCTAACATTTACCAATTTCTCCATCAACTAGCACACGCAAGAGCTTAGAGAGATTGGGCGGATATCAGCCGGAGTAGAAAGGCGAGCACTGTAGCGATTCGCCAGGAATCTGGGAGGAGACCCTCGACCCAGATCCTGTTGAAAAAATCTAACACAAAGGCAATGCCTCGCAGACCAAGGTGTCGAAGCATGGCGTACGGGACATCGTCCGGATCATGGGCGGTGTCCGCGCACGAAGCAAGAGCGGAATGCAACTCACCAACAGTAAACCTGTCGTTGAAGGGTTCTCCGCCTCTGGAGGTAAAGTCCAGCCAGCGGCATTCCGCAACATAACGACGAGCATTGAATTCTGGCGGAGCAGCATCCCCGCAAGAGAATGCGGAGAAAGATGTCGCGAAGGATTCGGCCACGGACGCGGGGTCCGAGATTGCGGTCGCATTCTCCTGACGAACGGGAAGAAGGTCGTGCGAGAACTTGCCCCGAATCCTCTTTACTCGCTTCCACACATCTGCTAGAAGGGTCTTCCCGTTAAGTGAAGACACAAATGCCCGCTAAGAAGAGCGGTGAGCGTGCTTCGAAATATACCGGAACCTAGCCTTAGCCCGACGAAATTCACCCACAGTGAAATCATTCGGGCGGCGCTTATAGCGCATGCAGGCATAATGCTTCTGTTTGAGGGCCGTCTCACACTCGGCCGACCACCATGGGAGTGGTCAGCGTGCAAAACGGTTAGACGTTCTGGGAATAGTAGTCAGGCCCGCGGCGATGAGGTTGCCGAACTCAACGGACTCATCTACCGACCTAAACTCCTCGACTGAGATAGAGAATTCAGTCATTTCAGGAAATGTAGGCCACCGCGCCCGCGCCAAGCACCACCGAGTTGGGTCTCAGGCGGCAGTTGCCCTAAAAATGATATTTGAATGGGAAAGTGATCACTACCATGGAGGTCATCGACCACCCCCCAATCAAAATCAGGCTGTGCATCCGAAGAGCACAAAGATAGATCAAGGCAAGAAAATGAGGCGGTTCTCGGGCAGTGATGCGTAAACCCATCCACATTTAGGACACCTATCTCAAGCTCTTCGATCAGATTGGCAAGGACTTGTCCCCTGGGATTTATTGAGTAATCTCCCCAGAGAGGATGCCTGCCGTTCAGATCTCCAAGCAAGAGAAAGGGTCTAAGTAACCGTGCCACGATACGGCGGAAGAACCCCGCGTCGAATTCAGCTGACGGTGGAATGTACGCAGAAATGATAGTATACCTACTATCCAGGTGAAGCTGCAGAGCCACTGCCTCAAAGGAGGTATCTAAAGTGAAAGGAAGAACGGAGACATCATGTCGGGTGTAAACCGCGCATCTCCCACCCAGGCCATCTCGTAGTGGTGTGGTCGGAAGACCCATATACCCCGGGAGGGTAAGCAGGGAGCACGCGCCTAGCATGGTCTCCTGCAGAAAAATAGCTAACGGGGAACGGGACGGGACGAGACGAGCCCACGCAGCTCCTCTCAGTTGGCACGGAGTCCCCGGCAATTCCATTGAAGGAATATGCCCTCCAGGCCTAGCTCGGAGGAGACCGGGGGCCTCCTTCGAACGGAAGACCCTCACGGGGATGGCCGTACGCTTCCCGGGAGCAGAACTCCGGGCGCTGTTGGCCGGACAAAGCGCTAAAGGCGCTAGCCTTCGAGGACTTATCGGAGGAGGTCGGGCTCGATATGTGAGTCTTTGACTTCCTCCGCCTCGAAACCTTAGGCGGGCGTTGCTACTTCGGAGGCGGGGGGGCACTCTTTTCGAGGAACCACCGTCTCCGAGCCAATCAGCCCACCACTAGGCGTGGGCGAAGGAGCTGAAGCTCCTTTTCTGTTGTCCTCCTTTCGGGGGACAGCTTTAGGAACCCCGGAAGATGGGCTGGCGACCAACTTAAGGGGTGTTGCCTCCTGTGAGTCTAACGACTCGGTGGAGCGAGTGGCCGTTTCGCCTTACGGGAAACGGTCACGCTGGGATAAAGGGGGGGGGGCTGTTTTTATCCGGGGCTGGGTGTGAATCTTTTTTGCCGCCAGGTTACCAGGGAAGCGCCCGGGTTGAGTACAACCAGCAGAAGGGCTCCGAATGGGCGCGGAAACAACCGTGCTCGTTGGCCTCGATTGGGCCAGGAGCAGAAGGTGCCTTTCTAACTATTGAGGGATAAGACGTCCTAGGCAGAGCCGGGCGCGCCAGGACAAAGTCCTTAGCCTCGCAGAATGAGGGTCGACCCTGGGCCTAAATGGCCAGGATTTTTTTCTCAAGGAGATACGCACCACATTGCTTCGAAGAAGCGGGGTGCGGCTCTCCGCAAATGACACACTTGGCCACACACGATTTATACTTATCGTGTGCGACCTTGGAGCAATTTACACAAACTTCGGGTGACCCCGACTTTGCACGTCTATATGAACGATTCGTATGGCCGAAGCGGTGACAATAATAGCACCGCCACGGCAGTGGCACGAATGCTTTCACTCGGTAGCGGTACCAACCGACACGCACCGACTGAGGGAACTCGTCACAGTCGAACGGAACAAAGAGTGTAAGGGTGGGTCTCGAGGCCCTCCCTGTTTTCTCATCACACGTTCGGCCTTGACCACCCCATGGTTGGCCAGCTCTAAGGTGATGTCCTCTATGGAGTAGTCAACGAGTTCCCTCACATAAACTGCTCCTTTCACAAAGTTCATGGTAGAGTGCGGCGTCACAGTCACCAGGGTGCCATCAAGTGTCCGAATAGCACTTATCTTGGCAGCCTCGGAGGGATCTGCCGCATTCGCAAGAAGGCTCCCGTCCGAGAAACGGGTCACCTTCGGCTCTCTACCAATTACACTAGCCAACATGGTGCCATCAGTGGAGCGAATAACGAGGAAGCGTTTAAAGCCAGCGGGCTCGAAAACGCCAGGTATCCTCTGAATGGGGGGGGGGGGCGATGTTATCGAGACTCCACCCTGCGCTCTTTTCGTCGTAGTCAGGGGCTCCGTACCCGGGGAGGCAGAGGGGCCGGATATGCCGATCTTGGCTTGGTCGCTTACGAAAGTAGCAGCAGACCCATCCGTCCCCGCAGCCCCCGCGGATGGAGAGGAGCCCCGAGTCTTTTTAGGAGAAGAGGGCGGGCAATGAACCCGCTTCTTCCCTCCGTCGGCAGGAGCCTTCAGGCCAGATTGACAGGCCTTACCCAGGTCGGAGGAGATCCCTCCCCTCAGAAACCCTAGCCGTTTGAGGAGAACCTTGCATAGGGGCAGATTCGGTATTCCCCCCAATGGAAGGCCCTACCGTCTGAGGCTAGGTTGCCTCAAAGACCATGTCTATGTCAGAGAGGGCCCACAGTTGCCCCCCTCCCCCAGGACATGGCAGGTCCCGTTGGCACGGGCCTTGACACCGGGAAGGTTCAATATTCTTGCCAGCAGGTCTTTTGAGGGAAGCGACCGGAGTGGCCTGGCTTCCCTCTCCCCCTTAAGGGGGGTTTGCCCTAACGAGCCGCTTCAATGGGGAGCGGTCGGCTATGGACTGAGTGCTGGCTTTCTTGGGAGTCCCCTTGGGAAAAAAAGGAGGGACTACCGCTGGAAACAGGGGGGTGCCCAAAAGCACCTCCAGAGAAGGGGGTGAGAGTGAGTGCCCTACACCTGTAGGCGTAGGAGAGGAGTAAACACAGGGGAGAACCTCCATTTATTCTGTGGAGCTGCCCGAGAGAGGCTCCGTCGATGGAACAGGGGAAGTTAGGGTTATTTTTTTTTAATTTGTTGATCATTGGCCATGGTGACCCTGTATTTTATACGGGAAGCAAAAGCTCATCACCCCTCGCAGTAGCCCGCCCTGCAAGGGATGCGTACAGGCCTAGCAGAGCCAGGTGCCGCCATTCAGGACCACCCCTCCCGCCTGGTGGCCTGGCAGTCCCTCAGCATAGCGGCTCCACCTTGGACACGGCGTAAAAATATAGTTTGTTAAGTGAGAAGGAAAGGGGATCCGAGGAAGGTATGAGGAGCTCAGGGGTTAGGGAACATTGTCCCCTCCCCCCTCAGCCCCGATCCGGGACGGTTGGGTGAGAAGAAAGTCAGCATCTACCTTGTGAAATTAGAGTCTAACCAGAGAAAGTTGTGGGAGAGGTTGTATGAACAGCGACGAAGTAGGGGAGAAATACAGGCTGTCTGAAAGAAGAAGAGGCTCGCTGAGGTCGGACAGGGTGCTGAATCACGCTAGCACGGCGGCCAGGATGGCAAATCGCCGCGCCCCTTACGGGGTATTTGAATGGCAAAGCGATCACTACCATGGAGGTCATCGACCACCCCCCAATCAAAATCAGCAGGGGCATCCGGAGAGCACAAAGCTAGATCGAGGCAGGAAAATGAAGCGGTTCTCGGGCATTGATGCGTAAACTCATCCACATTTAGAACACCTATCTCAAGCTCTTATATCAGGTCAGAAAGGCCTTCACTCCGGGGATTAATAGAGTAGTCTCCTCAGAGGTAGTGTCTACCGTTTAGATCTCAGAGCAAGAGAATGGGACTCGGCAACCGTGCCACGACGAAGCGGAAGTCCCCGCGTCGGAGTCGGCTGACCGTGAAATGTACGCGGAAATTAGAGTATATCTCCTATTAAGGTACAGTTGCACAGCTACTGACTGAAAGGAGGTATCTAAAGCAAATAGAAGAACGGAGACATCATGCAGGGGGTGAATCGCACATCCTCCCACCCGGCCCCCATCCCAGGGTGGTGGGGCTGCAAAACCCTTATACCCCGGGAGGGTGGACAGGATACATGCGTCCAGCATAGTCTCCTGCAAAAAGATAGCTAGCTAACAGGGAACAGCAGGAGACGAGCTTAGCCCGGATTCCCCGGCAATTCTATTGCAGGAATATGCCCTCCAAGCTAGCTCGGAGGAAACGTGGGCGCCCTCTTCGAAGAGAATAGCCTCACGGAAATAGCCGAACGCTTCCCGGAGGAAGAACTCCGGGCGCTGTCGACTTCGACGGCTTATTGGGGAGGTTGGGATCACCATGTCAGTCTTTTCCTCCCTCGCCTCGAAACCTTAGGCGGGCGGGGCGGCTTCGGAGTCAGGGGAAGGGGGGCTCTTTTCGAGGATCCACCGTCTCCGAGCCACTCAGCCCAACACTGGGTGTGGGCCAAGGAGACGAAGCTCCTTTCGGGAAGCATATTTAGGAACCATGGAAGATGGCCTGGCGATCAACTTCAGGGGTGTTGCCTCATGTAAATCTAACGCCTCGGTGGAGTCGCGTGGCCGTTTCGCCTTATGGGAAACGGTCATGCTGGGGAAAAATGATGGGGGGCTGGTTTTAGCCGTGGATGGGTGTGGACCCTTTATGCCGCCAGCTTTACCAGGGGAGCGCTCGGAGTGGGTAGAACCCGCAGCAGGGTTCCAAATGGGCGCTGAAACGACCGTACGCGTAGGCCTGGAGGGGCCAGGAGCAGAGGGTGTCGTTTTCAACATTGAGGCATAGGACGTCCCGAGCAGCACCGGGCAGGCCAGCACCAAGTCTTTAGCCTCGCGAAATGAGAGACGATCCTGAGCATGAACCACCAGGATTTCCTTCTCAAAGAGATACGCACCACGTTGCTTCGAGGAAGCAGTGTGCGGCTCTCCGCAATTGACACACTTGGCCACACACGATTTAGACTTATCGTGTGCGGCCTTGGAGCAACTTACACAGATTTGGGGTAACCCCGACTTTGTACGTCGACCGGAGCGATTAGTATAGCCGAAGCGATGGCAGTAATAGCAACGCCGCGGCAGTGGCACGAATGCCTTCACGCGGTAGCGATACCAACCGGCACGCGCCGACTCAGGGAGCTTGTCACAGTCGAACGTAACGAAGAGTGTAAGGGTGCGTCTCGATGCCCCTCCTTGTTTTCTCATCACACGTTCGACCTAGACCACCCCATTGTCGGACAGCTCTAAGGTGATGTCCTCTATGGAGTAGTTCACGAGTTTCCTCGCATAAACTACACCTTTCACGAAGTTAAGGGTAGAGTGCGGCGTCACACTCACTGGCGTGCCATTCAGTGTCAGTGGCCTCCTCGGAGGAATTCAACGCATTCGCCAGAAGGCTCCCTTCCGAGAAACGGGTCACCTTCGGCTCTCTAACAACCACACTAGCTAAAGCTCTCCTCCGATGGATCATGTTGTCCTTGGCCAACATGGTGCCATCAATGGAGCGAATAACCAGGAAGCGTTTGAAGCCAGCGGGCTCAAAATGGCCGGGTAGTCTCTGAATGAGGGGCCCCGACGTAATCGAGGCTCCGCTCTGTGTACCTTCTCCGAGATGGAGAAGGTCCTGGCAGGGGCAGAGGCACCAGCCGGAGGAGGAGATCCCTCCCCTCCTTGTACTGCCTTGGAGACCCGAGCCGTTTGAGGAGGACCTTGCATAGGGGGTGGACTCGGGTGCGGTGCTTGGCGACGAGCCCGGATTCGCCCCCATGGAAGACCCTACCGTCTGAGGCTGGGTTGCCTCAAGGACCATGTCTATCTCAGGGGGGGGGGCTCCATATGGCCATCCCCCCCAGGACATCACACGTCCCATTGGGAGCGGTCTCTCAAGCCGGATTAGGGGGGGGGGACATGCCTTGACCCCAGCTAGGTTTAATATTCGAGCTAGCAGGTCTTTTAAGGATAGCGACCGATGGACCACGTCTTCCTTCTCCCCCCCCCCTTTGGGGGTTTGCCCTACTGAGCCGCTTCAATGTGGACCGGTCGGTTATGGGCTGCCTGCTGGCTATCTTGGCAGTCCCCTTGGTAAGTAAAGAGGGGACTGCCGATGGAAAGAGGAAGGCACCCGAGGGCACCTCCAGACAAGGGGGTCGTGGGGGGGGTCTCCTACACCCATAGGCAAAGGAGAGGAGTAAGCATCCTCTCCGGTCAAATAATTTTGTAGGCTCGCCTGTGAAAAAACAGGGGTGGATATCATCTTTCATGATATCCTTTGGAAAGAAGTTGGTGGGGCGGTTTAGGCGAATTATTGTCTGCCTTGCTGTGTTGCGTGTGTGTGGATGGTTTTATGGGAGATGGGTTTTATGAGAGATGGGTTTTATGAGTGGCTTTGATCAATTGGAACAGTTGGTCGCTTGCGCTAGGTCAGAGATGCTTAAAAAATGGCAGCTTATTTTTGCAACGTATTTACAACAAAGCTTCGATGTTATATAATAAAAAGGCCAAAGACAAAGTTCCTCTTCTAGGGCTCATATGGATTTAGGTGTTATCATTTTTTTTAAACGCTGTGGAACTCCTTCAAACCAAAGGTAAAAAAAGTTCTGAAAGATGTTCGTTACAATGAACTGAACCTTCAAACGTGAGTGTACAATCCTACATCTGGAAAGCTTTAGGCTCATGCAGTCAATGTGCTATCGGGTTACAAAAAAAAGAAATGCAACAGGTGTTATGAATGATAAGGAAATTTCTTTTTGCAGAATTTGTAACAGCTGCACAACGATATTGGCCCAAGAGGAACACATTGGAGTCATCCGGAAGCGATGCAAGAGAGGTGGCAGACGAGTTTAATTGCCGCTTTCCACGTAGAAACTCGGTTTCTTACAACAAAGTTGAACTTCCATAACTTTTGCCAAAGAAAATCCCAAGGTCTCAGAAATCGGTGTACCATAAAGTCCATGCAGAAACTACGTATGGACAAAGATTATCCAAATTTAATGGAATAGAAGGAAAGTTATGAGCAGACAATTATTGGATCCGAAAAAAATTAACTTAGATTGGTCACTGAAGTGGAAATAGCTCTATTGGTCATCTATCCATGCAACGTGCTTAGTGGGGAATGCAAGTAAGAAATCTTCTTGTGTCTTTGGACTGATTAATGGTTTGACCGCGGATGTACGAGCATAAAGATTGTCTTCATTCAGCCGACGCGAGTCTGCCTGAAAACAGTGATGGCCAAAATCTCTCAAGAAACTGCTGAAGTCGTCTTGAGACGGTCGCTCTTCACAATTTGGGTAATTTTCGGTTTTCCTTGCCCTACCAGGTGATTTACCAGCCTTACATAAATATGTTTTATCATAGGTTGACATAATATTATGGACTACACTATTGGTGTGCCTGGCAGTCTCTGTAATGGCTCTAATTGAAAGACCATCTTGGTGGCGCAGCTTTCCGATCAGTTCGCGGACAGAGAGAGGCCTGACTGATTCATTTAGTCATGTTACCTGGACAACAGTTGGCAAGATTGAAACGAGGTTAGTTTCTACACAAATAATGCCGATGCTTTCTACAAGAAAAGATTTCGGATCATTTTGGACACGTTTTTTTTCTAATAAATTGATTGATTGTCAGCTGATAACTTTCGTTTTATTAATCCAATTTGCATAGTCTTTACGCATCCGTAGTTTATTCATGTAGGTTATCGTACACAAATTTTGGAACCTTGGATCTTCTCTGGCAAAAGTTATGGAAGTTGTGATAGATATACAAAGGTTCTGCTCTTTTTGGACAGTAATGCATACGCGAAAAACCAGTTCAAGACTGCAAAGGACTATTGTAAACGAAGCAGCACGTGCTGTTATAGTAGCACGCTTTGTTGCAAGTCCAAGGAAATCCCCTGCGCTGAATTTATGCTGAAATCGTAATCAGTAAAAACAGAATTGCATTCACCTCACCTTAAAGTTGGAGAACCGTCACATGTTCAAATTCCATTTACTGCTGAAACTGTATGAGGAGGACTCAGCTCAGCAAGTACAGTTTTGTATGTTGGCTTTATCAGAAGTGGACTGTGATCCCGACTTGAACACCTGCATCATGTTCTCTGATGAGGCCAACTTGCACGTGTCTAGCAAACCTAATCGCCCAAACGCGCGTTACTGATCCTCTCAGAACCACACTTGTTTGGTTTAACGCTAGTAAAGAGCAGGAAAGTGAACGTGTAATGTGGTGGTATGTGGAGAGACAGAATGATTGGTATATTCTAACATTGACGACAATGTCATAAGAGAAAGGTATCTCGAGATGCTGGATAGTGAAGCTGAATCTCGAGAGAGAATATTCAACGTTGGTTTCAGCATGACGGACCCCCAGCTCATTTAAGCTGATGGCTTGCTCGACGTGGACCTGTCGAATGGCCTTCGCGTAGCCCTGTTGGTGTGCAGAAGATAATGTCACTGCCTTATCTGAAATTTTACAACGTGGCCTCGATGAGTGAGTCGGGTCACCGGTCTGAATATTTGTATGAGCCACGACCGTCACCACTCTAAACTTCAGTTTTCACTATGGTGCTTGACTTGCGGGACACACTGTATATGGTATCTCCATACTATAAATATTAGTTATATTTCATATAATGTAGGGGGGGGGAGATAAATTTTATTAATTGTTTCTAAATTTTCACAATTTTTATTATATTTCAAATAATGGTTAGTATGTATTTTTATATTTTTATTCGATTTCATAAATCTTGCCAAATGTTTGCATAGTTTTATCCGATTAGCGATAATAGATGCAATTTGCTATAAAAACAACAATATTTTTCTTTGCAAAAGGGCCTATATATAAATTACAATAAAGCTAATATTTTGACATGTGTTCTAATACTCCAAATAGACAATGTCCAAATTTGGGGATGGCTTCTAACTTTAGGTCCACAGAAAGCACAAAGATGAACTCTTGGATTTGTCTTCTTTCTGATCTTATAAATTCGCCCATTAAAAAAAAATCAGTGATGTAGGGCGAGAATCAAACTGTATACATTAAAACACTCGGGTAATCAATCACTCTGCCTGAGTTGGGTTCGCGCGCATCACCCGAACTCAAAATTATCTACCCTCCCTAACCCACAGTAAAGAAAAAAAATATCAAGCTCTATCTATCCTTTCCCTTGCAATAGACCTAAATAAAAGTGAAACTTATGACCGCGTCAGAAGCGCTCTTGAGTAGCCGGATAACCATAAAGAAAACGCCCTCAAAAACTCGGCCCCAGCAAGCCATTTTCAAATCCTACTATCCATTAGAGAATAAAGGAAGGGACGACGCAAAGGGATCAGTTACCATGGAGACTCGAAGGGGAAGGAAGCACCAGAGAACAGAATTCAAAGGAAAATATGGCGAAGAGGGAAATGCATTAGGGTTGAAAGGTGGAAAAAAAAGTGATCAAATACAAAAAGAATAGACAAATAAATGGGAGTAATGATAATAATAATTAATAATGAGGCATGAAAAGAACGGCCATATTGAACCCTGGGAGGAAGGGTGGACATGAGCCCCCTGGGTAACAAGTTCCAGCACGGACCTTTGGGAAATGGGGGCAGACAAGAGAATGGGACAAGGATGTTTAGGGGTAACGAAAGCAAATGACAAACGGGAAAAAAACTTTCAAATAGGATAAAAATTAAGGGGATTCAGATCTAGAGTTGCCCTCTTCCCTCGGATTCCCCTAAGAAACCCCATAAACTACTTCCCCATTTCAGAACCATAAATCAAAAGCTACACCTGAGGTGAGCCCAAACTCGATGCACAGCGACTGAGGTTTGTAAAATGCGGGTTGCCGCCCCCCCCCCATGCAACGACACTAGACCAATATCATATATTGTCACTTAGAAAATAACCAACGAGGGCATTTTCATAAAATGAAGAATAAAGGAGTGGCAAAAAATGGAGTTGAGAAAGATTGCCAACCCCCCCCCCCCCTGCGATATCTTTGACCGTGACTTTCTCCATGGGTATAGCAAAACTCCACCCACCTGCCCAACGGCAAACCCCGGCATTAAATATCCCCCAAAATATTAAAAACCGGTGGCGTATTGCTTGCATGTGTATCTATGTGAGTGTGTGTGTGTGTGTTATTAGCAACGACAAGGGGGCCATCAAAAAATACTCGAAGCTAACTAGTACTAATCCCCCTCTACCACTGTGGTTTTAGCCTTTCGAAATGAGTGCCACATCTTCAAATTACCCATAATTCCGTGCCACCGGCAAGAGGCACTCCGCCAGATTAGCGCCAGAAGGAAGGGGCAGGGAGGAGAGAGGCCCACGCAAACTTTAGGATCGATCAAGCAAACATCTTACGTGCGCCTGCGTTTCCACGTACATGTGCATGGATTCAAAATTCCACGCTCACAAAAAGTGTACATACATCGCCGTAAATGCACTCACACCCACACAGCGAAATCGAATACTCGGATTCTCTTGTCCAGTCCGTAAAGGGATTCGAAGCTCGTGGATAGGGAGCTCCCCCGCTGATTCGCCCCACACGTTGGCGATATGAAATGGCCACACATTACTCCAACATTTGGAGGCTGACGAACGCATGCTTTCACCCCCATTGGCAAACTATCTCGATTCCTACTCACATTCGCACTATCCTTTATTCCCCTCAGTCCCGCGTAGAGGGCTGTCGTCATCGTTTTTACTCTCTATGGCGGACCTTGCGTCAATGTGACAAGATTGGAACTCCGCCTTTAAAAACGACAACTACCCAGTTCATCCAATCTCTCTATTTTCCCTTTATTAAAATTCCTATTTTTGTCTCGTCCTAAGTTTGATTCCTTTTCTTCCTTGACGCCTGTACGTGCAACCATACATCCTATACATGCTCACTCCCGGACCGTCGCAAATCACAGAGAGCATTCAGCCAACTAACAATCGTGACTCCCATCACCCCATCCCGTCCTTAACTCCTTCCCATTCCTTATAACGAAGCCGACCATAAAACCTGAACAGAGCGATAAAAAGTTGCATCAGGCGTTCCAAGCGCCTAAAAACGCCCCCCCCCCCTAAAGTGAGATACGTGCACACAAGTAGGCGCGCATGCAATCGCGCAATACCAATGATGCCGCATGACGCAAATACTTAGTGAGGAGAGCTATGTAAAAAAAAAGAGTGAAAGATTGTAACCACAGAAATACCGGCATTGAGGCTGGGAGGGAACGCGAACTTCCAGAGGGCACCTGACAAACCCGTTGCGGATCAGACGGGGACTTGGGAGCCAGTCGCGGTTTATTTAGATTTTGGACGGACGATAAAATGTGTACGTCAGCGGAAAGCTAGAACAGAGGAAGGCAGCAAAAGGTTAGGCCATTTTTCAACGCTACCCTGGCGACTACCTACTAGGGAATAAGTCACCGTAATCATCCCACAGCCTAATGCTAGGCTAGATTAACAATAATGAACGTGCCAAAACCAAAACATATAGCAAACGAAAAACCAAAGACAGGGGAGAGGTGGGCCTTCCACGAGCGCAGGATCATGCGACCAAAACCAAAGAGATCAAATAAAATGGAGGCGGCCAACATCCACCCAGCAAAAATCAGATAGTTAACAAGTCTGTGTGCATGAACTTGTCATAAATAGGAGGGACAATCGGTAGCGACCACGCGAACCGTGCACGGAAAAAGAATATGCAGAACAGCCCCGGTGACATCGCAGTAAGGTAGGGGGGGGGGGGCGGAGAAGCTCCATTAAATGGCGGTGCGTGCCGCAAGTGTGCCCAATTCGAAGACGACCTAAAGCCGCCGCGGCAGTGTGGGGCAAGTCGAGGGGAAGGTCGTGGAGCAATACCACGCAACCTTAAGTTCCCCTCGACCGTTCTATCATTTTCTTTGTCAGGCAGCTCCAGTGCTCCGATTCGTGCCATAGAGTCGGTGTGAGGAAGAGCGAAACACTGGACCGGTCGCTCAACTCTCGTGGACTCTATTTATTGCACTCAAGTTCCCCACAATTCCAAACGTTCAGGCACTCAGCAGGAGATAATTTCGACATCTGCTCGGCTCGCGGCACCCGTGACGTCATGGATACCGCGAACCAGGGGTGTGTGAAGATCCTAATGCCACTAGAGCACTCAGAGCGCTTTGTGAGGCTCGGAGTGAGCGGATTCTGAGCGGCATCGCCAGACGCTCGTATCCGTAGTCAAGCTTCGAACGAACAAAGGGTCGGTAGAAAGCTAGGCAGTAGCCCTATCAGCACCTTTAGTGCTGAACGCCACAGAACGAGGAATATTCATGGCGCGGGTACAAGAGACCGTAGGACTGCGGATATGAGCCTCCCACGTGAGGAGTCGGACGAAAACAAGACCAAAAAAACGGTGCGATTCAACCACTTCCAGGCGTACCACATTAAGAAACAAGTCCGGGTCTGGGTGGAGCTTTGAATCACGGCGGAAGTGCACCACCTTAGTCTTGGCCAAGGAAAACCGAAACCAGTGCGCTTTAGCATAGCGAGGGATTCAGTTCAATGTCTGTTGTAGTAGATGCCCCAGTGGTCATCAGGGTCAAACCAAAAGAGATCAAAAGATCGTCCACGTAATGTAACCGAGGTGATGCCTTCGATGTTCACCGCAAATAGTGAAACTGAGGACAGTTTTAGGTCTTGAAAAAGATAGAATTAAAAGTGTATAGTCATAGTATAGTGGATAAGGTTATTTAGGATAAAGTGGTGAAGAGGAGTGAGTAAGAGTTAGTTGCTGGATGACCAGCCATCTCTTTGTTTCTTATTTTCTATTTTTCTTTATTAATCTTCTGCATTCTTTAATGGGGCTCTCGTGTCTCTGTAGTTCTTCAATATTTCATATATTTTGTTTTGTTTTTTTGTTGCGGATTTCCTTAATATAGTATCTGTATTGACTCTGCAATCTCACCTCGCAGTGTATCTTGGGGGCGGTTCTTCCCTCGAATCGGGTCTAGCGCTTCTAAAGTTACCGCGGTTATTTATTCTGTGGTTATGCGGGATTTCGATCGCTCTCTTTCCGTCTTCGTTCATTATACGATCCAGTTTGTCTTACATTTTCAAAGCTCTTCTGTGTAAGAACACGTTCGTAGTTGGAAGTTCTATCTCGTTGTGAAGATCTCTTATTCTTTTACATTCTTCCTGCGCGACGCCCTTTTTATGCTTCATTGAGCTCTCCTGCCCGTACGCGTAATCGACGATATCACAGAAATAAAAATTGGGAGGCGATCCCTCGTCGCCATCGTATGGAGAGTCATCATGATGCTGTATCGCAATAAGTCTTCTCCAAATAGAATTTTGTTTCTTTTAAGAGCTCATCTGGCGACTGACCACTTGGGCATTAGTCGCTGTATTCAACATTGGATAAAATTAGGCATCTTTAAAAGAGGATGCTAAAAAAACATAAAAAAAAACGATCAATAAAATAAAACAAAGAAAAAGGTAATAAGCAGGAAGCAAACTCAGGCGTCGGGGGGGAGGTTCGCCTCCAACCGGCGCAGGAACATGCGACCTACTAAAATAAGAAAAAAACAAAAACAAAAACACCCCAACTATTTAAATAAAGGGGAGAAGGCCGGCCTCCTACAAAGGTCTAAAAGTCCACAGGTCGGTGTGCACAAACTCGCCCCGAGTGCAAGGGACAGGCGGTAGCGACCCCGCCCATCCCGGTACCGGGACAGGTAACGTGCGCGAAGATCACCCAGACTGGGACATTCAACAAGAATGTGCCGAACAGTCTGGGGGTCAACGCAGTCTTCACAGTAGGGCGCCGGCGAGCCCTCCATCAAATGACGGGGCGTCCAGCGAGTGTGTCCAATTCGGAGACGACAGAAAGCAACCTGAAGCCTTGGCGGCATTAGGGAGGGGGGGGGGGTAGGTCCATGGGAACAGTGGGACGCAACTTTACGTTCCCTTCGACCGTCTCCCATCTTCTTTGCCAAGCAGGCCAAAGAGCTGCCCGTATACCTGCCATATAATCGGTATGAAGCAGAGCAAAACGCTGGTCTGGTCACCTAGTCCTCGCCGACTCTTTGACGCTCTCATTCCCCGCAATCCTACACATCCAGGAACCCAGCAGAAAATAATCTCGACATCTGCTCGGCTCGCCCAAACCGTGGCGTCACGGATATCGCGAACCAGGGGATGCGGAGATTCCAATGCCCCAAGAGCACTCAGGGCACTTTGTGAGTCGCTATAAATCACAATCCGGTCTCCGAACCGGGCACGTCGCGTAATCTCCCGTACCGAGTGATGTATTGCCACCAGCTCGGCCGTGAAGACAGACGCAGCGCCTGGTAGAGCCCCGCTGACTTCAAACATAGGGGATACGGCGTGGAAGCCGACCCCCTCTTGGGACTTGGAGCCATCCGTATACACTGGCACGGTTCCAGCGTGACACGAAGTGGGCTCCAAAAAGGTCGAACGCAATACTCCCGGCAAGCTTTTGGAGCAGAGGCGTGGCGACAAATAGCCAAATCTGGTACCCTCCAGGGTGGCGTCCGGGGCAGAACCGGGGGTGCCCCTAAACTCAAAGGGCTTAGGGTATGACTTGCGTCTCTCGGCGGCATAGGCACCGTCGAAATCAGCTGCGGATGCAGTGAGAGCTGTTGGCGACTGAGGAAGGCGCCGGGCTCGCGCATACAGGCGAATAATGCACTGTACACGGCGTAGAGCGAGTGGCATATCCCCAAAATCGACTAGTAGGCTCTCAATGGAGAAGGTGCGGAAGGAACCAGTCGCCAGGCGAAGGCCGGTGTGGTGGATCGAGTCAACCTTCCGCAATACACGCTCGGCTACGGATGCATAAAACTCGCATCCGTAGTCGAGCTTCGAACGAACAAAGGATCGATAAAAAAGTACCATGTAGAAAATACCATGTGTGATGCTGTCTACGAAGATCTCAATACAGCATTTCACAGTCGGAGCAGAGCAGCCAACGAGGAGTGTAACTAGCGGAAGGCGCACTGTGAAAAAGAAAGGTGGCTCTGCTGTCCAAGAAAAAAGCTAACCTAATATTTACCAATTTCTTCATCAATATGTAGACGCGGGAGGTGAGGGAAATTAGACGGAAAGCAGCCGTGGTAAAGTGATCTCTCCCCGGTATGCGAAAAACGACCACAATAGCCATTCATCAGAGGTCTGCGAAGATACGCTCAATACAGATCTTGTAAAACAAATCTAACAGAAAAGCCATGCCTCTCTCACCCTGGTGTCGAAGCATGGCATACGGGACATTGTCTGGACCAGTGGCGGTGTTCGCGCATGAAGTGAGAGCGAAATGCAACTGACACAATCTCTGCCTCTCAACGTAAGGTCCAGTCGGTGGCCTTCAGCGACATCACGAACTACATTTAATGCTGGCAGAGCAGAATCTCGGCTAGAAAATGTGGAGAAGACGGTCACGAAAGACTTGGCCATGGGTGCAGGATCAGAGATTGCGGTCAAGTTCTCCTGGAGAATGGGAGGAGGCTCCTGCGGAAAATTGCACGCGAATCCTTTTGACTCACTTCCACACCTCTGCTAGAGAGGTCTTCCAGTTAAGTGAAGCCAAGTATGCCTCCAGGCAGAGCGGCGCTAGTGGTTCGAAACATACCGGAACCTAGTCCTAGCCGACGGAATTCATCGACAGTAAAGTCGTTCAGGCGGCCCTTATAGCCCAGGTAGGCATAACGTTTCTGTTTGAGGGCCGTTTCACACTCGACTGACCACCGCGGGAGCGGACGGGATGCAAAACCACCAGAGATTCTACGAATAGTAGTTGGGCCCATGGCGATGAGGTTACCAGAGAAAAACTCAACGGCACCATCCACCGACCTAAACTCTACGTTAAACCGATCCCTTTCAAAGCGACGGGGCACTAAATTCGACCAGTCAGGTTTCATCCGTGGGCGGGAGGCAAAAGGCACAACCTTAAGAACAGCTCCCTACTCCCTCCATGCGCATCGATCATACACAATTCTTTACACTCTCCTTCATGCGATCACTTTCGTTTTTAAATAGTCATTCGCATAATCAAACCCCCTTTTACGCGATCTCCCAAAGCAAAAGTGCGTCCGAACAAAAATGGAGGTCAAAAGCATGATGGCAACTGCAGGACCGAACATCAGCCACCGATAACTCAGAGGCTCACACTGAGTGAAAAAAAAAACACTACCGTCCCCACGGCATGAGGGGTGAATGGGGGGGATGCAATTGTAAAATATAAAGCAACCCTCCCTCCAACTTACCCCAAGAGATGGGCAACCAAAAGCGGTCGAGCCCAGAAGACCGTTGACCCGGAGATGTGAGAATAACAACTCAGGAAGGACTAGTGAAATGGAAGAGAGGGGAAACGATGAAAAAAATAGGACATTCGGAGGTAGTAATCCAACGCAGAAAGACAAAAGCGAAGGAATATATATAAAAGACGAGTAAAGACTTCACGAGCAAGTGTGAACAAAAGGAAAAATAAAGAACAAGTACGAACTTGTACCCCTTACAGATCCACGGAAAAATAATAAAAAAAAAGACTAGTTACCCCATTAATGCTTGAAAAAGCGATAGGCGCCATCTTGGAAATAATAAGCAAAATATCACAGTAACCGAGAATAACTATTTCGTATTTCCTAAGCTTCTGACTGTCCGTCCTGTTTTGGAGACGCTATGCACTCATGAGTTTTGAAAGAATTTCGGATACAACCATTATCGAGGAAAGAGACACTAAAACGAGGAAATACGTTTATAATAAAATCATTAAATCATGTTTTAATAGTACTACTAAGTGAATGAGTTAGTAGTAATGGTGAGAGGAATGAGTAAGTGCCATATGTTGCATGTTATAATTCCATATTAAGGATAATCAAATATTATAAACAAACAATTATCGATTCGAGCAATTTATGTTTTGCACCGAACTATAAAACAGGGTAAATATCACCTTTTTTCTCAATTATCTTTTTAAAAAGTTGTTTCTTAGTTGCATTAATGCTTTAAAAAGTTTTTAAAATCTTTGATTTTGTGTAAAACTTTTAATGGCAAAATTAAGAAAAGACTTTTCAATGGAAATTAAAAATACATGAGCTTACATTTCTTGCCCTTAAGCATTATTTATTAATTTTAATGACGACAAACATGGTCAACCGGAGGAAGATGAGTATTGATTTTATATATATATATATATATATATATATATATATATATATATATATATATATATATATATATATATATATATATATATATGATGAAAATTAATGCAATATCGCAAGAAAAGATGAGGAATTAAACCACATTCTCCGAAGACAATTTAATTCAGAACAGTTTCGGTGTATCTCACACCCTTTTTCAACTGACACTGGGCAGAAAATATAAGAGAAATGCATATAAGCATAACACAGGATCCCCTCTTTTTTCCCCCCAATCCCCTACTTGTGGCTAATCTGGGGAGGGGGGGGCCTAAACATATTGAAGGGCTGGCATTTTACTATTTTGTTTATTTGCGATCTTATTACAGGATTAAAAGAAAATTGACCCTCAGATAGATTTTACTGAGCTACATTTTTACCCCCACATACTAGATCCTTACATATTACATTAAATTGTGAATTGACAAATCTAATTCTAATTTAATATCCAGTTTAATAAGTGATTTGACTTCAGACAGAGAACCAACCATAGCCAACGTAAATAAAAGCTGTTTTGTTTGCAATTTAATCACATGTACAGGACTATTTTCGGAACATCAGGATCTATCCTTCAGCTGTACAACCAGTGACAAAATATGACCCAGTACATTTTTTTTTACACAAAATGAGAAAAAGACAATAACTAATATTTAAAAAACGCCCCCAAGAGAGCGAGCTATATATATGTATCCTTTCTCTCCCAATGATTCCATATGACATCATCAATTTAGTTATCTTCATAATTTTACTTAATAAAGTATCCAATGAGTTCGTGTGGCATTAAATTGCTTTCGTGGTTGCCAACTGGAGCATTTGGCATGTTTTGATTGGTTTGCTCATCCGAGGTGTCAGCTGGGGGTAGGGTATAGTTGTGACTGTTAGCAATGCCATTGGGATCGGTGAGTTATAGGCAGATATTTGACTGATGAATACGATGAGATAAGCATAGTTTTTCATTGTCATTTTTATTTTATTACGTAGAAGAAAGTTTATAGATGAGATGAGAATGTTAGTTATACCTTCAGCATACAATTTGTATGTGTAATATCTTTTCTAACTTACGTGATTCCATGTGGCATCATTCGACTCTTCATAAGTATTAGTATAGAGAAAAAGGTTTATGCAATTTTCTGAGTTAAGCTACGTCTATATCGTCTATAACTGCACAAACTTTGTTATTTGATATAAGTTATCTGTTTACACATACACACACTATATATATATATATATATATATATATATATATATATATATATATATATATATATATATATATGTATGTGGTGTAGTGTATGTATGTATATATATTCTAGTAATTCTGCTACCTATAATTTGTTTTTAGTTCTATAGGGCCTATTTAGCTAGAAGGCTGTTTACATCGTATATAACCGCACAAGCTTTGTTATTTGATATATATATATATATATATATATATATATATATATATATATATATATATATATATATATATATGAAAATTAACCCACAAGAAAATGAAAAGAAGAATCCCAGCACTTTCGAACTATATTTGCAAGTTCATTTTCAAATATAGTTCGAAAGTGCTTAGATTCTTCTTTTCAATTTCCTGCGGGTTAATTTTCATATTATTGCTTTCCTTACGTGCCACTGTGGGTTTTTTCATTATATATATATATATATATATATATATATATATATATATATATATATATATGCAACAAAGCCCACAGGGAAAATTAATACAGGGATTCCAAGTACTTTCGAACTTTATTTCGAGTTCTTTACTAAGGAATAACAAAAGTATTAAAAATTGTAATATTTATAAGGATGATAGAGAGGAGAGGGAATGCCCACAATAAGGCAAAAAACCAATCAACAAAATGAATCAATATGAAATGGAAACCTTAGGAGGAGTGGAGATAAATACAAAATAAGATCATTGAATCAGGTAAATTCAAAAGACTAAAGGTTGACACGAGGATTAAAATACCGCCTAAGCAATTAGGGAGGGACAAAACTGAACGAGAGATTAAAATCAGAGAGTTCATTGAATCAACCTTTATTAGTAAATTCCCAAATTTTAATTTAAGACCTGGCTTATATAAACTTGATTATTTTTTAAATTATATTCACAATGTACTGTCGAAACTTTTAATTTGAGACTAAATATTCATATTAATCTTAATAAACAATTTAATTTTATTTCGTGTGCATCGATGTAGACTTATGTTTGTGTCTGTATTTATTTCCATTTGAGTCAAGTCTTTAGAACATTTGTACTTATTTTACCTTGGGTGGTCTCGGCCCCTGAGTGTGAGTACATGGCCTGTCTCAATAATCTATCCTAACTCATAGTTACATAAAAAATAAAATATATAATTTTCATTCATTTAGTCTTCAGATGCTTCCTAAAAAACACGTTAGAAGAGAAGCTCTCACTAACTAATGCTGGTTGAAGTATAACAAGGCAAAATGGTAGGCCGTCGAATGATAGTAAAGTCAGTCTAAATGCAAAACGAGGTAGGCCGTCGAATGAGAGTAAAGTCAGTCTAAATGCAAAAAGAGGTAGGCCGTCGAATGAGAGTAAAGTCGGTATAAATGCATAAAGAGGTAGGCTGTCGAATGAGAGTAAAGTCAGTCTAAATGCAAAAAGAGGTAGGTCGTCGAATGAGAGTAAAGTCGGTATAAATGCAAAAAGAGGTAGGCCGTCGAATGAGAGTAAAGTCAGTCTAAATGCATAAAGAGGTAGGCCGTCGAATGAGAGTAAAGTCGTTATAAATGCAAAAAGAGGTAGGATGTCAAATAAGAGTAAAGTCAGTCTAAATGCAAAAAGAGGTAGGCCGTCGAATGAGAGTAAAGTCGGTATAAATGCATAAAGAGGTAGGACATCGAATGAGAGTAAAGTCATCCTAAATGCAAAAAGAGGTAGGCCGTCGAATGAGAGTAAAGTCAGTCTAAATGCAAAAAGAGGTAGGCCGTCGAATGAGAGTAAAGTCAGTCTAAATGCAAAATGAGGTAGGCCGTCGAATGAGAGTAAAGTCAGTCTAAATGCAAAAGGAATGAAGGCAACAAGGTCAGTCGATGATGTTCATTTGTGTGGGTTTGATCATTTTCCTCTGCCTAATGATCTAAAGCAAAGATGCAAATGCCGCACCAAAGCTTACGCACATATGAAGTGTGTAACAAGTGCAACATCTCATTTTGTCTATTGAAATAGCAAAATTGTCTTATTACATTTCCTTAAAAAATAAATTGTGTGTATATTATTTTATTAAACAATGAAAAAAGAATTCACTTTTATTTTTAGGAAATGTAATTACTAAATTCCAGGTTTTCTTTATTTTCCCAAT
Source organism: Ceratothoa steindachneri (assembly GCA_963969495.1). Taxonomy (NCBI): domain Eukaryota; kingdom Metazoa; phylum Arthropoda; class Malacostraca; order Isopoda; family Cymothoidae; genus Ceratothoa; species Ceratothoa steindachneri. Next base: position 13,840,833 of record OZ018332.1, read on the forward strand.
GATTTTATTTGTTAGGTTTTTTGATGTTTGCATCAATACTTCCCAATGATGTCATGTGGAATCATTCTATTTTTATGCATTTCCTTCAATGTTCAATAAAAAAAGTTGTATATATCTGTTTTATGACCTAAATGGAATATATTTTTAAAGCACCACCCCCCCATTTTTTTTTACATATTGCAATACTTCGGGAAAGAAAGGGTTAAGTCAGGTGGGGGGGGGGGGTGATAATCGATCTCATCACCCGGTTGAATTGGGGGGAACATCCGTTTGAACGAGATCATAAGTCTTTATCATAAAAAACAGCTATCACATCTAAAGCTCTTAGGGGAAGATCCTTTAGATCCGATCCCAGCATCAAAGCCAGGCGAACACCTCACGCGCATCCTTAGAGAGATTTCGTTGGTGTGTCGACATCAAGGAAGATTTAGGACTTTATTGCTTTGAAAAAGGGATGAACCTTTTTCACATCAGTAATGCATTTTCTAGCCATTAAGTGATTATAAATTCCTTAATTTTTTCCTGAATCGTTTCTTTCAAAAATGTGCCGAGAACACTAAGACGTAATATTTCGCGTTTTCCAAAATAGTTTGCATTTACTGAACAAAGTCGCTTAATTCTTCCTTCCGTCTTAGCCAGGAATTGGGGCGGAGCGGTCTTTGAAAAATGGCACAATCCTTATCATTCTTAGAATCTTTTAGCCACATAAAATAGATTTATCATCAAAACCCATATCTGATATTTTGATTATCGCGCAAAATTCACCGACTACCATTGGTGTCAGCGAAGTAAAAAGCAGGAGTTGAAGTGCAGTGCAGAACTTTTTTCATCATTGTCTTCTTTTGTTAACAATAATCATCTTTAAATAAAATGGTGGCCCCGCCATCGGTTTTCACCAAAGTGGTATCTCATGCACATCTGAAGGACCCAGCTACCGGCCTCAGGAAGTACTAGGAAATAGTGGGAAGTGGTCCAAACAAAACTTCAGGATGTTCAAGGAATCATGTGAGCAATTGTGTAGTACTCATGATTGTCAGCAGGTGGCTATGTCGGAACCATCAGTGAGAAGCGGACACTGGACAACAGACTCGTGACGAGGAGGACCACAACAACTCAGCAATACCATTTAAAGAGGACGGCCTGAGATTCTGCGCAAAGTACAAGGATTAGAAACGAAGATTGGGGCGTTATTTTCTCAAGTGTATTCCCTTTGGCCCTGTTTGAGACTAGTGGTTATTCCCTTTGGCCCTGTTTGAGACTAGTGGTGAAGTCCTGCGCGAGCCCGAAATTGTGCCGCCAGCCATTTACAAACATGGCGCAACTTCCAAAGAAAACCAATTTGAATAATGCTTCATAATTCCCTCCAAACCACCAACGGTCCAAGACAAATATAGAGATGAATCGTACGTTTACCAGGATCATGGTGCACCGAGTCGAGAGCACAAGTATTAACGACGCATCGGAATATTGAAAACATTACCCAAAACTCAGATCTTAATAGGATCGAGGAGAACCAATGGATCGTGGTAGCAGGAGCGGAAGAAAATGATGTGGCCATTCCCGAGCATTATTTGCGCAGGGATCGCTCAAAATTTGCTTATGCTACTGCGAATTGCTGAAACAAACTATAGCGAGAGGGCACACGCCAGGTCGTCTTTAGATTAAAATTGGTGAATGCACATACATACTATATTACCTGTAATACTAGAATACGAAAAAAAATATCCGCACAGATCTTTTAAATCTTAGGAACCAACGTCTCATCTAACCATGTTTGCATGAGAATGTGCTCCCACCGACCGAATGAAAGAAACAAGAGGCAATGTTCGTAAGTGAGGACGAATAAGTTGTAAATGTCCATTGTCACCAAAAGGAGAGGATACAACATCCACCAAAACTCACAGATCTTGATGATTCTAGTGAATCTGTTCTCAAATATGATTTTGCAATTGATAAATATCGTATATTTTAAACAATCTTCAAAAAAAAAGAAGCAAGTGACAATAGTTTTGATTAGGAAGCAAATGACAAGGTAATACATAGCTCCAGCTATACGTTCATATTAATTTTCAGCTATCTTTTTCGTATGGGTACCCCAATAAATCTGTATCTTCCTATTAAAATATCCAGGAAAAATTTAAGGAATTTATAATCACTTAATGGCTAGAAAATGCATTACTGATGTGAAAAAGGTTCATCCCTTTTTCAAAGCAATAAAGTCCTAAATCTTCCTTGATGTCGACACACCAACGAAATCTCTCTAAGGATGCGCGCAAGGTGTTCGCCTGGCTTTGATGCTGGGATCGGATCTAAAGGATCTTCCCCTAAGAGCTTTAGATGTGATGAAATACCATGGAAATTTGAATTTACTTTGAATTTAAATACATACATGGATTAAAAGGATAATGAAACACCCTTGATTTCCGGTTTCCGTTTCGAATGGTCACATTCAGGGGAATAATGCGGCCCCATACATGAAAACTGTTGTTCTCCCAACACAAAAAAAAGTGGTTCAGAAAGTTGAAAAAAAATATCGTATTGGAGATAGAAGGGATGAACTATTAATTCGAGATGGGTCTATGCGTTTTTCACTCTCCCCGATTACAACCCAAGAACTAACAGAAAGAACTCTTAAAATATCTTTACAAGTGACGGGATAATTACCATATTTAAATAATCAAATTAGTTTATAGCTATAATGTTAGTATTTATTTTGAATCATTTTTAAAGGGAAAATAATGATTCCGTGGTGTTGTATTTTATGAACAAGTTAATAGAAAATTTATATTTGAAATGTAATTTTAATTTATCATTCTCATTTAAATAGTAGAATTATTCAGTGGTATTATTAAAATAGCAATTTTCTATATGGAAGCGTGTTCCTTAAGAGATTTTCCATAGGGGGTAATTTTCCCATGGGAAATTTAGCTGATTTGTCAGTTTTTTAATTTGAGAGCCATCCCGGAAATTAAAAAAAAAAACTTTTGGCAATTTATCATTAGCCTGACTCAGTAGAGTTCGCTGAAAATCGTGGAGTCGTTCTTCATCAGACTGGAAATTGAGTCATCTTTGCCGGAATGGAAATTTAGTCGTCGACTCCAGCGCGAGTCATCTAAACGCGAAACATAGAGTCGGAGAATCGTTTTGTTTGTTTTGATTAAATGTGAAAAGGTTTCAGCGAGTTACGGGCCTTTGAGGATAATAATTATTTACTTGAAACTAAAAGGCGAAAACAAACGTGGGCAACTCTGCTGGAATTTTAAAATGTTTGGAAAGGAAATGGTTAGGTTAGGAGTGAAATGTTGGTATAGAGCTCCTTAACTTGTGGGAAGACGTTTGCCGGACCCCTCGACCCCCAAACTTGGAAAGGGTGTTTTTCTTTAGCCCCTCAAAGTTAAAGCGCAACGCTAGATGCCCCTGCAGGCATCGGGGAAGGAGGGGGTGAGGGAGGAGAGGGGGGACTGCGGGTGTTGGGGCCGGGAGGGTACACAATCTTTCAGATGTCAATGCAGCAAGATTGACTACGCTACACGTGGCATCTTGTTGCGGGTGCGTCCAAGGGGAACTAAGAAAAAAAGATTGGATAGGGTGGTGGGGGGGAGTGGAAGGAGAAACACGGGCTGAAGAGTGCAGATATGCTACCCCCCCCCCCCCCCCCCCCGCCCCAACCAGAGCCAAGGAAAAGCTGGTCGGCGACTAACCTGCAAAATTAGCCGTCGGTCAAGAAAAAAAGGAGGTGAAAAGACGTTTGTAAAGAAAATGGGGAAAAAAAGGAAAGTGCCAGGAATGGGTGAGGCTCCACGAACTATCAGGTGTAACCGTGGTGATTTATGGGGATCACCGGTGCCTGCCTATGGACTCGATTTTCATCTTTAACCCCACTAATTACGTCACTCCAATAGGGTTGCCCCAAGGTCAACCCTTGAGGACAAGGTCCGACCCCTTAATAGGTCAAACAAAACAAAGAAAGCAGAGGCAAAGGTCAAGGGGGCGGAGGAGGGTAGGGGCGGGCGCGCTTCAGAGCTACCCATGTCGGGGATCGGTGACGGACTGTTCTAAGGAGGCGTCCGGGTGAATTAATTCAGTGAGGGGTACCCTTTTTCGAATTTTGGGTTGCCCTAGGGGTTCAAACTCCGCATCCCTCCCGGGAAAGACGTATCGCAACCTATGGCTGAGTTAATGATCCTGTCACACCCTCGAAGGCAACGTACTGTCACCCATCCCTCAACTATGAAACTCGTTCGCATCTGTGAGCAGCATATCTCATAGACTCAAGAGAGCTTTATGAGAGGTTGAGATACTTAAAAGTGACTTTAATAATATTATTATTATCATCAGTCTATTGAACCAAAGATGTGTATGTGTGAGAGAGTGCGTATCACCAGGAATAGGAGTAACTCAAAAAGACATCGCTAACAATAGCGAGGAAGACACACTCATTCACCTGTGGGGGTAACGAAGAGCGAACAGGAAAAGGACAGAAACAGAAAGTTCGACGATGGAAGAACTAAAACACACTGCAGGTAGCTCATTCCATATCTCGTATATTCTATATGTTAAGGAGTTGGTGATAGTAGCAGTCCTGAACAGGGAAATTTGCTGGTTCCAAACATGGTTCATTGTTATATTCGGGTTAATTGTAAACAATTTATGGGGATAAATATTGTCGAAGAGTGAATAATTTTGAACTGTACCTCTACCACCTAACCACGCAGTCACCTAGTCTCTAGAGAGAGGAGACATAAGTCTCGCCTGATAGTCTGTATCCTTTAATTGACGGGATGTTTCCTGGCCGCACCTTAGATCCATTCCAGCCGTTCGATGTCGTTTCAAAGGCTGGGGGACCGAAACTACACCGCGTACTTCAAAGAAAGTCGCACCGAATGATAGAGCACAATTCCGTTTCAAAAACTGAAATTCCTCTTAATGTAACCTAACAGTCGCCGAGTCTTATTCTCTGCATCAACGGAGTGTGTGAAAACTGTTGATAATTCAGCACATCCAAGTTCTCTGCATCTGTGAAATCCAAACCCTGCCCTTGTAGAGAGTAGTCTAACCGTGTATTTACACAATAAATAATCCATAGTCTACATCGTCGATATACATGGCAAATAACAGAGGGCCTAACACAGAACCCTGAGGAATTCCACTCGTCAGCGAGAGACTGAACGTGGACTAGACTCCTTAGCCGCCTGCCTGATAACCACTTCTAATCCAATTGCCTACTATTCCACTAATCTCCAATGCTACCCACTTGACAATACGCATACGGTGGGGTACATTGTCAATAGCCTTTCGGAAACCCCAGTAAAGTATGTCCGCCAGCCGGCTTCTATCGTACTCGCTTATGTCATGAAAGAACTCGAGTAAGTTCTTCAGTCCACTTTCTGCGGAGTCTGTTGTAAGTCTTAACAATTTGCTGGTATCTAAGAGTTCCGTGATTTTAGCCCTTATTAGACCTTCTAAGTCTATGGCTTCCTCCTATAATAGAGGTCAGGCTTCTAGCCCGATAATTACCCATACAGATGGAATCACCTTTTTGTGGAAGGGGAGTCACGTTAGCCATCCATCCGTCAAGTCTATCGGCTCTTTTCCGGCATCCGAAAGCGCAGGAAAATCTCGGATAGAGGAAGGGCTACCTTGTCCTTGACCAAGCGCAGGATGCGCGGCAGGAACCGCCCGGACCTCGCGATTTGTAGGAATTTAGTTTCTAAAGCGAAAGTGATAAACGAGATGGGGGGAGGGGCAAATCGATGAGAGGTATCAATCCCTCCCTCTCTACCTCCACCAGAAGATTGACCTCATAAGTGCGGATGGGGAGATAGGACAAGGTCCGGCCCCTTAATAGGTCATGGTATAACGCGCCCATCCTCCTGGAGGGGTCATGATTCCCTCCTACCTCCTTATCAAAATCAAACTAGTTGAATTAATGAATTTTCCCACACCCTCTATCCCCTCGGTGGTTTAACGTCACTTGACACGAAGGGAGTGAGGGGGGGGGGCAGAAAGCATATGGGGATAATTCAGTGGAGTGAATGAGGGAAGGGGACCGAGTCGGCATTGCCCCATCCCTCTCCCATCAGTATCAATCAGGGGAAAATGAGTGGCATCGAACGCCAGGGGCCGAGCGGATGCCGACAGCCAAAGCGAGATTGCCAGGGGACAACGGATTAGTAACATGGACCCCCCCCCCTCCAACCTTGCACGGAACAGGGGGAGAGAAAGGAGGTAACGGGGATGTAGGGCTAGTGAGCGAAGCCTGCCTGAAGGAGGACTTGGAAAAGGCCAGGCAGGAAGGACGAAGGAGGTGAAGAGGTATTGATCTGGCGTGCGGGAAAGACAGGTCGGGAGCCCTTTCCAACCATACCACTCCAACCCCCCCCCCCCCATAGCGAGCTCTTTTTCGGGGCCCCGACAGCCCCAGCACGATGGGTGTGCAACCTTTCACACATCCCTCCCAGCGTCTCTGCCCTCTTCTGTGGGCTATTTAAATAAAAGAGCGGCCACATTATTATAATGGATGGCTCGGCGAAGTGCCAGAAGGGAGGGGCGAGTCGGGAAACCCCTAATCCCACACGTGTTCTAGCAACGCAGAGAAGCTTCGTCCCTGCATGGGCAAATCCTAAAGTCGGGGGTTATTCAAACGAACATTGTTGAACTGAGACGCACTCTAAGGTCTATATATCGTTCACATATTTCCTCAGGCTTTATCTTCGCCACTTTTTACTAATTTCTCTTTACAAACCTTCCGCGGAAGAAGGTCTCGTTGGTTTTCCCTTGTTATTTTTTAGTATCATTTAAGAACAAAAGCTACAACCCATCAAGGTTAGAATGGGAGCAACGGGCCTATTTCCCTGGAATAATTAGGCCTATTTCCCTCCATCAAAGGCTGCTGGACTGATATATTTTCCTTCCCCGAGAATGGAAATTTTGCTCTACTTTCTTTCGCCCTAGGGTTAAGAAATTATGCCTTTTTTCCCTTCCAAGGAAAAAAAATAATCATGCCTATTTACTAAGTTCCCACGTGGTAGGAAAAATCAGGTTATTACTGTTCTTTTCAAGCCCAAATTGGCATTCAACTAGGGGCGCTTTGCCAATTTTGCACACAGGATCTGAAGAGTAAGAACGATAAGTAATTAGAAGGCGGTTCTAAAATGTCAATAAATAAAGGGGTAAATCTAGCAAAATCCCCTGAGTGGGGGTAACAGGGGGTCGAGAGATCATCAGAAAAGATGAAAGAGGACCATTTCACCCGGAATCTCTTATTATGCGCCATTTATCTTTAATAATAAGGACGTAAATATAATGGTGAAGTTAGGGGAAGTGAAAATGAGAATGACGCATAACCTGGGTAGAGGCAAAGAAGACATCTTTCCCGAGCTCCCCCCAGTGGCCCTTGAGAGAATTAAATTTCATATACTAATTTCGCACACGAGTCAATAAATATCGAAACCAGCGACAAATCTGGGAGTGAAGACTGGTTTAGAGTAGATGAAACCACGAGAGTCCATGGCCTTGGCTCGAATATTATTGCAATTAAGAAATGACAACAATCTAGAATTACATTCACGAAAGCAAACGACATCATGGCAACTGCCTTGAGAAAAACTCGTAAGAGTCTACGAGATTTTAAACAAAAAATCAATGTAAATATATTCATTAATGTGTCGCATTACATGAAAACCGGGTGACATTCATCATTAAATTTATAAACAACAATTTTATGCAACTAACGGCACACATGGCACCGGAAATTGCTGAAATGAAAGGCAAAACCTAAAAACTATCTGAGTGAAAGGAAATTGTTATACGAGGCCGGTTGATTGATGATTTCGAGAAATGAAAACAAGCGAGAACAACGTCCTCATGAAGATAAATAGACTATTAGATCCACCCACACTAGGCCAGGCCTATCGAACGTATAGTTAAAGACAGTTTCAAATTACAGTGATGCCATCTTGAGCAATACTGTAAGGTATGACATTTTTTTTTTTAAGTGTACCACCAACACCAACCTCGGTTCGAAAATGGGCCGGATCTATTGTAGGACTCGCCACATTATTTGTTTTGCGCCCCAATATGTCACTTATGGTGCAGCAGACACGCATGAACCGGGTAATCCCAAACGCCAACAGTCCATCCCTCACTATTGCTAACTCAATCAGGTCAATTCAATGGTCGCCTATAACACAAGATGCGAGGGCAAGCACCCATTCCCAAATTAATAATTTGGAATTTCGGCGGTTATGCTTTTGTGGTCAGCTGCCAGAAGAGAACTTAGAAGAAAAAAATCTCCAACATGACACAGAACCGTCTAAACACGAAGCAGCGACGAGGAAAGAGACAGGGTGGGTCGAGGAAAGAGACAGGGTGGGTAAGAGTCACAAACGGTGTTAGGGCGCATAAGGCAAACTATGTAATCAAACGGGAACACGCTAAAATTGTTCAGAACAACAATTTCCGACAAACGAGCATATGCACTCTTCAAAAGTGTGCAGGGGAAAAGTAGGGACACCGCCACTCCCTTTCACACTCTAGGGGATATATGTATATGTAAGCGGCTTACGCCTTGAGGTGACGATAATTCTTCTTTCGATCTCCCCAACAGGCACGCAAGGATCGATCTCGCGAGAGCACGCAAGGCACTTGTTCAGCGTCCTCGCGCAACTTCGCTACCATAATTAAGGAGAAAACTTTTATGAGGGGGTTTAAGGGGGCGTTTTCAAGTCCTATTTTAGAAAACAAGGCGAGATCCAGCCCATCTCCATCCTTGTGCAAAGGCAAGAGAGGGAGGGAGGACTGCCTGGCACTAGACTTGAACCTAGATAGGATCAATCAAGAGATGCTGTCATGAAAATAGACCGAAATCCCCCCAAATAGACCTAGTTTGGGGGGAAACACTACAGCAAAGATGACCTGATTGGGCCCAAATGGAAATAACCACGAAAGCAATGTTTGTTCTACCTACTTTCACGACCCTTTGCTCGAAACGGCCACTATAAAAGACTCCTGTATCAATAACTCTTGATGGACACACGATGTACAACTTCCCAAATGCCCAAGAAAGAAAGAACAGGAAAAATAATAATTATTTTTTGTTGATTATCACCAAGATTCATCAATAAAAAATTTAATAAGTAAAAATTGGGGCACGACAATCCTTAAGAGAGACGGGCAATATTTTTCCGCAACGAAATTTACATTAATGAGAACCCTATTTGAGTGGGAGGACTGCTTGGTGTAGCGACCACCTTAATAAATATAGCTCCACAGTCATCAAATCGTGCGACCAGCGCTTAAAGCAGCAAAATAATTAAATGTTATATATATATATATATATATATATATATATATATATATATATATATATATATATATATATATATATATATATATATATATATATATACACAAGTCTTTGCCCTCCCACCCCAGCCTACGGGACAAGCTTACGCTTCGCTTTGTTTCGCTCTCTACCCCTCCTTCAGGATATTGGCTTTCGGCCTATTTGATCTTTCAAATCGCATCATAGCACCTCCATGTTTTCCTAACCACTAATCTCCCTCTTCCTCTACCCCCATCAATCAGCTACTCTCCCTCCTACCCCATTCCTTCCCCCTTTTCTCCTCTCTATCTTCCCTAATCCCTTTACCCCTCCTTTCCCCCCTTCTCAACAGGGGGGAAGAGGCTCACTCATAAACTAGGCTATAATAAAATAAAAAAATGATTGAAAAAATCACGCCTTAAAAATATACATTTTGCCCTCTCTCTTCCCCTCCCCCACTATTTCTCCCCTCGCCCGAATGAGGGGAAGAGGAGGGAGGGAGGTGATAGAGGTAGAGAGGGACGTGGGAGATAGAAGGGTTAGAGGGAGAGGGTAAAGAATGCATTGGAAATTCATGCCAGTTTACTTGTTCACTTAATTTTTTTTTTTTTTAAATCACACTCTAATATATATATATATATATATATATATATATATATATATATATATATATATTTATATATAAAGAAAATTATTGCAGTAACGCAATTAATTATGCGGTTAAAAGGCTATTTTTTGGCAAACCAGTCTTCCTCAAAGCCTTCGGAAGGAGCTCTTCTCACATACACGTGTATGTGAGAAGAGCTCCTTCCGAAGGCTTTGAGGAAGACTGGTTTGCCAAAAAATAGCCTTTTAACCGCATATATATATATATATATATATATATATATATATATATATATATGTACCAGGCAATGGCTTCGCCACTCCCCGCCTACGGGGGCAATGGCTTCGCCACTTCCCGCCTACGGGGGCAATGGCTTCGCCACTTCCCGCCTACGGGGGTGAGCTTGCGCTTCGCTACTAAAATTAAAATCTAGAAAAAAGCAGCCATGGTTAAAGTATAGTTAATATAGCTAATCGTCTGTGTGAGAGGGATGTATTTTGAAAAGTTCGAGATCTGGTTTGGGGTAAAGAGTACACGTAGTTCAGAGAATATATATTTAACAGAATATTTAAGCAGAACATACTAAAATATATTGACAACCAGAAAATCAACTAAACAAAAAATGTATGGGACAAAAGTATTTGGCCAAAATTAATATCATGTTAAATCATTGTTAGTTTATCGCACAATTTGGGTATCTTAATTTAAACACGTCTTATAAAGCTGTCAGAAACTTCCAAAAGCACATGTAATGTAAACAAACTACGATCGGTACAATCATTACCTTTCCAGAGTTTGTTGAAGGCGGATGCTCAGTGAATACAATGCCGAAAGTCAAAGAAATACCCAAAGCTATTCGAAAGCAAATAGTTGGATTTAGTAATGAAGGATTAACCTATAGGCAAATTGCTGAACGTGTTAAGGTTCCATACTCAACTGTTGGGGCAATAGTTCGGAAACATCTAGAGAATGGGGCAATCTCCAACCTGCCAAGAGTTGGAGCTCGTTGCAAGATCACGTGCCGCTCTCGACGCTATATGCTGCGTAAGGTGACGAATGTGCCCATGACTACCAGTACAGACCTACAGAATGAACTGGAGTTACAAGGACTTCACATCAGTCGAAAAACGGTCCCAAGAGAATTGCATCGAAGTGGTCTACATGCCTTCACTCCACGCAGAACTTCCCTTCTTACAACAAAACATGTGAAGAATCGTTTAACGTTTGCCAAAGACCATCTTGACAAAGGAGTTGAGTTTTGGAAACGGGTTGTATGGTCCGACGAAAGCTAAATTGAACTTTTCGGTGGAAACGAAGCTCGTCATGTTTGGAGGAAAGCAGGGACTGCCTATGATCCAAAGAAAACCATCCCTACCGTCAAGCATGGAGGAGGCAACATCATGGTGTGGGTCTACTTTACTGTCCATGGTGTAGGGAAACTCCACATCATTGATGGAAAAATGGATAGTTCCATGTACAGGCAGATACTGGAGCAGAAGCTGCTTCCGAGCGCAAAAAAAATTCTACGGTCGGTGCAAGTGAATCTTTCAGCAAGACAATGACCACAAACATACAGAGAAATTAACGAAAGAAGGGTTCGCAAATAAGAAAATAGGTGTCCTTCTGTGGCGTAGCTAATCGCCTGACCTCAATCCCATTGAAATTTGTGGCGATTATTCAAAACTGCTGTGCACAAAAGGAGTCCAAAGAACCTTACTGATTTGAGGATCATCTGCATGCAAGAATGAAACAAGATACGACGAATGGAGTGTCAAAAGTTAGTTTCCAGTTACAATAATCGTCTCCATGCTGTTATTGCAAATAAAAGTCACGCCACTAAATACTAAAGACTTGATTTTTGTTTTGGCCAAATACTTTTGTCCCATACATTTTTTTGTTTAGTTGATTTTCTGGTTGTCAATATATTTTTGTATTTTCTGCTTAAATATTCTGTTAAATATATGTTCTCAGAACTACGTGTACTCTTTACCCCAAACCACATCTCGAACTTTTCAAAATACATCACAAATAGTGTTGTGCAAATACTTAGGTCCAGTCACTGTATGTATGTGTATATATATATATATATATATATATATATATATATATATATATATATATATATATATATATATATATATATATATATATATATATATATATATATATATGTATATATATATATATATATATATATATATATATATATATATATATATATATATATATATATATATATATATATATACAAAGAGCAAATACAGGTTCTGTGCGGGTGATAATACAACCAACACAGGGCTACGCCATTTTTATTTGCTGCCTTTCAAATAAATTTGAATACAGAAAGAAAGATGCAGAAACCTTGTATAGCTGACAGTGAAGGCGAAATATAGTTACTGTGCCTGGTAGCTTAGTGGTAAAGCATCTGACCGGCAATCAGCAGACCCTGGTTCGAGCACCCAGGGTGCTATAAGAAGCGGACGGTATCATTATGTGGCATCTATTAACGGCACCATTTTGTGTTTTGCAGGTTTGGTCGAGTTATTTGGGATTATGTATTTTAGCAGACGATGAAGACACATTTGCCTCGTTGATGCAAGTCTACTCCCCACCTTTTGGACACTCGCACCATGCCCTAGCCATTTTCATTACCACCATTTGACCCCTGTCAAGTGGAAATGCTTCCCCTTTTTGAGAGAAAATAATCAATCAAAATAAGTTGTGTAAAGTGAAATATTGGCAATTTTATGGCGTGTGGCCACATAGTTGGAATTAATTAAGGTCGGCACATAAACATGTAATTCTGAGCCACTATGTGTGCCTCCAGAAGTCATCGGCGGGTGTAATCATAGTTTTACGCTTTTACCAATTACCAGTGTCTGATGGCCATCAGAATGGGGATCTAAAATTCCGACACCGAGTCCTCACAGCAAATGGCGGGGACCACCAAGTCGAGGCAAATTGAGACTTTCACCCAATAACTAACCAAACCCAATCTACCTATCGCAACTGCTCTTAAGGAATTAGCAGAGATGGGCAAGTGCGTTCCTGCGTCCTTTCCTACGTACGCACTGCCTTTTTAGGAACACAAGTAGGAGGAACGCACCACCCGAAATTTTAAAGCGTCCCTGCGTTCCAAAACGAACTATGTATACGTCTTTGAATTTACTAATCCGAATTAGTAAATTCAAAGACGTATAGTTCGGTGGGGGTATCCGGTAGTTAACGGACAGGTATGGGACAGATACTAGGGGATACCCGCTAAGTGCAGACTGGTACCAGCAGGAGGGAAGGAAAAAAGTGATAAAATATCTTGGACTTAATATATACAGTGAGGTAAAATAAATATTTGGACGCACATAAAATTTAGTTAAATAATTTCCAACTACAATTCTTGTGCATCATACACAAATTATTAATTAACACTTATTACAATAAACATTCTTCAAAGGTATAGGAAATTATATAAAAAGATAAGTATAAGGATGGACAGTATATCACTATTGTTTGCTATAACTACCGTCAGACGTAAGTTGTAAGACTCCAGCCAAGCTGTAGCAAAATTTTGTTGAAATATCTGCCCAATCCTTCTTACATACATAGTCTTCAATTGGTCTTCGTTTTGCAGGTTTGGTCTGTTGACTAGTTACTTTAATATTCGCCACAGATTTTCGATCGGCGGGGAGAGCATGAATATTGTTCTGCAGGAACCACTCACGTGTTGCTTTCGCCGTGTGCTTCAGATCATTGTCTTGCTTGAACCTCCAATTATCCTGCATACCCAAATTCTCCACGGTTAATATTAGGTTATTGGCCAATATTTGCTCAATTTTGACTCAATTATATGACAGCACCAGTCCCATTAAAATAAAAACAGCCCCAAACTATAATGCTACCAGGCAATGGCTTTGCCACTCCCCCCTGCGGGGGAGCTTGCGCATCGCTACTAAGATTTTAAATTTAAAATCTAAAAAAAAGCGGCCATAGTTAAATTTTTATAAATTTTCTGAACTTCGCAAATTAAAAAGGAACTCTAAACTAAATTTCCCACCTTTCAAAATATCACGTTGCTAAAATATAGTAATAGAAGAAGATATATAAAAATAAATTTTCTCAACTTCACCATTTGTGATTCTTTGGGTTTAATTTCGATACTTATATTTATTTCTGAACTTCACCATTTTTTTTTTGATATTATAAAAGAATTATTAGAAATAACTTTGATAAAAAACATAAGTCATAACCAAACTAAGATGAAATTATTATTTACATACTTAAGAAAATCCCCTTCTTAAATTATAGTTAGTGATGATGATGATGATGATAACAACAGGACTACCAAAGACGTCATCGAGTCCGGTTTCGCAATAGGAATGTCAGAGGAGAAGCCAGGCCTCTTTTTCGTGTCCAGGAATTACATATTCCCAAGTAAAGGATCGCGCGCGTGCGTCTGTGTGAGAGGGATGGGAGGGAAACGGCACAGTGCCAACCAATTGCAGACTGGAGCCACATGGAGCGAGCCAAGTGACAAGAAATTGGTGTCGCAAATCCTCAGATTTACAAACGTACACATACAGACACACGTTAGTGCGCAGGAATACACACTCGATTTGATTGTACGCAAAACAACGTGGGCTTTGTGTGTAACCCCCTCCCCAAACACTTTAGAGACGAAGTTGCGAAGGGCCACACACTTCATTCCTCACATAATTCTATGGCACAGATCCATCCCTCTAGAGTGCCCCCCCTCCTTCTTCCAGACCAGCTAATCCGTCGGGAGCCAGGGGGAGGAGGGCATTAGTTCACACCAATGAAAAGAGGATCGAAAAGAAAGTGGGCAAGTAAAAATGTGAGTTTAATAAATCGAGAAATCCAAATGGGAGGAGACTACTTGGGGTAGGATACGAGGACCTCATCGGCAGGGATCCGGAACGGAGGAGAATGGGCATGTTGTGCGGGAGAGACGGGAGGGGCACAAGCCGCACTGTTAACCCCATAGTTACTAAGGTATTGCGATACAAGATGATAATCTCTAGCGATAAGCCTGTGTATGGCTGTAAGTGGGCAAGTGTGCTGGAATTCAAGAGTGTGTTAATTGTGAAAGGCTGAGTAAATTAAATTCCCTGGTAAATATTTACTATACAAACCTGGAACCGGCAACTTTCATCGTTAGCTAACAAAAGTGATCTATTTAACGCACTTATTAGGGGGGGAAAGAAGTATTACTCCAACCAGGAAAATGAAATATCAGTAGCTCAACGCCGCTAATGGACAATCTGGTAATGGAGGAGAAAAGTGAAGTTTATTTTGAATCATTGTAATCAAATGCACGACAGCGAACACGGCGTCCCCAAATCGTGCTCGGCACATGTGTGAGAAATCGGTGCTGATACGAATCTAATAAGCGCCATAAACCGAAACACGGTCACCGAGACGAAAAAAACCTCGGCGATTAAATGCCGTCATATCGCTATGATTGAATAGCGCCGGGATGCCACGGGTCTTTTAGGGGCATAAAATCCATCTGCCACCCTTTACCCCAAACTTTTACTCCTTTATTACCGACATTCGATTTGGTTAGCAACACCCACCCCCCATCCCCACCCGATGCCCTTTTGAGTCTCCCTTTAAAGAAGCTGTAGGAAGAAATTCGCCGCGCTCGATGGCTCAAGATGCCCGGTTTTATGAATCGTAACATCGCCACTATTCAGCGTTGTCAGGCGGCAACAAGCAAAACCCGTTGCCATGATAACACTCAGAATCCAAAACCGGAGTACACAAGCAGAAATAAAGCAAAATAACAACTTTGAGTGTCGAGTGAGTGTCGACGGATTTATTTTATGGCGAAAAAACAATCAAATGACATTCTGAAAAAGGCTCCACGCATTCGCAAGTCAAGGGGAAGAACGCACCGGGTGAACGGAAAAGGATAAGATGACAAACACTACTAATACATCAAAACCATTCCACGCTTGACGGTGTGTGGTCAAACCAGTGGTCCTTTTGAGCACTAAGAAAACCTTTAATTAAAGGCGACATTCACTTTTGGTGAACGGACTAAAAAGGGCCCCGGGCCAAAGGAGATGCAAAACATCGGCCCGTGAAGTGTCACTCGAGCAAATGAGTCCTGTCAAACAATTGAATCAAGCTCGCACTCGGAGACAAAATCCCATTTAAGAGAACAAACTACTTCACAGAAGCCTCCATCCTTAAGTGGCAGGGTGACAGGCACGGTTTGAGTGCCGATGACAAGAGTCACAAAGACTCTTTCCGCCTTGAGGGACCCGGCGAGCCACGATGGGGATCCGTGATACAGTCCGACTTCATCCTGAAAGGGGGTTGTCCCCCGCAAGGGTGCGAGCGACTCAAGGGACGCACACCCTTTGCCCATCTTGGTCATCCCCTCAATCTCGCGGTTGTTATTAGCATAAAGTTGGGAAGCGAAAACCAACGAGGGCAAGAAAATTCGTGGAGAGGTTGTGTAATTAAGTGGTTAGGTTTAGAGATGTGAATGTGTAGATGTATGGCTGGAGCGCACTAAAAAAAGTATTAAACGCACTTTAAAGCGAAAGAGCTCGTAACGCTCCAGAACTTCCCCTATCTCCATCTATAATTAGGACAGATCCCCCTGTAGGCGTTGGGGTCGGTAGGGCACCGAATACTCCAAAGAGCTGCAGCTAACCCCCTCCTTGTGGGAAAGAGGAATCGCGGTTCGCAACTCAGAGTCCAATATTCCGTGTCAAACTGTGCCTCCATCCCTCTTAGTACGCCGCCCTCGCCGGCATGGACAATAACATAGAAAGGTTATGGACGTGAGGGTGGAAAGAAGTACGTAGAAATGGTTTTAACTTACAATTGAAAAAAACCCCGTAACCAACGAAGGAATTATTCGGTGGAGAAAGCATGAAAGAACGAGAGGTAAATGAAAGAGAAAAAAAAACAAGGCGGATGTTAAAAACAGATATATGTAAAAGGAGTCAAGTGTGACAAACCATGCAATAACAAACCTCGTCAACCTTTTTGAAAAATAACCACTTGTACAAGCACTTACACCCCCCCCCCATACCCACGTGTCTCAAATAAATGCCTTCGATGAGGCAAATGTCTACTCTACGCAAGGCCCCTTACCCAAAAGAGCAGGCGGTAATAGATGGGTGGATGGGCGAAGGGGATGTGAGCCCGGGAGATAGATGGGGTGGACAGCCCCGGGTGAGATTTACAAGAAAAGAGGGTAGGGGGGAAGAAGGGGGGGGGGTAGAGCGAGCAGAGACCCAATGGAAAATTAGCGAAGATAGCCAAAAATCGCCGCAGAACGAAAAATCACCAATCAATCTTCATGGACAAGCATGTAAGTGGGTGAGAGGAAAGATCAATTTCAGTTACAATTCATCTTTTTCAACTTTTGCATTCAGTAACCCCCCCCCCCAAAGGTATTTGCCCCAAGCAATGTCTTCATTAGGCTAGTGGTCAACCTTCCACACATTTTCACATCTTTTAGCAATGGCCATGTTTGTTTTCGCTTCTTACTTTCAAATCTATAATAAAAATAACTACTGTGGGCGGGATCGGCGTCAGCAGGGAATGACGACTCGAGAGAGACACTGAAAGAAAAGATGAGGCAACTCAGACGATAAATGTTTCGCCTCGGTAATTTGGTCTAATAACTGAAATTACTCTAACGGACCATCGCAAGTGACGCGATGGTTTATTCGCTTCAAAGAAGATAAAAGGGCACGGCAAAGAGACGGTACCGACTCAACCTTAGCCTTGGTGTGATCGGAAATGGACCAAATAAATATCCGTAGACAACGTCTGGAGCCCATTAATATCGCTACCCAAAAACTGGCCAAAAAGGTCTGGTCTACAATGGCCAATGACATCATCCCAGAAGTAAGAAGAACTGGCGGCAGGATTAACATCCCTGCCAGATTGCGCGGGAAGGTCGCCCGAAATCGACGCTTCCCAAGCACAAAATACTGCTCCGAGGAGAACATAGAACACATATACACATAAACACAAAACCACAGCATACAAAACTATAAGACAGACACCAATCCTACAAGAAAACAAGTAAAACAACGAAAGCAGAACACAAACGCGAAGTGCAAATCTAACATCGAGCACTAACAACGGCTCGAATGCTCGAAATCGCGACTACATTCAGAATTCGACACAATAAAGACAAACAATAAGAAGAACACTAATGAGATACGATTAAAAAGACATACAACAAACAACAAACCAGAAGGAAACAAAAGTTACACCAAAAAACAAAAAACGCCTGCGATGCCCCTAAAACAAGGGCAACCCTACCCCCATTTTCACCATCTTTTTATCTACTACGATCCAAATTTTTCAAAGAGTGATTATACCATCAATATGGAATTCCTGCGCGTGGGGGAAGGGGGTAATAAAGATATAGGAGTGTTGAGAAAATGACTGGGCAATTGGGGCGAGTTCTCTACCATTTGGCTCTGTCTGAAAAACTTGGTAAACAAAGTTTCTAAACCACTCGAAGGAAATCCGTCACATAAATGGGGAAACCTAAATACCAGGGGGGAATAACCAGGGTGAATAATGTGAACGATTGAATAGGAAACAAACGACATAAGGGTCGAGGCGATAAAGGTCCTAATAAACCAACGTGTCTATCACTTTCTTTTTAGAAAAAAAGACACAAACATAAGGTTCTTTACTAAATCAGATAATCTTAGAAAGGGGGGTCGCAAGGAAAGGAAACGGACGAATTAAAGAAAATTAAAAAAATGTAAAAAAGCTCGACTAGCCAAAAGTCCTTGGAGGGTTATTGATCAAGAGTCCTTAAACTCTCCGAGCCTGTGAACCATTCCACAAAGGAAGATCTTGCTGTGTACCTGGCCAGATATGCAAGAAACAGATACATACGCGCATTTCAAGCTTTTGTCATTAACATAAATATTAGTTTCCTTAGGTAGTATTATATTCATGCTGGGTCATGGTTGGACTGCTATATTCCAAGAAACTTCTGTCATTAAGGAAAGTAATGATCAAACCGAGTGCGCTGAACGGGCGATAAAGCAAGAAAAATCTAGAAGGTATTTGAACTGGTCGAAAATATATCAGGAACTAACTAGTTCACCAGCTCTAACAGGGGGTAAAGAAAAACAAAACAAAATGAATCCTAAAACAGCAATATGAGCGTGCAAGCAACACACTTTTGTCAGGTGAATTGAAGCCGACTGCCTCAGCATGGAAATCGCTACGATAGCTTTACGATACACCACAAAAAAAAGAGACGAACACTTGGGGATCACTCGGATAATACGTCGCAAAAATCTAACCCGTGACAATTTAGGAAAACGACTCACTAACCGCTTCCTTAACTTATATACGAGTAAAAGCGAAAGCCGACGCCACTGGATCGCCTTATACGTTTGCTGAATTCTACTCTCGCGGATCTCGAAGAATCTACAAAGGAGGTTATTAAACAGTTACAACTTGTGCTTTACCTTCCATAACACATAGTGTTACTTATTTTCAAGGATTTATTGACTTCAACGAGAACTCGAAGTGAAAAACCGTAGTGACAAAAATGCAAAAACAAAATAAATACGATATTGCCTAATACGGTAATTAAATATTCAGTGCAAAAGTGAATAAATATTAGATAAGTGCCCAGATGCTCGCCAAACTCTGGAAGTAATATAAACAGTGAACACGTTAAATAAACATTAACAAACATTGTTCGCCTGGTGCTTTTAATACTAATATGGGACCGATTGCCCCCAAATTAGAAATAAGTGATCCAATTAGTGAACTCCGTGCTTATTCTTCTCAAGTGATTAAACTCATTCAACTCATTCAACCGTTAGAATCCGTGCTCCCACCAGTACGCTTCAACAAACAAAGTGAAAACAAAAACAAGAGTTTTTAATTACAAGAACTCACCACCGGAGACTTGTGTATAAATAATTAACAATCTACTTACACCGACCCCTTACGAAACTGTGCAAGTGAACAATCGTGAGAAATAACTAAAGGGCTATATCCTAATCATAGAAGAAAATTCAGAAGAAAGGTACGTGAACAAGGACATATAATTTTTCTTTATTCTATATCTTTCTCTACCCCCTTCCCCTAATTCAACAAGGTCTCTAAGTAAAATTAAATACAAGTAGGAAAGTCATATTGCTCCCCCCTTCCTTTGTCCTCCATTAATACAATTGTAAGGGTATTATGGTTCACTAAATCCACTACAAACATGCGGGAAACTACAAAGAACCCTCTCAAAGCCCCAACCAGGGAAAAGCCCGACAGAGGAAAAGTATTCTCAACAATATATTCCCAACTCAATATTGCTTTGATTAGATTATTTGAAAATCCCCAATGCTATGTAGCACTGTGTCAAAATGAGAAGGACGTCGAAGTCCTGATGGCAGAAAAGTCAGTGGACGTTCTGAAAAATATCGGACTAGCTCCCAAAATCCCTCCCCAAATACTGAAGCATAGAAGAGTTATATGTAAACGTCTAGACCCATGGGTCGGGTCTCATGACACTGAAGAACTAAAAAGAGAAATTGAAACCAACCACAACTGGGCTACAGTGGTTGAAGTAATCCAATTTAGAGAACATATACATGTCTTTAAAGTCGTATTTAGAGATACAGGTATGGCTTAATAAGACAGGACTGTTGGCTTTCAATGTGAGGATCACTCCCGATCAAATAGAGAGGGAGGAGATCACAGAGATTCAGATCTTTTTCAGATGCTACCGCATGGACGACCAACCCACAAGAGCATGTAAAAAAGAGACCGAAAAAATGCTCTGAATGCAGTGCGGATGACCATAATTGGAGCTGTAATAGCGAACGGAAAAGGAGCCTGAATTGCGGCGGGGACCACCGCCCCCTCACAATGACACGTCCCTTCAAAAAAACATTATAAAAGAGAAAAAAACAGGAAGAAGAACAGAAAAAAAACACGTACGCTCAGGTTACGAAAGCTTCCACGGCAGAAACAACCAAGGACAGTACTGTGCTACACGTAGAAAACGAAAACTCAACGCAGATAATGGCCTGTATTTATTACGCCCACATTTCGAACCTATCAAGACCAGGGACGTTCAAGACAGAACTGAATATGATGTTGAAAAACAACGGAATGCCTCAAATGTGGTTACCCAACAATCCTCCCGGAGAACCAGGTCAAAGAGGCCCTTTATCAAGGAAAAATTAAATATACTGCAGAAATTTTCAATAATATCTCTCAGAGTGAGTTTAATAAAAAGCGAAACGGTCAAAGCAAGACAGAAGAGAAGACTAAAAAAAGGTAAAGCCAAGGTAAAACAAAATAACAAGAAAAACAGAAGACACATTCTACAAAATTGACAATGCAAATAAAAACCTAAAAATAATGTAAATGAATGAAAATGGTTGGACAAGAAAAAGTTCCGAGTATGGAAACATAATTCAGAACCTTGACCCAGATATTATATTAATATCCGAACACGATATCAACACAAAAAACAAAGACATGAAAATATTCAGGTACCAAGTTTATACAACAAGCCATACAGATAAGGCCTTCGACGGTGCGGCGATAGCAATCGGAAATGGCCTCATACACAAACTTCTACCTCCATTATATGAGTCATACGTAGCAATAGAGGTCCAAACTACCATATGGCCCCTAACTATCGCTACTGGGTACCAACACCCAAGAAGGTGGTACATTCCTATCCACAACTTCTTGAGGCTGTTTATTTGCCCATAAGAAAACGGTGATGTTCGACAGTGACTTAAACGCGAAATGCAAGGCCGCTGAGTACACCAGCACCAACGCAGCGTGAAGAAATCTGGAACTTCTACTAGAGCGAAACATAGCAGTGCGTATTGGACCAGAGTTCCTGACCTATTACTCAGTGAGAGGTGCAACTAAGCCCAACATAGTATTAACAAGCTCAAGGTTTCCTTACAACTATCACATCGCCCCCGGACCCGCGATACCCAGCGACCACGAAGCATTAACCATCACACTCTCAACAAGCACAATTTAAATACCAATAAGGGAAAGGAAGTCATATGCGCGAGCAGACTGGGAGGCCTACCAGGCCGTTTGCCAGAACTACATCCCAGTAAGCCTAGAGGAAGCTACATCAGAAGAAATTGATGAAGAACTAAACCACCTTACAACGAAAATATTGGAGGCAGATAGAATCACTATCCCAAAGATAAAATATAAAACCTTACCAGCTCCAAAATGGACACCGGAAATGATTGCTATTCAAGAAGAATACAGAGGCTTAGTGGACGCAATCAACAGATGGAGACCAAACAGGGACCTCCACCAGATGAGGCATAAAACAAAAGAACACCTCCACCAACTGATCATACAACAGCAAGCAGAAATTTGGGACCGACTCATTGAAGAATTCGATGAGGAAATGGACCTCAGAACGTTCTGGGAAACGGTGAAGAGGTTCAGAGGAAAGCCAGCAAACAAAAGAACGAACATCAAGAATCTGGAAGGTGAAGTGATTACTGAACCAGAAGAGATTGAAGTAGAATTTATACAATACTGGTCAAACATAAAATTTCCCCTGAAGAGGAAGAAAATTTCGACACAGAATTCGGGAACGAGATAATAGACCAGTTGAACGAAGAAATAGAACGAACATATCCGTTCAATAACGCTACAGCGGAAAGACCCATGGTGGGCCTAGGGGAAAAGATCTCCCTACAGGAGTTAAACGAAACCCTAAAAACGTTTAAGCAGCGTGCCCCAGGACACTCAGGCTTAACGAAAGCAAACTTTAGTAACGCTCCACCCAACATAAAACAAGGATTAATTAACATCATGAACGCGGCCCTCAATACGGGATACTTTCCCGACGTCTGGAAAATATATAAAAATGATATTCATTCCTAAGTCGGGGAAGTCCCCAAACTCCCCAGCAGACCTACCAGCCGATCTTTCTCCTCGAATTTTGAGGAAAATTTTTCGAAAAAATCATCGCCAACAGAGTGCAATCCTACCTAGAGGCCAATAATCTGCACAACCGTCAACAACACGTAGTTAGAAGGCTGGGAGGTACTGAAACAGCACTGGCGATGATAACAGAGAAATTAGCCCAAATAGAAAAAGAGAAGAATCTTGCTGATCTAGTATTGAGGGACGTCAGGAAAGCATTCGATAAAGTTTGGCACCGAGGACTACAGTTTAAGATCCCTCAACTGGGACTCAATCCCAGATTGGAGAAAATAACCTGTGATTATGTCATGGACAGAAGAACATTCATCAAGATCGGGGACTACCAAGGACCAGAATTTCAACTGGAAGAGGGCGTTCCCCAAGGTGGGTGTTTGAGTCTACTGCTCTACTCGATATTCACTAGAAACCTCTCTAGACCTAGGCTAGAGGAATCTTTGTATATCCAGTTCACCGACGACGTGACACAGATTGTGGCTCCTCATATAAAAATGAAAGGATAATGGCAAGGATGAAGGCATATGGAATAGAGAACCTAAATATATACGAACACCGCTGGAAAATCGCAACTAATTTGAACAAGTTTATCATCAGTCCAGTCAAAAGAAATAAAATAGCACCAATCTATGTAGGGGATGAGAGATATCCATACAAGAAAGCAGGCACAGTGTTAGGCTTAAAAATAAATGCCAGGGTATATAAGGACCAAATAAACGGCATAATTGCCTGTACGAGTCCGGATATAAGAAAATTATATCGATTCAGAAACTTAAAAAGAAACTTTACTCTGCCTACATGAGACCAAATATACTGTATCCGCCCATGCCACTAGCGGTAATTCCAAAGACTTGGATGATGAAATTGCAAAGAGTGCAAAATAAAGCACTTTTAATTATAAACAACGCTAGGAAGAGAGAGAAAACGCCAACAGACACTACACGAAGAAGCCAACATCAGGACGATAAACAGACCTAGGTACCAGAGCCCTCAATATTTGGCAGAAAGTGGAGAGGAACTCTGACCCAGATTTCATTAGGAATCACTTCGGAATTCCCGACCTACTACGGAACCAGGCTCGGAAAAGGCTTCCCAGCAGCAGAAGAGTTGCGCGACCCAACCAAGACCCGATCTACGCATAAAACTACCGAATAATCAATATATCCCAAAGATAACAAAAACAATCGACAAAGTCACAGAACACACACAAAAAGGCTTGAAAGCTACTATGTACAAATGTTTTTTGTACAAACTAATAGTCATAGAATTTGATCAAATTTAAAATAAAAATTTATATATATATATATATATATATATATATATATATATATATATATATATATATATATATATATATCAGACTAACACAAATGTTAGAAAAACTTTAAAGGCTTCGAAGCTAAAATAACAAAGATGAAAGTAAAACAACAAATACACTAGCGAAATGAAACAAAGAGATACCCTTTCCCTAGGGACCTAACTGTTATTCACAAATTTCACCACTAAACCCTTCTACTAACTAACTAACTATTTTGTCTGTCTATCTAGTTTCTCCACTTTTTATGTCCAATGTCCAATGGATCGCTATCGTTGGCTCATTAATCGCGAGTAGCTGAATGGATGAGCAATTGCTATGATCGTCACATGTGCACTTGCAATTACTCAATCGATAGTCTGAGTGGCCCGAGTAAAATTGAGGCGTTATTGTTTCGTGCACGACATACACTTAAGGAATGCGTCTCTAATCCTACTCGTAATTGGAGCGATTTGTGGCCTTCGAAGGAGTCGCCAGATAGGAAAGAAAAAAATATATAATCATACTCACGGAGCCTATTAATATGAACCCTGGCCTAATTTTCTTTCGAGCCTCGCTATTACGTATTTATTATTAGTGATACAAAAACTCAAAGATGTTTCCTTAATGCAATTTTCTTTGGGGATTAGGATCAGAGAGTGTGGCATGTTACGTCTGATAAGGGAGGAAAAAGGAAAAAGAGTATTACTTCATTTTACTTGATCTATTTCCAATATTGCCTTAAGGACGTGTCCCCAAGTGTGCATAAATGGAGAGCACAAAATAAAGTAAACAGGTTCGATTTGAACGCTGGATTATATAAATGGATCGACACAAACAGAAAGATTCGCAATTTATGGAAATGAGGCTTATGTATTCTTCATACATAATTAAAATGAGGAAAAGAGATCAATTGGTGCATAAAAAGAGTGCATGTTCACTTAGTATATAAGAAAATGAGACGAAGTATAAAGCAAAGCTGTGGATGAACACAAGTGGACATGATTGATTGATCCGAAAACACATACGGTGGAGGAGGGTGCATGTAAACCTTCAATATAAAGTTTGTGCAAATATTATTATAATAAAAACTACCGTCAAGGGCATTAGTCGCAAAATTAATATTTAGTCTATTTCTTAGGCTATATTAAAAAACAAAGAGAAAACCTGATAACGCAAAAAGAAACAAAGCATAAAAGAAGGACGCTCCGGCGCCCGAGATGAACCCAACAACCAAGATAATTAAATCCTCTGGAGAAGAGGCCGGAGAGAGAATAAGGTAGGATGACGAAGAACTCTATTCCAAAACCCTCTTCCGCACCCAAAACAAGGGACTTTGAAGGATGTATAATAAACCTACAGGAAAAGGTTGGTACAAAGAGTAATAACGACCCAAGCTAGGAATTTGAACACCCTTGTGATCAGAGACGACAGAAAAGGTAATAATAACAGGTGCAAAATCAGAGTGGAGACCAGGGTGGGTGAATTTTTTTTAATAAAAGAATATCAGAATTTTTTTTATCTAAATCAAATTTTTTTTTTTTTAATTATTCAGCATGAAAATCTTTGGAAAGAGAGATATATATATATATATATATATATATATATATATATATATATATATATATATATATATATATATATATATATATATATTAATCTATACATTAGTTTAAAACACATTTGGGAGTGTTTTTACAGCATGTTGCATCGTCTCTCACTTGGTTACAACGTGCTGGACCTGGCAAGCAACCCAGTAGCCACTGACCAGGAATGTATCATCTCTCTCAGTCTCTGTCCTGTTCCTGTTACATCATGTTAGGAATTGGCCGGACTTGTGCCACTGTGTAGTACGGTGTTACAGGGCGGCCACTCATTCCTGAGCTAACTGCAAGAGCATAGAGATGTCACTGACCACAAGGATTAATGTATCTGGTAGGAAGAGTGATCCAGTGTGGGAACATTTTGACAGAATTCCTTCAAAGTCTGGGCAAGGATGCAGAGCTACATATATGTAAACTGTGTAAACCTTTTTCTACTAACTCCATTCTGTAGTTACTGTTTCTTTTATATCTTGTTTGAACCGTTCTAAGACTTTCCACTGAAGATGATGGCAGTGTCCACCGAAACTTTCTGGAGAAATAGATAACTTCTCTCAAATGTGGGTTTTATTATCATATTGATCATGAGGCCAGTGTGATTAAACATCTTCAAACATAACAGTATAAGCTATTGCTTTACTTTCAGTTTGTACTAATGTGCTTCTTGAAAAAGCAAGGGACTGAGAACCCCACCTCGTCTTTGTACGAAGTTCTTCTCATGAGAAACCAGGCACTACCATATACCATGCTGTATTTGTTGTGTCCGTGCTATGATAAAACGTAATTTTGATATATATTTTTTTTAAGGGGCTATCTGGCAACGTAATTTTGATAATACAGTAGAAGTTGTATCCTATCAACTTGGGTTTCTTTTTCAGGAAGTGTACTTTTTGCATCAAATTCAACACCACTGACTCCAAAGGTGCCTCAAAGAAGTGCTGCAACTCCAGTATTACAGAAAGAGAGTCCAACTGCTGCCGAAAGTTCTTCAAAGCGTAAAACAACAACTTTGGACACATTTATTACAAAGTCAACTTCTTATGAAAAAGCAAACCTCGATGAAGAAGTCACTAAGATGGTCTTTGCAACCAACTCTTCATTTAGATTGGTAGAACATCCTCAGTTTTGTAAAATGGTTGGGAAGTTGAGGCCAGGATACACTCCTGCACCAAGAAAAGAAATTGCAGAAAAACTCAAACCCATAATATGAGAAAGAATATGCAAAGTGTGCCACAGAGCTGAAGGATGAAATTGTATGTCTGTCTTTAGATTAAATGGTCATATGTATCTAGTGGATACAATAGACACAAGTGGCCAGCCTTATACTGCTGAACATCTAGAAGAGCTCTCAAAATCAGCGATTCAGAAGTGTAAAGAAAAACTTCATTGCGCTGTTGGTAGCGTTGTGACAGATAACGCAACTAATGCCCCCAAATGAGGAAACTGTTAGAACAGGAAAATGAACTGAAGCTGGTGACCATGGTTGTAGTGTAGACATTCTGAATCTTCTGGCTTACGATCTGGAAATTGGCAATATTAGACAGCATGTGATGTATATAGTAAAATACTTTAAAAACAATCACTATGATTCTGCCAAATATCGCCAGAAAGGTGGGCAACGTCTTGTTATGCCCCAGGACACAAGATGGAATACCATGTGCAACTGTCTGAGGATATACATAAAGAACTGGCCAGCTCTTATGAAAATTTGTGAAGTGTATGTCAGCTGTTGAAGGGTGGAGGTCACAATCAAATGTGTTGGATAGTGATGTATTTTCAGCAGCACAATAACTACTGTCTGCAGTGGCTTCTTCATCGGGGATTGAAAGAGTTTTTTCAAGCTATGGTATTGTACATTCAAAACTAAGGAACCGACTAGGGACATAAAAAGCAGCAAAACTGGTGTTTTTGTTTAAAACCAGGAATGCACAAAAAATGGATGGATTTGAGGATACTAATGAATAATGATCAGAATGCCTACAAGAACCAAATTTATTGTCATAAGAATTAAAAACCTTATTTTTTAAAAATTTTGAATTCCCATTTCAAAGAATTTTTATGAACTACTTTCAAAGAAGTGTATCATTATTTTTCAAAGAAGACTTCTTTTACAGTATCAATTCAATGTGCTTTTGTTTTAAATACAGTCTATAATTATCTTCTTTTTTTTTAAATCATTACTTCAGCAAATAAGTACAGTTCATTATAAGTAAACCTCTCTGATTTCCTTTTTTTTTAATAGCATGTGGAATTTTTTGTTATACTGCATTGCAAAAGGAAGTGCTTTATTTTTCTAGTCCTCAGAAATAAGTACAGTTCATTACAAGTAAAACCCTTTGATTTCATTTTTTAATGAAATGTGAAAGTTTTTGTTGTATTGTAAAAGGAAGCTTTCAGTGTTCTATTCCTCAGAAATATATAAAACAGGTGTAATTATGTTTGTTTTTATATTTTCACTTTAAATTTCATGTTGGTTTGGGCAGAAGTAAATATTGATTTAAATCAATGATTTTCTGTTTTAAATCATTACATCTAAATCTTGATTTATCATGATTTAAATCGGCCAACCCTGGTGGGGACCGAGATGAAATCATCACAACAGGATTCATGAATACCCTGGACCGCCTATTATTGTGATGTTGATGATCAAGAAGCAGCACAGAAATACACGAGTTGAAGTGTCTATCAACAACAATCCGTAAAACGAATATCTGCCATAACAGTTTGCCGAGTACTTCATCGACAAGAGAATTATGACAAGAGTTAATATTTTTGAAACGTTACTGCCAAATGTAAACGATGAAACGTAAACAATGGTGTAACAAAGACAGAGAATGAACGGTGAAGCAATGAAGGGTTATAGACTCGGATGAGTCTTCATTTCAACTATTTTCAAACTCGATCGGTTTGGGGGGTTTTTTGTTTTGTTTTTATAGAGAACAATGTGTTTAAAAGAAGCATCTCACCCGAAATGGGCGGGTCCCAATTGGGGAACAATTGATATACAATCTCTCTCGGACACTATGTCTAATGGTATAAATATTGCAATAACTATTTAACACATAAAACTTCTAATAACTATTTATCAATTAAGGGCAAACTGGCGAATCCTATGGTGTAAATATTGTCTGCTAACGAGATACAATTTTCCAATATGAAACACGATGGCAATTCAATAATTCAAATTGGTCCCTAAAAAAAACATATTCGAATATTATTTAGTCGTTGGGGGCACAACTGATACAAAACAAGTTTCCTCTGCCGATATCACCCAGGAAATGTTGACAAAAGACTACTCAAGATCCGAGTCCACTCTGTTGATAAGTTGGCTGGTTATCGAATTGGTAGAGAGAGGGACAACAGAAATGCTGAAGTGGACACGTTTATCAATAAGAGACCGAGGGCTCAAAGGAAGGAAAATGTCATTCCTTCAATGAAACAAGTATAACAACTGGAGCCCTAGACCATGACCAGTGGACGCTTGTTGGAGAGGCTTTATCCCTGCAATGCGATAAAGAAAAAAAGAACACCCATTTAAGATGTTTTGTAAAAAGAAAATCTGTGAAAGATACATGGTCCTAGGGGCCCCAAATCGAAAAATATTTTTGGCTCTAAGGATCGGGAGTGTGCACAATATATGTGCAAGAAAAAAGTTATGAAAACGGGCGTTTAAAAATGTTCGGATACACAAGAGACAATAAAAATAAAAGTAAAAACGCTTGGTGTCAATACGTCTGATCAGTGCAAAAAAAACAACAACCTCAGTTGGGTTAGATGAGGTGTCAAATATTTGTTTAAGATGTCCACGAGCCGGACGACAAAGGCCTCGAAATCCAGTTAATTTGGACATTTTCAAAATGGGCATGAGACACAGCTGGTCAACTGACGTGGGTAGAGAAGTTGATTTTGTTTAATGGCATTTAGCTGGCGAGTGAATGCATGGACATAGTCGCCCAAATTATAGTCTATTTTAATTAAAAAAACAACAAAAAAAGGCTTGCTGAGAGCCCGGGAGGTCCGCTCCCTCCGAGGCCAGAGCATGCACGCAAAACGCCCCCCGAAAGCTACACACAATGGAGGATGGTAAAACTAGAATCTGGAGGGAGAATGCATGCGTGGATAAGTGGGCGATAAAAGAGGTGAATAAGTGTAGAGAATGGTTGCTTTTTACTCATTTTCAACAACATAAAACTGTTCAATGGAACTAATTCAAAAACTAAAAGCAAACACAAACACACATCGACAAGTACCATGTGCCAAGTTTCGGGAATACTTAAAGAACCATACAAGAAGTGCAAATTTAATCGAGGAATTTAACGTACATGTCGAAGGAAATGTGGAGTTCCTCCAGCAGATAACGGCCACGCCAGAATGGAATTTCTTGCATGTGTATTGCATTCGATCGCCACACCAGAGGAAAGATATGAACGTTTAAGCGGCAGTACATACAAGAGGGATAAAATGATACCTTTCTTAAGGCATCTTATGTGGATAAGTTGAGGGCACTTGACATGTTTTCATTTAAAAGATGTTTAATGGTTAACGACCGAACTATTTAAAATGAATAGGGATCGAGAGGACAAGTTAATGCAAGAAAATTAGAAACTAAGTGTGTTGCATGTATATAACCCCCCCCCCCTTATGTAGATCTAGCTTCCCTTTGAATAAACTCAAATAAGAGCCATTTACAACATCCCCAGGTAAATGCATTACAAGAATCATTAAGTGTAAATATTTCTTCAAACGCATCTTACGTCTTGATAAAGTTTAGGAAAAAAAGGTTATAATAAGAGTAGAGTGGATAGTTGGTTGTAGGGCAAAGTGATGAAAGACAATGAGTTGTGGTAGTATCCAGTATTTACTACTCATTGTCTTTCATCACTTTGCCCTACAACCAACTATCCACTCTACTCTTATTATAACCTTTTTTTTCTAAACTTTATCAAGACGTAAGATGCGTTTGAAGAAATATTTACACTTAATGATTCTTGTAATGCATTTACCTGGGGATGTTGTAAATGGCTCTTATTTGAGTTTATTCAAAGGGAAGCTAGATCTACATAAGATAGGGGTGGGGGGATTATATAGTGGTAAAGTGATTTTTCCAGGCTGTCATAGGAAGTAGTAATACATGGTTTTGAGTTTGTAAGCAATTTTTTTTTTTTAATATGACAAGCCTTACTGGGTTAAAATGACGACGCAAACCTATAGACGCAGTTTATATTAAACTAGTGGATTTCAGGGGTCTGTGGGGTACTGACTCGAATGACCGTTGATAGGCCTGACTGGCTGATGTTCTCTTTCAAATTAAGTTATGTAAATAATTAGGATGCCCCCTTGCGAATCCAAACGAAAAGATCAATTCTCCAGTGATTTTCTTTGATGTAGGAAGGGAGGGGTATGGGTGGAATTGGACGGCGGCAGCAAAACAAACGCATTAACTCATGAAGCAATCGAAACAAAAACTGAGAAACCCTGTAATCCCTGAAGTTAGAGGCCCTTTGAAAGGGTTGGCGAAAATCCTCAAAGGAGCACAACATTTTGCCACTAAATCAGGATTTCCACTTTACAAGAAGTTATATTTTTTTTTAGGTGGGACTGTAGTGTAAAAAAGAAAATGAGGGAATGATAAAATAATAAACCCTCACGACCCCCGCCCCCCTCCGAAGAATCGATGGCGAGGATCCTTCAGAAACTAGGTCGAGAGTACTCGACAGGAAGCCTCCCCCCCCTCCACACACACACACACCTGGACTGAATCCGACCCAGCCGAACTAAAAATAGCTTCGCAAAACACCCAGAAACTATACACCAGACATCCATCCTTTCCACCTACGCACACAAGGTCACCCCGAAGGTTACGAAAGAGGTTTGGATTGAGAGACACTCTGCATCCTAATACCAAGCGCATGTTTTTAATAACTTTAGCATACGCCTACGCAACTACACTCGCGGCCCAACTCTATAAGAAAACATGCAACATCAACACATACACCCACCAGTACAGTAGACGCGGCACAGGCGGCGAGAGGGCCAAGAAGTGGCACTCCCTTAGCCCCCATGGATGGAGCAATGTACTAACCGTGTGGCTCGGAGACAAAATCGACGGGACCAGCACCGTCCAAAAGAGGGTATGGAGTTAGGGGGGGGGGACTGCTTCTGTGGGCGTCTGGGGACCCTGTGGACGCAGAAGGTTGGCGAACTAGGGCGCTGCCATCCTGGCGGAGGGCGATAGGCGGGGAACACTGGTTTACCGTTCGAGTCACAACCACAGGCAAGGGGGGGACCCGGGGGACCGGGGCCCCCGAAACCCCGGGGGAAGAGAGTGGGCAAGATGGTAAGGGAGAGATGCGAGGGTCGAGGTTAAACGAGGGATCACGAGCGTCAAAGGAGACCCGAGTGCAGGTTTTGTTGCTGCGACCGCCCGTCCTACTCGAGGGGCGCTGGAAGGCCCTGGTGCAGGCGGGTGCGCGGGCGGGCGGGATGGCAGGAAGGGCGTGCGGGCGAAGGCAGCCACACACGCACTACTACTCGCACTCCACACACACACACTCGCCAGTTGATACTCGTCGGCCGCCGATGCGCTGCCTTCTGAGGACGAAGAGAGGAACGAGGGAGAGAAGAGGCGATCAATAGCGCGACTCCGGCGCCCGAATCAATACTAGCGCGCGCCCACCGCCGCCTCGTGGGTCGCCGACGGCCGCCCAGCCCCCCACCCCCGAGCATGTGCATAGCAGGCACCCGGGCACGGGCACGCGCGCCGCCGAAACCCAGCCTCAGAACAGCCACTCATAAACCAGTCGGGAGCTCGTTGCCCCCTGACACCAGCCCATCAGCCACCCAGTGCCACACAAACATATACGCGTACGCCACACACACACACACTCAGACATACATACACATAGGCATTTCTCCCACAAGCACAATAATGCACGGGCACAAATGCGGAGTTATGACAACACACACACCCATACAGATGTGGGATATGGCAGGATTCGTCCCTAATCCGAAACCCCAATGGAACACAGCGCTCGCTAATCCAGTGGAAGGGGTGAGCAACCAGAGGGGGTGGGGGGACTACGAAGGAGGGAGCACCGGTGATTAATACTACGGGCGCACCCCTCAATGTATTATTATAACGAATAGTCGCTCCCTTCACACCATCCTATTATTATCCCTTTTAGTCTTAATACCATTCTATTAATTTAATTTATTATTTGGTTTGTCAGTTTGTGATTAGTATTAATAATAGTATTATATTTTTGTCCTAAACTATTAATACTATTTTCGATATATTACAAGAACAAATATTCGTTCCCTGCAACTCTCCGTATTATTCAAATAAAATTTGACATCCAAAGTACTTGTGGAAGTAAAGATCTTTGCGGTACCTCTAAAGAGTAAATAAATTCCTTCTACACAACGCAGAAACTCCCTATATAAGTATTGACTTCAGATTAAGAGAAAACCAACGTGGACAATCCACCACAACTCATTTAGACAGATGATTACCTACCAAACCATGAAGTTGCCGGCAAATCCCAGCCACGTCGTATCAATGCGTGTGCGTAGGGTTGCTTCCCACCTCCCCAAACCATCCCGAATACGCACGTATAAGGCTCATCATGAGCAGTGGGGGGGAGGGGGCTTCTACATAACCAAAGCCTCCTAACTAACCGACCTTGGTGGGGGAAAACAGACCCATTGGTGCGAACGCAACCAACATCTGGCGGGACTCAGACACGATCATGGATGATCAAAGTGCCACTGGGATGCTGCCGCTCTATTCTAAGGTTAAAAAAGGTCTTCTCCCCCGATGGATGTTGCTGCCAAGGGGTGCCACTATAACCGGGCGCTTTTGCAGACAGGGACGCACGCGTGGGTCACCGTGCGGGAGCGAGCCGGCGAATGGAAAATTCTGAGAGAGCGAGCGAGTCCCTCGCGCTCTGCACGCAAGGAGACGGGGCGAAGTAAACACACAAATTGACACCCCCGGGTACTACTCGTCCGGCGGGAACGGTATGACCATCCTCCGTTATAGGTCACGCTACGATACACCACGAATCCAAGGAAGACAGAAGAGCAACATGGGTTGTAACCATGGCCCGTGCGCGATCAAATTTATGTGAAGCGATGTTAGTGAAAATGTGGCAGAGTAAACCAAAGAAGATGATGGGGAATGGACATAAATCCAACGCATTAATGACAGGGCCAAGGCTGACTAAGCCTCTTTACGTAATACCCGCCCCAAAAAATTGTTGGGGCCGAGGGCGCATCTCAAACCTGCCCCAAGCGAGATTAGGCAAAAGGAACACCCTCAAAAGTCCAACTCGAACCCACGTGGAGTCCCCCTCTCCATTTTAGTATGTGATGGTGGCGGCCAAAAGAGGGGACTAATGGATCGCTCGGAACCAGTTGGGAACGCAACACTAATTCTCAAGCGCGACCCCACCCCATGTCTCTTTGCAGGGTATCATACGAGGACACTACCCGAATCTGGAAAGACAAAACAAAAGAACACAAACTTAACCGTAGACACCCCTCCCCCATTTGACAGAACAGAGAATCGACCAAGTTTTACAGTTTGTTTTTTAATGGGTTTCATCCCTAATCACAATTTTACTCCTTACTGTTTCACGAGCCAATTCAAGAAATACAATTGAGCTTCAGCGAGAAAAACAACTACCGATGTTCACTCATGAGCAGGGAATTTCGGAGCAGCAGTGGGTCACCGGTGTGTGGACACGCCCTGGCGCCTATCAACCACTGCACACACACGCAGCCCACACTGCCTTGTGGGTTCTGCCTTTTTAGGCAAAGGATAGAGGAAGGATGCCTCGATCACAAACCAGGATCGGAAGTGCCTATAGGCGAGCATCAACAGATCGGTGTCTCGGCAGCTCCTTGCAGCCGAGGACGAAACCTGGTCGTCTCGAGTCTCTCCTGCCACCAGGGTCCTTCTCCTCTCGGCCAAAATACGGGTACGAAGACTGCACACATTCCTACCAGTTTAAACCTAGTGCAGGTTCGATGCCCTCAATATGAGGGCATCGGTCATCATCGACTTCGATGGACTTCCCCAATGATTTGAAGCTTTAATCCACGTTCTTTCGAAGATTTTC
The DNA here is from genome assembly GCA_963969495.1 of Ceratothoa steindachneri. Classification (NCBI taxonomy): domain Eukaryota; kingdom Metazoa; phylum Arthropoda; class Malacostraca; order Isopoda; family Cymothoidae; genus Ceratothoa; species Ceratothoa steindachneri. The sequence goes on from OZ018332.1 coordinate 13,875,745, forward strand.
TTTACACTTCGAAAAACAGTCTTCAGAGTTCATTTTAAGAGTTCAGATAAAATAAATATGATTATTGAATGTTTTGGAATTTTTCAAAACAAAAATAATTACAAAGGTTAAGAAAAGGTTAAGTTCAGAAAATGTATTAAAAGTGAGGGATGTGTTTTTTTGTTGTTCTTTCCGTATATCAAAAGAATTCCGCTAAAAGAATTTATTGCCTTGCCTTGCCTTTAAGCCTAGAAAATAATCATGGATCTGAAAATAACTAAACGCAGAGGAAATTATTATATTTTAGGAACGGGCTTTTTTAGAGGGTTTGAATTAAATTAAATATCTATTTTTTATCTCTCTCTTAGTTCGGAAATGACCTAAGTATATTTTAAGTTTTTAGGTATATTTTAAGTTTTTATCCAAGTCCATTCTAAGAGTTCCTTTAGAGTTTAAAAAAAACAAAATGGTGAAGTTCATAAAAAATAAATGATTATCGAATATTTTGTAATTTAAAAAATACTAAAGTTCGAAAATGTATTTTAATTTAAGCATGGCTGTGTTTTTTGTTTTATTTTTTTCGTATATTCGAAAGTTTTATCGATGTTATTTCTAAAATAGATTTTAAATTCTACTCTTTATCAGGAGGAAGAGCTACTGCCCCCTAAAAACGAGCAAAGCAAAATGAAATTATTAGAGCAATTTTATTTTAGAAAAAAATCATGAAGATGTTTATTCTTTATTTTAAAATTTCCGATAAAATTAATTTCTGGCATTTAAGCCTAGAAAATATGCATCGATGTGAAAAAAAAATAGACCAAGAGTTTATAAATAATTAGGAGATATGTATGGGAAACCTTTTAAAATAAATTTTAGACCGAAAGGCAATTGGCAAAGCCGGATAGGCAGTAGGCCACAGACCGAAGCGAAGCGCAAGCACTTCTCCTCTCCTCCTGGCTCCTAATAATTACTCTTGGTCTAGGATTTTTCAGTCCCATGCTCATTTTCGAGGTTTATATAAGATAAGAAATAACTTTTATGGGAATTTTTTGGATATACGGAAAAAAATCATCGGAGCTCGTTTTTTTCCCCATCCAAATTTGTGCAAGTTTCTCTCTATCCCCAACTTTTTTTCTTCTTTTTTTTAAGCCCATCTGGCGACTGCCTACTTGGGCATAAGTCGTCGTACACGACACAGCCTACTAGTAGGCTATATTAAGAAACAAGTAACAAAAAAGGAAGAGAAATAACTAGGTAAATAACAAATAACGCTAAAAAGGAAAAGGGCTAAAAAAATAACAACAAGACCCCCCCCCCCTCGGCGCAGGAACATGCAACCAACAAAAACAACAACAGTCAAATAAACGGGAGGAGGCCGGCCTCCTCTAAAAAGTCAAAGTCCGCAAGTTAGTGTGCACGAATCCGCCCTGAATACAATGGACAAGCGGTAGCGAAAACGCTAATCCCGGTACCGGGACTGGTAACGTGCGCGGAGATCGCCCACAATGCAACATTCAACAAGAATGTGTCGAAAAGTCTATGGGACAACTCAGTCTTCACAGGAGGGCGCATGCGAGCGCTACATCAAAGGGCGGTGCGTCCCGCGAGTGTGTCGAATTCGGAGACGACAGAAAGCAATATGAATCTGTAGCGGCATGAGGGATTAGGTTCATGGGAACAGTCGCGGCGCAATGACACGCAGCTTTCAGTTCCCCTCGACCGTCTCCCATCTTCTTTGCCAAGTAGCCCGGAGAGCTGCCCGTATTCCTGCCATATAATCGGTGTGAGGAAGAGTGAAATTGAAAATATAAATATTCCTTTAACACAAAATTACCCCCTCAAAGTCAAAATGTACATAAATGATAAAAAATAATTTATATTTCCCCCCCCCCCCTATAATCTTCTGTATTCCCTTATTTTCATTTCTAGAACCGACCTCAAGGGACTCCTATAGGATCTTCCTTGGTTTATAATTTTGTATTCTTTGGGCTTTGCCAGTATGGATAGGGGGAGGGGGGTCCCTCATTCCTTTTTCAGCCTCTTCATACACACCCATTCGTTCCTGCGGAGAATCTTCCAAGGGTAGTAGTGGTTCGTCAACCTGAATTTATCCAGGCGGTTACCGATGGGGTAATGAAATAAACATAAAGGTCAGTATGACAATCGCTGGTGAGCCCGAGGGCACCAGAGGCCGGTCCTCTTTTGGGGAGAGGTGCCAGGAAGTATTATATTTTGACACCAAACAGCGTTCAGGTGCAAGCCTTCGTCACCTCGGGGGAGAGGGACCTGTTCTGCGTCAGAGGTATGTGGATATAGATACCCATTGGCAGGATTCCTTGGAACGGAGAAAGTGTGTGTGTTATATTGCGAAGACGGGAGAGGAAAGAAAGCAGTGTTGTAATGCGTGTGATGGAAAGCGTCAGCCTCAGTACAGGGGTGAGCAGAGCGCATCTACCAATCGGTAGCCAAATCTCTACGAGCGCTGACGTTTGTGTCCGCTCTTGTCGGGATCGAACCCGGTGCCGCGACGTAATAAGAATAACGCCGCATCCACTCGGCTAGCGAGAGCTGTCCATCAGGGAATTGCGCCAATTTGCACTCCTTTGCAGTAAATCGTGGCCTGATCGCAGATATACGGGAAAAAGAGGAAAATGGGAAGAAATGGAAGAAAGAGCAGGTGGGGGAAAAAAAGAAGCTATTCTTAAGTCTCAAACGACTCAGTTCGGCCAGAGCTATAACTCCCCTCCCCCCTATCACCCACCCCGTACAAGGATCCTAGTTCCTAGAAGTGAAGCCTACTTTCATTCAAAGGTCGCTTGAGTTGCGCGCTAACTGGGAGCGCGTTGCATTTGTTGCAATCTCCTTCCGAACTATTTGTCTCTGTCTCCTGGGTGGCAGTCTGATCCGTAGGATCTCCGGTTCCTCTCCCTTGCTCAGGGTAGATCTAGCCGCGGGGGAGCAGCGATCTTCATCCGGGCATCAATCTCATGTCACCCTCACTTACTTTACACTTACCCTAATGCTGCTGTGGTTGTCCGGCACTGTTCGGCCTACATCCCATCTACTCCACGCGTCTTATTTGTAACTTAATTCTCAAACTCTAAGGGACCCTTTTTTTTTGTTTAAGAGATTTAAACAACAGGGACCCTACTTGGGGCGGCTACTGTTCGACTCACTTCGCGCCCACTAACCTATCCATCATCTATCTTTCTTATCGTGTATGAAAACTTGACACATCCACCTATTAAACCAGCCCCAGCTACATTCATTCCTCTGGCATTTGAAGGATTGCGTGCCATCCAGGCAACAAAGCCTGCATGTAGACCCTCCGGCTATATATCTTGCAAATATTTTCACTTTCTTTACATATTTCTCTTACAAACTTCCTTCGAGATGCAATTGTTAGCAGGGCGTCACTTCCCAGCCTCTCTCAAACTATCACCGTAGTGAGGCAGAGATGGCCAATCTTACGTGCCGAGAGGCAAATCCGCCCGTTTATGGTGGTACCCTTTCAGATATAAACTGGCACTACTATGAAGCACGCACGATCCGCGAGCGTCTATAAATCGCACGGGTTTTGGTCCCGTACGCACCAATGGGTCTGACCACGCAACAAAGTAGGTTAGTTGTTTACTCATGTGAGTTTGGATACTTAGCACCTCTGCATACTCTTTTATACCACAGACCAGGTACATTCCACCCTCGGGCGGAAGCGAATGTAGTGAAGCAGTTCACCAATATTGCCGCACTAATCTTCCCCCAGTATTCTAATCACACGTTGACCTTGACCGGTCCATGGTCGGCGAGCTCTTCGGTTATGTCTTCTAATGAGTAATCCACGAATTCCTTCACATAAAATACCCCTTTGAGGAAATTCATCCTCGAGTGTGTTATCACCTTCACGGGCGAACCGGTGAGTGTCCAAAGAGCAACAATAATGGCCGCCTCGGAAGGGTCCGGCGAATTAGCCAGAAATATCCTATCAGAGAAACGGGTGAGCTTCGGCTCTTTACCAGTCAGCCTAGATAGTGACAAACCCTAAAGGAAATATGTGGCCTTTGGCCAACCTGCTGCCATCATTAGAGCGAATAACTAAGAAGCGTTGGAAGGCAACGGGTTCGAAAACGCCATGAAGTCTCTCAATGAGGGGGGGAGGAGCAGTATTTTCGGTCGACTTTCTTTTCTTTTTAGGAGAGGAGAGCATGGATTGAATCCGGTTTTTTTTTTCTACCCCCGAAAGTGGCCCCAAGGCTTCAACCATATCTTCTGAGACGGAGAATTTTTTTAGCCGACAAAGGGGCACCAACCGAGGGAGGAGGTCCCTCTTCTCGTGAATTCTCGGGAGGGGGGTGGGTGCTCGTGTTGCCTCTGAAGGATCTTGCCAGGTTTGCACTTCGGGAGTCACCTCCAAATAGCTACCCACACAAGGAGTCGGTTATCCTGACCAGGGATTCATAGGGCTTATGGCCCGTCACGAACATCACTAGGGCTAGCTTATAGATCTTTATTAATTTTTTTTTTTTAAGAGCCTGTCTGGCGACTGCCCAATTGGGCATAAGTCGCCGAAATCAGGACAGCCTAACACTAGACTACTTTAAAATAAGAACACGAAAACACAGCAACGATAAAAAGTGAAGATCGCAAAAATTAGGTGGCAATCTCCGGCGTCAGGGAAAGGTCCCCCTCCCCCCCCCCCGACGCAGGAGCGTGTGACCTACAAAGAAAACAACAATAACAAAAAGAAAACAACAACAAGCCTAGTTAAATAAAAGAGAGAGGCCGGCCTCCCTCCAAAAGTCTATCAGTCCACCAGCCAAAGAGCACGCAATCCTCCCGAGTACAAGGAACAGGCGGTAGCGACCCCGTTGATCCCGGTACCGGGACAGGTAACGTGCGCGAAGATCGCCAGAGACTGGGACATTCGACAAGAATGTGACGAACAGTCTGGGAGACAACGCAGTCGTCACAATAGAGCGCTGGCGAACGCTCCATCAAATAACGGTGCGTCCCGCGAGTGTGTCCAATACGGAGGCGACATAAAGACACCTGAAGCCGTCGCGGCATTGGGGGATAGATCCATGGGAACGGTCGCGGCGCAATGGCACGCAACTTTAAGTTCCTTTCGACCGTCTCCCATCTTTTTTGCAAAGCAGTCCGAAGAGCTGATCGTATTCCTGCCATGTAGTCGGTGTGAGGAAGAGCGAAACGCTGGTCCGATCGAAGAGTCCTCGCGGACTCTTTCGCGCGCACATTCCCCGCAATTCCTACATGTGAAAAGAACAAAGCAGAAGATAATCTCGACATCTGCCCGGCTCGCAAAAACCGTGGCGTCACGGATATCGCGAACCAGGGGATGCGGAGATTCCAATGCCCCGAGAGCACTCAGGGCGCTTTGTGAGTCGCTATAGATCACAATCCGGTCTCCGAATCGGGCACGTCGCGTAATCTCCCGTACCGAGTAGTGAATTGCCACCAGGATGGCCGTGAAGACACACGTAGCACCTGGCAGAGCCACGCTGACTTCAAACAGAGGAAATACGACGCGGAAGCCGACCCCCTCTTCGGACTTGGAGCCATCCATATACACTGACACGGTTCCAGCGTGACACGAGGTGTGCTCCAAATAGGGTGAACGCAATACTCCCGGCGTTGTACAAGCTTTGGGAACAGAAGCGTGGCGACAAATAGCCAAATGTGGTACCCTCTAGGGTGGCGTCCTGGGCAGAACCAGGGGCACCACCGGCCCGAGAACTATACCTAGCTCTAAAGAAGTTTCCTGGCCCTAAACACAAAGGGCTTAGGGTATGACTGGCGTCTCTCGGCGGCATAGGAACCGTCGAAATCAGTTGCGAATGCAGTGAGAGCTGGTGACAACTGAGGGAGGCGCCGGGCTAGCGCGTACATTCGAATGATGCACTGTACACTGCGTAGAGCGAGTGGCATCTCCACAGCATCGAACAACAGGCTCTCAATGGGGGAAGTGCAGAAGACACCGGTCGGAAGGCGAAGGCCGGTGTGGTAGATCAAGTCCACCTTCCGCAATGAATCCTCGGCTGCGGATGCATAAAACTCGCATCCGTAGTCGAGCTTCGAACGAACAGAGGATCGATAAAAAAGTAAGGCAGTAGCCCTATCAGCAACCCATGCGCTAAACATCACGGACGGAGAATATCCATGGCGCGGGTACAAGAGACCGTAACACTGTGAATATGAGCCTCCCAGGTGAAGCGTCGGTCAAATACAAGACAAAGGAAACGGTGCGATTCAACCAATTTCAGGCGCACCCCATTAAGAGACAAATCTGGGTCGGGGTGGAGCCGTGGATGGCGGCAGAAGTGCACCACCTTAGTCTTGACCAAAAAAAAGGGAAACCTAGGCGCTTCGGCATAACGAGAGACGCGGTTACAGGCCTGTTGGAGTCAACGCTGCAGAGTTGGCATCTGGGCCGCGCCAAAAGAGATCGAAAGGTCGTCCACGTAGAGCGTAGCGAGAACATCTTCCGGCAACACCGAGGTGATGCCGTTGATGCTAGGGCAAAGAGTGTGACACTGAGGACACTTCCCTGCGGGACACGCTCTTCCTGCTCTATTGGGCCAGAAAGGGCTCCCCACAACCGTACACAGAATCGACGATCTCACAAAAATTCAGATATAAACATTGGGAGGCGTCCCCTCGCCCCCATCGTGTGGAGAGTCTCCATGATACCGTATCGCCATGCGCTATCATATGACTTTTCCAGATCGAAAAACACCGTGCCGTACTGCTGTCTACGAAGGAAGGCCTCGCAGACGGCATTTTCCAGTCGGAGAAGAGCATCCGACGTGGAGTGGAACTTGCTGAAACCGCACTGCGCAGAAGACAGATGGCCTCCGCTGTCCAGGAAAAAAGGCTAGTCTAACATTTACCAATTTCTCCATCAACTTGCACACGCAGGAGGTTTTAGAGATTGGGCTGAAACTGGGATGAGACCCTCCACCCAGATCCTGTTGAACAAATCTAAGAGAAAGGTTATGCCTCGCTCATCCAGGTGTCGTAGCATGGCTTACGGGACATCGTCCGGACAATGGGCAGTGTCCGCGCACGAAGCAAGAGCGGAGCGCAACTCACTCACAGTAAACCTGTCGATGAAGGGTTCTCCGCCGCTGGAGGTAAATTCCAGCCAGCGGCCTTCCGCCACATGACGACGTGCATTGAATGCTAGCGGAGCAGCATCCGGCTAGAGAAGGCGGAGAAAGCGGTCGCGAAGGATTCTGCCATGGACGCGGGGTCCGAGATTGCGGTCCCATTCTCCTAGAGAACGGGAGGTGGGGGTGACCTGCGAGAACTTGCCCCGAATCCTTTTGACTCGCCTCCACGCCTCTCCACAGGGGTCTTCCCGTTAAGTGAAGACACGTATGCCGGCCAAGAAGAGCGGCGGGCGTGTTTCGAAATATACCGGAACGTAGCCCTAGCCGAACGAAAATCAGCGACAGTGAAATCGTTCGGGCGGCGCATATATCGCATGTAGGCCTAACGCTTCTGTTTGAGGGCCGTCTCACACTCGGCCGACACCCATCGGAGTGGTCGGCGTGCAAAACGGCCAGACGTTCTGGGAATAGTAGTCAGGCCCGCGGCGATGAGGTTGCCGGAGAAGTCAACGGCATCATCGACCGACCTAAACTCCTCAACTGAGATAGAGAATTCAGTCATTTCCTGAAATACAGGCCACCGCGCCCGCGACAAGCACCACCGAGATGGGCTCTCAGGCGGCAGTTGCCCTGAAAATAATATTTGAATGGAAAAGTGATTACTACCATGGAGCTCATCTACCATCCCCCAATCAAAATCAGGCTGTGCATCCCGATAGATCAAGGTAAGAAAATGAAGCGGTTCTCGGACAGTGATGCATAAACTCATCTACATTTAGGACACTTATCTCAAGCTCTTCGATCAGATCGGCAAGGACTTGCCCCTGGGATTTATTGAGTAATCTCGCCAGAGAGGATACATGCCGTTCAGATCCTCCAAGCAAGAGAAAGGGCCACGGCAACCGTGCCACGACACGGCGGAAATCCCCCGCGTCGAAGTCAGCTGACGGTGGAATGTACGCAGAAATGATAGTATACCTCCTATCCAGGTAAAGCTGCACTGCCACTACCTGAAAGGAGGTATCTGAAGAGAAAGAATTTGTTTTTTTCAAGGGGCTATCTGGCGACTGCCCACTTGGGCATAAGTCGCCGCAAACAATCAGCCCAGTTCTAGGCTACTTTAAAATAAAAATATTAACAGAAACAACAATAAAAAGGGGATAACAATCAGGGAGCAAGCTCCGACGTCGGGGGGAGGTCCCCCTCCCCCCGGCGCAGGAGCCTGCGACCTACAAAAAAACAACAAAAACAAAGAACAATAACAAAAAAAACAAGTTAAATACAAGGGAGAAGGCCGGCCTCCCCCCAAAATTCAAAAAGTCCACATGTCATGGTGCACGCACTCGTCCCGAGTACATGGGACAGGCGGTAGCGACCCCGCCCCTCCCGGTACCGGGACAGGTAACGTGCGCGAAGATCACCCAGACTGGAACATTCGACAAGAATGTGGCGAATAGTCTCGGGGACGACGCAGTCGTAACAATAGGGCGCAGGCAAGCGCTCCATCAAAACGCGATGCGTTACACGTGTGTCCGATTCGGAGACGACAGAAAGCGACCTGAAGCCGTCGCGGCATTGGGGGATAGGTCCATAGGAACAGTCGCGGCGCAATGGCACGCAACTTTAAGTTACTTTCGACCGTCTCCCATCTTCTTTTCCAAGCAGTCCGAAGAGCTGCCCGTATTCCTGCTATGTAGTCGGTGTGAGGAAGAGCGAAACGCTGGTCCGGTCACAGAGTCCTCGCGGACTCTTTGGCGCCCTCATTCCCCGCAATTCATACATGTCCAGAAACCCAGCAAAAGATAATCTCGACATCTGCACGGCTCGCCAAAACCGTGGCGTCACGGATATCGCGAACCAGGGGATGCAGAGATTCCAATGCCCCTAGAGCACCCAGGACGCCTTGTGAGTCGCTTTAGATCACAACCGGTCTACGAACTGGGCACGTCGCGTTATCTCCCGACCCGAGCGGTGGAATGAAACCAGTTCGGCCGTGAAGACAGACGCAGCGCCTGGCAGAGCCCCGCTGACTTCAAACAGAGGAAATACGACGCGGAAGCCGACCCCCTCTTTGGACTTGGAGCCACCCGTATACACTTACACGGTTCCAGCGTGACACGAGGTGTGCTCCAGAAAGGTTGAACGCAATACTGCCGGCTCCGTACAATCTTTCGGAGTAGAGGCGTGGCGACAAATAGCCAAATGTGCTACCCTCCAGGGTGGCGTCCTGAGCAGAACCAGGGGCGCTCTCGAAGGAGTTTCCTGGCCCTAAACCCAAAGGGCTTAGGGTATGATTGGCGTCTCTCGGCCGGCATAGGCACCATCGAGATCAGCTGCGGATGCAGTGAGAGCTGTTGGCGACTGAGGGAGGCGCCGGGCTAGCGCGTAACGTCAAGTGATGCCCTGCACGCGGCGCAGAGCGAGTGGCATCTTCCCAGCATCGACCAACAGGCTCTAAATGGGGGAAGTGCGGAAGGCACCTGTCGCAAGGCGAAGGCAGGTGTGGTGGATCGAATCCACCTTCCGCAATAAACGGTCGGCTGCGGATGTATACAACTCGCATCCGTAGTCGAGCTTCGAATGAACAAATGATCGATAACAAAGTAGGGCAGTAGCCCTATCAGCGCCCCAAGTGCTGATGAAGTGAAAGAAAGAACGGAGATATCATGCCGGGTGTAAACCGCGCATCTCCCAGCCCGGCCATCCCACGGTGGTGGGGTCGCAAGACCCTTATACCCCGGGATGGCAGGCAGGGGGCACGCGCCTAGCATGGTCTCCTGCAAAAAGATAGCTAACGGGGAACGGGACGACACGAGCCTCCGCAGCTCCTCCCAGTTGACCCGGAGTCGACGGCAATTCCATTGAAAGAATATGCCCTCCAGGCGTAGCTCGGAGGAGACACGGGGGCCCTCTTCGAACAGAAGACTCTCACGGGAATGGCTGTACGCTTCCCGGAGGCAGAACACCGGGCGTTGTTATCCGGAAAAAGCGCTATCGCCTTCGAGGACTTATTGGGGGAGGTTGGCCTCGCCATGCGTGTCTTTTCCTCCCTAAGCCTCGAAACATTAGGTGCAATCGGCTTCGGGGGCAGGGAGCCCTCTTTTCGAGGAGGAACCACCGTCTCCGGGCCACTCAGCCCACGATTAGGCGCGGGCGAAGGAGCCGAAGCTCCTTTCTTGCTGTCCTCCTTTCGCGGGACTGGTTTAGGAACCCCAGAAGATGGCCTAGCGACCAACTTCAGGGGTGTTCCCTCCTGTGAGTCTAACGACTCGGTGGAGGCGCGTGGCCGTTACGCCTTACGGGAAACGGTCACGCTGGGTGAAGGTAGGGGGTGGGGGGGAGCCCTGGTTTTAGCCGGGGCTGGGTGTGAACCCTTTTTGCCGCCAGCTTTACCAGGGGAGCGCCCGGGTTGAGTACAACCCGCACAAGGGCTCCGAATGGCCGCGGAAACAAGCGTGCTTATTGGCCTACATGGGCCAGGAGCAGAGGGTGCCTTTCTAACCATTGAGGCATATGACGCCCCAGGCAGAGCCGGGCGCGCCAGGACAGTTCGATCCTGGGTCTGAACGGTCAGGATTTCTTTCTCAAGAATATATGCACCACATTGCTTCGAAGAGGCGGGTTGCGGCTCTCCGCAATTGACACACTTAGCCACACACGATTTAGAGTTATCGTGTGCTGCCTTGGAGCAATTTACACAGACTTCGGGTGACCCCGACTTTGCACGTCTACATGAACGATTTGTATGGCCGAAGCGGTGACCGTAATAGCACGGTCGCGGCAGTGGCACGAATGCCTTTACGCGGTAGCGGTCCCAACCGGCACGCACCGACTCAGGGAGCTTGCCACAGTCGAACGTGACACAGAGTGTAGGGGTGGGTCTCGAGGCCCTTCCCTGTTTTCTCATCACACGTTCGACCTTGACCGCCCCATGGTCGGCCAGCTCTAAGGTGATGATCTCTATGGAGTAGTCAACGAGTTCCCTCACCTAAACTACTCCGTGCCCAAAGTTCATGGTAGAGTGCGGCCTCACACTCACCGGGGTGCCATGAAGTATCCGAAGAGCACTTATCTTGGCCGCCTCGGAGGGATCCGCCGCATTCGCCAGAAGGCTGCCGTCCGAGAAACGGGTCACCTTCGGCTCTCTACCAATTACACTAGCTAATGCTCTCCTCTGATGGATCATGTTGCCTTGGCCAACATGCTGCCATCAGTGGAACGAATAACGAGGAAGCGTTTGAAGCTAGCGGGATCGATAACGCCAGGTAACCTCTGAATGAGAGGCCCCGATGTTATCAAGGCTCCGCCCTGCGCTCTTTTCGTCTTAGTCATAGTCGGGGGCTCCGCACCCGGGGAGGGAGAGGGGCCCGATGTGTCAATCTTGGCTTGGTCGCTTACCAAAGTGGCAGCAGACCTATCCGTCCCCGCAGCCCCCGCGGATGGAAAGGAGCCCCGAGTCTTCTTAGTCTTTTTCTTTTTAAGAGAGGAGAACGGGAATGAACCCGCTTCTCCCTTCTGCCGGCAGAAGCCCATAGGCTCGATGGACCGGCCTCAGCCAGATCCTTCTCCGAAATGGAGAAGGTCCTGGTAGTCGCAGGGACACCGTTTGGAGGACATCCCTCCCCTCCTTGTACTGCCTTGGCTAACCTGGGCCGTTTGAGGAGGACCTTGCATAGGGGCGGATTCGGATTCAGTGCTTGGCGCCGAGCCCAGATTCACTCCCATGGAAGGCCCTACCGTCTGAGGCTGGTTTTCCTCAAGGACCATGTCTATCTCAGGAGGGGCCTCCAGTTGATCATGCCCTCTCAGGACATCGCAGATCCCGTTGGCAGCGTTACTAGTCATGTGTGGGGAGGCACAGTCCTTGACCCCGGCAAGGTTCAATATTCTGGCCTGCAGGTCTTTTGTGGGAAGCGACCGAAGGGGCCTGGCTTCCCTCTCCCCCCTAAGGGGGTTTGCCCTACCGAGCCGCTTCACTGGGGAGCGGGCGGCTATGAGCCGCCTGCTGGCTTTCTTAGCAGGCCCCTTGAAAAGAAAAGGGGGGACTGCCGCTGGAAAAAGGGAGGTGTCCGAAAGCACACCCAGAGAAGGGGGTGAGGTGGAGTCGCCTACACCCGTAGGCGAAGGAGAGGATTAAGCCTCCTCTCCAGTTAGAGAAATATGGAGGGTCCCCTGCACAAGCACAGGGGGGGGACCTCCATTTTTTTCTGTGGAGCTGCCCGAGGGAAAATTAAGGAGATTTTTTGTTTCTTCATCGTTGGGCATAGTGACCCTCTTTTAATTACGGGATGCAATAGTTCATCACCCCTCGCAGTGGCCCGCCCTGCGAGGGGTGCGTAATGGCCTGGCAGAGCAAGGTGCCGCCATTCAGGACCACCCCTCTCCACAATTTCGAAACCTCGCTAGTAAATTCCTCCTACCATGAAACGCTATAAAATGGATGGGGGGAGGGGAAGAGAACATCATCAAAGCTCTTTTTCTAAAAAACAAGTTTCAACTTAGCACAACCCCTTTCAAGTGATAAAAAAAAAGTCCACATCGCGATAGTTTAGCCCAACGTCGGCTTTCAAATGACCCGCGAAAAACGAAGAATTCTACTTTGCCGCCCCCCAAAAAATCCCGCCAAATTCGAAAGACGGCAACGGGCGCGAGGGAATTTTCCTTCTCATAGCTAAATGAAGAGGGAGAACGGATGAGGAATTTGGCGGAAAGTGGGTGGTGAAGTAAACAAAGGAAGGCGAACATTAATAATAATGCGACTGCCTCTATGACAGCGATACTAGTAAAAAATCTTTTTACACGTTACATACTGTTTGCATGAATCCTTCCTCTGGGAAATGGATGAATAACAATCATTTCACGCGTCAAAAGTTATCACAAAACGCGCCACATTAAACTTTCGTTATTGACCTTTTAGGGTAATGACCATTATAGATAGCATCATAAAATGCAGATGACGAGGATTTTCGCCCGCCGAAATTTGATAACTGCCATCCGAATGGCAACTTTTTGTTCGCGATTAATAAACTCAATCAACCAGTAGCAACTTCAAGAAGCCAGTGCCAATGATAACGAAAGATTAGAGATACTGCCGTCCGCATTTAAAAAACCGCATTTCGTACGGTACCGGCAGTTAAGTGCTTCAGGAACAAACAAAAATCGACAATAAATAGAAAAATCAGGCTCACAAAAACTAGAAAAGAGGATGAAATTAAAATACAGGGTGGGCCGTAAGTTTCCATACATAGGAAAATTTCTATATATTTTTTTTTATGTTTCAGATACCCTAGAATATGCGTTTGACGAAAGAGCAACGAATTGAGATCATACTCTGATGGCTGGGTCAGGAAGCAGTCGCATGGTTGCAATGAACTTTAACAGAAAACATGGAACGAACATCACACACTTCACTGAGGCAAAACTTATTAACAAGTTTCAGAAAACTGGAAATGTTGCAGATCAACCGCGAAGTGGTCCAAGCCGTACAGCCACCGATGAAGACACAACAGCTACGATACTTACAGCGCTTACACGAAGTCCCAGAAAAAGTACACGACGGTTGTGTGCAGAAAGTGATGTCAGCAGATCGAGTATCAGGCGCATTTTGAAAGCAAACAAATGGCATCCATACAAATTGCATATGGCACAGAATTTGAGTGAAGGCGACACGGATAGACGAATGGAATTCTGTGAATGGCATTGACCAAAGTGAACGAGGATGCAAACCTTTCAACTAAGATCTTGTTTACTGATGAAGCAAGTTTTTACGTCAAGGCAGAGGTTAATCGGCAAAACATACGTTATTGGAGTAATACTAACCCTAACTGGCTGAGTCCGACGAAGATGCAAGGTGCCGGTAAAGTGATGGGTGTGGGCCGGGATATGGGGTGACAGAATTATTGGACCGATTTTTGTCAGTGGAAATCTTAATGCCGAAAGGTATCTTAACTTGTTGCAAGAAGCAATTTTTCCATCCCTGCTAAACGAAGAAGGTAACTTCCCAGTTTACTTCCAACAAGATGGAGTTCCACCTCATTTTGGTCTTTACGTGCGGCGGTATTTGGATCAGCAGTTTCCGGATGCTTGGGTTGGTCGGCGTGATCCTGTGGAGTGGACTCCCGGGCACTTGAAGGCCATGGTGTATCAGGTAAAGATACGTGACATAAATCATCTAAAGGAACGTATTACCAACACCATTAAAAGCATAACAAAGTGTGCTAATGCGTGTTCATCAAGTGGGAAAACATATTAAAATGTGTTTTCAAGACAATGGCAACCATGTAGAGAATATTACATAAATAAAAATGGTTGTCCATAATAAAATTTTTATTTTTTTCCATGTATGGAAACTTACGGCCCACCCTGTAGAAAGGAAGCGAATTATTAAACGGAATGTAGGATGACCTGAACTGACGGAAGAATAAAGGAGTAGGGATGCATACCAAACGCTCAAGAAACGAGTTCTTAGCAAAGGAAATAGAAAATTAAATATAGGACCTTAGGACATCGTTTGCCCCTTCCCATCGCTGGTGAAAAGGACTTACAAAGTGGCACACTACCCACTGGTGCAATCTTTGACTATACGACGAGCCAACGTATCATCAGTTGATAGATAGATAACAGACAAGGAAAGATATGGACCGATAGATAGGTAGACAAACAAAACACAATATCCCGTCAATATTAGACCCCTACCCCCCGGCCCCGCGCAAAGTGAGAGGGAATTACCGGAGAAAGGTTTTGGTCATTCGGGAAATTGGAGGAAGGAGGAGGAAATGAGAGAACGCCCGTCTAAGGGTGAATTCCGACACGGGGGAGGTGTATGCTAAGAGGGGGTAAGTAGTGGGGATCAGCGTGGGTCAGGACCACCGGAGCAACGGGGTAAGGACAGACAAAATGAAAACTGCATCCATCAAAATAATGTGCCGGACAACCATGAATGGCAAATCCAAGGACCTAAGTTGCCTGACAGACCTAGTCAAGGACTCTGAGAAAGAACCCGTCCATGCGCGGCTAGGATCGATTTTTCAGGGGAACAAAACTAGGTCACTCCATGGGGGGCAGTGGTCTATACCCAAAGGGGAGTGCTACAGAAACCAATTCCGACGTACGACCCCCGATTCAGACTACGAACCTCGATGCCCGGTGGGTAGAAGGTGTTGGAAAGTCCGATAGGGACCGAAAGGCCCTGCACCTCTCGAGAACCAACCACGAGGAATAAAGGGAGATTCCCCGTGGGATGGGATTCGGCCACACACAAATGAAAATGGCGGAGGGGGGGGAGGAGTCGTTGGTGGGTAATAGTGGATAACGCAGGGAATGGGGGGATCAAGGGGATTAAGCGCCTTAAGTGTCGCGAGGTCACGCCAGCCCATGGCAGGACTCGTCGGCAGAACGAGGTCAGGGCAGTAAGGTATTGGGGAGGAAATGAGGTCAGGGTGGCACAAGTATTTGTCTTGCCACATAATGAACCTTCCTATATAACCCTTCCTCCCAAGAACAGTCGCCAGAGGGGATCCTAAAATACAAAAAATCTTCCCAACAATGGGAAAACGGGACGGAAAACCTTCCCATTATGAGAATCCCATGACACACACACACACACACACACACACATGCAGGCATTAAAATATGTCTGCTTTACATAGAGGGAGGGTTAGTGATGGGGAGAATTGTAGGAAAGAGGGGAAAAATGGATTTTCAGGGCAGAGGGATGAGGGAGGGAAACCGGAAACTCCAGTTAACAAAGGGGATATATTATTATTAACTAAAATAATTTTAAATTATTATTTAATTGAAAGGAAGAACCTAAAGCCAATGTTTGAATCTCCATCATAAGTTTTGAGGAGGTTTGTAAAGAAACGGTGAAGTTGGGCTAAGTGAAAATGTGCCCAGGTTGTCAAATAGAGGAGACATCTCCGGAAGCTCAGAAACGTGCTCATGGAATTTATTTATTTTTAATTTAAGATTGGATGCGAAAACCAATGAGGCACCTCCCAGTAATTGTAGGGCCGAGACTGGTAAACAAAGGGGTGAAGACGGGGGTGAGAGTGAAATGTGTTGAAGGTACACAACCCGAGTAGTCTGAAGAGAAGACTACTTGGGAGGGGACCGGGAAAGCATGTAAATCTCCAATAACTGCCCAGACACCGCAATCGAGGGCAAATCCACTGGTATACGTTGGGGCCTGGAGGGCAAACAATCCTTCGTTAGCTATATAGGGTTCCTGCCCATGCTAGATCCGAGACCTAGTGGGGAAGGGGTCAAGAGGGTAAAATAAAAAACAAAATATAATAGAAAAAGACCAAGATCAAGAAGACCAGAAGCAAATGCAAATAAGAACATTAATGAGACGAACATAAAACCCTATTTTCCAAATTGGCAAAAGTAGGACAATAAATACCTTGTTTTTATCGACATGCGGGGAAAGAAGCACTCGAAATAACCCCCCCCCCACACACACACAAACTGGTACAAGGTAAGGGAGTATTACCCCAAAATGCAGCCATAAATACACAACTATGGACAAGTACGAGCAAGACAGTATTACCCCCCAAAAAAACACAGGCGTGGAAGAACTGGAGCAAGGCCGAGGATTACCCGAAATGCACCTATACACACAAATTGTGAGAGGCAGAGGATTGACCTATAAATACACTCATACACGTCAACATGAATACGCAAAGTGGTTCCAAGCAGAATATTTTCCCACAACACACGAATGCATAAACTGGAAGAATATAAAGAATACACCCGCAAAAATACACTCATGTGTACATAAGCGTCATGCCAATAGAAACAGGGGGCACGTGACCCCCCCCCCCCATATTATTTGTATCTGGACTTTTTAATATATATTTTTTCTTTTATTAATATTATTTTTAAAACTATACAATGTCGTTATGATCGTTTTATAGCGAGTCAAATGTGTTCTTGTAATTGAATGGATTAGCATTTAATCTGTGAATTTAAGCCTCTTAGATTTTTGTCTATTTTTTAACTGCGCCCACCGCAGAATTTTCGATTCATGTCGCCCCTGCATTGCAAAATGGAACAAGGGGTAAAAAAAAAGGTCCCGAATTTCGATAGGGGGTAAAAAAAAACCCAACGGAATGTTGCATTATATTTAAATACCATAAACAAAAACTATTTTTTGTTTTTGTTTTCACAAGAAATATTAACTGTCAATACATGCAGATAAGATAATTTATATAACAATGCACGTAGGTAAAAAAAAAATATCTAGTTTTTAGAAATGTATTGAGACAAAACATTTAAGGCAAAGTTAAGGAAAAGGAGGAACAGAATTCAAATCCGGAATATTTTCCTGGATTCCTGAGGAAAGACAGAGAAGGATTATCCCCAAATATGCAAACGCACGTATACACGATTGCCCCATAGTATAACCACATAACATAATTCAAAGGGTGCAAAAAAAGGCAACAGGGACCTATCAGAGGTCATTCGAGTAAACTAAAACCCATAAACTTCATCTACAAGAACGTGTCCTGAACTGCTCTTAAAAAGGAATCACCATCATGGGTTGTCGAAAACTAAACCACGCACATAAATATACACAAACTGGGACAAGACGGAGAATTACTACTAAATAAACTCCCACCCGAAAATATATACACGTATTTTGTAAACTGGGACGAAGAGAGGATTTTTTTTTTTTTTTTTTTTTAATTAAGGGGCTATCTGGCGACTGCCGACTAAGGCATAAGTTGCCGTAAACAAACAGCCTAATTTAGGCTACTTTAAAAAATTAAACAGAAAACAATAAAAAGAAATAACAATAACAATAACAAAGCAATAACAAAACAATTACAAAAACAACAACAACAATTAAATCGGGTTAAATAAAAGGGAGAAGGCCGGCCTCCCCCAAAAAGTCAATAAGTCCACCAGTCAAAGTACACGCACTCGTCCCGAGAACAAGGGACAGGCGGTAGCGACCCCGCCCATCCCGGTACCGGGACAGGTGTCGTGCGCGAAGATCACCCAGACTGGGACATTCGACAAGAATGTGCCGAACAGTCTGGGGGACGACGCAGTCGTTGCAATAGGGCGCAGGCGAGCGCTCCATCAGATAGCGATGCGTCACACGAGTGTGTCAGATTCGGAGACGACAGAAAGCAACCTGAAGCCGCCGCCGCGGCATTGGGGGATAGGTCCATGGGAACAGTCGCGGCGCAATGGCACGCAACTTTAAGTTCCCTTCGACCGTCTCCCATCTTCTTTGCCAAGCAGTCCGAAGAGCTGCCCGTATTCCTGCCATGTAGTCGGTGTGAGGAAGAGCGAAACGCTGGTCCGGTCGCAGAGTCCTCGCGGACTCTTTGGCGCCCTCATTCCCCGCAATTCCTACATGTCCAGGAACCCAGCAGAAGATAATCTCGACATCTGCCCGGCTCGCCAAAACCGTGGCGTCACGGATATCGCGAACCAGGGGATGCGGAGATTCCAATGCCCCGAGAGCACTCAGGGCGCTTTGTGAGTCGCTATAGATCACAATCCGGTCTCCGAACTGGGCACGTCGCGTAATCGGGACGAAGAGAGGAAGTTATTAAGCACCAAGACAAACGGGGGAAAATAATGGGAGAATCCTTGCCGTGACCCAAACTCCTCAAAAATTGACGAGGAAAAAACTGGAAGCCTTTCTTAAAAGAGTCAATCAAACATGAAATTAAAGTGTTAAAAGTGAATGACATTTATTTTTAACAACCTGGGAAAGGGAAGAATTTGTACGAACACCCAAATGCATGGTCGCAGAGGTGTATATATGTAGGAGTGGGAGAATGGGTGAGACAGGGTTGAAGAAAACGGGAATGAAGCGACAACGAAATAAAAGAGAGCACAAGGAGAAACGTGGCCGCGATTTAATTGGTAGGACCTGGAGGGCGTACAAGCTTCTCGGAACGAAGTATAGTCCCTTTCTAAAGTTGCAAGAGGTCAATTATTTCTACGTTGAATTGGTTGATTTTTCTCTCTTGTGAGCCTTTTTTTTTAAATATGGATTCTATTGTTTATCTCCGAAATTGACATACTCAACAAAACAAACAGGCTTTCGGCCTGGGAGGCTACAAGTAACCTATGGCAAAGCGTACATTCCACACTTCTATAGACAGAAAATGCGTAGAGGAAAGAGGCATTTAAGGGAAGACCAAGTCCCACGTCTATAGTGAACAAATGCTCAAAATGGAAACATATGTTGTTAGATTTACTCGGCTTCTGTCACTCTGTAGAGTACATTTGCAATAATGGCATCGACGCGCGAGTCTAACTCAAATACGTTAGTCAGGCAAAAGGTTTTCAAGGCAATTAATTATTAGACCATGGATGAGTAGGGGGAAAAAGTGATGTCGTTGGACGAACTCAGATATACGGTATTCCAAACGACGGAGGGTTCTTTTTTCTTTCTTTTTTTTAAAACTATATCCTGGCAGCCGGCAACGAAGGAACAGCCGCAGAAAGCACAGGTTACTTTAAAAATAAAGATAAAGAAATTACAAATAAAGACAAATAAAATCATCAAAAATAAGGAAAAGAGAGGGAGGAAAGATACGTGCATCTAACAGCCAAAAAGCTAAATACAATGGGAGAAGGCGAGCCAACACCCAAGAGAAAAAGTGATGTCGTTGGACGAACTCAGATATACGGTATTCCAAACGACGGAGGGTTCTTTTTTCTTTCTTTTTTTTTAAACTATATCCTGGCAGCCGGCAACGAAGGAACAGCCGCAGAAAGCACAGGTTACTTTAAAAATAAAGATAAAGAAATTACAAATAAAGACAAATAAAATCATCAAAAATAAGGAAAAGAGAGGGAGGAAAGATACGTGCATCTAACAGCCAAAAAGCTAAATACAATGGGAGAAGGCGAGCCAACACCCAAGAACTGAAACTGTCTACAGTTTCAAAGTAGCTAACGGGAGAAAACGAGCCTCCGCAGCTCCCACCAGATAGCCCGGAGTCCACGGCAATTCCATTGAAGGAATATGCCCTCCAGGCCTAGCCGGGAGAGAAGACCTTCACGGCAGTGGCCGTACGTTTGCCGAGGAAGAAACCTAGGCGCTGTTGGTCGAACAAACCGCTGTTACCTTCAAGAACTTATCATGAGACGTTGGGCTAGCTTAAGCGATTCTTTTCCACCCTCCCTCTCGAAACTTTTGGTGGCTGGGGTTCCTCTTTTGGAGGATACCGCGTCTACGAGTCGACTAGTATAGGCCTGAGATAGGGCGAAGTAGACAAAATTCCCTCGGTGTCCTCCTTTACGGGGACAGCTTTAGGAATCCCTAAAGTCGGCCCCATGACCAGCCATGGTGGCCTCCTGGGCAGAACCAAAGGTACTACCGATCCAGGAGCCTCATCGCATGATTGGTGTTTCACTACAGCATATGAATAGCTAAGATGGGTCGCGGATGAAATGAAAGCCATTGGCGACTGAGGGAGACGCCACGATGGCACGAAAAAGTGTAGGGTGGCAGAGTGCACGGCGCAGAGCGATCGGCACCTTACCATAATCGACAAGAAGGCTCTCTCTTTATACGGGATGTGCGGAAGGCAATTCACGCTCGGCTGCTAATGTGTAAAATTCACATCCGTAGTCTAGCTTAAAACGAAGAAAGTAAGGCTTCACAGATAGCATCTTAAGAGCAGGAACAAGGCATCCGATGTAGAATGCAACTTGCGAAACACACAATGTACAGGAATCAGGTGACCTCCGCTGCCCATTAAATATGCTTATCTAGCATCAACTTGCACAAAGAGGAATTAGAGATATAGGCCGGAATTCAGCCGTAAGAGTGATCTCCTCCCAGCTTTCAAAAATCTAGGAGGGTAACCATTTGCTAGGAATCTACGAGGATATTATTACTCAAGGCCATGCCCTAATCAGACAAGGGTGGAACTATTGCGCAAGAGATATTGTCCGGACCTTGGACGGTCTCGGCGCACGAAGCGAGAGCGGAGCGCAACTCATTTAGTGTAAACAGGTCGTTGAAGGGTCTGCAGCGCTTCGATTAAATCGACAGAGACCTGGACCCTGCCATTTATCGTGTAGACAGTCACCATAGAGGAGGTGGCTACCATTCACATTCCCGGGGAAGGAAAAGGGCCTTGGCAACCGTGCCAGGAAACGGCGGAATTCGGCAAAATCGAGATTTAGCTGAAAGTGGAATATACTGAAATAAAACTGCACCTCCTATCCTGGTATAGCTCCACTTCCACTGACTGAAAGTAGGTATATAAACCAGAAGGAGAACAGATACATCGTGTCGGATGTAGATCAGGCATCCACCTGATCCCCCCTACACATCCTATGGTCATGGAGTCGTAACTCCTTATAGCCGGGGATGGTGGGCAGGGGGCATATTCCTAACATGGTCCCCTGTTAGCGACTCTCTAGAGTGGAAGAAAGAGATGGTCCTCCCAGTTAGCCAGGAGTCCATGGAAATGTCTTCGAAGCCTACCTCGAAGGAGATGCAGTGGTCCTCCTTAATGAAAACTGATTCACGGGAATAACCATGGGCTTCCTGGAGAGATCTCCAGGAGTTATTGTCATGGAAAGTGCTGTAGGCGCTGTTGCCTTCAAGGGTTTACAGGAGGCTTGGGTCGTCGTACGAGCATTTCTTGCCTCTTGCCTCAAAGGTGTAGGATGTCCCAGGTCATGAAGAGGGCGACAGAACCAATTCTCTGGTCTCTCTCAGTGAAGTACGGTCTCCAGCCTAAACGGCCAGAACCTCATCAAAAAAGGTAAGAGTGATATTACTTCGAGGAAGCAGGTGCAATGCAGCTCGACGCAATTCACACACAGACTTACACGATACAGCGTTATTGTTTTAAGGCCCTTGCGAATTTCGGGATGCCCCTACTTTGCAGACCGACAAGCTTTGTTCTTATAGCGGAAGCGGTGGCATTGTTAACACCTATGCGGTAACGGCAGAAACGCCTTGACGCAGTAGTGATACCAACCAGCTCGTACCGAGTGAGTGAGCTTATGATGGGCGAACTTGACGAAGTGTAGATATGAATCTCGATGCTCTTATCTTCCCTACTCACACGTTCATCCTTAAGTGCTCCCTCTTCAGTGGTCTTTTAAGAAGCAGTCAATAGGTTTCCTCGCATAGAGTACTCCTTTCACGAAGTTCATAGTAGAGAGCGGTGTCACCTGTAAAGCCAAGCGACCGAGTGCCCAAAGAGCACAAATATGTTTGAAGGGGAAGGGGATCACCGCATTCACCAGAAGGGTCTAGTCCGAGAAACGGGCAACCTTCAGTTCCCTACGGAGAAACCTAGCTAATGCCCGACGCTGATAGAACATGTTTGTTTTGGACGGCAGGCTCCCATCTGTAGAGCGAACGGCTGAAAATCTTTTTACACCAGCAAGCTTGAAGACAACGGGCAATCTATCGAGCATACACTTGCCTCAGGATTCCGTTTGGGGTTGTTGTTTTTTTTGTAAAGGTTTTAACCCCTCGGCCCGACGGCACCCCGGGCCCGGCAAGCCATCTATGACCTTTGAGGGGAGGACAACTGATTATGTACCCTCTTCTCTTCACCTCTCAATGGAGCCCCGAGGCAGATCCACCCAACTCTGCTTGTGCCTTCGCTAAAATGTTAAAAGACAAGGCCATATGCGGGGCCTTACCGGATAGTGGCCTCATCTCCGGGGGGGGGGGGGGGAGCAGGGTCCCCATTGGAAAGACCTTGCCCAAGGGTGGATTCTGAATCGAGCGTGGTACCCACCAAATCACTATTGTACTCCCGAGAAGACCGTCACCTGGAACGAGGGCCCCCGGGGCGCCATGCTCGCATTAGGAAAGGCCTCATTTCCGCGATCCTCCTGAGGCATCTGCGACCCCAAAAGGCTCATGGCCTATTTTTGGTCGTCTGCAAGTCTGGAGGTCAGGCATCCAAAGGAAAAATAGGGAAGCTGCTCCACAAGGACGACATGAATCATGGGTTAAAGAGTGGAGGCATAACAAAAAAAAGGGGTGCGCTGCCCAG
Organism: Ceratothoa steindachneri; assembly: GCA_963969495.1. Lineage (NCBI taxonomy): Eukaryota > Metazoa > Arthropoda > Malacostraca > Isopoda > Cymothoidae > Ceratothoa > Ceratothoa steindachneri. The sequence goes on from OZ018332.1 coordinate 13,898,858, forward strand.
TTATCCTGAGCGAGTCTCGAGAGGTGCCCCCCTGCTCCCATCGGGATCGGCTCACCATACCGCGGTGGTTCTTTTGCAGATTCAGCGGTCCCTGCGAAACAAGGGAGGGGGGTGTTCAAGAAAGACTCGCCGATGCTATTACAATAAAAGATAGGTTTGTAGGAGACCCTGAGAAAGCATATGCGGCGGGCTCATTGGCATAGGTTGAGCTGCCCGAAGGCTGCTACAAAAGTGGTAAGGAGGAAACACCTTTACCAGTAACACCGAGGTGAGGCTTTTTCTTCCTTCTCCATTTTTATGAGCGTACTACAAAAACAACTTAGGACCGGGCAGAAATGAAAAATCGGCAGGAGCCTATATCTAGCGTCCAGTCACTATCGCCTATCCAGTTTGTATTTTCGGTCCTTCCAGAGGCTCCATCTTTGGGGGCGTGTTAATTAATGATGTCAGAGCCTGTGCAACAACGCACACCGAACAGAAGTTACTCAACAGAAGGTCGATCCGCAAGGGCCGCAGCTACAACCCAGAGAGGCAGGTGCGACAGAGTGGATCCCTTACTTAGTTGTCAAAAGCACAGCCAGGATCTAAAGATGTCATGCGACAGACCGAGAGTTTCAATTGGCCTGGCAGCGACAAAGCGGTAAAGCAATGGGGCAAAACCACAGTTCCATTTATTCGCGCCCTACGACCATGACGCTTCAAGCCTAGTATCTTGCAGCCTGCGGCCGTTAAAGGGCGGTGCTCATAGAGGTTTCAAAGCCTCTCCGATGACACGGCATGAGATAGCTGGCCAGGTGTAGCACTCAACACATGGTACCCTTTGCGGGGTTACTTTTAAGCAAACATAATCAGGTAGAGTATTGTCCTAACTTACGTTGCTCCCGGCTACTCCTTCGCTTCGTTGGGCCTTGTTATTACTTGGATGGGAGACCGCCCGAGAACACTAGGGCTGTCGGCTTTTATTTTAGCAGTAAACCTACATCGATGGGGAATGCAAGACTCACGCATCTGTCCAGCAGGCCACACAGCCCCGCAAAACACCGACCACCTGGTGCTAGAATGTCATCAAACCAGACTACAGGGAGGCTATAATTCCATCCACGAATGTAGTGAGACCTTTAACAACTGAATAGAATTAAACAGAGTGGAGGTGTGAAATCCATACGACACGAACTCCTTCGCTTCGACCTTTAGGCCCGCAACCACAAGGCACTCCACCGACCGGGTAGGGGTTTTCCAGAGATCCCGCAGTCAGCTCACCTGTAGGTTTTGTTTCTGCTATGCTTGTGTTGGGTATGTTAAAAATAGGCGTTGGACTGTGGACTGAGGGGAGTTGGAGCAGATGTGTGAGTCGGAGCCTTGCCAGGGCGACCCGTTTGTAGCGCGGGAGGGATCTTTCCTCTGGGTGGATTGTCCGGTGGAATGAGGTTGAAAAGGTGGTTTGGACACATCGTGTGTATGTGGGTAGTTTTGGGGGGTGATGCATGACTGGTTTGAGGGATTTCTTTGGAGTGGTTCGGTTGATTGAGTGTCAATGTGTTCAACTTTTATCTTGTGCCTAGGATGGTTCAAAATAATGCTTCCCGTATTTTTCTGCAATGCTTATATACCTCTGTGCACGGCTTCATGTACAGTCCCTCGTCGTCCAACATGATCTCCCCACAATTATTTCTTAGAACCTTCGATGCGCGACCGTGCATTCTCGGTTGTGGCCTCCTGAATTGCGTAATGCGGATGTCTATACAATTCCCATGCACCCAAAGAGCTCCGTTGCTAGCTCGCTCAAGGTCTGCTTTGAACGGCGCGTTATATTTCAAATTACTTCTACGTAGACTTTCATGCTCGGATTTGTATCCCATCTCCTCCTTCCTTTCACTGATCCAGTCGGGAATACAGACAGGCCTCTGTGGGAGGGCCTAGGCTCTGACGCCATACTCCCTGTCCTTGCCCACACTAAGAGCTGACTCACAGGAGCAGAGCGCGAAATAAGCGGTTAATGGCAAACGCCCATCCTCCTATGTAATCAATAAGGCTAGAGCCACGTCAAACAGTTCAACCTTCAACATGAATTTGAAGGAAAACGAGGGCGCGGGGGAGATGGGGAAAAGGCAGGAATATCCTGAAACAATTCTTTCCGCCTATATTACTCGAATGGCCTACCAGGGGGACGATGTTATTAGCAATTCCAATAGAAGTTAATATGGAATAAGGAGGAGAAAAGAAGGTGGGAAAAGGAGAGGACGGTAACGAATACGCTATTCACAACCCCCACCTCAAAAAAGTTCTCGCTAGCAAAGTGAATGAATGAGGCGTTAGATTTCCACACCAAGCTGGAAAAGTCGTGACAATCAATTGTGGCTTGAAAAAATGTCACAGGAAAGTCGCATTTTAAGTACCGTAAACAAGCAGAATAATAAAATACTATTTAAAAAATATAATAACTGACAGTTAATGGCTTTTACATAATGCCAACATGATTTATACAAGAGGGCATTAAAGATATATGGAAAAAAGAAAAGATTTATTTAATGTGTTAAGGAATATAATTAGTCATTTATTAAGAAAACGTCACGTTAATATTGGTAACACCTTACATAATAATATCGAGCCATTACATGTATACAAATAAAATGGCTTGAATTTTTACTCAATATGGAGAAAAGTGAGATCGCGGTTTATAGTTTTGCCACAATATTATTATTATTTTTCACGAGAGCGAACGCCATAAGAGAGACAATGGCCCTTCTCTCCTGTCTTAGTTCAAAGTGTACCTATTTTACGAACGATTCCTTCCTACTACGAACAGGATTTGTCCGGATGATGCTGTTAACAACCCGCCTCAAGGAATAGTTGGTCGCGGCTATGAGCAGCTACAAGAACGCGACTCGGGTTGCTCCATGGGAAGACCAGAAGGCTGTGACAGGTGGGAAATTCGCCTTAATCTTCAACACCCAAACCACTCGACATCGCATCTTTTTGACAATAAACGACAGACATAAATGCTTTGTCTCGTTACTTTACATTGCTTAGGCAACCAACGAGGGCATCTCTCGTACGAAGATAGCATGAAGAAATCTGTAGAGAAGATAGAGTAGAGGGGTATGGAAGATAGAGCCGTAGATCATCTTCCTGCGGGCATTCGGGCTGGCGGGGAAGACTAGCAATCGTCCAGATAACGGCGGCAGCAGCAGAAGCATGCTAGCCGCTGCTAGACGTGAAACCCCCTTTGGGGCCGGTAGGGCGCGCCACTCATCTGGGTAATACCCTCATATATAAATTAAATTGTCAGTAATTAAAAGTTAGGTTAGGGAAAATATTTATGTTGCCGATTAATGAATGTTTTTAAATACTTTTCACTTTTTCATTTTATTTTCTTTATGGCGTTGAAATCAAGATCTATTCTGTCCCCCCGTGGATTTTTGCCCCTAAGTTGGTTAAAATAAAGTATTCTCACTCTGTCTGCACCTTACCCCTTCCCAAGGAGGACCGGGTTCTGGTGCCATCGAGCTAGCCAGCAATTGTCATTCTGATCTTTGTGTGAACTTCATTACCTGGTCGGACCTCTTGTACGATTGACAGGAGACAGGTGTCGCAATTAGCCAACTAACCAACCTGATCCGGGACCTATACGGCGCACCATAATCTCTGCAGGAACTACGAACTCGTACTTACAAAGCATCTGTCCCCCTCCGTAGGAATTTGCTCCTGGGGACTCCCAAAGCGCCCACCCTCTTAGCCCAGGATCTACGGCTGATGAGTCTTCTTGCTGGACCCACCCTTGTTCTTGTTCATTACCAAGTGACTACTTCTCCCTTTTCTCTACCTTCTCCACTTGGATATATCCAAACAAAGGGCGAAAGAGGACATTACCCCCCCCCCTCCATTTCTCAAAAAGAAACATGAAATGGAACTGGGCAGGCCAAAGTGGCAAGATTCCAAGACGATAGATGGACCAGAAAATTTATCCATTGGATTCCACTCGATATAAGGCGACCGAAACGAAGGCCAAAACAAGATATTCAAAATAGGCTAAAAATTGGAAACGCAATTACATTTCTGCGATCAAATCAGACATTCAAACCGCCCACACCAACAACGCTTTCTGATTCTCTCCCGCGCGTCTCTAATCTCAACTCCTCCAGGGGCCCTTAATTTCCGGGCCAGGATTTCGTAAGGGCGGAGGGAGTAATTGCAAAACATCCTGGTGCCTCGCTCCACCTCGCCCCCCCTACACGGATTGAGTAAACTCCAGGAATAAAAATTGATTTTCCGCCCAACAAGAACTCGCCTCCGGTAGAAAACAAAGTGTATTCCAACGAAGTAGTATTCATATTGGAAATAGCGAGGTAACCATAAGAGGAGACTACCAGGGGCGCATGGGGACGAGAGGAGGTGCATTTCTTCTGAAAGCGCCCCATTCCACAAACAACCTTCGTCCAAACCAAGAGACGCCCCTCACTCTCTTCCATGCCGAACTAGAAGAGAAGGGGGGAGGGAGCCGCGCTCCACCCCGTTCCCTAACGAGCCATGTAGTTTTTTTCCTCTCACTACAGGGACTATAAACCTTCCACACGCGTTCACTTCTACTAACTTCACCGTTTTTCAGTAAAAAAAAGATTCGAATTAAATCCTAACCATCTTCAAATGCCCCAAATCCTGCATTTCTCAGTAATAAAAACTCCCAACGGGAGTTGCTGTAGTCGCTACTTAAAACTAAGCGAAAACCAACGAGGGCACGTTTTTAAAGAAAGTGCAAAAGATAGAGGTGGAAGAGTGTGGAAGATATAGCCGCACATCCTCCTGCAGGCATTAGAGTAGGGGAAACACACAATCTTCCAGATGCCAGATGCAGCAAAGATAATTATCCATGCTACAAATACAATCCCCTTGCGGGCTGCGTGGGCACCATGGGTCCGAGGTGGCTCTGTGTTTCACTCTGCCACACTCCCGTGAACACGGGAATCCCACGCGGCACCGACTGTGTGCCACCCGCTCCACCCATTGGGCGGCGGCCCCCGCAGAGCGAAAAGTGAAATATTGTGCATCGAGGCGCATGCAGATGGAGCCGCATACGCGCATGCGCCAGACTCCACCCATCGCCTATATTGACTGCCAGCGCCAAATCTCTTTTGGCCCTTATCATCGTGAATCGAACCAGATACCTAAGGGTGGTAACCAAATGCCTTGTCCACTAGGATAACGGGATTTCGTGCGGAGGTAATCATTACCCTCCGTTCGAGATGGGCGGAGGTTATGTGATCACCCGTGTATGTCTATTTGGGTACAACTAAAAAAGTTATTGACGGCTTAGGCCAAGAAGGAGTTGACTAGATTTGGAGCGTATCCAGCACAATCCAATGTCCGAGAGCACTCGGGGGCGCTCTGTGAGTCGCTAAAGCTCACAATACCTTCTCCGAACAGGGCACGACGCGTTATCTCCCGAACAGAGCGGTGTATTGCAACAAGCTCAGAATTAAAAACAGCGGCAGCGCATGATAGAGCCACGCTGTCTTCAAACAGATGGGGATACGAAGTGGAATCCAACCCCCTCGTGGGACTAGGAGTCATCCGTATACACGGGCATGTATACAGCGCGACACAAAGTGTGTTCCAAAAAGGCCGAAAGCAATACTCATGGCGCTGTGGAAGCTTTGGGAGCAGAGGCGTGGAAACAAATAATCAAAGGTGGTACACCCCAGGGTGGCAGAAGCAGAGGCGCCACCAGCCAGGGGGCCAAACCGACCTCTAGAAGGAATTTCTAAGCCCAAAGGGGTTAAGGTATGACTGGAGTTTCTCGGCGGCGAAGGCACCGGTGACATCGATAGCGGATGCAGTGAGAACCGGTGGAGACTAAGGGAGGCGCCGGGCTCGCGCGTACAGGCGAATAGTGCAAAGTGCATGGCGCAAGGCGAGTAGCATTTCCCCAGCATCAAGTAGGTTCTCAATGGGGGAAGTAAGGAAGGCAACGGTCGCCGGGCGGAGACCGGTGCGATGGATCTAATCCAACTTCCCTAATAAACGCTCGGCTGCGGATGCATAAAACTCGCATCCGTAATCAAGCTTTGAACGAACAAAGGTGGATAGAAAAGCAAGCCACTAGCCGTATGAAGCACCCCGGATGTGAACGTCACGGAGAGAAGAATGTCCATGGTGCGTGTACAAGAGACCCAGGTGAGGTGACGTCGAAAACAAGAACAAGGAAAGGGTGCGGATCCAACATTTCCAGGCGAACAACGTTTAGGAACAAGTTTGGGACGGGGTGGAGCCGATGATGGTGACAGAAGTGCACTACTACCTTAGTCTTGGACAAGGAAAATTAAAACCTGTGCGCTTCGGCATAGCGAGAATGCGGTCCAATGTATATTGGAGTCGACGCTGTACAGTAGGCATCTGGGCAGCACTAATTAAAGATCGAAAGCTCGTCCACGTAAATCGTAGCGAGAAAATCGTCGAGCAGCACCGAGGTAATACCATTGATGCTCGGGGCAAAGAGTGGTCACTGAGGACAATTCCTTCCGGGACACGTTCTTCCTGCTTCATTGGGCCACGGTGGGCTAATCCAACCTTACGCGGAATCGAGGATCTCGCAAAAATTCATATATGAAGATTGGGGGGCGTCCTCCTCGCCCCCATCGTGTTGAGTCACGATAATAGCAAATCGCTATGCGGTATCAGAGGCCTTCTCCAGAGCGAAAAAATAACCCGTGGCGTAGTGCTGTCTATGAAGGAATGTCCCGCAGACGGCATTTTCTAGTCAGAGCAGATAATCTGACGAGGAGTGGAATTTGCGGAAGCTGCCCTTTTTCCTGTTCAGGAAAAAGGCTAATCTAACATTTAACAATTTCTCAATCAACTTGACACGTGAGCTTAGAGAGATTATGCGGAAACCAGCCGGGGAACATTGATCTCTTCCCGATTTGCGAAAAGCGAGCACAGTAGTCATTTACAAGGTGTCTGTAAAGATACCTTCTTTCCACCAGACCTGTTGAAAAAAATCTAACACAAAGGCCATGCCTCGCTCACCTAGGTGTCGAAGCATGGCGTACGGGACATCATCCAGGCGAAGGGCGGTGTCCGCGCAGGAAGCGAGAAGGGAAAGCAACTCCATAAATGTAATCCTGTCGTTAAACGGTTCTTCGCTTCTGGAAGTAAAGTCCAGTCGGCGGCATTCCACAACATCACAACAGTGCGTTGAATGCTGGCGGAGCAGCATCCCGGCTAGAGAATGCGGAAAGCAGGCGCGAAGGACTGGGCCATGGACGCGGGTTCGAGATTGCGGTCCCGGTCCCTTTCTTCGAATCCTTTTGACTCGTTTCCACACCTCTGCAAAAGGGATCTTCCCGACACCTAGGGAGGGCAAGGCCACGATTGGAGGCAGATTCCCATGCGCCCTCCCACTAGTGCCTTACATCGTACTCATATTGTCAGAAAATAGAAAAAAGAAACTGACAGAAAGTAGATACCTTCACCTCCAAGTGATTTGGAAAATTAAGAGAAAAGTCTCCATAGGATCAGAAATTTCAGAATATGATCATTTCCACATAATTAGCCCCGGTCCAGCAGTGATGGGCTTTGCCAACCCAGCCCGCCATTTGGGCGAAATTGTCCCTTAAAGGATGGTGCCGACGAACCATCTTCTATGTGTACTGGAGGAAGGTGAGCAGAGACGACGGCCCAGCTTCTGTCCTTGGCGGCAGGTAGGGACCTCACGGAATCCACTGCCACTCAACTTTGGAGTCATAAGAGGACGAAAGGGCGCCCGGCAGCCAGAACCTTAGTGGATAGGAGAGCGAGTGTGGAAAGGGATAGGAGGGCACGTAATAAAGAGAAGTAGAGAGAGGCCAATCCACTAACGAGTAGGGTGGATGATCACATATTATTATATCCTGGTGCTTTCTGATCCCAGGATGGCATGCACTCCATCAAGGCACCATGGCTACCGGACCGAACTCTGTCCAGGTAGGAACAATCCTACAAGTACAAAGTGCGAGTAGAAAAGGTTGAGGGGTTAGCCCTAATAATACACAATAATAATAATACTCAGTAATGGTACAACACAATAATTATATACATAATAAATAATAATTATAATTAATATTATAATAAAATAATAAAAAATAATATTAAATAATAATAAGAAAAAGAATGACAGCAATAATAATGCTAATAATAAACAGGTAAAGTAGTGCTGAGAGGGGGCGAGGGGGCAAGGGGGCAAGAGGGCAAGGGAAAAACGCACAAACAACTTTCCCGTGCTCCATCAGAGCGCTCACGTCAACCCAGTGACAAGGGGTTCTCTGATTTGCACCAAGTTGGAGGGGGGGGGGTCCTCCAGGTACCAACTCTAAGAGGCTACACAGGGCATTCCCCTGCGAGATATCTAGGGTGAAATGGGAGACACAGGATCCTCCCTACAAGGAGCAGATCGGTAAATGGTGGTGCAACGAGACCTAAGCATGCCACGGCGCGCATTCCATTATATTCGGGGCAATAAAGAATTAAGCCGCAGCCGGCAACGGCCTTGATTTGACTCCGCCCATTACGCGCACGCAAACGCACTCACAATCACACGTGCACACACGCACGCAAGCAAGCAAACGCTAAAAGTAGTAAGACGTGTACATCCAAAAAAACAATAATAGGAAAAGAATAAAAAAAGGCGGTGAGCATCCAGGTAACAACCAGGTTTCAAAGCAACAAATTCTTTTTTCATCTAAGATTCAACCCAAAGGTAACCGAACCCCAACCATAGCACCAATTAACTAGAAAAGGAAGTATGGTAATGAGAGAATACGCCAACCTCAACCGAACAAGCGCTAAAAAGGTCACTCCCAAATCAAAATTAGACCCCCACACCAATCCTACATACCTTCTCCATAAGTATTTCGTGACACCACTGAAGCAAGGTCATCACAAAAATCCCCACGTACCCCTCCTCACTTCGACCCGATTTATACCAATAACTCTCATGTAGCATCCTTAATAAAAACGAACCACATATGTATCCTATTATCCTTTATAAAACACCACATATGAAAATTATATTTACAGATCGAAGTGTCACAGATTGTGGTCTCCCCATATAAAAATGAAAGGATGAAGGCATATGGAATAGAGAACCTAAATATATACGAACGCCGCTGGAAAACCGCAAATAATTTGAACAAGTTTACCATCATTCCAGTCAAAAGAAATAAAATAGCACCAATCTATGTAGGGGATGAGAGATATCCATACAAGAAAGCAGGCACAGTGCTAGGCTTAAAAATAAATGCCAGGGGATAAAGAGACCAAAGAAACAGCATAATTGTACGTACGAGTCAGGATATCAGAGAATTATATCGATTCAGAAACCTAAGAAGAAGCAATAAAAATAAAATATACTCTGCTTACATGAGACCAAAAATACTGTATCCGCCCATGCCACTAGCGGCCATTCCAAAGACTTGGATGATGAAATTGCAAAGAGTGCAAAATAAAGCACTCTTAATAATAAACAACGCTAGGAGAAGAGACAGAAAACACCAACAGACACTACACGAAGAAATCAACATCAGCCCGACAAACGAAAGACCTAGGTACCAGGGCCCTCAATATTTGGCAGAAGGTGGAGAGAAACTCTGACCCAGATTTCATTAGGAATCACCTCGGAATTCCCGACCTACTACGGAACCAGGCTCGGAAAAGGCTTGCCAGCAGAAGAAGAGCTGCGCGACACAACCAACACCCAATCTACACATAAAATTACCGAAGACAAGCTACCGGATAAGCAATATATCACAAAGATACCAAAACAATTGACAAAGTCACAAAACACACATACAAAAAGGCTTGAAAGCTACAATGTACAAATGATTTATTTGTACAAACTAATATACATAGAATTTGATCAAATTGTAAAAAAAAAAAAACAAATCAGACTAACACAAATGTTAGAAAAACTTTAAAAGCTTCGAAGCTAAAATTACAAAGATGAAAGAACAAATACACTAGAAAAAAGACCTAACTATCTTCTTTACCCCTAATTCCAAAATCTTTCACCACTAAACCCTTCTACTAACTAACTATTTCTCTATCTAGTTTCTCCACTTTTTATGTCGAATGTCCAATATTTACAGATTTTCTCGGTGATTTTTTTATTTTTTTTACCAAATTTATCATCGTCATTTTTTTCTTCAAAGTTTTTGACAATCTGGTAGCGAGGAAAAAAAGTTTAGATTCAAAGTTTAATAAGTTAACAATTTGAGAAAGAAAACATTAACTCACATTGATGCATGTCCATGAATGATTTAAAATTTCAATGATTTAAAAGAAAATAATTAAAAATTGTTTGTTTGGGTGTTTTTTGATGGGGGTTAGAAAGTTTAACGCCTTCTTTCACCATTTTTTGGGTCTAAACAGGCGCGGAAAAGATAGTGAGAGGTTTAGAAGAGATGTAAAAGACAGAACAACACTTTCTCTTGGGGCCCTGGGGCCGGGAGGGCGCACCGCTCCTCCAGCTTTCAGTTGTAGCAGTGGCATTTGCCCCAGCTACACCATTTACCCCCTTTGCGGGGATTAAAAATCGTTACTACTAATGAATAAGGAAACATTTAAATACCAAAAAAATCCTTAAGATGTTATCAATGTGACCATGTTCTTCCTCAACCACTTTGGTTGGCATATCTTCCTCAATTGCTCTTTGGTTGGTATATCCTCCTCAATCACTTTTGGGTTGGCACATCTTTCTCAAACACTTTTGGGTTGGCACATCTTTCTCAAACACTTTTGGGTTGGCATATCTTCCTCAATCACTTTTGAGTTGGCACATCTTTCTCAATCACTTTTGAGTTAGCACATCTTTCTCAATCACTTTTGAGTTGGCACATCTTCCTCAATCACTTTTGGGTTGGCACATCTTTCTCAATCACTTTTGGGTTGGCACATCTTTCTCAATCACTTTTGGGTTGGAATATCTTCCTCAATCAGTTATTAGTTAACATATCTTCCTTCTATCACCTTGTGTAAGAAAGGCTGCACGTCAGAACCTTATCTAACATAATATCTTTCCATGATCTTCTGATATTTTACTCAATGTCATTTCAGTCAAGAGGGCTAACCATAAGAGATTCTGGGTCGGTAAGCTTGTAAGAGAAGATGCTTCATCTTGCTGGAAAATTTAGGTCCTCATCAGAGGTACGAGTGGCGGTTAATAAGTTTTGCGAATCGGTAGGGCAAAATAGAGGAAGGGAGATGGCTGTTTGTGGGGGTGTTAGGACAAGTTATGACAAGTAAGGACCTGCAGCCGCACGCTCCTGCCTCGTCTATTTAAGAAGCAGTAGCTGATCGCAGATCGTCAGTCACAAATATTTCAACAGTGGAGAAGGTTGAGCACCGCGCACTGATCAAATTTTTGACCAAGGAAGGCAAGAATGCAAAAGAGATCCATGAAGGCATGGTTGCAGTATATACAAACACCGCCCCTTCCTATGCAACCATTGCTCGCTGGAATATGGAGTTCCGCCAAGGGCGTGAGTCCCTTGAAGATGTGTCCCCGTCAGACGTGACCAACGAGAACAATGTGGCCCGTGTGGAAAGGATGATCCTCGAAAATCGACGGGTAAAGGTTGAAGAAATCGAGCGAGAACTTGGAATATCACATGGAAGTGTTATCAACATCATCCACGACAATTTGGCCATGACCAAGGTCCCTGCCCGTTGAGTCCCTAGAAACCTCACGCCCCATGATCGACTTGAACGTCGTCAAAGTTCGGAGGAGCTGCTGCTCCTGTACAACCAAGACCCGGCGGGATTCGAGTCACGCATAGTGACAGGTGATGAAACGTGGGTCCATCACTGGGATCCCGAGACCAAGCTCGAAAGCATGGCCTGGAAGCACAGGGGCTCTCCGACCTCCATCAAGTCTCGGACCCAACCCTCAGCCGAGGAGATCATGGCCACCATCTTCTGGGATTCTGAGGGAGTGTTGATGGTGGACTATGCGCCTCGTGGAAGGACCATCACAGGCCAATATTACGGCGAGGAGCTGGTTGGGTTGAAGAAGTGCATCCGTCAGAAGCGGCACGGCAAGTTGACACGCTGTGTCCTGCTCCTCCACGACAATGCCCCTGTCCACAAGGCCAGAGTTGCACAAGCTGCCCTGCGCGAGTGCGGATTCGAGGAGCTCAACTATCCCCTCTACAGTCCAGATCTGGCCCCTAGCGACTACTTTTTACTCCGCCAGCTCAAGTCTGTACTGCGTGGACGCCGGTTTGGGGACGATGAAGATGTCCAGCTCGCCGTCCAGGAGTGGATTTCTGGTTGTTGGGAATTCGAAGTCTCAGGGACAAGTGGCGCAAGTGCATTGAAGTCGAGGGTAGTTATATTGAAAAATAATAAAACACTTTTCCTCATATCTCGTTTCCTTATATCCGAATTGCAAAACTTATTGACCGCCCCTCGTACAAATGACAATGGGGAAGTAGCTCTAGCTGTAGTTCATTCTCAAACAAGTTGATGTAACTCAGCTTACTTTTGTTTTTCAACAAAATGATTTTGTGGTTTCCCATTCAAAGAAATCGATGTTAAGACCATTATTTCCCACCTTAAGATTTTTCATAAAGCTCGGACGGCTGAATCTCACGTCTCCTTCCACCATAAATTCTTACTTTGCCTGTTCGTAACGACCTCCAAAGTGTGTGCGCGGGGGTGGGGGGTGGTATTTGTGAACAAAACTTTCTTCACATCTTTTTCAGATGAGTAGTGATGATAGTGATGTTCGAGTCATGATATGTTGTCTTAGATTCGGAAAGCGAGGAGAAACTTGATTTCTCTTGTAGGCTAAAATTTCAGACACTGCAATCAGGTAGCGAGCGGGAAAAAAACAAGGTCCCTTGCAATTTGCCTTTGGTATCGATTAATATTGGGATTAATTAATTTCTTCACAGCAAACTTGTTCTAGTTTGTAGCAGTTTTGGGTCTGTCCCTAACTAATGATCTAGTATCTTTTGCCTTTATTAACTTAAAACACTTTTACGAGCTCAATTCTTACCAGGAAATTCTTGAGAATCCTATTTCCATGCCAACCCATTGCCCTGAAACATATTGCTATAATGCTTTTAAAACGTTTTCCTCAACGGCAAAGCGTTAGAAGATTTATCACAAAATTAGCTGAAAATATTTCGTAATTATGAGTAAAGCAGATCCAGAAGATCATGAACATGAATTACATCCTACATTGTCACAAATATGCACAGAAAAGTTATTACGTAATCTTATCAAGAAGACAAAAAATTAACAAACAAGAAAATGCTGGTTGGTTCACTGTGGCCTAGATATCTAGTTTTAAAAACGTCATCATTCGCCTCACTCATGTGCGAGACAAAATCGGCATGCAATTTTTAGGGGGGAAGGGGGGTTATTGTGATAAGAGACTAACATTTAAATTATGATTGAAACATAAACACTATAGTGCTAGAACTTTTAGAACCAAAGTAAAAAAAATAAATAAATTCGTTTAGAATACGCTATCATCATTCATGTCAGACGTAAGACCAGCACGGAATTTTTATTTTTTTCAGAAATAAAATAGTAAGATGTTAGAGCCTGCTGCATCAGCAACACTCACCACGTGCGCCCAATCGCAGCAATCTAAGTTGCCTTCGGCACGTCATTATCGCTACCACAGTCTAAGTAAGGTCAATACCCCCATTGTGGTGGAGTCTACACCTCGGTTCCCCGTACTAGAAACTATAGCGGAGGATCCTTCCTCAACCAGATACGATCTTAACTTCAAAGCTTTAGGTGCTAACTACAGCTCTCCCGTTTTCGAGTGGCGGGATTGCCCTGAGATCGCGCGCTCTAACGTCATGTTGGTACCACTAAGAGCATGGTCACGTATACCATCTTTAACAGCGGTGCGACTTTATTGCATCATGTCCTATTACGGCTTGTGGCGAAGCCATAAGATACATCCACAAATGGGAAACTCTTTAACTCTAGTATACAATCAGCTTTCTGGTCTTGCACGGCTTACGATACGATGGTCTCTCGGTAGGATGAATCGGAATGGGTGGTAGTCGAGAGCCGGCGGTACCACCACCGGTGGCAGATTGTAATAGAGTACAGTCGTCAACCCCCCATATTCGCGGGGGATAGGGACCACGAACCCCCGCGAATATTGAAAAACCGCGGATAGTTGACGCTA